>OY787665.1:11942650-13142650 GCA_963678985.1 Spisula subtruncata
CAGTTCTTTAAGATCAGACACTGCTATGCTATTAAGCATTCCTAGAATAAGAACCAAAAATTACGGTGAAAGGCGGTTCGACAAATGTGCTGCCACCTTACGGAACGGTCTTCTTGTGGATATGAAGCACATTGACTCTCTGACAGTCTTTAATAAAACACTGAAAACACATCTGTTCAAAATTGCATATCAGTGATAATCAAGTGAATTTGTATTTTAGACTTTTAATGAACTTTCAATTAGCTGACTTTCGCGTGATAAGCGCTTTAGATGCTTGTTATATAAAGCGCTATATTTATAAACATTTTCCATTATTGCTATTACATTATTATAAAATACAGAAAGCCTGCGTATTATCCGTCAACAGCCAGATACTTATCCAATTATTATTACCAAGTAGCCGCTATTATCCACTTCACCACAGACACCTTGCACAAAAACATGATTTTTGGCTTTATTGCTTATGTTACAGAGGTAAGTGAGGTGGCATATTAATTTTCAATACTTTGTCTTTATTTTTCATCGATATAGTGTATACAACAACTGTTGAATTATCAAGTACGAAGCAAAAATAGAACAGTTTTCTGTTAATATCGCTTACTTTGGGTGATGTTTTGTCATTTTCTACCCTTTCCCATGGATAATTATAGGGTAAAAGTACTGTTGTATTGATAAAGCATTGCTATATAAATAGTGACAGAAAAATGTACGCATTGGATCATAGTTAAAAAGTAATTTCAGATAAACTTGCGTCTCTACTGTCGATTTGTTAGGGTCCTAGCCACCATTATCATCCAGCCACCCATTATCCGACCTAGCAGTCATTATTCGGATACAGACCGTGATAAATAAGCAATAAAAATCATCATATCCTATTCAACATTGAAATAGGCCAACACAGTTTCCCGGTCGATAGTTTGCATATTTGACGGATGCAAGTTTTAGAAAACAGCATGTTATGCAGCAGTCAGTTGCATCCACGGCTATTCACCGCCCATCCCGGGCTGTGTGCCGCGAGGACCAGTGCATTACACTTGAACGTACAAGTACACATGGCGATTGCTTCAATTTCGAATCCTATGTGGAGATTGCCATGTCCTCTCTCCAATGTTTGAGCTACCTTATCACATATGTTTTGTTTTAAAAATGCGGTCCAGCCATCAGGTCTTGTGTCAATGCAAAATTGTTTGGAAATGCATTAACTGCAGTCGCACAATATGGCTCAATCCTACTGAGATGTTGGATTAGGTATATATTCTCCCAATGGACAATGGACAACGCGAACTCACACTATTTTACGAAGAATCTGTCGACGCAGACCGATGCTCATTATATCCATCGGCAGTATTACTGAGCCATCAGGAACGCATCGGTAGTTTTCCCAATGACTCCCAATGCCCAACGAATCTTTCCCGATAAATATCAATATTTTGGACTCCCGAGGCCGCGAATCACTCCCATCAAAATATCGCCGAGCATTCGCGAGACGTTTAAATATCTCGACGTTTCCTGGAACATGACTATTGGACACCGTTATATTGCGGAAGCATCTCCCAATCCAACAGGTTCTTTTATATATATTTCTGTATACAAACAATTAATGTCTAAAAACCACACTGGAAGATCGAATTTCCACTTGTTTTCAGTGTAAATAGAAAGAGTTTATGTATTTAAAGTTATTGAGCGCACGTGTGAACAAAACTATTCACCGAAAATGTTTGTGCATTTCATTTCCTTTTTCTATTGTAAAGAAAGGCCAGCGTAATCACCGGCGGACTATATATACATAATATGCATAGGCGTGGTTATGTATGCATACGTAGAATGATACTATAAACAATGTGCGTATACTTAGTTAACTCATATTTCTTTTAGTTAAAATATCATTTGGCCACACAGATATACTTTTCCTTTTAACAAATAGTTTGTGTAAGACGACATTGTTGCTGAAAGGAGATTGAGCGATATTTTGAGGCAGTGTTCATGAAGTCCCAGGAGAGGTAAAATGTCTTAATCAGCTCTCCCGATGTGTCTCTCACTCTTATCATACATTAATGCCGGAGGAAATCTTAAATGAAAATGTTGAGAAATACGCCGCGTCTTATCTCGAGAAGAAAAAACCCTTTAAACTCGTCTATTTAACGATGTTTTCAATCTTTGACGACGACTATATTATAGTGTGACTGTTGCCCATCATTTTGTTCCTTTCAGAATTTTCTCCACAAAGTTAGAGAATAATGGTTATGTTGTTTGAACCAAGTATTTATTTCCCAAGGCTAAACGCCGACACATTGATAGAAACATGCTCTCCTTTATAGGGTATTTGATCATTAGAATCACATTTAAATCTATACAAAAATCAACTTAAACAGTAATAACAATACGTTGCCTTACAAACATTTATACATGTAAACAAATTACCAATAATGCACAGGACTTTAGTGCTTAATGTTCATTTACAAACAACCATTGGATGAGATATGTAATAGGAATTGATGACACACGTAATCAAATAAGGCAGACTTAACTGGAGTAGTTGTTGCGTTATTAGAAGTTTACCGGTGCCGTCATTGATATTAATGCGTCTCGTAGCCGCTGTTACAGTCATCCGGGCAGTCAGATATAACTCGGTACATGTAGTTATGTCTGACCCACACCACCTCTTTCATGTATGATGCACAAACAGTGTGCTTTATTTATTTGGATTTGCTTCATTTTAGCGTGTCTTATTGTTTTAAAATATTAGTATTGCAAAAGTTATTGCCATCATTTGATCATCGTTCACGCTGGCGTTGATTGGTTAGGTTTTATGTTAAGGTCATCTGTTCTCCTAAACTACTGATGTCATTACTATGGAGTATGCTACACTTCTTTACACAAATACACGACTCTGATACATGTACATTACCACAGTCTGTTCTATTGGAAGCGTTATAACCCCTTTTCAATAATATATGTATACTTATATCATTTATTTTCACATAACGTAACTATTACATTATTATATCATAGCTATGTAATGGTAACTGAAGGGGCGTCGCTAAATCCAATGATAATCGATGGGGTGTATCTTCATTTTCAAAGATATGAGTGCAATAACTACTGTGTAGGATAATATTATCCTGCACTGAAGTAATTGCACTCATATACCGCCGTTCACAATTTAACCGTAAATAGTACAATGTCATGATGTTCACGCTTGAAAATTATATATTTTCCCATATTGCTGCCGCATAATAAACCTAAACTGACTACTTAAAATGCATGTGGGGCGCAATGCAGCATTTAACTCATCCGTATTACGCTTTTATTGGTCAATCCAAGAATAGAACCACTACCATTATTTGTATTGATGAACTCTGTCATTGTATTATACACAAATAGTCTACACACTTCAAGGGCGATTACACGTTATAGTACCAATATGAACATGTTTAGATATTTTGTCAGTCAGATAATCTCGTTAGTCAATACTAGTTTAGATGCATGCGGAATGATTGTCGACGGTTGTACGTATTTTGTCATGGTGCAAATCGATTCAATAAATGCGACTCCGTAAATAGCCTTCTAGCACATCAGTCTGTCAGTGCATATCTCCGACTGATTAAAACTATCAAATAACATATTGTCAGCACTGCGGGCTTACCAATCCATTGTCATGTCACTGTTAATACTGGGTACCACACTCTAGTTGATCATACATGATCCTAGTGGTATGGTCACGTGCAGTAATATATTTGGAAAACTGTACCCTGTGGCTTGTATAGTCAGTATTCCTACCGTGTGACCCTTTGATGTTTTGTTCCATCTTTAGCTCCACTATTCGAAGAATATGGGAGCAATAACAGTCACCCGAGCGTCGGTGTCATCTACATTTGCTGGCATCTGGGAGGGTTGTTACAGTATTTTTCTTATGTATTGTCATATAAAACCTGCTCATGCCTGTGGTAAGTTACAGCACAGTTATCTTACACAATTAAAAACCACGTGTGTAATATCAGGTAACTCAAAAGCAGAATCTATGACATTGCAATACAATGCATATACTCTACAGTAATTACATGGTATAGTAAAACATTAAATTACACATAAACATATACACGGTCAATGAATGTTAATGTATTCCATGTTGATTCTCATGTGAATATATTTCACTTTAGTGCATACGGTAATTCAGGAACGTCAGACATTTGTGAACGGAACATGTTCGTTTTGTGAAAGGAATATTGTCATGTTTACAAACATACCGTGTAAAGAAATGAATGATATTCCATTTCATATTTTGAAGCTCATTACTACGAGTATTTCAAAAGTAATTTCATACTCTTCAACATTCATTACAATTTTAAAATTTTCTAGTTTTAAAATATACTTCGATTTTGCCTTTCTCTATTAACTAAAATATAAATGTCTTAGTTTCACTGTGACCGTGCGGTTAGCACTTTCAACTATCAACCCGAACCTTGAAATATCCATGTGAGTGGTACGTTCGTTTTGTGTGTGTCACTTGGGTGGGTGGATAGTCGATACTTTCTGTATGGCTTCCAGTTGTCTGTTCTAATACACAAACGTAGTAGACGTACACGTTATACGCTCCATTTCGCAACCTCCCTAATGCATAATGCTTCTGTTCTCTAGAACATCACCATATTCCAATGAAAACGTGTATATGTGTTATATTGAGAATGTTATATACTCGCGAGACGTTCGCTTTACTTCAACGTTCTATTTGTCATGTCTTATCAACTCCAGAAAAGTGTTGATTGTATTTTTATCTTGGCAGGCCACAAATAAAGACGAACACTCAAACCGGACAAATAGAGTAAATCTTGCTGAATAAATGTATCATTTTCTGATAGTTATTTTCATATCATTGTACAGGATGTGTAGGCTCTATCTGTGTTAACAGCAACTTGTTGTATCTTGAAGCAAATCTCTTAACATTTATAGTGCTGTTGGGAATATAGGAGGGTTATCACCTAAATATCACAATAAAAAACACTTGCTGAAAGTGTTTGCGGTGTAAAATAACTGTATATATGAACGTCTTAAAATAAGTGATTTACGTAACAATGATAAGTTAAATTATATACCTGTATATCTGACAATATCCAGTTGTTTCAATATTCATTTAGGTAATGTACTTATTAATAATTAATTTTCTGTTACTCTTGTAATACGCTCGCATTGTTGTTACCGGACGTCTATGACTGTTAACATTGACATTACCAGTCGTCAATGATTGTTTACATTGGCGAAACCGGTCGTCCATGAATGTCAACATTGGCATTGCAGATCGTTCATGAATGTTAACATTGGCGTTACCGGTCGTCCATGAATGTTTACATTGGCGTTACCGGTCGTCCATGAATGTAACCATTGACGTTACCGGTCTTCCATGAATGCTTATATTTGTGTTACAGGTCGTCCATGAATGTTATTATTGGCGTTACCGGTCGTCCATGAATGCTATTATTGGCGTTACAGGTCGTCCATGAACGTTAGTATTGGCGTTACCGGTCGTCCATGAATGTTAATATTGGCGTTACAGGTCGTCCATGAATGGTTACATTGGCGTTACTGGTAGTCCTTGAATGTTTACATTGGCGTTACAGCCTATAGGTCGTCCATGAATGCTTATATTGGCGTTACCAGTCGTCCATGAATGCTAACATTGGCGTAACCGGTCGTCATTGAATGTTTATATTGGCGTTACTGGTCGTCCATTAATGCTTACATTGGCGTTACTGGTCGTCATTGGATGCTTACATTGGCGTTACAAGTCGTCCATGAATGGTTATATTGGCGGCATCGGTTGTCCACGAATGTTTAAATTGGCGTTACCGGTCGTCCTTAAATGTTAACATTGGCGTTACAGCCTACAGGTCGTCCATGAATGCTTACATTGGCGTTACTGGTCGTCATTGGATGCTTCCATTGGTGTTACCGGTCGTCCATGAATGGTTATATTGGCGGCATCGGTCGTCCATGAATGTTAACATTGGCGTTACTGGTCGTACATTGATGGCATCGATGCATGAATGATTTTATTGGCGTTACTGTCCGTCCTTGGATGCTTACATTGGTGTTTCCGGTCATCCATGAATGTTTACATTCCTTTCTATCATGTAATTTGCAGGGCCCACTTTGGGGCATTATCGCAATTTTTTCAGAGACAGAGGTGAGATACAATGAATCCGTGTGCGATGCACTAGCTTGATTCAAATAGATTCCTTAAACTTTGTTATTTAACGTGCCAGGTGTAAAGCACCGATACACGCGAGACTACTCCTGGGTTTCCTTAAATAGGATCATCTTGGTTGGTTGGGAAACACTAAATAGCGAATCCGGGACCTCTCGGTCAGGAGTAAAGCGTCTTACCACTCACTCGACCACCGTGCCACCATTGTCTTTGTCTTTAGAAAGATGCTATAACGGTTAATAGATGTGAAGTTATACAATTTCCCTTTTATTTCTTGGTACTGGAGTGAAGTATATGAAATGCGTACATAATGCTAGATTTTATTTCTGTCTACGTAGAAAATTATATGATTAGAACATAATTCTAACTTTACTAATCGATAATGGTACGTAGCAAAGAGTAAAGCTTAGTGTTAGTCACAGAATATCACGGTATATTTTGTCTGAAAGTTTGAAATACTTGTCTACTTAAACTCTGAACAGTTCATCATGAGTTGGCATAACATTAGTCCTCCGGGTTGTTCTCCGTAATATTCTAATCTTAACATATTTTCCGTATATTGTCTAATTCTGTAGTTGTCATCTGTCATATTCTGGATGTTCGATTATCGATAGAGGTCTTGACGTTAAAACAGCACAATTAGTATGTGAGTTACTCATAACTTCAGTCAACCACCGTCATCACAATGACCCACTTTTGGTGGCTTGTGTCAAGTTTGAGTATCATTCTGTCGACTTGTTTAAACTGTGTATATCTTTAACAACCCATGCTTTGAACGACACTAATACACTATTGCGTTTACAGTGGGTTGCTCATGTATGTTGAACCGTTTTACGATTCGATGTCCTTATGTAGTACGTAATCAGCTGGGATATATGTACACGATCACTAATGAGATCAAAGTACTGAAGTACTGACAGGCTGGCCAACTGCAAAGGGACAATAGCTTTTCAAGTTATATAACATATAGTGGTTTTCTAAGTCGAAAGAGAGGTAATTAAGTGCTGGACGAAAAATAAAATTAAAAAAATTATAAAAATTTAGCAGCCGCCGTGATTCGATCGCTGGACCTTAGCTTGAGAAAATTACTGTGCGAGCTGCTTAACCACTCGGCCACGATCTCGTTAGAAAAATTGAAGTAAATAATTAAACATACTAAAATCATTGATGCACGCGCTATATTGCGTTCGTAGCGCATAGTGTTGATTATCAACGCCTTTAAACACCCTTTCTTTTAATTTCATTCAATTTCCTTCCATTACAAGAAGAAACTAATATATTACAATCGAACAGATTAAATGAAACAAGGAAAGTTTAATGTTCTAATCTTGCAAAACTGATTTACGAGGAGGAACTATTTTCATTGAGTGTATAGATTCTGTGTTGTCAGTTTCGGGAGTAAATTCGTCTTAGTGGAATTCATTTTTTGGCATTGTAATAGGTCTGGCGACATCGCCAGCCTAAAAATGTATATCCTTCTCCAATGTACTGGAAACAAACAAACATATTGAACAGAAAGATAACTATTTCATAATAATATTATATTCATATAATGTACGAGTATGCTTTAGTCTTACCCGACGTTGTGAATGGTCTCCTTGATAACCGTGTAACTACTACACATAGTCTTGTTTACGTGGTTACGACCAGTTAATGTATAAGCATAATTACTCGGAAGAACAGTACCAGGATTATGTTTATACTTCACAATCATGGTGTAGTCAATCATTATTATACTTCGTCATGTTATGCAGAACCAACCTCATTATACAATCGTTCCCTCAGGCCCTTATTTCATATTGGTACAGTTCTGTGATCTATGCCACTCATTTACATGTTTGAGTGTTCGCAGTGTGGGAGACAATATTAGGACTTTGGTGCACTGTGGGAATTTGAAATGTCAGTGACGGTCGGGCACACACATTAAAGAAAACATGCAAATATGTAATTGCTTTTCTGTGTAAACAAATTGGATTTAACTACATACAATTATGTATCAAGCGATGCAAATTTAATTGTCAATCCAAACAAAACTCAGCATAGCGGCACCAGATCTCACGTATTTGCGTCCTTTGAATTTGAAATGTCTTGTATCTTGGAAAATAGTCACTATGAATCGATTTTACTGGAGGTAAAACTTCATTTAAAAGGGTAATTTGACGTACGAGGTATAATTGCATTTACAAGCAATCGAATATACGCTTTGTAGGAAAAGTACACGTGAGTTATTTTATATGGCATTACCATGTCGATAACAGTTTACATAACTTCAAGCATGTTCCTGTAAGCTTGAATGTCATATTATGTTGAGAAAAGTTAAATCATTATCTAGTGTTCGGTTCTGGGGAAATATATAAATGGCAAAGTGTTAAAGACACCCGTGTTAGAATAATATTATAGTTATCAATTGTCATGGGGAGCGGTGGTCTAGAGGTAGGGTGGACGCTACGGGATCGAGATGTCCCGGGTTCAAACCCCGTCTGGACCATTCTCAATTTCTCTGAGCAAGACCCACAAGCTCCACTCTACCAAGGTGTACATTGGTACCTACGAGGACAGATCGATGTTGGCTGTCACATCCACAGGAGAGAAATGGTCTCCACGACCATGAACGTAGGTTTCCACTGATAGCCATATCAGAGTGTGAGGCCCTTAACTCAAACAAGATGTTAAAATGTATTGTTTTAATTGGCAACTTAGTTTTAAACATTTACGCGCACCTGTTTTCTAGATTTGCAAGCAACCACAAATCTTCTAATAATAATGCACACTAAAACCACTAGTGTACTTTTCATCGGCGACGTGGACATAAAAATAGTTTATCCCGATGATCCCCGCTGCTCACTGATACTTCCTCGAAGCTTTTAATTAATGTACATCCCCGAGGCTGTGGTACCGACGTATAATACTACCAGTACCCCCGACTTATCCCCGATACTGGTATATATCTGCGAATACATATATGCGGGGATTGAATCTCGTGACCGCGAATGTGTCGTTGAAATATCACCGAATGTCACCCAAACATTTGAACACACCCGAAGGTTTGCGAAACATCACCGATGTTTTGGTGAATCATTGGTGATACCCAGTTTTGATTATAAACTCTAGTACCCCCTACCCCCGCCTAGATCACTACGTCAATAAAACGCTACTTAAGGATGACATGTATGTCTTTCATATTACGTTTTTATCGCCGAAATATTCCCGATCATTCCTCGATGTTCTGTGTGATTCGAGCATGCCTCGCGATATATTCACGAACATCGGGGTGCCTCCCCGAGATTATCCAGGCATGAAATCGTAAGTACATTGGGTAAAATTCACTGTATGCATGACAATTTCCCTATGTTTTCGTGATGTCATAAACTGTCTCAAACCTTCCCGATGCATCGCAGAGATTCTCTCAGACACCAGGGAGCCATCTTATTTCATTCGGTAGTACATCCCCAATGCAGTTAGAACAACCCATAAGATCGGGAACAAATTGTGCGTTGTCCCGATGCCTCCCGATTCCTTCCCAATTGACCACAATGCCTCCCGATGTAGTTATACCGACCAATAAGATAGGAAACACACTGGGAGTTATCCCGATGCCTCTCAATTCCTCCCGATTTCAAAACTTCTCCGAAGCTACCCCTAAACCCGACTCCCGCTGCTCACTCGGTACATTGACGAGGCCAAAACTGCTAAGTGGAAGCTTGACTTAAGGCATGAAGTAACGTGAGGCGGACCTGACAGCTGACAGTAGCGTTGCAATGGAAGTCTGTCTTGTTAGCTATATGATACGCATATTTTGATGACAGTAATATCGTTAGTGATTTATTTTCAAATATAATCAGAATCGGTTGGTAGCATACAAGTTGCCTTAAAGCCTAATTGGTCGTTGTATGACCGCTTCGCCATTAAAGTAATGCGGTTTATGTAGCATTATCAAACATAATGGACCCAGCATACGCTCACCCAGTCTATATATTTCATTGTCAATAACATATTGTGACAGATTGCTTGAACATGTTCGTCTAAATTGATATTGGTCGTAATGCCTGTCCATAAATATCAATAAAATATGGATTATATTTAGAATACACCGGCCTACATAAGGAAATCGGTTACATTACATTACATAACATCTGTTACAATAAATGTTAAAGCTAACTTGTTGATAACGTTACTGATTCGGAAAATTCCGCAACCAACATGAAAAGTGTGCAAAAAAAGAAAATAGAACATAAGTTGATTATAAAGATAATTACTGATCGTAACAAATAATTTTCGCAATAGTTGATTCACTAGAAATTTGCATAAAGGTTGTCCGACATTTGTAAAGTGAGAGAAAAAATAAATGAGTATAACAAGTTCATTCATGACAGCATGCCAACCTCAGTTAATGTATCTAAGGGTGGATTCAGAATATCATAGAACATCCGTGTAATGCAGTGAACGTTTAGTTGCAAGTTTTAAACATACAAAAAGTATACAATTATAACGAAATGTACGATCCGGTCGTGTCTGTTCTGTTTATGTGGTTGTCTTGTCCGTACCTTGTCCGGAAATGCGTTATTTATCAGATGGGTTTTTTTGTGTCCCAGTTATGATGTCTTTAAACATATCCACGTACGACGTTTTAGTACAGGGTGTCCAAAAAGAATGTTTACAGTTTCGGGGTATTTAATTAAGTCTTAACGTTCTGCTATCGGAAAGAAAACTTGCACATGGTTAGATAAAAGATGCAAGGTTTTTCTGGCACTAGTTTAAAAAATTGTGACTCGAATATTTCTATAAAAATGTAAATTTCCTAAAAATACGATATTTTGTCCTCGACATCATTTCGACGTAATTTGCGACGTTTTCACAATTTGTGTCTGTCTGATGTCTCCCGTTTTGCACTCATTCTTTAAAAGTGTTGGTTACATTAACACATATTTCTACAAACTGATCTTCTTAAATTGCCTTTTGATGTTTCTTGGGAGAAAATTTGTGTATTTTTAGCTTTTGATTGTACGTTAGCGATTTCGGATAGCCCAACAGAAAGAAGCCACATGAATTAAGATCCGGCTGTGGGCGGGCCTTTCCACACCGCAGTGGTATTTCCTAGAAATTATTTTGACATCAACTGTTTCGCATAATTCACACAACACCGTGTATTGTAATGTATGACACTGTTTCCTCTTGCATGGCCATGCAACATTCAAAACAAAATATTTGCTGTGAAGTTCAGAAATGAACTTGCTTATCAAAGGCAAGTAGCAGAATGGGTTTACTTCTTTCTATTTGTCTAACTAAATCGCTAGTGAATAGTCAATTAAAAGCCAACGAACATACCCATGCTCGTGAGACACATCATACATACACTATCAGTTTAGACATTTGTGAAATGCAATGAATAAAGTACAGATATTGTGAAAGCGTCGTAAAATATGTCAAAATGACGTCACGCGCAAAATACGGTAATTTGAGAAAATTGATATTTAAGAAAATATCAATGTTATAATTTTTAGACTGATGGCAGAAATAACTTTTTAACATCTTTAATTATCCATGTGCCAAATTTCTTTGTGAAAGCAGAACATTTATGTATACTTTCTTTTTGGACATCCTGTATACTTGATGTGTATTGTTTGGTCACTAAATATTATGATATCCTACAAATTGAATAAATATATATGAAGGAGATACTGTATGTACTAGGCGTAGGTTGAGCTTACTTCATGTTTTGTTAAATTAGGTACTTACTAGTACATTACCTTAAGACAGATTACCATGTTTTGTGCCCTGTTCAACTTTCATTATACAAATTCTAAATAAAGTACACGTCTTTAAGAAAATCAAATTTTAGGACGATATTATATGAGTATGTGTGACATGATATATAATACCTTGACAGGCAGCGATCACAACTTTGGATGTAGTAAATGGGTTTTTAATAACTAAACTATTAGTAGAAAAAAATGACTAATTACTATCATGTCGTCAGATCGATTTACTAGTATTTTAATCTTACATCATTTATTATATTGCCATAGTTATTTTTGGATAAAGAATGCACATTTTGTTTGACTGTCAGATGTTTGAACGATCTATGTTAGTCATATGCTATAAACATACTCTATGTTAGAACTGGTGTATGTCATCAGATTGTCCACGTCAATGTTAGTTATGATTGATCATACACGGTAAACTTACTCTGTTTTAGTACATGGTAAACATACTCTATGTTAGAACTGGTGTATGTCATCAGATTGTCCACGTCAATGTTAGTTATGATTGATCATACACGGTAAACTTACTCTGTTTTAGTACATGGTAAACATACTCTATGTTAGAACTGGTGTATGTCATCAGATTGTCCACGTCAATGTTAGTTATGATTGATCATACACGGTAAACTTACTCTGTTTTAGTACATGGTAAACATACTCTATGTTAGAACTGGTGTATGTCATCAGATTGTCCACGTCAATGTTAGTTATGATGGATACTCAGAAAACATGCTTATCTAATGGGTTGGTATTCAATATTGATCTTACTTGACTAATTGTAAACGTCCACCAAACAGATCACACCGTATTAAACGTTTGTTCAGCATAAACCAGATTATTGGTTATACATTTGCTACACTACAGTGGGTTTCTTCATGTTCGGACATGTTACTAATGAACCTAATGAACATATTAATTTTCTCTCTCTAAGTTTTAAGCTGAGTAGTACATGTATGCATTAAGTTCTATATCTTCTGTAGCTAAAAGGAATTGATTGATATTCGATGTCCGATATCATTGATTTATGCTAGATCTAGTTTGGCAAAAATTCGACGTTCTTTTTCGTTCAAATATAACTTGTCCATCTCTGGTATATCATCTAGTTCAGTGGACTTTGTTACACATAGTTTATCAGTTAATATCAATTTAACTTCTTAAATATTAACTTGTTTGTTCATCAGTTTTCATTGAATTACATTTAAATTAACAACTGTTTAATGATTAAAGTTCTTTCACAAAATTCTTTTTTTAATAATATGTGGAATATTTTTAGAACGTTCGATCAGTAAATTTGAAATCTCAGTTTGCGTTTCAAGAATAAAAGAATTTAAAATCAACACTTAATCTTTACTGAATTTATTTTGGTTACTTACACATATGAATTGCTTTCAATAATATATCGTATCTATTACTTCTTTGTTATAAAATGCCGTTGTACTTTTGTTTACCTTTGATGCAACTTTAAGCTATTTTTGTGTGTAATTGTCAAAATTTAACGCTTTACAAGCAGTCAATCTCCATCTTTTATAAGACAGCCATTGTTGTTTAAGACCCAGGCTTAAGTCACTTGTTATTGTGTTTCATGTGTTCAGGAAATATGGAGTCAATATCATATACACATTCCCAGAGGAATTAGTCCAATTAACATCGCCATGGACTTAATCAGAACACGAATTATAAAGCACAGTGGGCATTCCTCGATGAAATAATGTCTTTTTAAACTAATGACAAACACATTCAAACTATACTCCATTGAGGATAGCCTACTAGCGAACACATTACAAGATTATTTTGTTTGATATTCAAGGCGAATTCGTGCAAAACACATTCATAATTGTAAATAATATATCCATATAAAATATTAGGTTGCGTTGTTATTATAGACTGGTTCTCGAAACTTGCCAAACATGTACCGGACATTCGGTCTTGCACATATTGGAAAAGTACTGGACTGGAAAAATATTTGTCCGACCGATCCGGTCTTTCTTCCATGTTTTAGCTCTGACAAAATCAATATAACAGGTCTTTTTGTGTTTAAATTCAAAGCAAACATCACTCCAAAAGACAAAAAGGACAGATTTTCTGCCATCAAACATTCGGCCCAGCTGCATGTTTTTGTCCATTAGACCGAACTCAAAATGTCTGGTAGACCAGTCGGTCCGGCGATGTTTCGCGATGTCTGTTTGTGTTAATGTCGTGATAATTCCGTACGGTCATCTCATGTACATCGGTGTAACAACAATAGCCTGTGCATAGGTATACCAACAATAGACTAATGGTTGATAACTCATGCCAGGTTATGAACACAACACAACATAAAAACGAAGTACTTAACTACTAATTGAAATAATTGAGCGATAAAGACGCTCTGAACACCGCGGAAAAAGTAATAGGGTTCTTAGATGCAATGCATGTTTTGTGCATTGTTCCAAAGTTAACATTTCTCTTTGTTTGTGGAAGATATTATCAGCAGTATATGTAGAACAGTTATACTGTGTGTCTCAAATTAACCATTTGAAGATAACAGTACAACATACATTCGTGCGTTTCCAACAAATGCCGACACAGTGTACTGTAAATTACTATCTTATATGCTTCTCTGTTCTCAAGTTTTAATGCCAACATTTCATTCACTTCGCATCAATATTTTATCAGATTTTCATTTGTTGTTTCTTCTTTTGCTCACCAAATACTGCGTCTAATTGTATCAATCTTTCGAAAGATAAATACGTTCCTGCCTGTACCAAATCAACCCATCAGTAAAACGAGAAATTACACAATACGATATACTTGGGCTTTTTCGATATATTAGATGATTGGAAGAGCATGCTGATTCACTTTTGAATGTTAACTTATTTCCTTTTCCAAAGACATTGTCCCAATTGTTTCCAGCCGAAAGTTATCGAAATAAGATATTTAAAACACATAAACTAAACATAACCAACTCTTGACTTTGACTATTAATGTACGAGATTATGGTCATATACGTTCTCCTGTCAATAATTAAATCAAATGTTAACCTGAATATCTCTTGGGGTTTCTATACGAATTGAAAGAATCTTAAAATCTCATTTTCCTCCGAATCTTGAATGTTGTAGCTAAATGAGAAAAGTTTCCCTGCCTAATTTAAATGTACTGTTTCTGCCTAGGGACTATTAAACTGAGACGGTTTTGCATTAATGTGTTTCTACTGTTCTAAACATTGCGGAGCAAATTCAACAATAAATTAAACGGATGCTTTTACAATAGAGTTATTTCATATGTGTGAAATTGCCCGAAGCCTTTACGATAACACGTTTCTCTATGATGTCTTTTTCTGACATCACAATGGTACAGACCGTTCATCTAATATTATTTAAATGTGCACGATGTTGTCAAATGTTATATAAACACATTATGACACATTTTAAAAGTCATTTCTGACACCTATAGTTTGTGACGGCATCGCTTTATTATATTATCAGTAGCCGATATGTTGGATGAACTTCCCCAAAATTGGATGCAAAAAGACAAAACAATGTCGACGTGTCAGTATCTTTTCGCGTGTTTAGAGCGCGATGATTATGAATAGTAATTACTGATTTATATCATTGATAAAAATACATCTAAAAAAACTATTGATGAAACCTTACGAATGATCTATTACAAATGCTTTTAAACTCCAAACCTTGCTGTTAAACGTAGTACAACTATATATGCACTAATATCCAAACTAATCAATATTTTAAACAGCATCTCGAATATTTCAGAGGAAGGTTCTTTTGCATTTAATGTTTGAAGAAATTCGTGTACCAAAGGGGTTCGACACGACTAAAAATTCAATATCTATTTAATAAATATAGACATAGATTTAACTAGCATACTGATTCTCAAATACCCAACTCAATAGTATGAGTATGTCTCAGTTATATTTTAAACAAAGTCAAATGTAATCATTCAATGGGTATTGTACACTATTACAAAAATATATTATCATACATGTAACACACACCTTTAATCACATTCCGTGTACACTGACGCCGATATTGACGTTCTCAAAATGCACAAATCCGAATTCCTTGACATACATGTACATGTGAGCCGACAAGCTTCGAAAATAGCCTAATAAAAAGAGGATAAACCATTATTTCGGCATGCGCTCAGGCAATTAGTTCACTGATTTGATAGAGGAGCATATTTTGTACAACACACCATCACTTGTCTGTTCCTGTGATGCTTACAGTAAGATGCACATAATAAATCAACAGATAAACTAATACGAAGGTCAGTGAGATTGTTTAATTAAGCCTTTAAAATGTATTTGCAATTGTACTTTCTATGAATCGTCGTCAAATATCATCCATTATGGAGATTCTGATTAATCCCGTGATATAGGCTTATAAATAAAGTTGACAAGCATTTTAAAGAACAACTTTAAGGGATATGCGTTTGCGCCAGCGACAGTGACACTGCCTTTTGTTGTTAATGCGGTCATGAAATTGCATCCATTTAAAATCCTGATATAAATTTTGAGACAGTGCATCATATGGTTGGTCAAGAATTATTCGCGCTGCTGTGTTCTTAAATGTGTATAGTTTATTAGCCAATGTATCACTACAGTTACCGCATTTTGTACAGCAGTAATCAAGATGTGGTAGAATGTAAGCATTTGAAAATGGTTTTCTCATAAGCGTAAAAAGAAATGGTTTTGTTGTAAAACAAATAAACGTCAAATTTAATGCTCCGGCTAATCACTTCTGATTTAAATTAATAAATACGTCTTCCCTGTCTAGAAAATTAAATTTCGTTTTTCATTCAAAAAGTATCATTTTTATTAGGAAAATTTTATTGATGTAATCCTTTTAATTAACTCTTGACCATTGATATGTTGCACCTGGAAATCCAAGATGACCACCAAAATTGGTATTTCTATATTCAAAAGTTAAATTGTGTTAAAAAATAATGTCAGATTATGCTATTGTTTTCTCTATAATACCTTACCCTGTCTAGAAAATCTATGTAAGGCTGTATTGAGGTATCTCAACACTGTTTGTATAACTAAGTGTTGTACGCATATTTTCAGCTTTATGAAGTACAACTGCTCTTACTGGTTTCAGTATGTCAGTCTCTATGAGGTACATTAGTTTCCTGGAAAACTGCCATTTTCAGGCTATCTAAGATCCACACTCAGGTATTCCTGGGTTTCTGGTGGTATACCACTACTAGGTACTGTCATATCTCTCCAAGGTACCTTTCACTACCAGACAAGTCAATTCCTGCTCTCTACTCTAGGCTCCTAACAAAGCTTTTGAGGTTCATACAGCAGCCCGATACAGCCTCTTCTGTCCCTACAAGGTTACTTACTTCCAACAAATTAAATGTCAAAGCAATTATTGCTCATTGAGGTACCTGACACTGCTGAATAAAACCTTCTGATGAAACTAACACTGCCTAATATCCCTGCCTTAAACATTTACATGCTTGTTTTGTATTTCTGGCTCTATTGCATATATTGTACCTTACACTTTTGAGTTACGTATTTTCTGGTTTAAAAGAGTATATAATACTGTCTAGTACACCAATACATAATATTATGCATGTAAATGGCTTTCTGTGGTATAGTAAATACATTGTACTGCCAAGTACAGTCTGATCATGCTCTATGTGGTACCTACACACCAAGATAGAGCACTTTCAGGCTTGCTGTGGTACATACCACAGCTGGATACAGCCTCTATTATGACTTACTGAGGTACCAACCAATGCCGGTTACATCCAATGTTTGGCGTCCTGCGGTACCTACCACAGCTGTGCAAGTCAATATTGCTTTCTGAAGTACTAAGTACTGGTCACAACTAGATACAGCCATGTCCGGGTTTTGCATGTACTAGTACCTACCTCGACCAGATACAACAATGTCTGGGTTGCTGAGGTGCATGTACTAACAGAGCCAGATACATCCATTTACAAATGTATATGTATCTCAGGTTCTTACCTCATCATTTCTGGGTTTCTGAGATACGTACTTCAGCCAGATACAGCCATTGTTTGCTCTCAGCGGTACCTATCACAGCCAGAGACGGCTATTTCTTGGTGTCTGTGGTACCTATCACAGCCAGGTACAGCCATTTCTGCGTGTCTGTGGTACCTACCACAACCAGATACAGCCCTTTCTAGGTATCTGAGGTACCTATCACAGCCAGGTACAGCCATTTCTGCGGGTCTGTGGTACCTATCACAACCAAGTACAGCCATTTCTGCGTGTCTGTGGTACCTATCACAGCCAGGTACAGCCATTTCTGCGTGTCTGTGGTACCTATCACAACCAGATACAGCCATTTCTATGTGTCTGAGGTACCGATCACAGCCAAATACTGTCATTTCTAGGTGTCTGACGTACCTATCACAGCCAAATACAGACATATCTAGGTGTCTGTGGTACCTATCACAGCAAAATACAGTCATATCTAGGTGTCTGCGGTACCTATCACAGCCAAATACAGTCATTTCTAGGTGTCTGAGGTACATATCACAGCCATATAATGCCATTTCCGTGCATCTGAGGTACCTATCACAGCCAGAGACGGCTATATCTAGGTGTCTGTGGTACCTATCACAGACAAGTCAGCCATTTCTGGGTGTATGAGTAACCTATTACAGCCAGATATTGCCGTTTATGGATG
This sequence comes from Spisula subtruncata, assembly GCA_963678985.1. Taxonomy (NCBI): domain Eukaryota; kingdom Metazoa; phylum Mollusca; class Bivalvia; order Venerida; family Mactridae; genus Spisula; species Spisula subtruncata. The sequence goes on from OY787665.1 coordinate 11,961,277, forward strand.
TCTGTGGTACCTATCACAGCCAGGTACAGCCATTTCTAGGTGTCTGGGGTACCTATAACAGCCAGATACAGCCATATCTAGGTGTCTGAGGTACCTATCACAGCCAAATACAGTCATTTCTATGTATCGGAGGTACATATTACAGCCATATACTACCATTTCCGGGCATCTGAGGTACCTACCACAGCCAAAAACGGCTATTTCTATGTATCTGTGGTATCTATCACAGCCAGGTACAGCCATTTCTGTTGTCTGAGGTACCTATTACAGCCATATATTGCCGTTTATGGGTGTCGGAGGTACCTATCATAGCCAGGTACAGCCATTTCTAGGTGTCTGAGGTTCCAATCACAGCCAGATATTACCATTTCTGCGTGTCTTTGGTACCTATTACAACTAAATATTGCCATTCTGACGTTCTGAGGTACCTTGGTACCACATCCCGATACAACAATTTCTGGGTTTCTGTGGTACCTGCCACATCCGAACACAGCCAGTTTTGGGGGTCTGAGGTACTTTTCCACAGTCATTTCTTAGGTATACATGTATGTGCTTACCACAGCCTGATACAGCCATTTTTGGGTGTCCGACGTACCTGCTCCAACCAGATAAGCAATTTCTGGATTTCTGAGGTACCTACTTCTGCGATGTGCATTTATTACTAGTTAAATGATGTACCTACCACTACCAGATGCCGTCTTTTCTTGCTATGCAGGGGTTCTAAGTAATACCTTATAATGCCAAATTAAGCCTTTTCGGGTTCTAAGAAGTACCTTACTCTGCTCAAAACACTTATTTCTAATTCCACCAGTTATCTGCCACTGCCGGATACAACCATTACTTCATCAATGACATTCGTTTCACTGCTTGATACAGCCAATTTATAAGTCGACTCTTGTAATATTCACCAAATCGATACATCGATAAGTACTAATTTATAAGTCAATTGAAATCCAAACCCATACGCTTCAATTGCTTTTCTCAGCCAACCCATGCCTAATAACAAATATTTGGAAATGCGTATTTCAAAACAATTCATGTAATGCTGACATAAAGTAAACTGTACTGCCAAACAACATGAGTATGTATATAAAAACTTAGTGCAGCCTTTGTATACTTGTACTTACATTTATTACATTTGAAGTACATGTATGCATGTTGTAACTTAAATGTACGTGTTTGTGTGCTGTTCTTGAAACAAATCTGAAAATGAGCTATCTTTTAAACTCAGAATAAAAGTTAGGTTTTTATGCATCTTTATGGATACCATTGAAATCGGATGAAATATGACTAATGAATAGTAACAATTATTAATATGAAACGAATCAAGTACAATTAATGAAACAGGTATACATGCTGTTCAGTTCACAGAATTACCCCCATTCATTTATTAGTGACTATGCTTTCATATCGTATAAACATGTGCATTGGCACATTCAAATTTATTTAACGTTTGTAACTTTATTTATAAAACATACGGTCATACAAATAAGTTTTACTTAGCTAACTTGACCCTTCCACCATTTTGGAGGTCATATTGGATTCACAAGAGGAGGCACTTTCATGGTATGTGCATTTCTTCTGTACTTAATTGAAAGATAATAACTTAATCTAACAAAGAGTAATTACGTTCCTGATAAATATATACTTTGAACGTTTATGACCCACGAAAATGTTGTACTCGACAGAAAAATCTCATGTAGTCAACATTGTTGTCATTGTCAGCAGTGATTTACCCCCAATCTATATGGAAAAATCATTCTAACATACATGTATATAAAGTACATGTATAACTAAAATAAAACATGTATACATAATATACAATGTAATAATAGTATGTGAATCTCAGTTAAAAAGGTTTCACCAGTAAAACGTCCTATTTAAAATGGCATTTTTTTAATAAAAAACGAAATTTAATTTTTGGGGTTAAATTATTACCCCACCCACTTTACTACAAATTATGCTTATAATCTCACCACCACACAACAGTAAAGTAAAAATAATATTGTATGATCTATATCATTATCAGTGAAACTTTTTGGAATAATCATTTGGCCAAAATAACAACAAGAATATTGAACATAGTACACAATATGTCACATTTTACCGATTTTTTGTATTTTTTTGTCATAAAAGCATAAAATTTAAATATTCAATACAAAAACATCATGATTTGAGGTTAATATGTGTATTTTAACATGTTTCCTATCAAAACAACACATTTTATATGATATTAGACAGGATTGGTACTTATATTATGTGTATTATGTCACAAAGGTGAAATTGTAAAAAATGGCAGCCATCTTGGACGCCATCTTGGATTTCTCAGCGTTGTGAAAGCAGATTTTTTTAAGAAATGGATTTTTGTAAAATGGACAGTATCTGCTTTCTATTCATGCCAATTATAGATTTTGACAAGGATTGTAAATAAACGGCCCTCCGCTTTTTGACTAAAAGCAATATTTAGATTTTGCTTATAATTGAGAAATTTTACCCCACCCACTACGGAAAACAACACATTGTCCACAAAAATGCGAAAAAAAAATACCAAATTAAATGCAAACATGACAATCAATAGGCACCATAGTATCAAAAATTATTAAGAAGATAAAAGAATTAGTGTTTGCAAATATCTTCATTGTTTTCACATCAGGGGTAGATTTACCCCACCCACTTTATGCACGGCTGAGAGCATAAAGGTACACAAAGTTGTGCATTTTAGACATTCATTTTCCTAAGCATATAATTATCTAAAGAATAAAACCATTAAGACATATTTTGTGTACTGAAAAATGTACTTTTAAATAGTTGACAGGACAAAAAGAAGAAAAATGCACTAAACAACGCTATATTTTGACCATAAATGTGCCTTATTTTTTTCCGAAATGACAAAAAATCGTTCAAAAACAGTTTTAAACATCAGTTTGTTCCGTTTTCGAGCTTAATAGTACATTTTTAAACATATATGTCAAAAACTGTACAGTACGGGTCTGTATAATAACACAGAATCATTTTCGCAGAAAAACGGCGGCCATCTTGGACGCCATCTTGGATGCAGAGCGGTTGTGAAAGAGAAAATTTGTAAGAAATGGATTTTCTTAATGTTCAGTCATATGACCAACTGTGGTGCAAGTTTAATCGATGGGCTTAAATTTTGAATAAATCGCCCTCAGCTCTTAGGCTATGTCTATATCATACATAACTCAATTTTAATTATAATAGTTCAAACTGTTAAGAGAGACCACCTCAACAATGCCAATATTTGCTGTACATTGGGGTGGTCTGCAAAGAGAGGTTTGATGAAACTTTCAATGAGAATCGATTCCCATATAATTCGATTAATTGCATAAGTCTTGTAAAATAAACATAACAGTTTTTTTTAATTCTATATGCCCCCTGTAACCTTCAGTGAGGAGTACATGAATAATTAATAATGTAAAAGTTTATCATGGCTGAACATTGTTCTGCATAAATAAGTCAAATATAATTAAGAAGTACTGAATAACTTTGTGGGTGGAGGGCAAAAACTTTCTGATGTGATAAATGTCAAAATTTCTGTATAAGAGATATTTTAGAGTAATCAACTGATTATGGGAAGAAAGCCTTTTTTTCTTTTAAATGAACATCATTTGTATCGGATTTAATAGGAGACAATAATACACCTGTGAAATCTCACCTGATAGAAACTGATCACTTATCCAAACTGTTAACACCTGCATGTACATTGTATTGTACAGAGCATTGTGGTTAATAAATAACTATGATACTTTTCCTGTGACAGTAATTAAAATAAGATGAAAACTTAATTGATATTTGTGATTAAAAGTGTGGTAAAATTTAACTTACTTCTATATCAGAAACCATATCTGATTAAACAAATTTTAGTCTTTAGTTATTAATATTCTGTACATCAACAATGTCAATCCAACTTTACTAGACTTCATGTAAAGCTGCAATTTTACTGACAAACTCTCCCTCTTATGTACTGACAATGTAATGCATTGCAATGCACTTGCATCACACATGCTTTTGGCAATGTAATGCGTTAAATTACAATTACATGTAATGCAAATTTTCATGCATTACACATTACATTGAATTACTTGCAAAATTGTTATGCATTGCAATGCATTGCAATTTCATTTTTTCATTACCCCATGTCTGCACCGAATGATTGCTAAACATCCCGAATGCCTGGATTTCACTCCCCCAGAGTAACTACAACGCCATTATACGACAGGGAACCAGTATTTATCGTTGAAGTATCCTCGATTATTCCCAGGTGCAATGGTTGCTTCGAGGATAACTCACCATCGGGAGTACATCGACGAGGCCAAAAATGCTCAGTAGCACCAAGCGAGTCTCATATCTGACAGTAGCATTGCAATGGATGCCTGTCTTGTTAGCTGTATGATACGCATATTTTGATGACAGTAATATTGTTACTGATTGATTTTCAAATATGATTTGCCTAAAAGCCTAATTTGTCGTTTTATGACCGCTTCGTCTTTAAAGTAATGCGGTTTATGTAGCATTATCAAACACAATGGACCCAGCATACGCTCACACAGTCTATATATTTCACTGTCAATAACTTATTGTGACCGATTGCTTGAACATGTTCGTCTACATTGACATTGGTCGTAATCCCTGTCCATAAATATCAATAAAATAGGACGGCCTACCAAAGTAAATCGGCATCTGTTAAATGAATGTTAAAGCTAACTGGTTGGTAACATTACTGATCCGGAAAATTCCGCAACCAACATGGTGTATGTCTGACCGGAGCATGTAGACGTGTTTTCGTTAATTAAGAAAATAGAACATTAGTTGAAATGGTAATTACTGATCATAAAATAGTTGATTCATGCGAAATATGCATGAAGATTGTCCGGCATTAATTTTGTAAAGTGAGAGAGAAAATTAATGTAACACGTTCATTCGTGACAACGGTTCTCAGTTAAAGATGTATCTAAGGGTGGATTCAGATCATACTAGAACTTTTGTGTTATCTAGTAGACGTTTAGTGGCAGGTTTTAAACAAACAAAAAGTATACAATCATAACAAAACATGCGATCTGGTCGTGTCTGTTCTGTCACTGTTCTGTTTCTATGATTGTCTTGTCCGTATATCTTTCCCGGAAATGCATCATTGATCAGATGGGTTTCTTTGTGCCTCATGGTGTCTTTTAGACACATCCACGTGTGGTGTGTTAGTATACTTGATGTGTAGTGTTTGTATTGAATATATATATTTGAAGTAGACACTGTATGTACTAGGCATTGGTTGAGCTTACTTCATGTTTTGTTAAATCAAGTACTAGAACATTAAATTAAGATAGATTGCCATGTTTTGTGCCCTGTTCAACTTTCATTATACCAATTCTAAATAAAGTACATGCCTTTAACACAATCACGTTTTAGGACGATGCTATATGAGTATGTGTGACATGATATATAATACCATGACAGGCAGCGATGGATGTAGTAAATGAGTTTTTAATAACTAAACTGTTAGTAGAAAAAATGACTAATTACTATCATGTCGTCAGATCGATTTACTAGTATTTTAATCTTACATCATTTATTATATTGCCATAGTTATTTTTGGATAAAGAATGCACATTTTGTTTGACTGTCAGATGTTTGAACGATTTATGTGAGTCATATGCTATAAACATACTCTATGTTAGTACTGGTGTATGTCATCATATTGTTCGCGTCAATGTTAGTTATGATTGATACATGCTTATCTAATGGGTTGATATTTAATATTGATCTTACTTGACTAATTGTATACGTCCACCAATCAGATCACATCGTATTAAACTTTTGTTCAGCATAAACCAGATTATTGTTTATACATAAGTTGCACTACAGTGGGTTGCTTCATGTTCGGACATGTTACTAATGAACCTAATAAACACATTAATTTTCTCTGCAATATTTACTCTAAGTTTTGAGCTGAGTATTATGCATTAAGTTCTATATATTCTGTAGCTAAAAAGAATTGATTGATATACGATGTCCGATATCATTGATTTAAGCCAGATCTAGTATGGCAAAATTCGACGTTCTTTTTCGTTCAAATATAACTTGTCCATCTCTGGTATATCATCTAGTCCAGTGGACTTTGTTACACATAGTTTATCAGTTAATATCAATCAATCAATTACATCAGCTTTCATCTAATTACATTTAAATTTACAATTGTCAATGATTAAAGTTCTTCCACAAATGTCTTTTTGATAATATATGGAATATTATTGCCTAGAGGTAGGGCGCACGCTTCGGGATTGAGAGGTCCCGGGTTCGATCCCCCTCTGGACCACTGGTTAAAATCTCTGAGCAAGACCTACAGCTCCACTCCACCATGGTGTAAAATGGTACCTGTGAGGGCAGTGTTTATTCCTGGGCGCCGCAGATCGATGTTGGCTGCCACACCACAGGAGAGAAATATTCTCCCCAGGGAGACACGAGTGTAGGTTACCATATGTAGCCCAATGACCAGGGGAGTATAAATGTCAAAGGGTGCTTGAGCGGCCTTACAGCTGAAAAGAGCCCTAGAAAATTGGTAACTTAACTTTTATTAGAATGTTCGATCAGTAAATTTGAAATCTGAGTTTGCGTTTCAAGAATCAAACATTTTTAAATCAACACTCAATCTTTAATGAGTTTAATTTGGTTACTTACACTATGAATTGCTTTACATAATATATCGTATCTATAACTTCTTTGTTATAAAATGCCGTAACGGTTGTACTTTTGTTTACCATTGATGTAACTTTAAGCGTTTTTTGTGTAATTGTCAAAATATAACGCTTTACAAGCAGCCAATCTCTATCTTTTATAAGTAAGCCATTGTTGTTTAAGTCACGACCCAGGCTTAAGTCACTTGTTATTGTGTTACATGTGTACGGGAAAAATGGAGTCAATATCATAGACAAATTCCCCGAGGTATTAGTCCAATTAACATCGCCATGGAGTTAATTAGAACACGAATAAAGCTCAGTACGCATTCCTCGATGAAATAATGTCTTTTTGAACTAATGACACTGGTGTTTTCTATAAAGATTAAATTACTTTCTGTACAGCACGTTTAAAGCAGGTTAGTCAAGGTGGATATGTTCGCTGATGCCAATATGTGATATTTTATGGGTAGCACTGAGGATATGATAATGTTCGCCTGGTGGTTATGATGTTTAACCGATGCCACTACTTTCTTAATTTGTTCAACAATGACGTTTGGTCCATCTGCGTTCGCCATATTGTTTATTCCTGCGTGTATGACAACTGAGTCAAACTTACTGATGTATTTGTGGTTCTCTTGAAGGGAAATCGGGCTCTGGTTGATGTCAACTAGTTTTGCACCAGAATGTGTTTCCATGGTAACAAGAAGTGTGTCTTCAGACATTTCAACAGTTTTCGAGCCTCGAGCACTAAATCGCACATAATTAATATTCTTGGTTTGATTGAAGTAGTCTTTCTTGGAATTTGAATTTGTGAGGTTTTTGCTGGCGATGGTATTGTTGGCAAATCTGGTATGCGTGTATAGAATTGTGAGTCGATGTTACATTCGACTGAGGTTGGGTGTCTATTTTTGTAGCATTTGGAAAGGAAGATTGACAGCTACTGTATTTGCTGGATTGACGTTCTCTTAAACACTGACTGTCCTGCCTATCTCTCAGCTGCCTTATGTCTGTGACTGTAGCAGTGGCTGTCATTGTCTGTTTCATTTCATCAATCTCTGCCTTAAGAATCCTCATTTCCTTAGTAATGTTTTTTCAAATGTTGATTTTTACATATTTGACAACGAGGTTATCTGTTTTGCCTACTCTTTTACTTAAGTTTGGGTGTTTTTGTTTATCCTCTTAAGTGTTTCAGAAAGAGTTGTCAGTTTTGTTAGTTTTGATATTGTTCATAATGTTTGGATTTTAATAGTTCATTGACCTTTCTAAGTTGTTTCATTCAATAGCTGATCATTCTGGTTGCGCATGTGTATACTTTCTGTCATTTCTGATGTAGTATATTTCCATACAGTACTATTTTGTGAAGTAACAGACTCATTACCAGATGCTTTCACAGTATTTGTCCCCCTCAGACTGCTTTGCTCAAAGTGACAGTTTGATACTGGGTTTACTGGTACTTCCATCTGCCGGCGTGTCGGTGCTGGAGTTGATGAAAATGGCTTGGTACTGAATTTCCTTCTCAGAGAGCTGAATACACCTTTCGTTTTTGTATTTGTTTGTGGTGTACAGTAGTACAAGCCTTTCACTTTGGTTTGTTTTGAATCCTCGTTTGGAGACGTAATATCTAGCTTTCCAGAATATTATTTAAACACTGTGTTGTACCATTCTCGGTATCTATGTCATTTGGTCATTTGTTTGATACCGTTTGGATACAAGTTATTTTTTGCACTTTGTCGAGTATTCATTACATCACTTGTAATCAAACCGATCCTATATCTTTCATATTTCTTCTCTGTGTGTTTTTGTACATTGCATTGAAGTGCGTGTACTGGTGTTGCACTATATATTACTTTTAAAACTCACTAGAAAATGGACGATTACACGTTCATATACAGGGAGGCGGACATTGATCGTGTCCATACATTGTCCATACATATTGGTGGTCCAAGGACAGACTTGACACATAAATAGAATTTCACAAATTGAATCCAATTACGTCTCGAGCAAAATAGGACGTTAAGATTCGTTAACTACATGTTATTGTTCTTTATTATCCAACATTTCAACAGTAGAATTGTTTCACTAACAGTGTCAGCACACAGAATGCTGATGTACATAGAAACACATTGAAACTAAGCTATCATAGCCACAATACTTAATATATGCATATCGCTGGCTTAGAATGAGAATGTCGTAATTGCCACTTACGACCTTACACGACTAATGCATATTTGAAATCTGCACCATGAAGCGCTTCTTATGAGCCTATTTTCACAAAAAATGTCATGTTGACCGAATTGAAGTTAAAAAAGCTTGTTTTACCATAACTAAAGCATGATTATTAGACAGTAATGTCTTGTTTTCTCACATATAGATTTTGTAGTTACGACCATCTGATTCTAAGCCAGCGATATATACATTATGATTGTAAAAGCAACGATGATAAAAAAAATATTTTTTAAAGTAACATGTACATGTATATATATAACTGAACGAGATATATCTTATTAAGAACAATGCCTTCAATAAATAAAACATACATGTAGTGAAACTGCAACCTAGTTAACAATGATTAACAACACTGGTGCCAAATAACCTTTACTTTATTAGACCACATTGTCATGTGATTTCTGACTAACTGTCAACGTGTCATATAACATAACATAAATAACATAAGCATTCTAAAGGACATACCTGTATTAGTCTGGTTCCCTGTCCTAAAGCTTACAGTAGTTTAGGTTCTAAACTCTAATGCAATATAAAATTTAGGTACCGGGAACCAGACTAATACTTGTACATTGTATGTATTTGAGTTTGATCTGTATCCTTAAATCTAATTCTTTGTAAATATTAGACCTGTAACTTCATACACACACAACAGCTGCTTCCCTTAACCATTTGAACATACTGAACAGGTTGACAGAAAAAGTGATGCTTCGTCATAGCATTTACGTATGAAAAAAGTGAGTTTAAAAAAGTGCGTAAATTTAGGGAAAACCCACTCATGCGGCGTATCACCAGTTCCCCTGGAAGTTTGATTGTAAATCAAATAAACGTCTAATTTAATGCTCCGGTTAATCACTTTTAATTTAAAATATATATAAATACGTCTTCCCAGTCCGATTTTCTCATTTCTTTTTTTAGTGTGGTACAATGGAGTGATAGGTCTTCTACACAATCAAATCATGTTTACATTTTGAAGTGCTGCTATAATCATGTGGTTTCATTTGTGATGTCTCGAGGGCATAACTGTACAATCTGATAAAACAAAATTTTCTTTAAGGGTTTTAGACCTTAAATGTCTAACGATATTTGCCATGGAAGAACACATTATGCAAAGAACACGCGTGCCACAAGGGAGCGAGAGATGGACTCAATGATAGCATTACATTTTCAATGATACTACTAAGGATTTATGTATTTTCCCAATTGTTCAATCAAGAGCATTCAAGTGCCAATTCCGCGTGGTGAGATCAATTAAAAAAGGCATGAGAAAATCAGACAGAAAAGGTAGCACTCAACCTAACCAGCCAAGCACAGAAATCAGAAACACAACGACACAACTACCCTGAGCAATGCCCACACAAACCCAGGCCTAAACGGCAACAAAATGAGGCACAACAATCCGGGGACAGTGACCTAACGTAATGCGACCTAAAGATGCACAACAAACGCATGAAATAAATGTCTTATATTTCGTACTGTATTCATTTCTATTCCAAACAACCATAAAGTTTGTTTTCCATCTATTGTTCTCTTTATGAGCTGTATATTCGGTATTTTCCTAAGCTAAATACATCATTTGGCCCCTGACGGTTTTCAACCTGAGTGGACGATGGGTTTACCCTCCGTCCGTCCGCCAAAAAACCCTGGATCCTTCCAAGACTCAAACAGATTTCAAGCTTCAGTTATGAAAATTCGTATGTGAAAAGGGACCAATCAGGAGATTATGTACATGTACGTCTATCTTTTGTGGATTTAGACAAACATTGTGGTTGCTTTGGATACGGACATTGTGAACAATAGTGAAAATACGTCTAAATCTCGATCCTGCCATAACTCAAATAGTGGTTGTCATGGCAACAAAAATATTGACAACCTGAAAATCAGGTAGGGGACTTCTGTGTTGCTGCTTGTAATTCCTAATTACTTGTTTGATCTGATTTGCAAGAAATATGAGTTCAATCTAGGACACCTGGAACATGTTCAAGGCAGTACTACCAGTTATTCCTGAACAGAATTCATCAACTAAACAGCTTCGAAAAAAATTGCTAGAGGAATGGGTCAGAATTCCGCAACACAAAATTCGTAGGCTTAATTCCAGCAAATGAAGGCGATGTCAATCTGTCATACCAACCAACTGTCGTATTTCAACCCCTACCGTGTTAAAGCAGTCGTTACGCTTCAATAATTCGTTTTATTCTATCTTTCACGTGTAAGATAGTTACAGACAATATCGAAGCTGAATTTAAATCCATTACAAACATTTTTTCCATCATATCAAACAAAAACGATACGCAGGATAAATCTTGACTCTCATTTAATTAATCATAAACCCAACGAAGTCGTCAAGTCGAAACGCAGATAACAATATGTGTGCGTACGTTACTATGTTGTTGAATTGTTCCTACTTTTTATATGGAACGTTTTACATTTCAACGGATTCTGGAAAAAATGAAGGCACTTCTGACAATTTGAAAGCGACATGAACAAAACGCTTAAGTACAGAACATCTATGTGGTAATGCATCAACAATGAAAACTGGAAATGGGTTTTTGACACTTGAGATGGTTTATTCGATATTACAAGACAACCGTCTAACATGCTTTCAAAATTTGATAAAATACATTATCGACACATAAAAAAACATCAGCAGAGCCATCGTCAAACTGAAACATTGTTTTCCCGATCAAACACTTATAAGACGCGATACAAAATAATTTGGTTCATGGTCTTTATTCAGATTGTAACATTCTAATGGCTCATTTAATTGACACACAAAGACAAATCCAAGAGATTTGTATTGTTGAGGTCGATATTGTATGTGCGTGTCTGCGATTACACTATGCCACTCAGTACACAGTATATTGCACGGTGTAAATCAGACGTTTCAGGCAAGGTGTGTGGTAAATTATATACTACATTTACTCACCAGTGCTACAACTAATTCAATGTTATTGGACGTAGAATTTGATCGTCTATCAGGAATACGTTATTATTGACGAATATGTAACCCGCAGGAGTGATTCAATTTTCACGACAATGTATACCTTGGAGACATTTAATGTGATTCAAACTTAATATTGTCCGCCTGTTATTCAGAAGACGAATATATTAACACATACGATTCAAAGTTCAAAGACACGTCCGGGTAAATGAAATCGGAATTCAATGTTAATGCAATTTGGTCAACCGAATGTCAGACCTTGAACACGTTAACTTGTTGCAAATTAAAAACAAATATTGTAAGCCTGGGCGCACTATGGAAAATCGAACCACTGTAATTGCCATAACTTTCCCGAATATGCTGATCCATTGGAAGTTATGTTCTATCTAGTAGTTTCATCAAATGACACCTTCTAAATATCAGTAATGGCATATTACAGTATAGAGCAGTCGTGATTATGTTTAAGATGTGTCGCTGTTAAGACAATCGATTCTGGTATGTGTGCTTATTCAGGAACATTAACAATGCATTTCCATAACATGCAGATAATTATGATACAATCTGTTAAATGACTAATTATGTCGAGGGCGCACACGTGTATATGTTTGAGGAATCCTGTACATGGTGTTGCACGCCTTCCACGCCACTTGAAATTTCCCGATCAGACAAACTGTTTGTGTTTTCAGAAAACTGTATTTAAAACAATTACAATATCGTTCATTGCAGGAACGGGGTTATATATTGTTAAGTTCGTGTGTTACATATAGCTCTGCTCATAGTGTATTTTAATTTAGTACAAAACTGTATTTATTTTATTTCCAAAGAATTAGGATTGGGCATCAGACATAGTCTATATTAGCCCTCTCCTTATACTGTGTATAAAAGTACATACATAGCTAATTGACCCAGTGTCAGAATATAAATGGTAAGTCCAAATGTATTCGTAGTATTACTGAAATACTGTTAATGACACTGTGCGTGAATTATCTGAAGACTTCAACACTGGAGGCGTGAGACAAAAGTTAACGTGTGTGTTACGCCAAAGGTAACAAATGACAACCATCTGGCATACAATCAACAATACATAAAACGTCAGAAACACCTAATACAACATCAATGCACATAAAGAAATTTCTCCATTTAAAAAGTTGAGTAAAACAAAAGCACTTACCATCTGATTGCAATTAATGGTTTATCACTAAATGTTTATGAGTTGCTTAACGGTCATGGTAATGCGTGGTACCTGAGCCTTTTCAATGAGCGTGTTTTGTATGGTATGAATATGTCGTGAAACTATTTTCTAGAGCGTCGATTGTTCAGTTGTCTGTTGAAATGAGAAGTGTGGTATGAATAATGGCTTGAAATGATGCACTGTACTGAGTAGTAATGGACATAGTCGAAGATTGTAACACTTGTTTGTTAGAAAGGTAATAGAGAAAAACTCTTTTTTCCATTTGTAGGTGCTATACTGGGAGGTCTGGTAATGTAATAAAGTTGTAAATTGTGTGAAATTATATCTAAGCGACCATTAATGGCTCCTATCACAATCGGGGAAAGTTGTCTCTGGAATGGTTTTATATTTCTAGTAATACAAGGTTATAACCAATCAGTGGCGAGAAGCCGTAAGGTGTAATCTGCATCATGAGCTCTGTTATATCATTAATTTTATTATACCATTTTGATTGTTCTTCTTATTGAATTTGATATTACAACTGTAACTTTAGAAGGGCAATTATCTGTAATAGGGAGACACTTTCCTGGAAATGGAAAAACAATTTGATTTGCAGAATTTCTGCTCTGACAGTGAGTAGAAACTAGATTACAGGATCGAAAGTATTGACAAAACGACTGCGAATGTCGCAATTGTGAGTTCTTTAGCGTAGTTATTATTGCAGAAGTCTATTTGCTGTAGTGGTGTTAATTTAGCTTCTAAATATGTTGTCATTAAAACGATCGATTGGTTTCTGAACTAACATATTAATACAATAATAGTGTCGAGCTTTGTAACCGTATGCTTTCATTACTTGGACTTTGACTGTGTATATTGTGCGTACACATGACATGACCTGTATAAGACACTATGTTGTATGTACTAGTATATAAACTTACTTCTGCTGTAACATGTAGGGAAGCATTGTCGTGTAAAGTTCCCTATATCCACTTTACTTTTCTAGCATATTCTTAGATCATCTACAATGAGGATCGTTGATAGTCCTGTTTCAGTCGCTGACTTGTTTCAGTGATCTGGGATTTTTTGATTGTGCTATATATTTTACATTTTGTTTCTGAATTTTAATTAATATATTGTATGTTTAGATAATGCCAATGGTCACTGAAGCAAGTCCCATTCATTTTCTGTGACGTGATTCAATGGAGATCACTTAATGGTTGATTCCAACGATAATTTCAAATATTCTAAAGGAATTTCGGTATATAACAAAGCATAATCACATGCAGTTAAAGCAAGGAACAAGCATACATTTATTTGCAATGTGTTTAAGGGTGACATAAGGGTAACTGTAACTGGTCAATCTGTGTTTGCATATAGACTATTTATCACACTTGTGTAGGTGCTTCCAGGATGACTTGTAGAATTTGAGTACAGTCGATGATTTCAGATATAATGTTGTACTTTTACTGCATTTTCAAAACAAAGCTGTAGTATTATGTTGAAGATCGCTGTGTCGCCGATAACATAGCTTTTAACTTTCGACCTTTTTCAAGTTAGCGTTTCTAAGAGATGTAAATAAATGCTATTGATTGACAGTAAAGTTGCGGGTATTGCTACAATATAACTTCCCTTCTCCAAAGCAAACAAACTAATAAATTATCTTAACATACGTACATGCGGGACTTCAACTCAGAACATTCCTTTAGTCTTTGTTCACGTCTATTGGTAAAACTATGTTTAATATAATTGCATTTCGCATTGTACGGAAATCTAGTTGCAAGTCAAATACTAACAGTGCCACGTGATATGGCAACCTCCAGTGACAAAATACAAGTGATCTAAGAATACCTGAAGTTGTTGATGACCTGTGTATCGCTGTTTATACTATACTGAGCAAAACAGCTAACCGAACGCTTTTTAAATTTTAATATTTAAGTATCCTGTAAGTGTACAAACCGTAATGTTTGCATAGTTATTTCAATATAGATTGTGCACCTAATGCAGCTTACCACATGAAAATACATGACAAAATCACTCATCCATGACGAAAAAGCTTCAAATCACATTTTTGCACGTTGTGATCGAGTGCTCTCGAATTGCACGAGTTTTGTGTGTTTGTTGTGTAGCATGGGTGTTTGTTAGTCGGAAAAACAAAATACTTTGTCAAAAACATGGCGCATTTGTCAAAGATAGGCCGCGGAAGAGCGGCCATTACGCTCCCTGGAGGGTATCAGTCAGATAGATCAGTTTTACACAGATTTAAATTATCACAAACATAAGTTCTTTTTATTTCACGTATGTGTGAATACCAATGCACATAAAAATACATAAAACAGTATATTGGGAATCACAGGATCAACGAAAAATAGTAAATTCAAGTGGAATAACTCTTGCATAATTTTACTTCTTTTTAAATTCATCCACTACATTTTCCCATAAAATTGTATTGTCATGCATAAGTGAAACACGTTGACTTTAAAAAATAATACATATTAGTACTGAGGACTTTTTTGCATGTGTTTGAAAAAGTGTGTTTCCTCTCCATTCAGTATATAGGACTCTTTTGACGTGCGTTCATCAGGTGTTCGACGAATTGTTAATGCAGCTATATGCCCGCTTTGGTAATACAAATTGTTTTAAGTGTATATTCTGATAACGGAAACAAAAATAAATATTAAAATACTGAGATTTAAACCAAAATTAAGTCAATAATTACACTCATTTATCCACACAAAAGATATTTGACCAAATTACCTCCCCTTGACCATTGAAAATTAACATCATAATTTTGAAAAATTTAAAAATCGATGTTTTTGTGATCAAATCGCATTATATCGAGTTTGACTATTTGTTTTATTGTTTTATTTGGCGATTAGTCTTTAATGTGTATTGAATAAACCTAAAATATTTTATTATTTAACGCTTATTGATGAATTTCTATTTTATATGTCTAGTTCTGTTAATTTATGGTTCCGTGAACTTCCGTTTCGCATTTTTGAAAACAAAAACTACTTAAATCTCACCTCCAGATCGTAATTAACAAGTACACGAATTTTCGTTCAAAAATATAAATAAATAAAAAAGTTATACGGTAAAAACCGCTGTTCATTCATACAATATGCTAATTGTACATTTTGTGAATTTCATCTTGATGGGTGATGTCATTAAATACATATTTTGACGATGATGCAAATTTAATATATTGACGAAATTTTACCACCAGCCTTCTTAGGTTTGGATTACACTTCATGCCAAGTTTCAGAAGATTCCAATGTATAGTTCTATAAATATTCATAAAAAACATAAGCGTTCGGTTAGCTGTTTTGCTTAGTATACACATACACATTTCAGGATAAACCACCCGTGTTAGGAATCCACGCTCTATTGCATATATAAACAATACACTAGATATAACGGAATTCCAGTTGCAAGTCAAATACTAACAGTGCCACGTGATATGGCAACCTCCAGTGACAAAATACAAGTGATCTAAGAATACCTGGAGATGTTGATGACCTGTGTATCGCTGTTTATACTACACACACACACACACACCTCAGAATAAACCACCCGTGTTAGGAATCTATCCACTATTACATATATAGACAATACACTAGATATAACGGAATTCCAGTTAAATACTAACAGTACCACGTGATATAACAAAATCAGAATTATTACATGGTAGACGTTATACATAGTAAATTATAAATTAAGCATATTATACTATATGGTATTACATGCAATGCCGAGCTTTCACACCACCGTTTAATTATGATTTGCAGTTTCATAATAAAACAACAACATTTAAATAGTTTCAATTATAACTGAGACGATCGCCGTGTTCGTTCACACACAAGGGTAACTGTTCAGCTCTGTTAATCCGAAGTATTTGATTGTTTGTAATTAAAGTGTCGGTTGTGTAATCCCTTTGTGATAAAGTAATACAGACAGGACACGCATTACTTTATTTAAACAAGTTACTATTCACAGTTAAGTAGCGTTGCTATGTGTCATTGTGAAACAGTGGATGAACATATTCCGTTTGTTCCATTGGTCGAAATGTGGCATAACATGATATACTCTCACCATGTAGAAATTGTTAAAGTTTGTAGAAAATGAAGAATACTTTTACTGTTTTTGTCAAATGTTTGGAAAATTAAAAGTATGCAAGCTCATATATATATACATCATGTGTTTTCATTTTGTTAAATGTACATTGGGTTACGCAAACGATATTATAGAACAGGGAACCATTTGTTTTTGTATAAGTATCCACGATCATTTCCCGATGCAACGGATGCTTCGAGGATGCCTCCCTATATATAACCAAACATCGGCGATGCCTCCCCGAAATATTATATTTTTAACCAAAAGTGTTCTCTTACAAGCGTTATATGATAGCTTTGTAAGGACAACACGAAATTGTCAGAGGCGAAAAAAGTATAATGATCTCCAGAGAGACAATGAGTATTACAATCTACTCTGGCACAATTCATAAGCGTAACATATTTTAAATTTTAGGACATATGACTCTAAGAAACATGATAACCTTGGCCTAACACACCCAACATATTAACTGTCATATAGATTGAGTAAAAATCATGAAACTGTTAATCCCGCATTGTTTAATACAAAAATCAAATTTAAGATCATATGAAATTTCAAACCTTATTCTACAAACAGTGCAATTATGAAGATAAATGAATACGCGGTTCGATAGTTGCAGGTGTTTAAACTTAGACACGTACTGCTGTCCGGCGCACAAAATGACGACGCGCTATTTTATACGCCGTAGGTGTCAGCCATAGGGCTGTGAAATACGCTGTTTTTAATGATAATGGTGATGAATACATGCTTGTAACACACAGAGCTATATACACGTATATAGTTTGTGAG
The DNA here is from genome assembly GCA_963678985.1 of Spisula subtruncata. Lineage (NCBI taxonomy): Eukaryota > Metazoa > Mollusca > Bivalvia > Venerida > Mactridae > Spisula > Spisula subtruncata. The sequence continues at coordinate 11,979,203 of OY787665.1, forward strand.
CATCGCATGTACTTTTTCGAATTTTATATCGAATATCGGGGCGAGAAACCGTAGAATAAAATGTCGATATATTGAAAATGTCACTGTTACTGACCTAACTATTTTTTATATTTCCTTTTACTTACATGTCTTTCACGCTAGAACAACTATCCATACTACCTATGTGACATTCTAAAACGGTAGAAATAACTGCAGATATATGCCCTATTGTAGTTACGATACTTTGCATACTATTTCGAGCGCATATAATTTTACTTTTGACGGAACCTGTTATTTGTCAGTTTTCCGTTACGTTCTGATGACGCCACTTTTGCGTTCCGAAGTTGTCCCCCATAGAGTTCAACTTCTCTTTATTTTAACATCTATGGTTTAAATATCGTCATTTTTGCAGACAAATTCCAACATGAAACAAGTTTGGTTTTGGCAATGTTTCACATCTAACGATAGGATAGTAGTGAAGATATAGCTCATTACGTAGTACATATCAGTGTTTATTTATGGGCTGCGCCGGGTGCGCGTTACTGTGGTTTCAAAATGGACGATTACGGACGGACATGACAAAACTACGCGATACATCGGATGACACTTTTTCGCAACTGAATTCCGATTTAATATTATGCATTTATATTTGCATAATTCTTAAAACTGTATCCGTGAGGGCTACCCTTGTATATGTGTATTAATTTGTATCCTTCTGGTTATGAAAAACAATAGTCGATTGTCATTTATATCATGAAAATATTTATAAATGTTTATTTTCACAGACGATTGTGTTAGCCGATTCTTATAATATATCTGAAACTGCTTTGTTGATGTTAATTAAGACATATTTTGGTGTATGTTATAGATATTAAAATGTATTATAATAGCATCATAATGAAATGACACATGTTCAAGTTTTACCATTTATTTTCGTAGGGTTATATTTATTGATATATTAGCTACAGCATAATGTTGTATTCGATTGATTCTTACTGGCATCGACTGTGGTAATGAAAACAAATAGACAGATATAACTGCTTTTCGAACTTTGTATAATAATAATTCAGATTTGTTTGTTGGTTGCACAATCACTGTGTGGTAGCACTGTACTGACGAATGCGCGGAGAATTCAAGATGGAGTACGTCAACGACGATAAAAGTAAGCATGTTTTGTTTTCGGTCAGATTTTTTAAATACGACACCATGTATTGTAAATTAACCATGAAATAACTACCCAAATCTGTGTATATGATCATTCCCTACACATGTATCAATTATTGCCTGATTAAATTTTTCTAAAAAAGATGTTTGAAAAGTTTAAAGTTTTGGCCACTGAACTGCGCAGAGCAAAACGTAAACATTTCCCTGTATTGCACAGAGAAGGCAAGTTCTGTACTGTGCAGGGCTGGACAACTAGCAAAAAATCTGTACAGCGCAGAGCAATTTGGAGCTGGTTGGGCCGATAGCAAATATTATTTTTGTTATTTCTTAGTAATATTAAGATGCCGATTTCATTCCATTCGCGTCATAGTTATATTGCTAAGACGCGTTTATTTTTTACCAGATTCATAATTCAGAGTTAGATGATGGCAAAAGTGGACGAAACGTAAATATTTCATTTTATGTCTATCCTTTATGATTTTTAACTAACAATATCTATCCGTCGGTCATGGACTTTTGGTATATGCATAAATCTTTTTCTATATCTAGTTTATCCGAATTTTTGTACAAAAATATTTTTGGATATATAATGACCACTTGTACGTTATACTGAAAGACAAAAGTTTTGCACGGGTTTTTGAACCTTAATAACTTTTTTAATATTCGACCAATTATAACCAAAGTTGTTTTATTTTGTATTTGACCCTATGCGACCAGAATAATTTTAAAGCTAAGTGGGGTCATATTGTTAGACTGGTCATAACGTCACAAAATTTACATAAACAGTGAGTCGTCAATGTGTCCGTTAATTTTTCTTCGTTAAGAACGCTTACAGGCCTGCCAAAACGCCACTCAGATATACTGCCAACACTTGTTTTATGTTTTGTTTGATGTTGACGTCAGTGTTGGACGTCTAATAAGGAAATCATTTCAATTGAAGTAAATTGACAGGTAAATCATCGCGGTTCAGGTTAAATGTTGATGTGGAGGACAATACCAAACCACCAGACGTGTAAGTCGATATTATTCTGCAACCGACACATTTATCGAGCATACAGGAACATGACGTCCATGTGAATCCACATTTCAATGGGATGAAAAACGTGTTGCGTCCCTTTTACGTTAGTGTTTCACAGTTTCACAACATTTTGTCTTGAACATGCGTGCTCGAACACATTGATGTGTAAAAACCCGCACCAATTGGCGGTGTCTTTGGGAAAGTATAGAACGTAAAAGACGTCAATGTTTTGAAACTAATTTGATGCCGTATTGTATTTTATTTGATATTGAATAAATTTAGAATTACTGTTCCAAAACGTGTATTATATATCTATTTTACGGATAAAATGAAATCCAATAAATATAAGTTCAATACATGTTAAGAAAAATGCTAATGTTTTACCCTTGTCGGGATTTGAATACCGTGCCGAACTTTTGTCCTTGAGTGTAGTATAAGCAATAAGTATTGTGTTTTACATATCCTAGAATACAGCTCGACCACGGGACAGCGTAACCATAACGATTGCGACGCCACCGAAAATGTCACTGTGCTTTGATCTAAGATACAACGCAGATACTGATCATTATTTCTATCCTAGCATAGCCAATAATCTGCATTTTACAAACCTTTCTAAAATATTTTTAGCAGATTTTAATCGGACAATAATTGGTACGTGTGAGTTATTTTCAAGAATGTTAAGTCTGATTGATTTGTGTGTGAGAGCGACGGTCCATGACAGACGGTTAGATAGTTAAAACAATTAAAAACAGGAAAACTTTGAAATATTTAAGTTTTGTCCACTTCTGCCATCATTTAACTTTGAATTAAAAATCTATTAAAACGTGTCTTAGACCTGCCGTTCACTTTACCCTGATGCGATGCGAAAGAAGGCCGATTACATTTTGCTCATTCCGGGAACGCTTCGGGATCAAGTATCAATAAAAATGGGCGGAGCTTTGTATCGTGCTTGTTTGGGGATTATTTGCGGAGCGTTATACGAATTATTGCGGTATACATGCCGAAGCATATTCGAAGTTACAGCCGACAGCAACGAGACTGAACTTCGACAATTCCCGATTTGGTCCGGAATGTTTCCCGATCGTGCAGAAAGGTTGCGATTACATTGTAGAATATATGGAAGGGTTTACAAATCGATGCTGAAATGCAACCGATGTATATTAATGATGCCGAACTATCTCAACCCATCAGCAAACTGACCGCATCGCTTCCGCTGACATTCGGTATATATACGGCGAGGACTCGGCATCGCTTCGGTTATCAACTGGCGCCTTCGGTAGCTATTCGTCATAGCTTCCGTGTGTAGAACACATCCCTTCGGCGCATTCAGGGAGCTATCGGCATCGAATCGGCTTTCCTTCGGGAAACGTTCGGGATAGCTAAATTTTTACAAAGCCTCGCAGAAAGCGTCCCAAAGACGCGGAGTGAATGCCGATGGGTGTCCGTATACCCCGAAGCACTCACGTAGCACTTTCGAACTAGACCTTCGGTGTCCAAATTTTCAAACTTTTCAAAGGTCAATGCCGAAGATTTTTCCACCCGACGTGTACCGAAGGGTTTCAGGACATCGCAAAGAAATACCGAACGACCACTATCTGTTGAATTTGTGCTTGGAGAACCCTTCGGGACCCTAGTGGACGGCAGGTCTTAGCAATGTAACTATGACGCGAAAGGAATGAAATCAGTATCTAAATATTACCAAGAAAGAACAGACAGAATATTTACTATCGACGCAACCAGCTCCAATTTGCTATGCGCTGTACATATTTTTTGCTAGTTGTCCTGCTCTGCGAAGTCAAGAACTAGCCTTCTCTGTGCAGTACAGGGCAATGTTTACGTTTTGCTCTGCGCAGTACAGTAGCCAAAACTTTAAACCCTTCAAACATCTCTTTTAGAGAACTTTAATCAGACAATAATTGATACATGTGTAGAGAATAATTATATAAACAGATTTTGGTAGTTATTTATGTATTGGTCTTCTTTCTAGGGAAAAAATTTCCCCTTTTCTTGTCGTCTCTCGCTTCACTTTTCAACTGTCACAAATCATCGTGTTCTGTTAAACATTACAGAAAGATCTAATTATTTCATCTCAAACTGACAGCCACAGCTGAATAGCCAATTTAAGCTCTTTCATTACATAGTTAATTTACAATACAGGACGTCGTATTTAAAAAAATATGTCCGAAAAAAACATGCTTACTTTTATCGCCGTTGACGTACTCCATCTTGAATTCTCCGTGCATTTCGGCAATACAGTGCTAACACACAGTGACAATGTATGTTACAAACTGTTTATACTTTTTATAGTATTGCTGTATTCCTGCTGATAACCAATAATGTAAAATCAATTAATTTTGATGGATTTTGCTCCCAAATTTGTGGACAGCAATGCTGATTAGCATTTACTCTGTAATATTGTTAGGGTGTAGATAAATTTCGATTATTTGGATTTATCATTAAATTCAACCAGGGACTAATTAAAATTTAACGCTGGATTTCTTTGGTTTTATAAATAACTTTAACCAAGACACTAATTAAAATGCAATGCTGCAAATGTGATCAGTTTACAGTAGCATGGTCATATCGATCCGACTTAGTGTATTTCTTTCATGCAACCACTTGGGAAGTTTATTTAACTGCTCATGAGTCTAATCATGCAAATTTTAAATAGTTTGAAGCTTAAATTTACCAATCATTTTCTGAGTAAATGTCTTACAAAAGTGTACACTTACAGAAATAATGTACAGATTTTGAAAGGAGTCAGTGAGCGTGTCGGAGTATAAGCATTGAAATGACCCGATGTGTTTGCGATGTAATAAAATGTCTCAAGTCTTACCGAATATCGCCGATTCATCGGGGAGAAATACTCAGACATCGGGAACCATCTTATCCGTAGTACTCTCCCGATGTAGTTATACCGACCAATAAGATAGGAAACACACTGGGAGTTATCCCGATGCCTCTCAATTCCTGCCGATTTAATAACTTCCCAGAAGCTGCCCCAAAACCCGGCTCGCGCTGCTCACTCATTTCCTTCGGGAGTACATTGACGAGGCCGAAAATGCTCATAGGGACCTAGACTAAAGGCATGAATTAACGTGAGTCGGGTCTCACAACTGACAGTAGCATTGCAATTGAATTATGTCTTGTTAGCTGTATGATACGCTTATTTTGATGACAGTAATGTCGTTACTGATTTATTTCAAATATAATTAGAATCTGTTGGTAGCATAAAATTTGCCTTAAAGCCTTATTGGTCGTTTTATGACCACTTCGTCTTAAAAGTAATGCGGTTTATGTAGTATTAGCAAACATAATGGACTCAGCATACGCTCAACCAGTCTTTACATATCAGTGTCAATAACATATTGAGCATATTCGCCTAAATTGACATTGGTCGTAATGCCTGTTCATAAATATCACATTCTCATGAATCAGTGTATAGTCAAGTCCCTAGACTATACTCTGATACAAGACTTCTTATATCGTTCGCAAATCTAAAAATAGCTCTATTTCGTCACTAGTGTATTCTCGCTATTGTTCAATCAGAACGCGCGTTACGACAGCCGCGGGAATATTTCTATAAACAAACACAATTGTGAACATGGATTATGTAATTAGCGAACGGTGATTGAAATTAAATGCTGAGTTGTTTGTTGAAACATATTGAATCGAATTCGGCGTATAAAAAGTATGAAGAATAAGAGGATAACCTGATATCGGTTCTCAAATGGAAATGTAGATCTACCGGTGATTCGAAAAATATTTATCGAAAATAAAATTTAAAAAAAACGGCGAGTCGAGTGGAGTGCTGACGTTAAAGGTAAATTCTGTTTTTGTATGACGAACTACCGCTCGTTTCAATTCAAATAATAAGTTATGTTGTGCAATGATAGTAAAATCTTCTTTTGATCATCAATGCAAAAATATCACAATATTTTTTTTTCATACGTCGATTTAATAGTCGGAAATAAAATTGAAACTCTGTCGGTTTATATTCTGTATGTAACGTCGATTTTGATTGGACGATTGACGAGGGATCTTTGGAAAACACCCGTGACGGAATTTATTCAATTGCCTTATAAGGAAATGAACGAAATGGATTTGATTGGTTGAGACGTTCGTTCACCTCGCTGAGATTGGTTAGTTTTATACCAGAGTGTATTACGGAGGAAAAACACGCTAGTTAAACGAGAATGAAATATCAATGAAGTATGGATTATATTTAAAATAGGCCGTATGTACTAGGCATTGGTTGAGCTTATTTCATTTTTTGTTAAATTAAGTACTAGTACATGTACATTAAATTAAGATAGATTGCCTGGTTTGATGCCCTGTTCATCTCTCATTATACCAATTCTAAATTAAGTACATGCCTTTTACAGAATCAACTTTTAGGACAATCTTATAAGAGTATGTTTGACATGATATCTAGTACAATGACAACATTTGATATAGTAAATGGGTTTTTAATAACTAAACTATTAGTAGAAAAATGACTTATTACTATCATGTCGTCAGATCTATCTACTAGCATTTTAATCGTACATAATCTATTATACTGCCAAAGTTATTTATGGAAAAAGGATTACAATTTTAGTTTGCCTGACAGGTTTTTCCACTATCTAGAATTGTCCTACTCTGTAAACATAGTTTACTCTATTTTGGTACTAACGTATGTCATCAGTTTATCCACATCAATTATGATTGGTACTCAGAAAACATGCTCATCTAATGAATTCGGGTTGTTATTCAATATTGCAAATGTATAATGATTAAAGGATACTGATAATGTATGAACTATTAATAGAATCAGGAATCAGTTAATTTGAAATATGACGAGGTCAAAAGAATAAACTTTTTTTAAAACTATGAATAACTTTCCATAATATATCGTAACTTTGTAATAAAATGCCGTTGCACTTTTATTTATCATCAATATAACTTTAACCGATTATTGTGTAATTGTCAAAATATAACGCTTTACAAGCAGCCAATCTCTATCTTTTATATAATTAAGTAAAATAATTGTTGTTTAAGAGGCGACTCTGGCTTAGGTCACTAGTTATTGGGTTAAAGGAAATATAGAGTCAACATCACAGACACATTCCCCGAGGAATTAGTTCAATTAACATCACCATGGAATTAATAGGAACACGAATTATAAAGCTCAGTATGGATTCCTTGATGAAATAATGTATTTTTGAACTAATGACGAACACATTCAAACTATACTCCTTTTAGGATAGCCTACTAGCGAACAAATAACGGGTTAATTTGTTAGAACGATAGTCAAAGTGACGTTCGACGTTCGTGCAACTTTCCCAGATTATAATTAATATATCCATATTAAATATTGGATTGCCTTGTGACTATAGACTGAGTCGAGCAGGTCGTGTAAATATCGTATTAATTCAGTACGGCACTGTACATAGGTGAACCAACAATAGAATATTGGTTAATAACTCATGTCAGGTTAACATCACGTACGGTCATATACATATGTGTACCAGCAATAGAATACTGGTTGATCACTCATGTCAGGTTAACATCATGCATGGTTATCTGTCTGTATAATATCTTCTTACAGTTAGATTAAATCCGAGTATGCGTGTATCTTAACATTCTGACAATACTATTACAAAATCATACGAAGCTTGATTGGCGCCAGGTCAATCGTTTTCTATTACAAATGTATATTTGAATGCAAGCATCACGCTCAATATAATTGTAAGCTACATTGTATTACTATACCAGATAATATTACTATATAATACTTTCTATTAGATACATGACCTGGCTTACGCATTGTTAACTAACTCAGTTATAATGTGTGTCTCAAATTAACCATTTGAATATAACAGTACAACATACATTCGTGGGTTTCCAACAAATGCCGACACAGTGTATTGTAACTATATTTAATCAATCTCTGTTCTCAAGTTTTAATGCAAACATTTCATTCACTTCGCATCAATATTTTATCAGATTTTCATTTGTTGTTTCTTCTTTTGCTCACCAAATACTGGGTATAATAGTATCAATCTTTCGAAAGATAAATACGTTCCTGCCTGTACCAAATCAACCAATCAGTAAAACGAGAAATTACACAATACTATATACGTGGGCTTATTCGATATATTAGATGATTGGAAGAGCATGCTGATTCACTTGGGAATGTTAACTTATTTTCAATTTCCTGAGACATTGTCCCAATTGTTTCCAGCTGAAAGTTATCTAAATTATATATTTAAAACACACAAACCAAACATAACCAACTATTGACGTTGAATTTTAATGAATGGGACTATGGCAATATACGTTCTCCTGTCAGTAATTTTTAAAAATCACATGTTAACCTGAATATCTCTTGCGGTTTCTATACGAATAGAAAGAATCTTAAAATCTCATTTTCCTCCGAATCTTGAAAGTTGTAGCCAAATGAGAACATTTTCTCTGCCTTATTTAAATGTACTGTCTCTGCCTTGGGACTATTAAACTGAGAATGTTCTGCATTAATATGTTTTTACTGTTCTAAACATTGCGGAGCAAATTCAACAATAAATTAACGGATGCTTTTACAATAGAGTTATTTTATATGTGTGAAATTGCCCGAAGCCTTTACGATAACACGTTTCTCATGTTTGTCTGGTATCACAGTGGTACAGACCGCTCATCTAATATTATTTAAATGTGCACGATGTTGTCAAATATTATTTAAACACATTATGACACATTTTAAAAGTCATTTCTGACACCTATAGTTTGTGACAGCATCGCTTTATTATATAATCAGTAGCCGATGTGTTGAATGAACTCCCCCCCCCCTCCAATGTATATATTAGCAGTGTTTCAAAATGTTACACGAACATAACCTTACGTATTTCCATTTCGGTTTGTGTTTCAATAGTAATTAATTTTGATTTGTGAAAGACATTGTCAAGATTTGAGGCAATTAACTTTGTTAGGTATCGTGTCGCACACAGCAAACATTTGGACCTTTTAGCAAAAGTATGTTGTTAACAGCTATCCAGTGATCTAAATATCCTAGTGCACTTTATCACGTGCTAATGTATTGTAAAACACAGACATTCTAAAACGACGTCAATTTCACAAGGATGAAATCGGTGAATTCTTCAGTATTAATCAAGCAATCATGTGGACTTTTGATACAGCTGACAATGCATTGTAAACACACATACATACCAAAAGTTTGTACACACGAACGCGTCTTATACTTTTCGCCATATTAGAATCCTCATACTTGTACGAACTTCGACTTTTATTTGAACATAAAGTCAACATTTAATTTAGTATGTTGTGATTTTCACAATAAAATAGATTACAATCGTTTTATATTGTGTAAAGAAGTGTATCATGAAATATATACAATCATTGTAATTTGCATACAGGCTGTGGTTAAGTCATAATCAACATTTTATGTTGTATTTAGAGTTGTAAATGTCCAAACTTTAAACTAATGATGTTTTCAATTCCCCGTATAAATCGTCGTTTTAAGGTTATTCCGACATCGCAGTACCGACGACGTGTCTAAAGAATCTGATAAAATAAATATACCAAAAACGTTTATCATAGTGACCAAACAGCAATTAAAAAGTATCTCATCCAGCATCTCCGCAAGATACAACTTGTTTCATTATCCTTCATATTTCTTCTCTGTGAATGTACATTACATTGACGTTCGTGTACTGTTGTTGCACTATATATAACTTGTAAAACTCACCAAAAAGTGGAGGATTAAAAGTTTATGTACAGGAAGGCGGACACTGATCGTGTCCAAACATTGTCCTAGAATATTGGTGGTCCAAGGACAGACTTGACACATAAATAGAATTTCACAAATTGAATCCAAATACGTCACGAGCAAAATAGGTCGTAAAGATTCGTTAACTACATTTTATTGTACTTTATTATCCAACATGTCAACAGTAGAATTGTTTCACTAACAGTGTCAGCTCACAGAATGCTGATGTACATACAAAAACATTGAAACTAAGCTATCATTACGGAATACCGTTAGGGCCATCGTGGTTACACATTAAAATCCAGAGGGCGACAATGCGATAGTGCGATAGTACGATGGCGACAATGCGATAATACGATGGCGACAATGCGACAGTACGATGGCGACAATGCGACAACGCGATAGTACGATGGCGACAATGCGATAGTACGATGGCGACAATGCGACAACGCGATAGTACGATGGCGACAATGCGATAGTCATATCGTACCGTCGCCATCGTACTATCGCATTGTCGCCATCGTACTATCGCGTTATCGTACTGTCGTCATCGTATTATCGCATTGTCGCCATCGTACTATCGCATTGTCGCCATCGTACTATCGCACTGTCGCATTGTCGCCATCGTACTGTCGCATTGTCGCATTGTCGGATCATGGCCCTCTTGTTGAGTAATTGTCCTTTGTTATTTAAAATACTTTTTTTTTGTCCGGAGCATATCTTTAAAAGTATTTGAGATATTGACTTGAAACTTGATACATATATAGATCTCATTGTGTGGAGTTCTAGTTAGCTTGACTATTCAAGGAATAGCGGAGCTCTTCTTACCACGGTGTTGTCGTTGGTTAAAATTTTCGTACCAGTCCAATTTTTAGCACACCTGTTACACTGTGACATTGTGAGCTTTTGAGATTTTGTGGAAACTGTCATCAGACTGTCCATCAATGTGTCCGTCAAAATTGTGCCTCAAATTACAAAATATACTTCTCCTAAACCTCTAGGTCAATTGGTTCCAAATTTGGTAGTAATGATCCTTTGGTGGTCCCATTTCAAAGTTGTTCAAAAATGGAATTTCATGAGGAACTCTGGTTTCCATGGCAGCCAAATTCTAAAAAAATCTTCTACGATGCACGAGGCCCAGAGCTTGAATATTTGGTGTGAAGCATTGTCTAGGGGACAAGTTTGTTAAAATCATGACCACCGGGTAAGATTGGCCCCGCGGCATATATGGTTTTGTATAGGAAAACTCGAAAATTGTTCTCCAGAACCACAAGAGCCAGAGCTAAGATAGTTGACATGTAGCATGGTCTCATGGACCTCTACCAATTTTGAAGTTTGATTAAATCATAACCCCAGGGATCAGATAGACCCTTACTCGGGGCATCTCTGGATTCGGATGGGAAAAACTAAAAATCTTTACCAGAACCACATTTCCTAGACCTTAGATATTTGACATAAATTGTCCTTAAATTCAAGTCCTTCAAGATATTGCCTTGAAACTTTGCATACGTGTTTATGATCACACTCCACATCAAAAGGCGCGAGTAGATGGGCCGGTCCGTAGACCTTTTTGTTCTGATCAATAACTAGAGATTGCCTTGACCTAGGGTAGTCAAACTTAACAGGATGGTTGCTTGTATAAAGTAGATGAAGCCTAATGTTTTTGGGATCAGTAGATCAAAGGTCAAGGTCCCTGTGACCTTACATTAAAACACAGTTGCAGCTAAATAACTAATGAACAATTTGACCAATGGAAGTGAAACTTCATAGCATTATTGCTTATATTCAGTAGATGATACTTATCAGTCGAAAAGTCAAGGTCACTGTGACCTTATGATAGAAAAGGATTTTGGCTCAATAACTGGAGATTACTTTGACCTAAGGTATTCAAACTTCATAGGATGATTGCTTGTATTAAGTAGATGAAACCTACACTTTGGGGTTAGTAGGCAAAAGGTCATGGTCACATGACCTTACATTGAGCAAGGTTAGTCAAACTTCACAGGATTATTCCTTGTATTGAGTCGATGAAACCTAGTTTTTGGACTCAGTAGTCGATTGGCGATAGTCGACAATGCGATAGTACAATGGCGACAATGCGACAATGCGATAGTGCGACAATACGATAGCGACAGTGCATTAAAATCCAGAGGGCGACAATGCGATAGTGCGATAGTACGATGGCGACAATGCGATAATACGATGGCGACAATGCGATAGTACGATGGCGACAGTGCGATAACGCGATATTACGATGGCGACAATGCGATAATACGATGGCGACAATGCGACAACGCGATAGTACGATGGCGACAATGCGACAGTACGATGGCGATAGTACGATATGACTATCGCATTGTCGCCATCGTACTATCGCGTTGTCGCATTGTCGCCATCGTACTATCGCATTGTCGCCATCGTACTATCGCGGTGTCGCATTGTCGCCATCGTACTGTCGCATTGTCGCCATCGTATTATCGCATTGTCGCCATCGTACTATCGCACTATCGCATTGTCGCCCTCTGGATTTTAATGTGTAACCACGATGGCCCTAACGGTATTCCGTATATCATAGACATAATACTTATAATGCATATGGCTGGCTTAGAATGAGAATGTCGTTATTGCCACTTACGACCTTATACGACTAATGCATATTTGAAATCGGCACCATACAGCCTAATTTCATAAAAATCGGAACTTGTCATGTTGACCAAATTGAAGTTGAAAAAGCTTATTTTACCATAAGTAAAGCGTGATTATTAGACAGTAATTTCTTGTTTTCTTAAAATAACGACCTTCGCATTCTAAGCCAGCGATATTTACATTATGGTTGTAAAAGCAACGATGAAAAAATCTTTATTTTGTTAAGGTAACATGTATATATACATTTGTATATAAAGCTGAACCATGCATATCTTATTAAGAACAAATCCTTCAATAAATAAAACATACACTGTAGTGAAACTGCAACCTAGTTAACAATGATTATTAATAACGACACTGGTGTCCAGTAACTTTATTAGACCACCTGGTCATGTGACTCCTGACAAACCGACAACGTACCATATTGCATAACATAATTACTGCATTCTAAAGCGGTGCTTGTATTAGTCTGGTTTCCTGTCCTTAAGCATACAGTAGTTAAGGTCCTAAACTATAATGTAATGTAAGATTGAGGTACCGGGAACCATGTATTTGCAGGCTAATACTTGTATTTGAGTTTGATCGTTATCCTGAAATCTACTTCTTTGTGAACATTGGGTCTGTAAGTTAACTATATACACACAACAACTCTTTCCCTTAACCATCAGGACATGCCGAACAGGTTGACAGAAAAAAGATGCTTCGTCATAACATTAGCGTATGAAACAATCAAATTAAAAACAGTGCGTAAAATAAGGGAAAACCCACTCTTGTGGTGTATCACCTGTTCCTCGGGAAGTGTGATTGTACAACAAATCCACGTGTAATTTACTGCGGTGGTTAACCGCTTTAATTAAAATTATATATAAATACGTCTTCCCTGTCCGATTTTCTCATTTCTTTTTAGTGAGTTACAAAGGAATCAAATCATAACATTTTATTTTTATGTATACATTTTGAAGTGCTGCTATAATCTTGTTTTTCCTTTGTGATGTCTCGAGGGCATAACTCTACATTCTGATAAAAACAAAGGCTTTTAGACTTTTAAGGTATAACGATATTTGCCCTGGAAGAATACATTAAGCAAAGAACACGTGTGCCACGAGGGAGCGAGAGATGAACTCAATGATAACATTACAAGTATAAATGATACTACTCAAATAACTAAGTCTCTGTGTATCTTCCCTATTGTTCAATCAAGAGCATTCAAGTGCCAATGTCTGCGTGGTGAGATCAATTAACTAGTGCATGAAACAAATAACTTATATTCCGTACTGTTTTCATTTTCTATTTCAAACAATCATACAATTTGTTTTCCAGTTATTGTTATGTTCATAGCCATGAGCTATATAAGATTTATATGCCTAAGCTAAATACATTATTAAGGCCCTACCGTCCGTCCGTCCGTCTGTCAGCCTGTCAGTCCGTCCGTCAAGAAATTATGGATTCTGCCATAACTCAAACAGTTTTCAAGCAAGAGTTATGAAATTTGGTGTGTGGATAGGGAGCAATAAGGCAATTGTGCACGTCTATTTGTTATTGATTGGGACAAAATTGTGGTTGCCATGGCTACAGAAACATTGACAACCTGAAAACTAGATAGGGGACTTCTGTATTGCTTGCAATTCTTTATTACTTTTTTGTTCCGATTTGCTAGAAATATGTTACTAGTATGTTATTACCACCCTCTTTTTACTATTGTAGCTTGTTCAGTCTGTTCGGGCGAAACTATTGAAATGAGGTCACTGTATATAGTTTTCGTTAACTAGGTATAAGTCGTAGTTATGCCTCATTTGTGTGCTGCCTTCCCTGTCCGATTTCCCCATAGTTTGTGTTCTGTTCTATCATTGTAATTGCACTATAAAAAACATTACAATGCATGACTGTATATTTTGAGAAATCGAATAACACATTGTAATGTTTTTCACGGACAAACGTTAGAGCATCTATGTTTGGGTGTAGATGATAAGAAGTTCAACATATATTGTTTGGAAGTTTGTTTTGACTGTAGTGCTGTACAAACAGCTTTGAAAAAAGTTGCCCCTGTTACATGGAAATGCAAATACAACAATTTGAAAATAATCTGCGTTGATTAATAATTGTATGATCATATACTATTTCTTACATTAATTCCATATTGACCATCAATTTTCCCTTATAAAGATTATACCAATTTTTTATTCCCACCCCTTACCAACCAAAATGTCGTATTTCAACACCTACCATGTTAACGCAGTCGTTACGCTTCATTAATTTGTTATTTTCTATCTTTCATGTTTTAGATAGTAATAAACAATATCGAATTAAGCATAAACCCAACAAAGTCGTAAAGTCGAAATGTAGATTACAATATGTGTGCGTACCTTTTTACATTTCAACGGATTCTGGAATTACTGAACGCACTTCTGATAATTTGACAGTGACATGAACCAAACGCTTAAGTACAGAACATCCATGTTGTAATACATCAACAACGAAAATTGGAAATGGGTTTTTGACACTTAAATTGGTTTGTTCGATAATACAAGACAACTGTCTAACATGCCTTCAACATTTGATAAAATGCATTATCGACAAATAAAAAATATCAGCAGAGCCATCGTCAAACTGAAACATTGTTTTCCGTATCAAGCACTTATAAGACGCGATACAAAATAACCTGGTTCATGGTCTTTATTCAGATTGTAACATTATAATGGCTCATTTAATTGATACACAAAGACAAATCCAAGAGATTTGTATTGTTGAGGTCGATATCGTATGTGCGTGTCTGCGATCACTCTATGTCACTCAGTACACAGTCTATTACAGACGTTTCAGGCATGGTGTTCGGTAAATTAAATACTACATTTACTCACCAGTGCTACAACTTATTCAATTTTATTGGATGTAGAATTTGATCGTCTATCAGGAATACGTTATTATTAACGAATATGTAACCCACATGGGTGGTGCAATTTTCACGACCATGTATACCTTGGCGACATTTAATCTGATCCCAACTTAATATTGTCCGGCATGTTATTCAGAATTCGAATATATTTACACATACGAGTCAAAGTTCAAAGACACGTCCGGATAAATGTAATCGGAATTCAATGCTAATGCAATGTGGTCAACCGAATGGCAGACCTTGAAAACGTTTACGTGTTCCAATTTTTAAAAAAATAAATAATTTGAAGCACGGGCACACCATGGAAAATCAAACCACTGTAATTGCCATAACTTTCCAGAATATTCTGATCCATTGATACAACATATTGTGTTAATAGACGTATTCGTAGCCCAGGTTTGAAGTATAATACATAATTAAAGTATTTTTCCAATCAGTAAAATTTGTTAACACTTACCCAACATATCGTCTTACATGGGTACTGTATAGTTAATGTTGGGTACATTCTTATTAACAGTTCGCTCATCTGCTTACTGGTACATTGTGCGATGACAAACACTATGCATGTCAAAAAGCACTACTGGTTCTGTTGGGTTTTAATTTGTGTATTATGCTTGGGGTATTTGGTCGTACATGTGATGCGTTCCTCACTCTAACGTCGATTATATTTGGCTGGCATATGCGACACACTATCGGAGGAAGTTGTCATGTTCTTATTACTGCTCAGATTAATTTATCTAGTAAGAGTATACGTGTACATGTACTTACGCAAGAAGCATCACAGGTTTTTGTATGTATCTGATGTATTGCATCATATACGACACCTAGGTTAAAAGCCTCATTCGAAATACTTTTAGTAAATTTAGTTGGTCAGCATTGGGGCCTCACTATCAATTGCTACACGTCATATCCTAAGAATTGGGCACATTCGAATGGCTTCCGTTACACAAGCTAGGAACTATACGTTGAAGTTGTGTTTTATTTATTAGTTTCATGCTATCTTTGATCTGTAAATATCGCATTCACTCCATTTCGTAAACTCTCATTTTATTCCATTCAGATGAGCAATAGACATTGGTTGCCGTCCAATTAACTTCTATCGACATGATTCTTATACAGAATCGCTTTCTTCAAATATATACCACTCGATCTGTCTGAGAGCACTCATATATTTTAAACGCGTGAATAATTTATTATCAATGACTGACGTCAAGTGACAGGTCGATTTCCAGTTGCACATTCTGAGCGATGTGTACGGAAAATGATGAAGTATTCCCTGTCTGGGCAAACTTACTGCTCATCAAATGACACCTTCTAACTATCAGTAATGGCATATTTCAGTATTGAGCAGTCATGATTATGTTTAAGATGTTTCGCTGTTACGACAATCGATTCTGGTATGCGTGCTTATTCAGGAACATTAACAATGCATTTCCATAACACAAAGATAATGATGATACAATCTGTTAAATGACAATTGTGTTGAGTTGAGTATGCACGCGTTGTATGTTTGAGGAACTTGTATAATTATATAATTTTACGCCTTTTATATCACTGGAAATTTGACGATCAGACAAACTGTTTGTGTTTCTAGAAAAGCATAATTAAAGATATACAATAGGGTTCATTTCAGGAACGGGGTTATATCTTTTTTAAATAGTATGTGTGTGACTCATAGCTCCGCTTACGGTGTATAAAACACCTGCAAAACTAATTGACCCTGTGTCAAAATATAAGTGGTCGTCGTATGAATTGGTAATCTGAATTATTAAACCCTAGAGATGTGGCCAAACGCTCGTGTGTTACATGTACGCCAAAGGTAATAAATGACACCCACCTGACACACATGCAACACTACATAAAACGCCATAAACAGCTAATACAACCACACTGCTCATATAGAAATGTCTCCATTTAAAACGATGAGTAAAACAAAAGAACTTACCATTCGTTGATTACATTTAATGGTTTATCTCCGACTGTTTATGACTTGCTTAACGGTCATGGTAATGCGTGGTTCCTGAGCCTTTTCAGTGAGCGTGTTTTGTATGGTATGAATATGTCGTGAAACTATTTTGTGGAGCGTTGATTGTACAGTTGTCTGTCGGGATGGGAAGTGTGGTATGAATAATGGCTTGAAATGATACACTGTAATGAGTATTCCGTTAATGGGCATAGTCAAAGATTGTAACACTTGTTTGTTAGAAAGGTAACGGTAGAAAAACGTTTTGATTCCATTAGTAGGTGCTATACTGGGAGGTCTGGTAATGTAATAATGTTGTACATTGTGTGAAATTATATCTAAGCGACCATTAACGGCTCCTATCACAATCGGGGAATGTTGTCTCTGGAATGGTTTTATATTTCTGGTAATACAAGGTTATAACCAATCAGTGGCGAGAAGCCGTAAGGTGTAATCTGCATCATGAGCTCTGTTATATCATTAATTTTATTATACCATTTTGATTGTTCTTCTTATTGAATTCGATATTACAACTGTAACTTTAGAAAGGCAATTATGTGTAATAGGGGAGACACTTTCCTGAAAATGGAAAAACAATTTGATTTGCAGAATTTCTGCTCTTACAGTGACTAGAAACTAGATAACAGGATTGAGAGTATTGATAAAACGACTGAAAAGGTCGCAATTGTGAGTTCTATAGCGTAGTTATTATTGCAGAAGTCTATTTGCGGTAGTGGTGTTACTTTAGCTTCTAAATATTTTGTCATTTTACCCATCGATTAGTTTCTGAACTAACATATTAAGACAATAATAGTGTTTAGCTTTGTAACCATATGATTTTATTACTTTGACTTTGACTGTGTATATTGTGCGTACACATGACATGACCTGTATACGACACTTTGTTGTATGTACAAGACTAAGTATATACTCCTACTTCTGCTGTAACATGTAGGGAATCATTGTCGGGTTAAGTTCCCGTTATCCACTTTACTTTTCTAGCATATTCTTAAATCATCTACAATGAGGATCGTTGATTGTCCTGTTTCAGTTGCTGACTGGTTTCAGTGATCTGGGTTTTTTTCATTGTGCTATACTTTTTTACATTTTGTTTCTGGATTTAAATTAATATATTGTATTTTTAGATAATGCTAAAGGTCACTGAAACAAATCCCATTCATTTTCTGTGATGTGATTCAATGGAGATTACTTAATGGTTGATTCCAACGATTGTTTAAAATATTCTAAAGGAATTTCGGTATATATCAAAGCATAATCACATGCAGTTAAAGCAAGGAACAAGCATACAATGTATTTAAGGGTGACATAAGGGTAACTGTATCTGGTCAATCTGTGTTTGCAAATAGATTATTTATCACACTGGTGTAGGTGCTTCCAGGATGATTTGTAGAATTTGAGTACAGGCGATGATTTCAGATATAATTATGTTCTTTTACAGCATTGTCATAACAAAGCTGTAGTATTATGTTGAAGATCGCTGTGTAGCCGATAACATAGCTTTTAACTTTCGACCTTTTTCAAGTTAGCGTTTCTAAGAGATGTAAATAAATGTTATTGATTGACAGTACAGTTGCGGGTATTGCTACAATATAAATTCCCTTTTCCAAAGCAAACAAACTAATAAATTATCTTAACATACGTACATGCAGGATTTCAACACAGACCATTTCCTTTAGTCTTTGTTCACGGCTTTTGGTAAAACAATGTTTAATATAATTGCATTTCGCATTGTACGGAAATCTAGTTGCAAGTCAAATACTAACAGTGCCATGTGATATGGCAACCTCCAGTGACAAAATACAAGTGATCTAAGAATACCTGAAGTTGTTGATGACCTGTGTATCGCTGTTTATACTATACACACACATTTCAGGATAAACCACCCGTGTTAGGAATCCACGCTCTAGTACATATATAAACAATACACTAGATATAACGGAATGCCAGTTGCAAGTAAAATACTAACAGTACTACGTGATATGACAACCCCCAATGACAAAATCAGAATTATTACATGGTAGACGTTTTACATAGTAAATTATAAATTAAGCTTTTTATATTATATGGTATTACATGCAATGCCGAGGTTTCGCACCACCGTTTAATTATGATTTGCAGTTCCATAAAAAAACCACGTTTAAATAGTTTCAATTATATCTGAGACGATCGCCATGTTCGTTCACACACTATGATAACTGTTCAGCTCTGTTAATTAAGGTATAATATCCGAAGTATATGATTGTTTGTAATTAAAGTGTCGGTTGTGTAATCCCTTTGTGATCAAGTAATACAGACAGGACACGCAGTACTTCATTTAAACAAGTAACTATTCACAGTTAAGTAGCGTTGCTATGTGTCATTGTGAAAAGTGGATGAACTTATTCCGTTTGGACATTATTGTTAGTTGCCTTCCACTGTTCTGTTTTTTTCTCGACTGGCCTGTCTAAAATGTTCTAGGCCGCCATTGTTTTTTGAACATTGTTAGTGATCATAGTACTGGTCATACTGTGCCGCGCATATAACGGGGGAATAGTTCACGAATACTTGCTTCCGTTACTGGAACAATTACAATCTACAAAATATCACATTTGGTTGAATTCAATAACAAACATTGCGTAAAAATCTCCTGAAAATGGTATCATGTTAATACTCGACATGGTGCCAGCTATACAATGCCTGACTGATGTTATCTTGCCTAGTAGCCATTTAGAAAGTGAGGTTTTAAAACAAAGCATCGCATTATGTCTTTCACAGAAACGTTTCAAATTCGAAATTCGTTTCGTGGGGTATGATTTTAACCTTGTTTTCTTCAGATATGTGTTAACCACGAATCAATATTTTACTGACAAACACTTTATTTTGCAATTTGTTAACTTCCTATTTACCTGTTACACTTAATTATGGACATAATTAGAAATTGTTTAGAATAAAGATAAAATCTATCAAAATAATTTTTTGTTAAAAATGAAAAAAGCCTTTCTTTGGCACATTTTTATAAAAATATTTTCATTTGCACCCTGACAAAAACTTTATGGCCATGAACACCTATACTAACTGTATTCAAAAATATATGTGTGATATCTGGAACCGCGTGCTTACTCATTTAAATTAATTTTAAAAACCCATACTTCTTCATTTTTTAGAAAAACAGAGATTGGAGAAAAGGGGTCACAACAAAATGAGTACAAAAAAATACTTGATCGACTTGGATCATATCGTCTGTTCAAAACCAGAACCTCGTATCTGCATATTGTGGAATTTTTCAGGAACAAAAGAAAATGTTCTCATTGTTTATTGAATTATTTTTTCTTGGTAATTTTCGACTATGTTATGCATTATAACATTATTTAAACTTATTTAAATGTTTTGAATCAATTAACATAAAAATGGTGACTGTAGAAGCCTATTTTAGTTTGGCTCTATAAAATCGTCTGTTTTTCAATTAAATCATGCAGGTAGAACATAGTATCTGTTGGTAATAGATTCTGGCTTTAAACCATTAACAGACATAATTGAAATACTTATCAGCCAGAACCTGCTATCTGGCGATGCGTCAGTTTGGCGTATCTCATTATTGGACGGTGATTGTCATAATTACTGCCAGAACCTTGTATCTGACGATAATACACACTGGCTGTTTATGCAAGTAAATAAACCATGATTAAATTGATATCAAGACTGTGGTATATAAAAATACAACATTGTGGCATTCAAAATAAACATCATATAGATGTTAAATTGAGATGATGACTATAGTATAAAACAATACAGTATTATGGCGTTCAACATCAGCAGTATATAGCTCTATATTTTATTAGCCAGAATAATACATTATTGAATTAAGATTTGCTTTTTCGGTTCTGTTTATAATATCTACAGATAATGTATGATAATAATCGCACGATATTGATAATGTTTTTTGTATCTGAGTCATAAACAATTACATTGTCGGTACTCACTGTCAAATGAGCACAAAAAATTCCCTCTGTGATTGTGGTGTCATAACCAGTAACATTAAGATCATTAACAGTCCCCTCTGAGATTATGATATCATGAACAGTACGGGTGTCGGCAATCAACAATTCAGCACTAGCAGTGTCCCCTGTAAATTGGGTGTCACAACCAGTAGCATTATCAGCAATCGCGGTTCCCTCTGTTAATGTGATATCATAAACAGTACCAATGTCGGCAAATCAGCACTAGAAATCCCCTCTATGAGTACGGTGTCATAATTAGTGACATTATCAGCACTTGCAGTCCCCTCAGTGGTGTCATATCCATAAACAATATCAGCACTAGCAGTCCCCACAGCGGTGTCGTAACCATTAACATTAATCAGCTCTAGCAGTCCCCTTAGTGGTGACATGACCAGTAACGATATCAGCTCTAGCTGTCCCCTTAGTGGTGTCATTACCAGTAACAATATCAGCACTAGCAGAGCCCTCAGTGGTGTCACAAACATTAACATTACAAGCACTGGCAGTCCCCTAAATGGTGTCATAACCAGTAACAATATCAGCACAAGCAGTCCCCTTAGTGGTGTCATAACCAGTAGCAGTATCAGCTCTAGCAGTACCCTTAGTGGTATCATAACCAGTAACATTATCAGCACTTGCAGCCCCCTTAGTGGTATCATAACCAGTAACATTATCAGCACTAGCAGTCCCCTTTGTTGAATCAGCTCTTTTATTTACAAACTCGCTTAAAAGGGAATGTCCTCATCGGAGCTTGAAATATATTTCAATTTCTTCCTTGTTGAAAGACGTTTGTGTTTCATAAGTGTCTTTGTATTGGAGTCATGAACAATTACATTGTCTTGTCGGTACTCACTGTCAAATCAGCGCAAAAAGTTCCCCCTGTGATTGTGGTGTCTTAACTAGTAACATTGAAAGCACTAACAGTCCCCTCAGAGATTATGGTATCATTAACCGTACTGGTGTCGGCAATCATCAATTCAGCCATAGCAGTTTCCTTTGTGAATTTGGTGTCACAACCAGTAGCATTATCAGCACTAACAGTTTCCTCAGTGGTGTCATAACCAGTAACAATATCAGCACTGGCAATCCCCTCACTGGTGTCATAACCAGTAAAGTTATCAGCACTAGCAGTCCCCTCATTGGTGTCATAACCAGTAACAATATCAGCACTAGCAGTCCTAACCAGTAACATTATCAGCACTGGCAGTCCCCTCTCTTAAATCAGCTCTTTTATTTACAAACTCACTTAAAAGGGAATGTCTTCGACGGAACTTGAAATATATTTCAATTTACATTGTCTTGTCGGTACTCACTGTCAAATCAGCACAAAAGGCTCCCTCTGTGAGTGTGGTGTCATAAACAGTGACATAAAGAGCCCTACCAGTACCCTCAGAGCATTATCAGCACTAGCAGTTCCCTCTGTGATTGTGACATCATAAACAGTACCAATGTCGGCACTCGTCAAGTCAGCACTAGAAATCATCTCTATGAGTACGGTGTCATAACCAGTAACATTATCAGCACTAGCAGTCCCCTAAGTGATGTCATAACCAGTAACAATATCAGCACTAGCAGTCCCCTCAGTGGTGTCATAGCCAGTGACATTATCAGCCCTAGCAGTCCCATCAGTGATGTCATAACTAGTAACAATATCAGCACTAGCAGTCCCCTCAGTGGTGTCATAGCCAGTAACATTATCAGCACTAGCAGTCCCCTCAGTGGTGTCATAACCAGTATCATTATCAGCACTAGCAGTCCCTCCGTTGTGTCACAACCAGTAACAATATCAGAACTAGCAGTTCACACAGTTGTGTCAAACAAGTGACATTATCAGCCCTAGCAGTCCCCTCACTGGTGTCATAACCAGTTACAATATCAGCACTAGCAGTCCCCTTAGTTATGTCATAACCAGTCAAATTATCAGCACTAGTAGTCCCCTCAGTGGTGTCATAGCCAGTAACAATAGCAGCACTAGCAGTCCCCTCAGTGGTGTCATAGCCAGTAACAATAGCAGCACTAGCAGTCCCTTCAGTGGTGTCATAGCCAGTAACATTATCAGCACTAGCAGTCCCCTCAGTGGTGTCATAACCAGTAACAATATCAGCACTAGCATTCCCCTCAGTGGTGTCATAACCAGTAACATTATCAGCACTGGCAGTCCCCTCAGTGGTGTCATAACCAGTTACATTATCAGCACTAGCAGTACCTCCGTTGTGTCATAACCAGTAACAATATCAGAACTAGCAGTCCACACATTGGTGTCAAACCAGTGACATTATCAGCCCTAGCAGTCCACTCAGTGATGTCTTAACCAGTAACAATATCAGCACTAGCAGTCCCCTCAGTGATGTCATAGCTAGTCACAATAGCAGCACTAGCACTCCCCTCAGTGGTGTCATAGCCAGTAACATTATCAGCACTAGCAGTCCCCTCAGTGGTGTCATAACCTGTTACAATATCAGCACTAGCAGTCCCCTTAGTTATGTCATAACCAGTCAAATTATTAGCACAAGCAGTCCCCTCAGTGGTGTCATAGCCAGTAACAATAGCAGCACTAGCAGTCCCCTCAGTGGTGTCATAGCCAGTAACATTATCAGCACTAGCAGTCCCCTCAGTGGTGTCATAACCAGTATTAATATCAGCACTAGCAGTCCCCTCAGTGGTGTCATAGCCAGTAACATTATCAGCACTAGCAGTCCCCTCAGTGGTGTCATAACCAGTAACATTATCAGCACTAGCAGTCCCTCCGTTGTGTCACAACCAGTAACAATATCAGAACTAGCAGTCCACACAGTGGTGTCAAACAAGTGACATTATCAGCCCTAGCAGTCCCCTCACTGGTGTCATAACCAGTTACAATATCAGCACTAGCAGTCCCCTTAGTTATGTCATAACCAGTCAAATTATCAGCACTAGTAGTCCCCTCAGTGGTGTCATAGCCAGTAACAATAGCAGCACTAGCAGTCCCCTCAGTGGTGTCATAGCCAGTAACAATAGCAGCACTAGCAGTCCCTTCAGTGGTGTCATAGCCAGTAACATTATCAGCACTAGCAGTCCCCTCAGTGGTGTCATAACCAGTATTAATATCAGCACTAGCATTCCCCTCAGTGGTGTCATAACCAGTAACATTATCAGCACTGGCAGTCCCCTCAGTGGTGTCATAACCAGTAACATTATCAGCACTAGCAGTACCTCCGTTGTGTCATAACCAGTAACAATATCAGAACTAGCAGTCCACACATTGGTGTCAAACCAGTGACATTATCAGCCCTAGCAGTCCCCTCAGTGATGTCTTAACCAGTAACAATATCAGCACTAGCAGTCCCCTCAGTGATGTCATAGCTAGTCACAATAGCAGCACTAGCAATCCCCTCAGTGGTGTCATAGCCAGTAACATTATCAGCACTAGCAGTCCCCTCAGTGGTGTCATAACCTGTTACAATATCAGCACTAGCAGTCCCCTTAGTTATGTCATAACCAGTCAAATTATCAGCACAAGCAGTCCCCTCAGCGGTGTCATAGCCAGTAACAATAGCAGCACTAGCAGTCCCCTCAGTGGTGTCATAGCCAGTAACATTATCAGCACTAGCAGTCCCCTCAGTGGTGTCATAACCAGTATTAATATCAGCACTAGCAGTCCCCTCAGTGGTGTCATAGCCAGTAACATTATCAGCACTAGCAGTCCCCTCAGTGGTGTCATAACCAGTTACATTATCAGCAATGGCAGTCCCCTCAGTGGTGTCATAACCAGTAACAATATCAGCACAAGCAGTCCCCTCAGTGGTGGCATTACCAGTCAAATTATCAGCACTAGCAGTCCCCTCAGTGGTGTCATAGCAAGTAACATTATCAACACTAGCAGTCCCCTCAGTGGTGTCAGAACCAGTAACAATATCAGCACTGGCAGTCCCCTCAGTGGTGGCATAACCAGTAACATTATCAGCACTAACAGTCCCCTCAGTGGTGTCATAACCAGTAACAATATCAGAACTAGCAGTCCCCTGTGCTGAATTAGCTCTTACAGTTCACTGTTGTTCAAACAGTTCGACCAATGTTACAAGTTTTTCATCGTTATCTTCAGACCACGTCTAAAATACATCAACTATTTTATTTGAATTGTTTAAGTTTGTTTTTTTGAATCCATTGTTATAAGTTAACACTTAACAATAATCAAGGTGAATGATTATATTTCAACTTTTCCATTGAAACGTGGATCAAATCCATATGATATAAAAACTGTAGTTTTAATGTAATTAATTATTACAAACTTATTCAGCTGTAATAATAACACTGTCACCTCAAAAATATTTTTGTTATATTGAAATACAAATACTGAGAATATTTTAAAATATGTACATCCTATTAGTTTATTCTTCACAAATATATTATTAAGTTGTATTTTGGTCAAATACCGCATCAGTTATGCTAATTATCTGGTCGACAACAGGTTCTGGAAATTTGAGATACCAGCTTATTAACACTAATTAGCTGCAATTTGGAGGAATTTAATATTCCTAAAGGCGTTATCTTTTGATAGGGTGTTCTGGTCTGAAGACAGAGCAGATACACACTATAAATCACAGACAGCTAAAATAAACCATCACCACATACAAGAGTATGGTTACAACAATTCAGTATTTAATCCTGCTACGGCTGTGCGTATCTGCAGATAAAATATTCTGGCATTGTTCATAAATATAGAAACTGATGATTACCTCAAAGCCAAATTCAAGTATGTTCAGATACAATATTCTGGTTTGACAAATGATATAAAATTATTCATGGTTGAAGAAAACCAAAATGTAGTATGTTTATATGATACATTCTGGCATAAATATCTGCTTCACAATTTTGGAAACCCCCTTGTATCTTTACATACAATATTCTGGCTCAACAGAATTGAACTTATTACAGATACAATGATTGATCTCTGATCAATATCTTTAAAACTAATGCAGATATAGAAATAAAATTTTGACACATTATGCAATTTCACCCAATAATCAGAAATATGTAAAAATCTTATTTTCACAAAATCCTGTAGATACAAGGTTCTGGTTTTCAATAGACGATATCTTTTACAGTAAAACAGTTCCACAATAGCATATGTAACATAATTTATGAAATATTAGGATGTGTGATGGCCATTTTTGTCTCGAGTCCTTCTTAAAAACGCGTAAAAATGGCAAAATTCATTTTTAAACATGTGAAAAATAGCAAATATCGAATTTCCTCTGTTGCCACAGCAACGGTATGAAAAATGAAGTTTTGAGCCCTGAAATCGTTTTTATGGGTGAATACCAAAAAAGTGGCAAAATATTTTCAAAATCTGAGACTATGCGTGGACAACCATGTCTGGGGTCAATATAGAATAGGTTTTAAAATGTATTATAAAAAAGTTTTACCATTCATTTCGTAGGGTTATATTTATTGCTATATTAACTACAGCATAATGTTGTATTCGATTGATTCTTACTGGCATCGACTGTGGTCATGAAAACAAATAGAAAGTTATAACTGCTTTTTGAATTCAGATTTGTTTGTTTGTTGCACAATGCATGTTACAAACTGTTTATACTTTTTTATAGTATTGCTGTATTCCTGCTGATAACCAATAAATTTTAAAAAAGATGGATTTTGCTCCCAACTTTGTATGCAGCAATTCTGATTAGCATTTGCTCTGTAATATTGTTAGGGTGTAGATAAATTTTGATTATTTGGATTTATCATTAAATTCAACCATAGATTAATTAAAATTGAACGCTGGATTTCTTTGGTTATATTAATAACTTTAACCAAGACACTAATTAAAATGCAATGCTGCAAATTTGATCAGTTTACAGTAGCATGGTCATATCAATCCGACTTAGTGTATTTCTTTCAGGCAACCAGCTGTGAAGTTTATGTAACTGTTCATGAATCTAATCATGCAAATCTGAAATAGTTTGAAACTTAAATTTACCAATCATTTTCTGAGTAAATGAGTCATAAAACTGTACACTTACAGAAATGATGTACAGGTTTTGAAAAGAGTCAGTGAACGTGTCGGAGTATAAACATTGAAATGGCCCAATGTGTTTGCGATGTAATAAAATGTCTCAAGTCTTACCGAATATCACCGATTCATCGGGGAGAAATACTCAGAAATCGGTGAACAAGCTTATTCGTAATACACTCCCGATGTAGTTAGACCGACCCATAAGATAGGGAACACACCGGGCGTTATCCCGATGCCTCCCGATGCCTCCGGATTTAATAACTTCTCCGAAGCTACCCCTAAACCCGGCTCCCACTGCTCACTATTTTCCTTGGGGAGTACATTGACGAGGCCAAAAATGTTCAGAGGGACCTAGACTAAAGGCATGAATTTACGTGAGTCGGGCCTCACAACTGACAGCAGCATTGAAATGGAATTATGTCTTGTTAGCTATATGATACGCTTATTTTGATGACAGTAGTACCGTTACTGATTTATTTCAGATATAATTAGAATCTGTTGGTAGCATAATTTGCCTTAAAGCCTAATTGGTCGTTTTATGACCACTTCGTCGTTAAAGTAATGCGGTTTATGTAGCATTATCAAACATAATGGACTGAGCATAGGCTCAACCAGTCTTTTTATATCATTGTCAATAACATTTTGTGACAGATTGCTGGAGCATGTTCGCCTAAATTGACATTGGTCGTAATGACTGTTCATAAATATCAATGAAGTATGGATTATATTTAGAACGTATGTACTATGCATTGGTTGAGCTTATTTCATTTTTTTTGTTAAATTAAGTACTACATGTAGTACATTGAATTAAGATAGATTGCCTGGTTTAATGCCCTATTCTACTCTCATTTTACCACTTCTAAATAAAGTACATGCCTTTAACAAAATCAACTTTTAGGACGACCTTATATGAGTATGTTTGACATGATATATAGTACGATGACAGGCAGCTATCACAACTTTGGATATTGTAAATGGATTTTTAATAACTAATCTATTAGTAGAAAAATGACTTATAACTATCATGTCGTCAGATCGATCTACTAGAATTTTAACCGTACATAATCTATTATACTGCCAAAGTTATTTATGGAAAAAGGATTACAATTTTAGTTTGCCTGACAGGTTTTTCCACTATCTAGAATTGTCCTACTCTGTAAACATAGTTTACTCTATGTTGGTACTAACGTATGTATATCCACATCAATTATGATTGGTACTCAGAAAACATGCTCATCTAATGAATTCGTGTTATTATTCAATATTGCAAATGTATAATGATTAAAGGATACTCACAATTTTTTTTGATAATGTATGAACTATTAATACAATCAGGAATCAGTTAATTTGAGATATGACGAGGTCAAAATAAGAAACTTTTTTTAAAACTATGAATAACTTTTCATAATATATCGTAACTTTGTAATAAAATGCCGTTGCACTTTTATTTATCATCGATATAACTTTAACCGATTATTGTGTAATTGTCAAAATATAACGCTTTACAAGCAGCCAATCTCTATCTTTTATAAGTAAATAATTGTTGTTTAAGACGCGACTCTGGCTTAGGTCACTAGTTATTGGGTTAAAGGAAATATGGAGTCAACATCACAGACACATTCCCCGAGGAATTAGTTCAATTAACATCACCATGGAATTAATAGGAACACGAATTATAAAGCTCAGTATGGATTCCTTGATGAAATAATGTATTTTTGAACTAATGACGAACACATTCAAACTATACTCCTTTGAGGATAGCCTACTAGCGAACAAATAACGGGATAATTTGTTAGAACGATAGTCAAAGTGACGTTCGTGCAACTTTCCCAGATTATAAATAATATATCCATATTAAATATTGGATTGCCTTGTGACTATAGACTGAGTCGAGCAGGTCGTGTAAATATCGTATTAATTCAGTACGGCACTGTACATAGGTGAACCAACAATAGAATATTGGTAAATAACTCATGTCAGGTTAACATCACGTACGGTCAGGTACATATGTGTACCGGCAACAGAATACTGGTTGATCACTCATGTTAGGTTAACATCATGCATGGTTATCTGTCTGTATAATATCTTCTTACAGTTAGATTAAATCCGAGTATGCGTGTATCTTAACATTCTGACAATACTATTACAAAATCATACGAAGCTTGATTGGCGCCAGGTCAATCGTTTTCTGTTACAAATGTATATTTAAATGCAAGCATCACGCTCAATATAATTGTAAGCTACATTGTATTACTATACCAGAACATGTTACTATATAATACTTTCTATTAGATACATGACCTGGCTTACGCATTGTTTACTAACTCAGTTATAATGTGTGTCTCAAATTAACCATTTGAAGATCACAGTAAAAATACATTCGTACGTTTCCAACAAATGCCGACACAGTGTATTGTAAAACTACTATCTTCTATGCATCTCTGTTCTCAAGTTTTAATGTCAACATTTCATTCACTTCGCTTCAATATTTTATCAGATTTTCATTTGTTGTTTCTTCTTTTGCTCACCAAATACTGGGTATAATAGTATCAATCTTTCGAATGATAAATACGTTCCTGCCTGTACCAAATCAACCAATCAGTAAAACGAGAAATTACACAATACTATATACTCGGGCTTATTCGATATATTAGATGATTGGAAGAGCATGCTGATTCACTTGGGAATGTAAACTTATATTCAATTTCCTGAGACATTGTCCCAATTGTTTCCAGCTGAAAGTTATCTAAATTAGATATTTAAAACACACAAACCAAACATAACCAACTATTGACGTTGAATTTTAATGAATGGGACTATGGCAATATACGTTCTCCTGTCAGTAATTAAATCACATGTTAACCTGAATATCTCTTGGGGTTTCTATACAAATTTAAAGAATCTTAAAATCTCATTTTCCTCCGAATCTTGAAAGTTGTAGCCAAATGAGAACATTTTCTCTGCCTTATTTAAATGTACTGTCTCTGCCTTGGGACTATTAAACTGAGAATGTTTTGCATTAATATGTTTTAACTGTTCTAAACATTGCGGAGCAAACTCAACAATAAATTAACGGATGCTTTTACAATAGAGTTATTTTTTTTTCAAGTTTCAACCAAGCTGTTTAATCAATTCTCTTTGATATAGTATCCAAACAGTGTCAGATACAATAACCATTGCATAGAATTCCAGCAAATGTGAAACCTAACAGCGACACCAAAACGATGCCACACAAGTACAGCTAACACAATACTATCAAATCAGTACCATCTTTATCAAGTTACAAGGTGATTAGTAGGTCACGGCTTCGAATATCAAATAAGTAACTACAAGGAAGTCAATATAGAAATACATGAACATTTCATTCGCTGACGACTTTATCATTTAAAGAGTTATTAAAAGGCAATAACACACCAAACAAGCGAGATCTGGGAATAAGCCAAAGTAAATGCTTCAAAATCCGGTGGCTCAGTTTAGCAATTCAGTACAATGAAGCTTTTCCATGTAATACCTGGTGACATCACAGAGGCAGTAATTGCAATGTACACATATTTCATATAGACCTTAACTTTATCTCTCCAAGGTCATCACTCGCCATATTTGGCATATATACTATATGATTAAACGACAATTCGTTGGAGTTCACATTGAATGAAGCACCGAAGCCACGTTTTAGCCAATCAGATTGCAGGGATTAGTTCACTTTGGAATTTTTTTTGTCTTTAACGTTTTTATTTCCATAAGACATATACATAGTAATACATATATACATACAATATTACATTCACATACAACTATATAGATTGGTTACGTAGTATAACATAATATTCTGTGTATGTCGTTATGAGTTTTTGAGAATTTATAGTGTATAAAGAGTAAGAAAGAGAGCAGGATAGTGATGAAGAGAGAAGGAAAGAAATTATAGGTGGGGTAATATCAACATATTTGAAATATATAATTAAGTTATATTTTGCCATTTTCTATGACAGACTTCTACTTTATCTTTGAAGATAGCAATAGTGTGTTCAAGCTTCTTCCTATAGTTAATATATTCTTTAAATTGCCGGATTAGCGGAACACTTTTATTGCATTTGTTTTTAAATATAAAATATTTGGAAAGTAGATGAATGTGTGAAATTGCCCGAAGCCTTCACGATAACACGTTTCTCTATGATGTCTTTGTCTGGCATTACAATGGTACATACCGTTCATTTGATAGTATTTAAATGTGCACGATGGTGTCAAATA
The DNA here is from genome assembly GCA_963678985.1 of Spisula subtruncata. NCBI lineage: Eukaryota > Metazoa > Mollusca > Bivalvia > Venerida > Mactridae > Spisula > Spisula subtruncata. The sequence goes on from OY787665.1 coordinate 12,010,875, forward strand.
TTATGACACATTAAAAAGTCATTTCTGACACCTATAGTTTGTGACGGCATCGCTTTATTATATAATCAGTAGCCGATGTGTTGAATGAACTCCCCTCCCTCCAACGTATATATTAGCAGTGTTTCCAAATGTTACACGAACATAACCTTACGTAGTTTCATTAACGTGAAGTAGTTTTCCATTTTGTTTATGTTTCAATAGTAATTAATTTTGTTTTGTGAAAGACATTGTCAAGATTTGAAGCAATTAACTTCAAGGTATCGTGTCGCACACAGCAAACATTTGGACCTTTTAGCAAAAGTATGTTGTTAACAGCTATCCAGTGATCTAAATATCCTAGTGCACTTTATCACGTGCTAATGTATTGTAAAACACAGACATTCTAAAACGACGTCAATTTCACAAGGATGAAATCGGTAAATTCTTCAGTATTAATCAAGCAATCATGTGGACTTTTGATACAGCTGACAATGCATTGTAAACACACATACATACCAAAAGTTTATACACACGAACGCGTCCTATACTTTTCGCCATATTAGAATCCTCATACTTGTACGAACTTCGACTTTTATTTGAACATAAAGCCAACATTTAATTTAGTATGTTGTGATTTTCACAATAAAATAGAATACAATCGTTTTATATTGTGTAAAGAAGTGTATCATGAAATATATACAATCATTGTAAATTGCATACAGGCTTTTGTAGACCATATTGAAAATTGGTAAATTACCAAACATGTTATTTACTATAAATAAAGTCGTTACTTACTAACTTACTTACTTACAGGCTGCGGTTAAGTCATAATCAACATTTTATGATGTATTTAGAGTTGTAAATGTCCAAACTTTAAACTAATGATGTTTTCAATTCCCCGTATCAATCGTCGTTTTAAGGTTATTCCGACATCGCAGTACCGACGACGTGTCTAAAGAATCTGATAAAATAAATATACCAAAAACGTTTATCATAGTGACCAAACAGCAATTAAAAAGTATCTCATCCAGCATCTCCGCAAGATACAACTTGTTTCATTATCCTTCATATTTCTTCTCTGTGAATGTACATTACATTGAAGTTCGTTTACTGTTGTTGCACTATATATAACTTGTAAAACTCACCAGAAAGTGGAGGATTAAAAGTTTATGTACAGAAAGGCGGACATTGATCGTGTCCAAACATTGTCCTAGAATATTGGTCGTCCAAGGACAGACTTGACACATAAATAGAATTTCACAAATTGAATCCAAATACGTCACGAGCAAAATAGGTCGTAAAGATTCGTTAACTACATATATTGTACTTTATTATCCAACATGTCAACAGTAGAATTGTTTCACTAACAGTGTCAGCTCACAGAATGCTGATGTACATAGAAAAACATTGAAACTAAGCTATCATAGCCATAATACTTATAATGCATATCGCTGGCTTAGAATGAGAATGTCGTTATTGCCACTTACGACCTTATACGACTAATGCATATTTGAAATCGGCACCATATAGCCTAATTTCATAAAACTCGGAACTTGTCATGTTGACCAAATTGAAGTTGAAAAAGCTTATTTTACCATAAGTAAAGCGTGATTATTAGACAGTAATTTCTTGTTTTCTTAAAATAACGACCTTCGCATTCTAAGCCAGCGATATATACATTATGGTTGTAAAAGCAACGATGATAAAATCTTTATTTTGTTAAAGTAACATGTATATATACATTTGTATACAAAGCTGAACGATGCATATCTTATTAAGAACAAATCCTTCAATAAATAAAACATACATGTAGTGAAACTGCAACCTAGTTAACAATGATTATTAATAACAACACTGGTGTCCAATAACTTTATTAGACCACCTGGTCATGTGACTCCTGACAAACCGACAACGTACCATATTGCATAACATAATTACTGCATTCTAAAGGGGTACTTGTATTAGTCTGGTTCCCTGTCCTTAAGCATATAGTAGTTAAGGTCCTAAACTATAATGTAATGTAAGATTGAGGTACCGGGAACCATGTATTTGCAGGCTAATACTTGTATTTGAGTTTGATCGTTATCCTGAAATCTACTTCTTTGTGAACATTGGGTCTGTAAGTTAACTATATACACACAACAACTCTTTCCCTTAACCATCAAGACATGCCGAACAGGTTGACAGGAAAAAAAGAAGCTTCGTCATAACATTAGCGTATGAAACAATCAAATTAAAAACAGTGCGTAAAATAAGGGAAAACCCACTCTTGTGGTGTATCACCTGTTCCTCGGGAAGTGTGATTGTACAACAAATACACGTGTAATTTACTGCGGCGGTTAACCGCTTTAATTAAAATTATATATAAACACGTCTTCCCTGTCCGATTTTCTTATTTCTTTTTAGTGAGTTACAAAGGAATCAAATCATAACATTTTATTTTCATTTTGAAGTGCTGCTATAATCTTGTTTTTCCTTTGTGATGTCTCGAGGGCATAACTCTACGTTCTGATAAAAACAAAGGCTTTTAGACTTTTAAGGTATAACGATATTTGCCCTGGAAGAATACATTAAGCAAAGAACACGTGTGCCACGAGGGAGCGAGAGATGAACTCAATGATAACATTACAAGTATAAATGATACTACTCAAATAACTAAGTCTCTGTGTATCTTCCCTATTGTTCAATCAAGAGCATTCAAGTGCCAATGTCTGCGTGGTGAGATCAATTAACTAGTGCATGAAACAAATAACTTATATTCCGTACTGTTTTCATTTTCTATTTCAAACAATCATACAATTTGTTTTCCAGTTATTGTTATGTTCATAGCCATGAGCTATATAAGATTTATATGCCTAAGCTAAATACATTATTAAGGCCCTACCGTCCGTCCGTCCGTCTGTCAGCCTGTCAGTCCGTCCGTCAAGAAATTATGGAAACTGCCAAAACTCAAACAGTTTTCAAGCTAGAGTTATAAAATTTGGTGTGTGGATAGGGAGCAATCAGGCAATTGTGCACGTCTATTTGTTATTGATTGGGACAAAATTGTGGTTGCCGTGGCTACAGAAACATTGACAACCTGAAAACTAGATAGGGGACTTCTGTATTGCTTGCAATTCCTTATAACTTTTTTGTTCAGATTTGCTAGAAATATGTTACTAGTATGTTATTACCACCCTCTTTTTACTATTGAAGCTTGTTCAGTCTGTTCGGGCGAAACTATTGAAATGAGGTCACTGTATATAGTTTTCGTTAACTAGGTATAAGTCGTAGTTATGCCTCATTTGTGTGCTGCCTTCCCTGTCCGATTTCCCCATAGTTTGTGTTCTGTTATATCATTGTAATTGCACTATAAAAAAACATTACAATGCATGACTGTATATTTTGAGAAAAAATCGAATAACACATTGTAATGTTTTTCACGGACAAACGTTGGAGCATCTATGTTTGGGTGTAGATGATAAGAAGTTCAACATATATTGTTTGGAAGTTTGTTTTGACTGTAGTGCTGTACAAACAGCTTTGAAAAAAGTTGCCCCTGTTACATGGAAATGCAAATATAACAATTTGAAAATAATCTGCGTTGATTAATAATTGTATGATCATATACTATTTCTTACATTAATTCCATATTGACCATCAATTTTCCCTTATAAAGATTATACCAATTTTTTATTCCCACCCCTTACCAACAAAAATGTCGTATTTCAACACCTACCATGTTAACGCAGTCGTTACGCTTCAATAATTTGTTATTTTCTATCTTTCATGTTTTAGATAGTAATAAACAATATCGAATTAAGCATAAACCCAACAAAGTCGTAAAGTCGAAATGTAGATTACAATATGTGTGCGTACCTTTTTACATTTCAACGGATTCTGGAATTACTGAACGCACTTCTGATAATTTGACAGTGACATGAACCAAACGCTTCAGTACAGAACATCCATTTTGTAATACATCAACAACGAAAATTGGAAATGGGTTTTTGACACTTGAAATGGTTTTTTCGATAATACAAGACAATTGTCTAACATGCCTTCAACATTTGATAAAATGCATTATCGACAAATAAAAAATATCAGCAGAGCCATCGTCAAACTGAAACATTGTTTTCCGTATCAAGCACTTATAAGACGCGATACAAAATAACCTGGTTCATGGTCTTTATTCAGATTGTAACATTATAATGGCTCATTTAATTGACACACAAAGACAAATCCAAGAGATTTGTATTGTTGAGGTCAATATCGTATGTGCGTGTCTGCGATCACTCTATGTCACTCAGTACACAGTCTATTACAGACGTTTCAGGCATGGTGTTCGGTAAATTAAATACTACATTTACTCACCAGTGCTACAACTTATTCAATTTTATTGGATGTAGAATTTGATCGTCTATCAGGAATACGTTATTATTAACGAATATGTAACCCACATGGGTGGTGCAATTTTCACGACCATGTATACCTTGGCGACATTTAATCTGATCCCAACTTAATATTGTCCGGCATGTTATTCAGAATTCGAATATATTTACACATACGAGTCAAAGTTCAAAGACACGTCCGGATAAATGTAATCGGAATTCAATGCTAATGCAATGTGGTCAACCGAATGGCAGACCTTGAAAACGTTTACGTGTTCCAATTTTTAAAAAAATAAATAATTTGAAGCACGGGCACACCATGGAAAATCAAACCACTGTAATTGCCATAACTTTCCAGAATATTCTGATCCATTGATACAACATATTGTGTTAATAGACGTATTCGTAGCCCAGGTTTGAAGTATAATACATAATTAAAGTATTTTTCCAATCAGTAAAATTTGTTAACACTTACCCAACATATCGTCTTACATGGGTACTGTATAGTTAATGTTGGGTACATTCTTATTAACAGTTCGCTCATCTGCTTACTGGTACATTGTGCGATGACAAACACTATGCATGTCAAAAAGCACTACTGGTTCTGTTGGGTTTTAATTTGTGTATTATGCTTGGGGTATTTGGTCGTACATGTGATGCGTTCCTCTCTCTAACGTCGATTATATTTGGCTGGCATATGCGACACACTATCGGAGGAAGTTGTCATGTTCTTATTACTGCTCAGATTAATTTATCTAGTAAGAGTATACGTGTACATGTACTTACGCAAGAAGCATCACAGGTTTTTGTATGTATCTGATGTATTGCATCATATACGACACCTAGGTTAAAAGCCTCATTCGAAATACTTTTAGTAAATTTAGTTGGTCAGCATTGGGGCCTCACTATCAATTGCTACACGTCATATCCTAAGAATTGGGCACATTCGAATGGCTTCCGTTACACAAGCTAGGAACTATACGTTGAAGTTGTGTTTTATTTATTAGTTTCATGCTATCTTTGATCTGTAAATATCGCATTCACTCCATTTCGTAAACTCTCATTTTATTCCATTCAGATGAGCAATAGACATTGGTTGCCGTCCAATTAACTTCTATCGACATGATTCTTATACAGAATCGCTTTCTTCAAATATATACCACTCGATCTGTCTGAGAGCACTCATATATTTTAAACGCGTGAATAATTTATTATCAATGACTGACGTCAAGTGACAGGTCGATTTCCAGTTGCACATTCTGAGCGATGTGTACGGAAAATGATGAAGTATTCCCTGTCTGGGCAAACTTACTGCTCATCAAATGACACCTTCTAACTATCAGTAATGGCATATTTCAGTATTGAGCAGTCATGATTATGTTTAAGATGTTTCGCTGTTACGACAATCGATTCTGGTATGCGTGCTTATTCAGGAACATTAACAATGCATTTCCATAACACAAAGATAATGATGATACAATCTGTTAAATGACAATTGTGTTGAGTTGAGTATGCACGCGTTGTATGTTTGAGGAACTTGTATAATTATATAATTTTACGCCTTTTATATCACTGGAAATTTGACGATCAGACAAACTGTTTGTGTTTCTAGAAAAGCATAATTAAAGATATACAATAGGGTTCATTTCAGGAACGGGGTTATATCTTTTTTAAATAGTATGTGTGTGACTCATAGCTCCGCTTACGGTGTATAAAACACCTGCAAAACTAATTGACCCTGTGTCAAAATATAAGTGGTCGTCGTATGAATTGGTAATCTGAATTATTAAACCCTAGAGATGTGGCCAAACGCTCGTGTGTTACATGTACGCCAAAGGTAATAAATGACACCCACCTGACAGACATGCAACACTACATAAAACGCCATAAACAGCTAATACAACCACACTGCTCATATAGAAATGTCTCCATTTAAAACGATGAGTAAAACAAAAGAACTTACCATTCGTTGATTACATTTAATGGTTTATCTCCGACTGTTTATGACTTGCTTAACGGTCATGGTAATGCGTGGTTCCTGAGCCTTTTCAGTGAGCGTGTTTTGTATGGTATGAATATGTCGTGAAACTATTTTGTGGAGCGTTGATTGTACAGTTGTCTGTCGGGATGGGAAGTGTGGTATGAATAATGGCTTGAAATGATACACTGTAATGAGTATTCCGTTAATGGGCATAGTCAAAGATTGTAACACTTGTTTGTTAGAAAGGTAACGGTAGAAAAACGTTTTGATTCCATTAGTAGGTGCTATACTGGGAGGTCTGGTAATGTAATAATGTTGTACATTGTGTGAAATTATATCTAAGCGACCATTAACGGCTCCTATCACAATCGGGGAATGTTGTCTCTGGAATGGTTTTATATTTCTGGTAATACAAGGTTATAACCAATCAGTGGCGAGAAGCCGTAAGGTGTAATCTGCATCATGAGCTCTGTTATATCATTAATTTTATTATACCATTTTGATTGTTCTTCTTATTGAATTCGATATTACAACTGTAACTTTAGAAAGGCAATTATGTGTAATAGGGGAGACACTTTCCTGAAAATGGAAAAACAATTTGATTTGCAGAATTTCTGCTCTTACAGTGACTAGAAACTAGATAACAGGATTGAGAGTATTGATAAAACGACTGAAAAGGTCGCAATTGTGAGTTCTATAGCGTAGTTATTATTGCAGAAGTCTATTTGCGGTAGTGGTGTTACTTTAGCTTCTAAATATTTTGTCATTTTACCCATCGATTAGTTTCTGAACTAACATATTAAGACAATAATAGTGTTTAGCTTTGTAACCATATGATTTTATTACTTTGACTTTGACTGTGTATATTGTGCGTACACATGACATGACCTGTATACGACACTTTGTTGTATGTACAAGACTAAGTATATACTCCTACTTCTGCTGTAACATGTAGGGAATCATTGTCGTGTTAAGTTCCCGTTATCCACTTTACTTTTCTAGCATATTCTTAAATCATCTACAATGAGGATCGTTGATTGTCCTGTTTCAGTTGCTGACTGGTTTCAGTGATCTGGGTTTTTTTCATTGTGCTATACTTTTTTACATTTTGTTTCTGGATTTAAATTAATATATTGTATTTTTAGATAATGCTAAAGGTCACTGAAACAAATCCCATTCATTTTCTGTGATGTGATTCAATGGAGATTACTTAATGGTTGATTCCAACGATTGTTTAAAATATTCTAAAGGAATTTCGGTATATATCAAAGCATAATCACATGCAGTTAAAGCAAGGAACAAGCATACAATGTATTTAAGGGTGACATAAGGGTAACTGTATCTGGTCAATCTGTGTTTGCAAATAGATTATTTATCACACTGGTGTAGGTGCTTCCAGGATGATTTGTAGAATTTGAGTACAGTCGATGATTTCAGATATAATTATGTTCTTTTACAGCATTGTCATAACAAAGCTGTAGTATTATGTTGAAGATCGCTGTGTAGCCGATAACATAGCTTTTAACTTTCGACCTTTTTCAAGTTAGCGTTTCTAAGAGATGTAAATAAATGTTATTGATTGACAGTACAGTTGCGGGTATTGCTACAATATAAATTCCCTTTTCCAAAGCAAACAAACTAATAAATTATCTTAACATACGTACATGCAGGATTTCAACACAGACCATTTCCTTTAGTCTTTGTTCACGGCTTTTGGTAAAACAATGTTTAATATAATTGCATTTCGCATTGTACGGAAATCTAGTTGCAAGTCAAATACTAACAGTGCCATGTGATATGGCAACCTCCAGTGACAAAATACAAGTGATCTAAGAATACCTGAAGTTGTTGATGACCTGTGTATCGCTGTTTATACTATACACACACATTTCAGGATAAACCACCCGTGTTAGGAATCCACGCTCTAGTACATATATAAACAATACACTAGATATAACGGAATGCCAGTTGCAAGTCAAATACTAACAGTACTACGTGATATGACAACCCCCAATGACAAAATCAGAATTATTACATGGTAGACGTTTTACATAGTAAATTATAAATTAAGCTTTTTATATTATATGGTATTACATGCAATGCCGAGGTTTCGCACCACCGTTTAATTATGATTTGCAGTTCCATAAAAAAACCACGTTTAAATAGTTTCAATTATATCTGAGACGATCGCCATGTTCGTTCACACACTATGATAACTGTTCAGCTCTGTTAATTAAGGTATAATATCCGAAGTATATGATTGTTTGTAATTAAAGTGTCGGTTGTGTAATCCCTTTGTGATCAAGTAATACAGACAGGACACGCAGTACTTCATTTAAACAAGTAACTATTCACAGTTAAGTAGCGTTGCTATGTGTCATTGTGAAAAGTGGATGAACTTATTCCGTTTGGACATTATTGTTAGTTGCCTTCCACTGTTCTGTTTTTTTCTCGACTGGCCTGTCTAAAATGTTCTAGGCCGCCATTGTTTTTTGAACATTGTTAGTGATCATAGTACTGGTCATACTGTGCCGCGCATATAACGGGGGAATAGTTCACGAATACTTGCTTCCGTTACTGGAACAATTACAATCTACAAAATATCACATTTGGTTGAATTCAATAACAAACATTGCGTAAAAATCTCCTGAAAATGGTATCATAATGTTAATACTCGACATGGTGCCAGCTATACAATGCCTGACTGATGTTATCTTGCCTAGTAGCCATTTAGAAAGTGAGGTTTTAAAACAAAGCATCGCATTATGTCTTTCACAGAAACGTTTCAAATTCGAAATTCGTTTCGTGGGGTATGATTTTAACCTTGTTTTCTTCAGATATGTGTTAACCACGAATCAATATTTTACTGACAAACACTTTATTTTGCAATTTGTTAACTTCCTATTTACCTGTTACACTTAATTATGGACATAATTAGAAATTGTTTAGAATAAAGATAAAATCTATCAAAATAATTTTTTGTTAAAAATGAAAAAAGCCTTTCTTTGGCACATTTTTATAAAAATATTTTCATTTGCACCCTGACAAAAACTTTATGGCCATGAACACCTATACTAACTGTATTCAAAAATATATGTGTGATATCTGGAACCGCGTGCTTACTCATTTAAATTAATTTTAAAAACCCATACTTCTTCATTTTTTAGAAAAACAGAGATTGGAGAAAAGGGGTCACAACAAAATGAGTACAAAAAAATACTTGATCGACTTGGATCATATCTTTTACAGTAAAACAGTTCCACAATAGCATATGTAACATAATTTATGAAATATTAGGATGTGTGATGGCCATTTTTGTCTCGAGTCCTTCTTAAAAACGCGTAAAAATGGCAAAATTCATTTTTAAACATGTGAAAAATAGCAAATATCGAATTTCCTCTGTTGCCACAGCAACGGTATGAAAAATGAAGTTTTGAGCCCTGAAATCGTTTTTATGGGTGAATACCAAAAAAGTGGCAAAATATTTTCAAAATCTGAGACTATGCGTGGACAACCATGTCTGGGGTCAATATAGAATAGGTTTTAAAATGTATTATAAAAAAGTTTTACCATTCATTTCGTAGGGTTATATTTATTGCTATATTAACTACAGCATAATGTTGTATTCGATTGATTCTTACTGGCATCGACTGTGGTCATGAAAACAAATAGAAAGTTATAACTGCTTTTTGAATTCAGATTTGTTTGTTTGTTGCACAATGCATGTTACAAACTGTTTATACTTTTTTATAGTATTGCTGTATTCCTGCTGATAACCAATAAATTTTAAAAAAGATGGATTTTGCTCCCAACTTTGTATGCAGCAATTCTGATTAGCATTTGCTCTGTAATATTGTTAGGGTGTAGATAAATTTTGATTATTTGGATTTATCATTAAATTCAACCATAGATTAATTAAAATTGAACGCTGGATTTCTTTGGTTATATTAATAACTTTAACCAAGACACTAATTAAAATGCAATGCTGCAAATTTGATCAGTTTACAGTAGCATGGTCATATCAATCCGACTTAGTGTATTTCTTTCAGGCAACCAGCTGTGAAGTTTATTTAACTGTTCATGAATCTAATCATGCAAATCTGAAATAGTTTGAAACTTAAATTTACCAATCATTTTCTGAGTAAATGAGTCATAAAACTGTACACTTACAGAAATGATGTACAGGTTTTGAAAAGAGTCAGTGAACGTGTCGGAGTATAAACATTGAAATGGCCCAATGTGTTTGCGATGTAATAAAATGTCTCAAGTCTTACCGAATATCACCGATTCATCGGGGAGAAATACTCAGAAATCGGTGAACAAGCTTATTCGTAATACACTCCCGATGTAGTTAGACCGACCCATAAGATAGGGAACACACCGGGCGTTATCCCGATGCCTCCCGATGCCTCCGGATTTAATAACTTCTCCGAAGCTACCCCTAAACCCGGCTCCCACTGCTCACTATTTTCCTTGGGGAGTACATTGACGAGGCCAAAAATGTTCAGAGGGACCTAGACTAAAGGCATGAATTTACGTGAGTCGGGCCTCACAACTGACAGCAGCATTGAAATGGAATTATGTCTTGTTAGCTATATGATACGCTTATTTTGATGACAGTAGTACCGTTACTGATTTATTTCAGATATAATTAGAATCTGTTGGTAGCATAATTTGCCTTAAAGCCTAATTGGTCGTTTTATGACCACTTCGTCGTTAAAGTAATGCGGTTTATGTAGCATTATCAAACATAATGGACTGAGCATAGGCTCAACCAGTCTTTTTATATCATTGTCAATAACATTTTGTGACAGATTGCTGGAGCATGTTCGCCTAAATTGACATTGGTCGTAATGACTGTTCATAAATATCAATGAAGTATGGATTATATTTAGAACGTATGTACTATGCATTGGTTGAGCTTATTTCATTTTTTTTGTTAAATTAAGTACTACATGTAGTACATTGAATTAAGATAGATTGCCTGGTTTAATGCCCTATTCTACTCTCATTTTACCACTTCTAAATAAAGTACATGCCTTTAACAAAATCAACTTTTAGGACGACCTTATATGAGTATGTTTGACATGATATATAGTACGATGACAGGCAGCTATCACAACTTTGGATATTGTAAATGGATTTTTAATAACTAATCTATTAGTAGAAAAATGACTTATAACTATCATGTCGTCAGATCGATCTACTAGAATTTTAACCGTACATAATCTATTATACTGCCAAAGTTATTTATGGAAAAAGGATTACAATTTTAGTTTGCCTGACAGATGTTTCCAGTATCTAGAATTGTCCTACTCTGTAAACATAGTTTACTCTATGTTGGTACTAACGTATGTCAGCAGTTCATCCACATCAATTATGATTGGTACTCAGAAAACATGCTCATCTAATGAATTCGGGTTGGTATTCATTATTGCAAATGTTTAATGATTAAAGGTTTCTCACAAATTTTGTTTTTGATAATATATGAACTATTAATAGAATCAGGAATCAGTTAATTTGAAATATGACGTGGTCAAAAGATTAAACTTTTTTAAATCAACGCCCCATCTTTGGCTTCATTTTGATTACTTACACTATGAATAGCTTTCCATAATATATCGTAAGCGATATCAAAATATAACGCTTTACAAGCAGCCAATCTCTATCTTTTATAAGTAAATAACTGTTGTTTAAGACGCGACTCGGGCTTAAGTCACTTGTAATTGTGTTAAAGGAAATGTGGAGTCAACATCATAGACAAATTCCCCGAGGAATTAGTCCAATTAACATCACCATGGAATTAATCAGAACACGAATTATAAAGCTCAGTATGCATTCCTCGATGAAATAATGTCTTTTTGAACAAATGACGAACACATTTAAACTATACTCCTTTGAGGATAGCCTACTAGCGAACAAATAACGGGATAATTTGTTAGAACGATAGTCAAAGCGACGTTCGTGCAACTTTCCAAGATTGTAATTAATATATCCATGATATTGGTTTGCCTTGTGACTATAGACTGAGCCGAACAGGTCGTGTAAATTTCGTATTAATTCAGTACGACACTGTACATAGGTGAACCAACAATAGAATACTGTCAGGTTAACATCACGTACGGTCATGTACATAGGTGTACCAACAATAGAATACTGGTTGATAACTCATGTTAGGTTAACATCACGTACGGTCATGTACATAGGTGAACCAACAATAGAATACTGGTTGATAACTCATGTCAGGTTAACATCACGTACGGTCATGTACATAGGTGAACCAACAATAGAATACTGGTTAATAACTCATGTCAGGTTAACATCACGTACGGTCATGTACATAGGTGTACCAACAATAGAATACTGGTTGATAACTCATGTCAGGTTAACATCACGTACGGTCATGTACATAGGTGAACCAACAATAGAATACTGGTTAATAACTCATGTCAGGTTAACATCACGTACGGTCAGGTACATATGTGTACCAGCAACAGAATACTGGTTAATAACTCATGTCAGGTTAACATCACGTACGGTCAGGTACATATGTGTACCAGCAACAGAATACTGGTTGATCACTCATGTTAGGTTGACATCATGTATGTTATCTGTAAGTATAATATCTTCTTACAGTTAGATTAAACCCGAGTATGCGTGTATCTTAACATTTTGACACTTCTATTACAAAACCATACCAAGCTTGATTGGCGCCAGGTCAATCGTTATCTGTTACAAATGTATATTTGAATGCAAGCATCACGCTAAATAGTATGGTAAGTTACATTGTATTACTTTACCCGAACATAGTACTATAGAAAACTTACTATTAGAGACATGACTTGGTTCACGCATTGTTAACTAACTCAGTTACACTGTGTGTTTCAAATTAACCATTTGAATATAACAGTAAAACATACATTCGTGGGTTTCCAACAAATGCCGACACAGTGTACTGTAACTATATTTAATCCATCTCTGTTCTCAAGTTTTAATGCAAACATTTCATTCACTTCGCATCAATATTTTATCAGATTTTCATTTGTTGTTTCGTCTTTTCTCACCAAATACTGCGTATACATTGTAATTGTATCAATCTTTCGAAAGATAAATACGTTTTGTCTGTACCAAATCAACCAATCAGTAAAACGAGAAATTATACAATACGATATACGTGGGCAAGCTCTTTATACACTCAACCGCTTTAAAAACGCACCACTATTGAAAATAATCACATTTTGTCAAAATACATTTTTTGCTAAAATTGATAGTTTACAGGGTTTGTTCAGTTCATAAGCTTGACCTAATTAAAGAAAAAGATTTATTTTTCATTCGGAATACCCCGCCCAGAGAACTTTTTTGATTTTGCATGTTTTGTGCGTGCAGCTCGATCGCGTCGACCTGTGTGATCAATATTAACTTTAAACTGTACGCTGTTGATCTACACATTGAAAAAACAACATAAGCAATATTGGCTAGTTGTATTTTTATGCTGCAAATATCTCGAATATTTGTTATCGATGATTGTGCCTTCGCTTCCAACTGAAAAGTGCCTCGGTGCCTTAGCATGGCGGTTCAGCTGCCACCATAAAATGATTGTGGGCTTAGAACATCGATTCCTGGCGAATGGCACTGTCAAAGACCGACCTGAATGAAACCAGCTTAAGGTATTGAGCCCGATCGAGGAGGAAACAGGACACAGGTGGTGTAACTTGGTTCCACATGGCTGCACACAGTGTCAAAATAATGCCGGGTGTCAATCAACAAGCCAAAAGTACATTATTGCATTTTCCTAATTATTTCTTTCATATTGTCAATAAAAAGGAAAATTATTTTAGTACATTTTTTAATGAGTTTTCTTCCGTTTAGAGCCTAAGTTCCCAATTTTTTGTCTTCAAGCTCCTTCAAAGTGTTGATTTGGGGTGCCATAGAAGCACCATGGAATATGTCCTGACAGTCTGATGCTCATAACCAAGACTTCAAGTTTGAATAAGGCTTGAATCCATCGTTCACATAATGCGCATATCTGAACCGCATTCGGTCGTATGGTATTAGCTAGACAGCCATAGTCACATACCATTTATAATTCAAGTAAAGCTTTGCTTGAATGGTGGGAAACATCACGTCGAACATAATTCTATCCTATTACGTAATTAATGTTATGCTTTAGGAAGAAATACCACGTGCATGCATCAATGTAGCAGGCTCTTATACTTGCTTTTGAAATTGTGACTTTCACTTGCATGGGTCTCAGTGTTATCTATATCATAATTCATTTCAAACTCGTAATAATGGCTTGGAAATCACACACATCGTTAAATATAGACTGAAGATTATTAATCCGAAAATAAACAACCATAAATGGACGTTATCGTCACTTAAACCGATATTTCATATGTGGTGCGTTTGTTAAGCGGTTAAGTGTATTAGATGATTGGAAGAGCATCTTGATTCACTTGGGAATGTTAACTTATTTTCCATTTCCTGAGACATTGTCCCAATTGTTTCCAGCTGAAAGTTATCGAAATTAGATATTTAAAACACATAAACTAAACATAACCAACTATTGACGTTGACTTTTAATGAATGGGACTATGGCAATATACGTTCTCCTGTCAGTAATTGAATCACATGTTAACCTGAATATCTCTTGGGGAGTCTATACGAATAAAAAGAATATTAAAATCTCATTTTCCTCCGAATCTTGAAACTTGTAGCTAAATGAGAACAGTTTCCCTGCCTAATTTAAATGTACTGTTTCTGCATTGGGACTATTGAACTTAGACTGTTTACATTAATATGTTTCTACTGTTCTTAACATTGCGGAGCAAATTCAACAATAAATTAACGGATGATTTTACAATAGAGTTATTTCATATGTGTGAAATTGCCCGAAGCCTTTACGATAACACGTTTCTCTATGATGTCTTTGTCTGGCATCACAATGGTACAGACCGTTCATTTGATAGTATTTAAATGTGCAAGATGTTGTCAAATGTTATGACACATTAAAAAGTCATTTCTGACACCTATAGTTTGTGATGGCATCGCTTTATTATATAATCAGTAGCCGATGTGTTGGATGAACTCCCCCCTCCAACGTATATATTAGCAGTGTTTTCAAATGTTACACGAACATAACCTTACGTATTTCCATTTCGGTTTGTGTTTCAATAGTAATTAATTTTGTTTTGTGAAAGACATTGTCAAGATTTAAAGCAATTAACTTCAAGGTATCGTGTCGCACCCAGCAAACATTTGGACCTTTTAGCAAAAGTATGTTGTTAACAGCTATCCAGTGATCTAAATATCCTAGTGCACTTTATCACGTGCTAATGTATTGTAAAACACAGACATTCTAAAACGACGTCAACTTCACATGGATGAATTCGGTGAGTACTTCAGTATTAATCGAGCAATCATGTGGACTTTTGATACAGCTGACAATGTATTGTAAACATAGATAAATACCAAAAGTTTATACGGACAAACGCGTCTTATACTTTTCGCCATATTAGAATCCTCATACTTGTACGAACTTCGACTTTTATTTGAACATAAAGTCAACATTTAATTTAGTATGTTGTGATTTTCACAATAAAATAGAATACAATCGTTTTATATTGTGTAAAGAAGTGTATCATGAAATATATACAATCATTGTAAATTGCATACAGGCTTTTGTAGACCATATTGAAAATTGGTAAATTACCAAACATGTTATTTACTATAAATAAAGTCGTTACTTACTAACTTACCTACTTACAGGCTGCGGTTAAGTCATAATCAACATTTGAATGTTGTATTTAGAGTTGTTATTGTCCAAATTTTAAACTGAGGCTGTTTTCAATTCCTCGCATAAAATGTCGTTTTAATGATATTCCGACGTCGCAGTACCAAAGACGTGTCTAAAGAATCTGATAAAATATATATGCCAAAAACGTTTATCATACTGATTAAACATCAATTAAAACGTATCTCATCCAGCATCTCCGCAAGATACAACTGTACAACTGACAAAGTACAGGTGGAAACAAAATTACACCGACACAGGGCTGTAAAGGGGCAAGGCTTGGACAAATATGCAAATATTGTTAGATGGTGAGATCACCATTGTTTTATCATTGAATTTCAGGGCAGTTTATTGGTATACAATGTTCCTTCCGGGTTGTTGCTTTCTTTACACAGAAATGCGTATTTTAAATCACTTATTATTCCCCCGATATAAATCAATGTATATTTCTTATTTAATAGTATATATCTGGCTTCTCTACACTGCATGACGGCCTTTATTAGAGCTGTGCACACCTAGGCGGATGTGAGGTTCTATATCTTTTAACGGTAAATGTACTGGGTATTTTCTCGAAAGGTGTGTATGACTACTGCTAGTATAATTTGTATTGATTAACCATCAATACACATGATTAAACTCGTCTGCTTTATATTATATCAAAATACATTTGAGACAATCCCTCGGTTTTAACGCTTAAAATTTTAAGTGAGCACATCTCTATTAATATGAGAACAGTTGCACATTTTGAGGTACGTGCTTGTTTGTGTCGGTATGTATATATAATGTGCCTTTGTAAAATCAAGTGTGTGTGCGCGCGCGCGTGCGTGCGTACGTGTAAGCGTGTGTGCGGGTGTTCGTGCGGCGTGCGTGTGAGGATATAGCTTTTGCATGAGATACAAATGTATTATAACTCTTGGTGATTGAATGTTTTGTTGATATTTGATTGTGGTAGTGATACATGTTATGAGAGAATGGTGTGTATGTAGATATTAATATAGTTATAATGAATACACGCTTTTGTTTAATTATCCTTCATCTTTCTTCTCTGTGAAAGTACTGTTGTTGCACTATATATAACTTGTAAAACTCACCAGAAAGTGAAGGATTCAAAGTTTATACACAAGAAGGCGGACATTGATCGTGTCCAAAAATTGTCCATAAAATATTGGTCGTCCAAGGACAGACTTGACACATAAATAGAATTTCACAAATTGAACCCAATTACGTCTCGAGCAAAATAGGTCGTAAAGATTCGTTAACTACATTTTATTGTTCTTTATTATCCAACATTTCAATAGTAGATTGTTTCACTAACAGTTTCAGCACATCGAATGCTGATGTACATAGAAACACATTGAAACTAAGCTATCATAGACATTATACTTAATATATGCATATCGCTGGCTTAGAATGAGAATGTCGTAATTGCCACTTACGACCTTACACGACTAATGCATATTTGAAATCTGCACCATAAAGCCTAATTTCATAAAAATCGGAACTTGCCATGTTGACCAAATTGAAGTTGAAAAAAGCTTATTTTACCATAAGTAAAGCGTGATTATTAGACAGTTTTTTCTTGTTTTCTTAAATTAAAGACTTTGTACTTACGACCTTCTCATTCTAAGCCAGCGATATATATATTATGGTTGTAAAAGCAACGATGATAAAATCTTTATTTTGTTAAAGTAACATGTATACATACATTTGTATATAAAGCTGAACGATGCATATCTTATAAAGAACAATGCCTTCAATAAATAAAACAAACATGTAGTGAAACTGCAACCTAGTAAACAATGATTATTAATAACAACACTGGTGTCCAATAACTTGATTAGACCACCTGGTCATGTGACTCCTGACAAACCGACAACGTACCATATTACATAACATAATTACTGCATTCTGAAGGGGTACTTGTATTAGTCTGGTTCCCTGTCCTTAAGCATACAGTAGTTAAGGTCCTAAACTATAATGTAATGTAAGATTGAGGTACCGGGAACAATGTATTTGCAGGCTAATAATTGTATTTGAGTTTGATCGTTATCCTGAAATATATTTCTTTGTGAACACTTAGGTCTGTAAGTTAACATTATACACACAACAAACTGTTTCCCTTAACCATCAGTACATACTGAACAGGTTGACTGAAAAAGAGATGCTTCGTCGTAACATTAGCGTATGAAACAATCAAATTAAAAACAGTGCGTAAGATAAGGGAAAACCCACTCTTGCGGTGTATCACTAGTTCCTCGGGAAGTGTGATTGTACAACAAATACACGTGTAATTTAATGCTCCGGTTACTCGCTTTTAATTCAAATTATTTATAAATACGTCTTCCCTGTCCGATTTTCTCATTTCTTTTTAGTGAGTTACGAAGGAATCAAATCATAACATTTCACTTTTATGTATACATTTTGAAGTGCTGCTATAATCTTGTTTTTCCTTTGTGATGTCTCGAGGACATAACTCTACATTCTGATAAAAACTAAGGCGTTTAGACCTTAAAGGTATTACGATATTTGCCCTGGAAGAATACATTAAGCCAAGAACACGTGTACCACGAAGGAGCGAGAGACGAACTGAATGAAAACAGTACACGTATAAATGATACTACTCAAATAACTGAGTCTATGTGTATCTTCCCTATTGTTCAATCAAGAGCATTCAAGTGCCAATCTCTGCGTGGTGAGATCAATTAACTAGTGCATGAAACAAATATCTTATCTTCCGTACTGTTTTCATTTTCTATTTCAAACAATTATACAATTTTTATTCCAGTTATTGTTATGTTCATTGCCATGAGCTGTATAGGCTGTATATGCCTAAATACAATGTACATTATTAAGCCCCTACCGTCCGTCCGTCAGTCCGTCAGTCTGTCAGTCAGCCTGTCAGTCCGTCCGTCAAGAAATTATGGATCCTGCCATTACTCAAACAGTTTTCAAGCTACTGTTATGAAATTTGGTGTGTGAATAGGGACCAATAAGGCAATTGTGCATGTCTATTTTTTATTGATTGGGATAAACATTGTGGTTGCCATGGCTACAGAAACATTGACAACCTGAAAACTAGATAGGGGACTTCTGTATTGCTTGCATTTCCATATTACCTATTTGCTCTGATTTGCTAGAAATATGTTACTAGTATGTTATTACCACCCTCTTTTTACTGTTGTAGCTTGTTCAGTCTGCTCGGGCGAAACTATTGAAATGAGGTCACTGTATATAGTTTTTGTTAACTAGGTATAAGTCGTAGTTATGCCTCATTTGTGTTTTGCCTTCCCTGTCTGATTTCCTCATATTTTTTTTGTTCTGTTATGTCATTGTAATTGCACTTTAAAAAACATTACAATGCATGACTGTATATTTTGAGGAAAATCGAATAACACATTGTAATGTTTTTCACGCACAAACGTTAGAGCATCTATACTTTGGTGTAGATGAAAAGAAGTTCAACATATATTGTTTGGAAGTTTGTTTTGACTGTAGTGCTGTACAAATAACTTTGAAAACAGTTGCCCCTGTTGTATTGAAATGCAAATAAAACAAAATCATCTGCGTTTATTTGTTATTGTATAATCATATACTATTTCTTACATTAATTCCATATTGACCATCAATTTTCCATTAAAAAGATAATACCAATTATTTTATTTCCATCCCATACATGTACCAACCAAATGTCGTATTTCAACCCCTACCATGTTAACGCAGTCGTTACGCTTCAATAATTCGTTATTATCTATCTTTCATGTTTTAGATAGTTACAGACAATATCGAAGCTGAATTTAAATCCATTACGAACATTTCTCATCATATCAAACAACAATAATACGCACGATACATATTGACCCTAAGGCTTATCAAATTAAGCATAAACCCAACAGAGTCGTAAAGTCGAAATGTAGATAACAATATGTGTGCCTACAAAACATCCATGTTGTAATACATCAACAACGAAAACTGGAAATGGGTTTTTGACACTTGAAATGGTTTGTTCGATAAAACAAGACAACTGTCTAACATGCCTTCAAATTTGATAAAATGCATTATCGACAAATAAAAAATATCAGCAGAGCCATCGTCAACTTAAACATTGTTTTCCGTATCAAGCACTTATAAGACGCGATACAAAATAACCTGGTTCATGGTCTTTATTCAGATTGTAACATTCTAATAGCTCATTTAATTGACACACGAAGACAAATCTAAGAGAAATGTTTTGTAGAGGTCGATATCGTATGTGCGTGTCTGCGATCACACTATGTTACTCAGTACACAGTCTATTACACGGTGTTAATCAGACGTTTCAGGCATGGTGTTTGGTAAATTAGATACTGCATTTATTCACTAGTGCTACAACTAATTCAATTTCATTGGATGTAGAATTTGATCGTCTATCAGGAATACGTTATTATTAATGAATATATAACCCACAGGGGTGGTTCAATTTTCTCGACCATGTATACCTTGGAGACATTTAATCTGATTCAAACTTAATATTGTCCGGCATGTTATTCAGAAGACGAAAATAGTAACACATACGATTCTAAGTTCAAAGACACGTCCGGGTAAATGAAATCGGAATTCAATGCTAAGGCAATTTGGTCAACCGAATGGCAGACCTTGAAAACGTTTACGTGTTCCAATTTTTAAAAAACAAATTATTGGAAGCACGGGCACACCATGGAAAATCGAGAGATAAACCATATTGTGTTTATAGACGTATTCGTAGCCCAGCTTACTGGTACATTGTGTGATGACAAACACTATGCATGTCAAAACGCACTACTGTTTATCTATCTATCTATCTATCTATCTATCTATCTATCTATCTATCTATCTATCTATCTATCTATCTATCTATCTTTGTTTACTGCCGAACACCTCTTCAAGAGTATTATTGGCAGTTGCGTATTGATCTGTGCATTATGCTTTGGGTGTTTGGTCGTACATGTGATGCCTTCCTCGCTCTAACGTCGATTATATTTGGCTGGCATATGCGACACACTATCAGAAGAAGTTGTCATGTTCTTATTACTGTTCAGATTAATTTATCTAGTAGGAATACCTGTACTTAAACAAGAAACATCACTGGTTCTTGTATGTATCTGATGTATTGCATCATATACGTCACATAGGTTAGAAGCCTCATTCGAAATACTTTTAGTAAAATTAGTTTGTCAGCTTTGGGACCTCACTATCAATTGCTAGACGTCATATCCCAAGAATTGGGCACATTCGAATGGCTTCCTTTACACAAGCTAGGAACTATACGTTGAAGTTGTGTTTTATCTATTAGTTTCGTGCTATCTTTGATCTGCAAATATCGCATTCGCTCCATATCGTAAACTCTCATTTTATTCCGTTCAGATGAGCAATAGACATTGGTTGCCGTCCAATTAACCTCTATCGACACGATTCTTATACCGACTCGCTTTCTTCAAATATATACCACTCGATCTGTCTGAGAGCACTCATATATTTTAAACGCTTGAATAATTTATTATCAATGACTGGCGTTAAGTGACAGGTCTATTTTCAGTTGCGCATTCTGAGCGATGTGTACGGAAAGTGATGAAGTATTTCCTGTCTGGGAACTTACTGCTCCTCAAATGACACCTTCTAAATATCAGTAATGGCATATTACAGTATTGAGCAGTCATGATTATGTTTAAGACTGTTACGACAATCGATTCTTGTATGTGTGCTTATTCAGGAAAATTAACAATGCATTTCGATAACACGGAGATAATAATGATACAATCTGTTAAATGACAAATTGTGTTGAGTTGAGGATGCACGCATTGTATGTTTGAGGAACTTGTATAATTATAGAAGTGTACCCCTTTTATATCACTGGAAATTTGACGATCAGACAAGCTGTGTGTTTCTAGAAAACCGTAATGAAAGATATACAATAGCGTTCATTTCAGGAACGGGGTTATATTTTTTAAATTGTATGTGTGTGACTCATAGCTCTGCTTATGGTGTATAAAATACATGCAAAACTAAGTGACCCTGTGTCAAAATATAAGTGGTCGTCGTATGTATTGATTATCTGAATTATTGAACCCTGGAGGTGTGAGAAAATGCTCAAAGTGTGTCACGTCGAAGGTAATAAATGACAACCACCAGACTCACATGCAACACAACATAAAACGCCATAAACAGCTAATACAACCACACTGCTCATATAGAAATGTCTCCATTTAAAACGATGAGTAAAACAAAAGAACTTACCATTCGTTGATTACATTTAATGGTTTATCTCTGTCGGTTTATGACTTGCTTATCGGTCATGGTAATGCGTGGTTCCTAAGCCTTTCCAGAGAGCGCGTTTAGTATGGTATGAATATGTCGTGAAACTATTTTCTGGAGCATTGATTGTACAGTTGTCTGTCGAGATGGGAAGTGTGGTATGAATAATGGCTTGAAATGATACACTGTTATGAGTATTCCGTTACTCAACATAGTCGAAGATTGTAACACTTGCTTGTTAGAAAGGTAACGGTAGAAAAACGTTTTGATTCCATTTGTAGGTGCTATACTGGAAGGTCTGGTAATGTAATAATGTTGTACATTGTGTGAAATTATATCTAAGCGACCATTAACGGCTCCTATTACAATCGGGGAATGTTGTCTCTGGAATGGTTTTATATTTCTAGTAATACAAGGTTATAACCAATCAGTGGCGAGAAGCCGTAAGGTGTAATCGGCATCATGAGCTCTGTTATATCATTAATTTTATTATAACATTTTGAATGTTCTTCTTATTGAATTCGATGTTACAACTGTAACTTTAGAAGGGCAATTATTTGTATTAGGGGAGACACTTTCCTGGAAATGGAAAAACAATTTGATTTGCAGAACTTCTGCTCTCACATGACTAGAAACTAGATTATAGGATTGATAGTATTGACAAAACGACTTCGAAGGTCGCAATGGTTAGTTCTATATCGTAGTTATTATTGCAGAAGTCTATTTGCTGTAACTGTAGTGGTGTTAATTTAGCTTCTAAATATGTTGTCATTATACCTATCGATTGGTTTCTGAACTAACATATTAAGACAATAATAGTGTCTAGCTTTGTAATGGTAAGATTTTATCACTTGGACTTTGATTGTGTATATTGTGCGTACACATGATATGCCCTGTATACGACACTTGTATGTATCTAAACTTACTTCTGGTGTATCCTGTAGGGAAGCAATGTCTTGTGAAGTTCCCTCTATCTACTTTACTTTTCTAGCATATTCTTAGATCATCTACAATGAATATTGTTGATTGTCCTGTTTCAGTCGCTGATTTGTTTCCGTGTTCTGGTTTTTTTCATTGTGCTATATTTCTTGAAGAGTTGTATAATGCCAAAAAATGAATACAATTGACAAATGTTTATGACGTTTAATAGGTAATAGTATTTCTAAATATACCCTAAGATGACACCGAATGCAAGATTTTAAGTGTTCTTATAGAAATTTATTTTCAGGCATCTGTTAATCAAAGTAACATGACATAAACACGTTTTGCCGATAACTTTTTATTATTTAATGCTAATGTTGTCCCCAAAAGTAAGTACCCGCCTTATCTTGTGCTTGGTATCATTTATACTCATCCGAGAATAATGGACGTAATTTGTCGAGAAATAAAACATGGTGTAAATTAAAATACAACCTTGTCATTTACATTTCCAAATACTACTGAATTTTAGTTTTAATGTGGTATTAATGAATTTACAACCAGAAATGAGAGGGACCATATTTTCTCTTATTGACGCATTTACAATTATTAAGGCGCATAACATTATTATATTTCATAGATAATAGTTTCAACCTTTTTTGGGTATTTCATTTTGTTTTTGAATTTTAATTGATATACTGTATCTTTAGGTTATGCTTAAGGTCTCTGAAACAAATCATTTTCTGGGACGTAATTCAATGGAAATCATTCAATGGTTGATTCCATCGATAATTTCAAATAGTCAAATAAAGGAATATCGGTATTGATAAAATATTAATCACGTAAAGATAAATCAAGGAACAAGCATACATTTATTTTCAATGTATTTAGGGTGTCATTAGGGTCACTGAAACTGGTCAATCTGTGTTTGCAAATATATTATTTATCAAATTGGTGCAGGTGCTTCCATGATGATTTGTAGAATTTGTGTACAGTCGGTGATCGCAGCTATATGTACTTCAACAGCAGTTTTTTTAGAGCTGCATTATTATGTTGACGAACGGTGTGTAGCCGATAACATAATTTTTAACTTTCCACCTTTTCCAAGTTAGCGTTTCTAAGAGATGTAAATAAATGTTATTGATTGACAGTACAGTTGCGGGTATTGCTACAATATATAACTTCCCTTTTCCAAACCAAACACACTAATAAATTATCTTAACAATGTTACGTACATGCGGGACTTCAACTCAGAACATCCCTTTAGTCTTTGTTCACGTTTATTGGTAGAACTATGTTTTATATAGTTGTATTTCGTATTGTACGGAAATCCAGTTCCAAGTCAAATACTAACAGTACCACGATATATGACAACCTCCAGTGACAAAATCAGAATTATTAAATAGGAGTCGGATTAGATAGTGAATTATAAATTTAAGCATATCATATTATATATTATTACATGCAATGCCGAGGTTTCATACTACATTTTCATTATCTTCATTGGGGCATTATGCTTTGCAGTTCATAATAAAAACATAACATCTATTAAGTAGTTCCAATGATATCAGAGACGATCGCCATGTTCGTTAACACCTGTTAACTGTTCAGCTCTGTTTGTAAGTGTTTGTAATTACAGTATAGGTTGTTTTATTCGTGTAATGCCTTAGTGATCAAGTAATACAGATAGGACACGTATTTCTTCATTTAAACAAATTACTATTCACGGTGAATCAAGAACTTTACTCTGTGTCAAAGTGAAACGGTGGATGAACTTAATCCACGATAACACATTGTAAGTTACCTTCCACCCACTATTCTGTTTGTTTCTCGACAGGCGTTTCTCAAATATAAGAGGCCGCCATTGTATTTTAGCACTACAAGTGCTAATATTTTAACGCACATGTAAAGAGGCACTAGTTCACGAAAACATGTTTCCATTTCTGGATCAATTACATGGCATGGTTCTAAATCGAGTTCTCATGGAACAACCAGAGTTACAATATATCAATCTTTAATATTCCAAGGCACGAGAAAGTTAACGAGGACATTATTTGAGGAATCGATGTCCGAGATATATGTTAGTTTGGGTGTACCTGGTAGGATCCACTGCAGGATATAAATCGTTAAATGGTAACACAATCTATTGGATTAATGCTATCCTATTATGACACGGCGTACTCTAGAGTATACAACTTGATACGTCCCTCTTTGAATTAGAAATGATTCATAAATCAGAAGCCACCGGCATTTTGTGGTAAAAGGAGCAGTAATTAATCATAGAATTTGAAAGCTACGAGATAACTTCGCCCGTTAGCATAAAACATCGACTAAACTTCTCATTATTAATACATAAACGTGTTGATTTTATATTTTGGTCTCCAAAATATCACATTTGATTGAATTAAATAACAAAAATTGCGTACAAATCTCCCGAAAATGGTATCATGTTAATACTCGACATGGAGCCAGTTATACAATGCCTGACTGATGTTATCTTGTCCAGTAGCCATTTAGAAAGTGAGGTTTTAAAACAAAGCATCGCATTATGTCTTAATTAGCTTTCGCTTTATTTGATAACTATGCAAAATAATGCATGGATTAGCCATCAAATGTATCTATTACCTCATAAACCCTGAATAAAACAGGAACGTTTCAAATTCGAAAATCGCGTTTATTTTTAATCTATAAGCGTGCACCCATTAGACCGATTATGTAGATACGTGACATAACATGCTATAATCTTACCATATAGAGGCTTAATTGATAAGTTGCTTTGTAGAAAATTGTAGAATAATTTCACAGTTTTTTTTAAAAAGTTTTGGAAAATTCAAAGAATGCAAGCTCGTATATAGACATCATATGTTTTCATTTTGTTATATGTACATTGGGGTATTTGACAGCAATGTTTTATTGATGATTATTAATTGACTATACAATATCGGCCGAGTTTTCCCTCTAAATCCAGGGCCAATATGAACGATACCTCGACATTATAGAGACAAAACTCGGCCATTATGGGAAAATCGCGGCCAATATGAGAAAATCGCGGCCGTTATGAAAAAAACACGGCCATTATGAGATTCGAGCATTCTGATTGGTTGTCTAGCTCGGCCATTAAGAAACCCGTAGTTCTCATGGGAAAAAAAATCGCCGCCATCTTGAATTTCGGTAAATTTACGTTATAAACGATTTTTTAAGTCAAGGACCGATTTAGCGATTACTTGGCCCCCAGTTATACAAAGGGAAGTAAACGCGAAATGTAATACGGGTTTGACGGCATATATAACGTAGTAATTCTGCGCTATCCGACAACAGCGGACAAGAGCCATCAACGGACGACTCGAATCACAAGAATATAAAATGAACGAATGGGAGCATTTGCCGAAGGAGTCGGGGAACGATTAGCCCCTTTATTGCATTTAGACAACATTATCATCAATCTATCCGACCTACTATGTTTTAAATGTATTTGATGATGAATAATTTAGTGACCAACGAAAACTGCTGAGAATTCGGATACGCAGAGTTTCGAACACGGTAAAGCTAAAATAAATTAAAAGCTTGTGTTCGCTGGTTTTCAAAACCTTTGTTTGTTTTTATTCGTTATTTATTATCTATTTAGTGTGATATCACACGAAGTGTATAGTAAATTAATACAATGGTCAATAATTAAGTGTTTTCATAATGGCCTTGTTTTTGGGCTTCAGACTCATATTAGCCTTCGGTCTTCGACCTCAGGCTAATATGTAAGTCTTCAGCCCAATAACAAGGCCATTATGAAAACACTTAATTATTAACATTATAAAAGTTGAACAATGTTTGATACATTCGTACTATAAAATTAAACAAGACGGGATTTACAACTTAACTTACGTAAGTATCTGTTATTAATTTGGTACTCTTGTAGAGAGTATTAGTGACAGTAGTGAATTAGACTGTCAATCTGCATGTTTCGACTTCGAATCTGGCTTTGTCACTATGTACTAGCTATATACATAATTACTACAATATATAGTGTATACATTAGTAAACTAAGTTTGGGTTACACCTGCTTAATCCGCAATTATTTTAATTGGTGTTTCGAGGATGCCTCCCTATGTATAACCGAACATCGGCGATGCCTCCCCGAAATATCCCCGATATTAAATCGTGAATAGTAATATTCAATATATGAATTGAAATGTCCCGATGTGTTCGCGATGTCATAAAATGTTTCAAGTATTCTCGAAGATGTGCGGTGCGCTCGTTTCCATCGGGAGTACATCATTGAGGCAGGAAATTGCGGATAGTAATATCTCTTGCGGATAGTCACATTCCTTGCGGATAAAAATGTACACTGCACAACCTTCTCTTTGCATGTTGGGCTTTAAAGTATTACAATAAGAACTTTGCAAATTAATACTGAAACCATGTGCCTATCATCATTACCAGTTGATATAAGTGAATCGATTTGAAATCATTTCTTTTGCAATAACAAAATGTGTATTACTTTCTCACCCGCCGTCTTATTGTACTTAAGTGTCAATAAATTGTATGATTTAAGAAACCTCCCTGAAAATCAAGTTTCCATTATATACAAACACAACCAATTAGAGTTGCTTTCAGACAACACCTCGACGGAAAAAATGTGTCTAATGCATTTACCGCCGTATCTGAGACAGATATTTCCCTTCACAATTTGCCAATATCCTTGTCCGGTAGGTTTATTCTATTTCGCACTCTTTTATATAATGTGTAATAACCCAAAGCAATTCTCATTTCAGAGCAAGATCGCTCGGCTCTTAGCAACGCTTCAGTGTAAATACAGTGTTGGTATCGACAAATTCAGGGACACGGACGAATGTCTCCTAAGCCTTATGTTCTGGACATATTAATTGGACGGTCAAACAACACTACCAGACGACAATGTAGTATTTAATGGTAGTAAAGTGGCTTGTATACCAGCAAACCCGGGTAAGCTTCATCAACAAAGTACCGCGTGTTCATGGGACGTAAATTTGTGTATCGTGACAATCACGGAATTAAAGAGGAAGCAGACGAAGTTTAGAAGATAGTTTTAAGATTGAGATTGTGTTGTGTATGGAGCATTTTGATCAAGAGACTAGCGTGTACAGGATAACCAAACCCGGATCATGACAGAAATAAGATTGTGTTATTTTCTCTGTGTTGGAATATTGTGGAGGTTTATATATATTCTTCCTATTGCTGAGACGGAACAAGTGTCCAACAAAACTGTCAGCATAGGTGAGTACCTTTAGTATTTACAAAATGTACATTTAAAAATCTACTATTTTCAACATTAACTTGTGACTCTATAGTTGTGATAAATGCCATTGCATATACGTTTCCAATAATTTAAAACCAACCTTAAATCGACAAGTGTGTAACGTTATTTGTTTATCTGTAGATATATGCCAAGCTAAATAATAATAGGCCATACCAAATCGTTTGGGCTTCTTGGAAAGACAACACAACAAATTTGTAACCTCTTATATCATCAAAATTCACTGAGATATTGCTTTCATACTCTCATATTTATTCACCATCATGTCCCCAATCCCTACACAGCAGTAGGTATTTTTAATTATTGCTATAAGTAATTATGATTGACAATGCTTGAAAACAATATTTGTTTGCCATATAAGGAAGAGGGTAGACGACGTTTTGACTTGGTTTTTCGTGTGTTGTCTTTTTTGTACGGCCTTAATAGTTTAATGATATGTGTAAATATCGTGTCCAGACTTCCTATCATAGAATAACTGGTAATTAAATTACTGTTTTAGTTCTAACAATTACATTTTCTTAATATTATTATCACTTTCGACCCGGTCACATTGATTTGTGGCTGCATTTATACATTATGCCGTTATTTGATTTCATAGAATTAACCTTGTACGATTTTCCAGTAATATTCATCCAAATCGAGAACATGAAGGTGGCATTTTCTATCTTATACACAGACATAACAAGCTTTTATATTGATCAGACGGCTTTCAGCTATTTGGCAACAGTTTGAATGTTTTTAAACATGCAGGTAGAACAGTACGATTCTTACAGTGTCATATCTCCTAGTATGACGTATTTTATTGTCAACACATGAATCGTAAAAAAACACACCCAAGTCTAATGCAGAGTAATGCGTTTCAGATTTAAAATAAGATGTAATTTCCGCGGAATTGCCGCGCAAGTCGTATGGGTTTTGTATGAAATTTACTTTTGCAGTTTAGTATGCTATATCGGTAATAGTGATGATTTGTGGGTAGGCTAGTACCGCAAGATATTCGCATCTCAGTCCGTACATATTTGCTTCAAATTCTCTATCCTACTTTCTCATATTGAAAGATGTGTATGACCTGTGAAGATAATTATATCGACATTTGGCTACATGCTATGTAACGTTATTTCGTTATTATGCACTAGTAGTATAGTACGTACTACCAATAGTTGTGCAAGCGAGTACATGAATGTGAAGAGTCACGTTGCATAAAACTAATTGAGTCTTGGAATAATTTAGATAGCGCTACAGAAATATATCTAGTTGAATGTTTTAAGTTTTTAGAATCGGCTTGTATTTTGATACAGTTGCACTTTTTGTTTTTTTGCTGCCATCTCTTTGTAACGTATTCGTGGTATTTCATAATATGTTATGTTGATGTAGGTGCATATTCTTGTGATTGTAGTGCTAACTATATTATTTAAGTTAGATATTCCAACGTATTTGGGAGTGTCGATATGTGATATTATAACAGTTGGGTTTATCAGCATTTAAACATCCGATTTTAAAACAATTGTCATTCTGTCACAATGTTGAAGATGCTATTAAATTATGACTCTCCACTTTATAGTACTTATGGAAGCAGTTTTGAAGAATTTTGTTTTCATTTTTATGTATTGTAACCCTGATAAAGGCTTTAGTGTAAAGCTGAAACGTCGGTGAAATGAATGGAAACCATCATCCGTTGCTATAGTGTTGTTTGTTCCATATAATTTATATATATATGTATTTGTTGCGTTCAAATTATGACCATTATATATTGATGAACTACACATTGTTCATGTGTCACGTTTGTTATATCCATGATCATTATTATAGACATGTACTTGTAACTGTAATTAAATGGCTAACATCGTTTCAAGGCACGTTTCCTTCATTCTCGTAATTAACGAGTGTATTCTGTTTCTCTCTCAGTTGCCTAAATAATGAGCAGTTTGTTTGATAT
Organism: Spisula subtruncata; assembly: GCA_963678985.1. Classification (NCBI taxonomy): domain Eukaryota; kingdom Metazoa; phylum Mollusca; class Bivalvia; order Venerida; family Mactridae; genus Spisula; species Spisula subtruncata. Next base: position 12,041,406 of record OY787665.1, read on the forward strand.
AGTCTGTGTAAATTAAGGTTTCAGATAACTGCTATATATACTTCAATGATATGATTCTCTGTATTTAGTATACAGTTGTCTGGACATTAACTACACATGCTTACTATATCATCTCAAATTTATCCCATTGTTTCGGCTACAGATGGATTTAGACAAGTCATTTTCTAGTTGGTGTTTTATCGCAGTAGATAGGTTTCAATGTAAGAACAGATACAATCACAAAATTTAATCCTGACGGCACTCCTATATACCAGCTAGCCCGCACGATGTCCGGCCGGCCGGCCAGCCAGCCAGCCAGCCAGCCAGCCAGCCGTGCTACCCTATAAGTCCGGTTAGGTCATGGTCACCGTTAATTAAACAATTATATCTGGCGTATAAATTACTACTTACCTTTTTTGAAAAGGTTTCATAATCAAACTCGCTTTTGCTAGTCGGAAAGCAAGAATTGAAGTTGAAAACGTTTGACCGGTCAATGCCTCCGTAACTAAATAAACATTTTGCTAAAAGACGTGCATTTGGATAAAAAAAGAAAACAATTCACTGCATGATATATCATAATGATGGAGTTTACTAGGCTTGAACAAAGACGACAGGTTTGGTCAAAGCCATCGTTACTGGCTGACATGAAAAACCTGGCTTAACGTAACTACACTTTCCAAAAGAACTTAATGAACACTAGTCTTGCAATTGTGCTTCTTTTGTTAATATCTTGAGTCAGCCAACAACTTAGTTCCACCATTTCAATATTGATACTTTCTGTGCATGGTTTTAGACTCAATATGGTTTCTTGGGCATTCATATGCCCCGTTAATTTGTTATGCCACCCTATATTATGGTTTTCTTGATTTACGATGTTATAATTCTATTATGCTAAACGTTAACTTGATGTTTTGACTACTGTTTTGTGTTGTAATGCTAATTACAACTATCAGGTTACGTTTGTGTGTAGTAATTGTATCACGGGCATTGGTAATATATGGAGTGTCACTAAACAAAAACACGTGAGAAGACAAGCCGTTTTTAATTGTGATACCAGGAATGGAGAAATCGCCGTAGGGTTACTGGAATATTCCCTAGGAAGCTGATTCACGGTAGAAAATGCTTCACAACTTTTATTCAATATCGTCATTTGATACTTCTTATGTTGTGGATGTCCATGTCAACGATAAGAAACTTCATTTACTGTTACAATGTTAAAAGAGCGATGGATATTTTTGCTGATGGTAATTCAGTTTTGGATGGACATAAGTATGAAAGCATCCAATATGATGCATGTACGTCCTATGATGAGTAAAGCCCGTCTTGAAATTTTCCATGACAATGCGAATTTGAAAATATTTGTCAGTTGATAAAATTTATACCAAAAATCATATTTTATAAATTGCCGTGGATTTCCGAATTAGTATATTGTGAGTAAAATAACGAAGACTGCTACGACCTGGTGACCGTGACCATGAAATTATGAGGAATGAGTTGCAGCGCGAGATCGTCTGCATAACAGATCAACACATCAACTTGAACACACTTTGATCCTCAAATTCATGTGAAATTGAACACCTAATGACTTAGCCTGGTCAGTAAAAATGTATTAAAGTTGAATAATTGTTCTGTCGAGAAATAGACAAGAGAAAGTCACATAGGAGAATCCCCTGGAGACATGTCTAAACCAATAATTGTTCAGTTATAACTCAACAATGTACTTGTAAGTAGATCGACCTTATAACATTAAGCAAGTTATAAGTATTGCTGAAGCGGTGGAAGATCTAACGAAAAAGGAATATATTTGAATGACAAGTTCTCATTTGTATCGTTTGCATAGATGATTACATACAGTGGGTCATACTATGGATGAGTTTAATGCTCATAAACAAAACATACGTATAAGACATGGAAGGAAAACTCATTATTTAGTCTTCTAGAAGCGATCATGGTAACGTTGGTGCTAATTGTTGGTATTGTAAATTTGTTTTTGACTAAGAACAATTCATGAATTCTTGTCTGAGCCTTATTCTTCAACACTCGGTTATCATGTTTTAAAGTCACCACACATCGTTCTCCAAAGGATGGATGCTTACTATCGTAGATGTAAGACTCTGAATTAACTCTTATCTTCACATTGTGTATGTTACCGTGAGAACATTCTCTCAATTGTCCGAGCAATGATTGTCCAGACCACAAGTAACACCAATATTCTTATCAGTCGTTAATTCCATCTACTGCTTGTCTATATAAACAATGCAGACACATTTATATAATATATATGTTCATCGTCATTTGTTTTTATTGACAATGTCGTCATAAACAATACAATGATGTCTGATGTGATGTAATGGAATATACGCGTGTCTTAAAGACGATTTATATCGTTTGTTTGTGATAAGGTATTTAAATAACTTTTTATGTGGTTAATACTATGCTAAAATAATAAGCCAAAGCCGAAGAAGGGTTAGCAAACTACCATTTCTTTCATAGAGGATATAAATCAATGTTGAATTAATTTTATTGTTTATGTAGTTTTTCATTTGAAAATACATTTAAATGGAGGTTTAGAAACACATATAATTTACTCTAGGCAAGTGTTTTGGTACTTTCCTAGAGTAATCAATAATGAAAACTTTAGGCCAGTATGAACATTGAGGGACTTACCATGTGTGCTTCGGTTTGTAAGAAGTTTTTCTTTTTGTTTAATCAAACTATGCACAACTGATATACCTATATCCTTAATGCTCAACTTGAGCCTAATGTATTTCACTGTGTTCACGCATTATGGTCTCGTCTGATCCGAAATTCCAACATCATTTTCAAATTTAGTCTTCATCACGGTATCCATGTCAAATGGCTAGACAACACACAAATGGAGTTCAAAATGAACGATAATGGCATTTCAACTATTTAGAAAAGTGCATGTAAAAACAGTATGTGTGGTTCAGACAGACACATAGGCATCTCCTATACGAAGTTAGTCAACGTATATTTTGTTGAATCATGTATAGAATTTTATCACCATTCAGAAGAAATCTGGGTCATACAAGGGTTTTCCAAATTGAAATGTTTGTGGAGCTTTATATTTCTCGTACCAATCACTCTATTTATAAGACGATAGTACCAGCTGTAACTTATATGTATTTTAAATATCTCGTTCGTTTGGTCTCCCTGTATCAATAAGCTGTTTGATACAGTCTATTCGTGAATATGCATGCTTAAATTATTGGGGAAAAACATTCTTATCAACCAAAATACGGTCATTTCAAGGTACTGCTTCATTAAAATATATCAGAGATACATTTTTATGTACTTACTTGTACAGTACTTGTACTAACGTGTGATCGCCAATATATGAGGGGCGTTTCAAAAGTTCACGGACACGTGCTCTATAATGTTAATCGTTGATTCAAATTACTTCAAACTTTGCATTTAAATAGAGCAATTCATGATACGTTTTTATCATGAATCGAGCGCATGAGGGTGTGTGTTACAAGCTTGCACTGCCCTAACATTATATAGCACTTTTTCCTGGAACTTTCGAAACGCTCCTCGTAGTTTTACAATGACACCAGATTGTTTCGGCGACATGTAACTACACAATTCGACTTGAAGGATGCACATGTGAAACAGTCTGCGCATTGAATGTGACCTTGTCTATTAGATACTTAGCGGTCATTGTTACATTACCTCATCTTGAATTTACTGCATAAAACGGTCATAATTTTATGTTTTCATACGAGCCAAAATGTTCAAAACACCCGTCTGAATATTTTAATGATTTAGACAATGTATCTATATTGATTAGTGTCCGTTATTTGAAGAATGTTTGGATATTTACATATGTAAGCAATGAAACAAGAAGCTGGCATAGGCGAACAGTTTTATGTATATTGCTATCAGTGCATATGTTTCTGTTGTTGTTTAGAATTTGAGACGCTGTTAAATACCTCATTTGTAGTCGTAGTCAGAAACATCATCAGTTAATGTAAGGTTGGCAACGTCCTTCCGCTCAGGCGTATTCGTCTATAGAAGTGGTTATACAACCATAGCAAGCCGCGATGGCCGCCAAGACTAATGTTACAACTGTAAATAGCGACGAACAATATCTAGACGTGCTCGATAAAGATTCGGACAATTATATAGCACCGGGCAATATGATTTTACGAGTATGGGGATTCGAAAATATGGCAAAGCAGTGAAATATCACAAACTAAGAGAAATATATAAAAACATTTTTATTAAACGTATGCCAGAGGTAACATACCATAAGTTCAAAATATTGTATAATGGGAACGAAACTCTATCATATCAAGCAGAGATCCGTAAGTCATTAGTTGAACGATCAATTTTGTACGCTACTCGCTTGAAAGACTATATAAACGGAAGATTAGATTGTAAATAATAGTAGAATTATTTAACATATTCTTGATTTTTTATAATAACTCGAATTATTTTATTCAAATGAACAACCTTTTTCGCTAAACACCGAATGCATGGAAAGTATGTCCAATAGATAAAGATACGTCAGCGATTTATTAGATCCATGTATTACCGTTTACGTACCGGACGTCAATGACGTCGTTTGTTTTGTGCGGCGAGTCAGTACACCCAATGTTACAAATCCGCTGATGTCTAGACAAATAACGGATGGGTATTTTAAAACAAAACTCTGTAAATGGCGAGAGGATAAAGTTTGTAATGTGCATAATGTGCATACAATTTCTGATACTAGTATATCACTATTTGTTTTGACAATTGTCTGATTTATTTTGATCACCCCATGAACATACAATCAGATATACAAACATGCTTTCATATATGAAAGATGTTCTATTTATACTTTAAACATGTACACGTATAATTCCATCCTTACATTAGAATTACAATGTATTCAGCCGTGAAACATGTCAGGTAGCAAACACATTCACTGTTTATTGTTGCAATTTGGTTAGAACTAAATCAACGATTCGTAGAAGGAGTGACTCTGGTTTTTGGAACACGTTTCGAACACTTCATAGTAGCATCCAACGAGTTTTGATAGAGCACGTATATAGCATTTCTCTGGGACAATCAATATTTGTTATACAAAGCAGAGAGGGTTGCGTTCTGTTCTTTGTAAACAAATCTGATATTCAAGGAGAGGAGTTCAAAGATAGATAAGTACATAGTAGCGCCTCGTAAACATACCGAACTACAAGTATAAACATGTTCGATTCCATGCACAAGTAAAACTATTCATAAAATGTATTATATTTGCAATGCAGTATTTCATACCTGGTATTATATACATTTTTATAGAATAACATTCGCAGTCTGCAGGGAGGAAAAATCGTATCTAAGGAAATACGTTCAGAGTATTTGTACTCCAGTATCGGTGTGTGAAATGAAATAAGATGGAAGATGTAATCTGATATGTCGAATAATCTAAACGTCAAAGTTGATATACTAAAACTAAACGTTAATTGTGTTAAGATTGTTGAAGACTCCTTCCTGTAGAAGTATTTTCATTATGATTTGGATGCTTAAATTAATTTGTTTTGATTTATAGCTCTATTTAAAAGCCGACATTTCTCTAACACGTATTCAGTAGACAATATGATTTAGAGATGCACTTAGGTTCCGTCGAGGGTATATAGCATCAAATGCATTAGTTTGTATAGAAACACATGGCAGCGGATCAAATTTATAAGTTGTGATCTTCTCCGTACTCTCGTATTTTAATTGTGCATCTTTTGTAATAATGTAGAATGTGTTTTCACTGTTGGAACCCTCTTGAAGATGTTGTGGTTGTCGATCAGGGTTTTGCATGGAGTTTTGCATCTTGAAATAAACGAGAGAACTAAGTGTTAGCATTTATTAGTTACATTTGAAACATAGATTTGTCATTGCCTTTACTAAATGAAAACAAACGAATGGATAATATTCCTCTTCTTTATGGAAACAAACTAACATATTGGTATTCATTTGACGTGTGTAAGACGACAATGTGAGAAATCTCCATTTATTATTTTTTCACTGAATACATCGACAAGGCGAATCACTTGCGATGTAGAAACATAATTCAAATTGACCTACATGAATTATGCTGCCAACATAATCATATAATATATCTAAGGTTTATTTTTACAAATAAATTATGTTAATATAAGTTTCGTCGGTGCTTTGGTAACTGCAGGGACATACATATAGGGTTTTCGCAGACTGTGGGAGAAAAGTTCTTTTTAATGAATTGGACTCCACTCGTCGTTGTTGACACATATCTAGTTAAAAATTCGTATTTTGGTAATTACTAACTACATACAAGATATATGTCTGTTTAGATTCAACATGTAGGGATTAAAAATAAATATCAAATACACGTTCTGCAAAAAATGCCTTCTCAGACTCGGGTGGGGGGGGGTGTGCCACTAACTTTGTGACTGGCAATATAAGTGTTTGACCGCAGGAACAAACCCATGTACTTCAGCGCTATCGGCGCTTTGATTAAACATCAGTGTTATGGAAATTACTTCGTAGGAGTTTGTTGTGTGTTCAGCTTGTATAACTGTGTCGATAAAAGACCGATTGTTTGGATGAGTTTAAAACTATCGAAAACCCCTTTTCTCGATTAAATATGCACACATAGGCACAAACATGGATATAAATTACATTTACTATTTGTTTATTCATCGCTTCAATGTCATATATATGCATGTGATCAAAAGCAACGGAAACATATAACATATAATCAAAAAAACAATTCGAAATGTAATGACTGTCAAAAGCCACGACTTTCATATTCTCAGTAAAGTGAGTTAAACTGTCAAAATGATATTATGCCTGCGCTGGAAGGAAATCCAATTGTTATTATTGTTATAATTAAATAAGACATAATGATTATGTACCTGCTGGATATATCGAGCATGAAGCGCGGTATTGTGTTAGGATGCTTTGAAAGTAAATCACGAGACGATTTATTTGATAGAGCTCATGTACAAAGTCATTTTTGTTTTGATTCTAACATATACTTTATAGCCAATACTCCGCATTGAGATATAGTCATTGTTCTTCCTTATTTACGTATTTGTGTTGTAGCTGTGTTTAACGATAAGACATGCATAACATAACTGCATATACAAAGCTGGTTAATCAGTTTGGTTTATTTGAGGGCTATCATATTTAACAACATCCAGGCGATTGGGTACCGTCATGTTTCTGTACGATTTGCAAAAACGGTACTTAAACTATAATGGCGTATCTTGACGATAAGATGTACGAGTAATTAGTCGATGTGTACGTAATCGAGTGTTTGCTGGATCAAATAGTTTACTGAAAGTATTCATACAATCTTTGAACTAGTTGGTATAACCATATCAATATCATATTAACAGGAATACATGCACAGATCTCTATCTGGCACAAACACAGAGAGATTCCTGTGAGGCATCTGCCAAATGCAAAACCTAAATATCTAAATATAGCTATATAGTTGCATGTTGAATGTGACAGTAATATTACCCTTAGTTATATTGGGAGCAAGCTTGTGTTAATCGTTGGAATTATTCCATTGATAAACATGTTGCTTGGAAGTGTATTGTACTAGAGGCGATGTGATTAATCCCCGTATATGTTTTTTTTGTTGCAAAAATAAAGGTAGCCAAGTCATAAAGGCGTGGAAGTCGGTAAACTTTGCACCTGACGACATCCTTATAGTATGGAGTCAACTTACGTATTTCAATTATGCCCTGTCGCCGATACGGGAATTTAATGGACAGGGAAATCATTGAGTGTCAAGTTAAATAACCAATCTACCCTGATAATGTATTTTGTGGATGACGCGGAACTTTGTTTGCTTTTTGGAGTGCACATTGTCATGCCTTTTGTATTGTCCGATATCTTAAAATATTAGGAACCCTATGCTAAGGAAACTATGACCAAATTTAATTTGCTAAGTGCCATAATATAGGCATGCAATATTGCACACATATTATGAATACGATCATTAAATGGGACATTGGTCTTGTCTAACGTCTTAAACAGCCCAAAAAATACCCCGAACGAAATGCGATCAATTAAGATTTGATGTGTGTAGCATGCGTTTCCACTCTTTTAGGGTACAGAACATCATTGCGCTATTGGCGTACTTTAAACTGATATGTGACGTTGTTTCGTGCCAAAGTAGTTTATTTATCGTCTTTGACGATATTATGACTTGCTCAGTGTTTTCAAGAAGCAGTTTACACCTACGATTGTCTGTGTGAGATAAACTGACGATAAAGGCACGTAAATATTGTGGCGCCATACCCTTGATAATTTGAAAACACCACTTCCGTTCAACAAACTTTTCTGTTATACCTATGCATTGAAGTCAATGAAGCGCCTGATTTAGAACTTTGCTAAAATATACATTGAGTAACATCTTAATTAAAGTTGTGCGTGGTCCATTTTGAAAATGTCTTCATTGTTTCTGTTTTCTTATGTGCCCTGACAAATTTCTTTATCGACTTCTGGTTATAGATTTAAGATGCCATAGACATAGGAAAGGTTCAATCGTAACCATCGGACATAACGCAGCATATGCTAGTTTGGCAAAATCTTATTTTCCCGATGAAGCTAACTTTGAAGACATACTTCGATGGCCGCCAATGAGGACATCATCAATCAGAAGCTTCAGGGCGTTTATGGTGTTACGTCCTTTCCTTTTAAATGTGTATAATAACATTAAAATGTCTCATATTTCCAACAGGCGCATGTCTTATACAGCAGATTGCAATTTAACAATAAATTAACAATTTTATGACTTTAAATTTGTCGGTCACTACATTTCGAGGTTCGGTTCAGTGACTTCTCAGACCTTGGTTTTATGTTTTGAATTCATATGGTGCCAAATTTTAATAAAATTGAAGCACTCTTACTGACTGAAATGTTTCAAAAACCCACTATTGCGTTTTCAAAGCAGTTAAGTGTACACAATACTCACTTATTGCACTAAGATCATACCTACTGTGAATACGATAACACTTGAGAACATTGTATTGTCTACTATAACATTCTATGTTATGCTTCATTGATATTCTAAACTTATTTAACGTAAATTTTTAAACTCTTGATAAACAGAAAGAAGATATAAGCTTACATGTTAACATTACAACCATGTTCACCGGATGAGACAAACAAATATCTTACCAACACTTTAAGCTTCCATATAAAGACATCTCTCAAATGAAAACCTATATTTCTGATCTAGCCATTAGTTATATATTGAATTGAGTGACACTGATACTATACCTTGTATGATTTAGATGAATCAGAGCTTTCTAGCCTTTCAAGATACTGTTTCATTAAAATCTATCAGTGATACATGTTTATGGACTTACTTGTAGCACACCTTGTGTCCACCAATATAATTTTACAATGACATCAGAATGTTTAGCCGACATTTGACTATACTATTCGTGTTGTAGGATATATTTGTGAAACAGGCTGCGCATTTAATGTGACATTGCCTATTAAACACTTAGCGGTCATTGTTGAGTTAACTCAACTTGTACTTAATGGATAAAACGGTCATAATTTGATTTGATTTCCATACGAGCCAAAATGTTCAAAACATCCGCCTGACCCTTTGTAATGATTTGGACAATGCATTTATATTGTTAAGTGTCCACTATTTGAACAATGTTTGGATATTTACATGTGTAAGCAACGATACAAGAAGCTTGCATGGCGAACAGTTTCACGTATATGGCTGTCAATGCATATCTTTCTATTGTTGTTTAGAATATTGAGACGCTGTAAATACCTCGTTTGTAGTCGTAGTCAGAAACAGCATCAGTGAATGTAATTTTGGCAAAGTTCTTCCGCTCAGGCGTATTCGTCTTTAGAAATGAATATACAACCATAGTAAGCCGAGATGTCCGCCCAGACTAATGATACAACTGCAAATAGCGGCGAAAAATATGTGGGGCTATTGTGAGACAAGACATGCTCGCTGAAGATTCTGACAATTATATACATGTAGCACCGGACAATATTATTTTACGAATATGGCAAAGCGAACATATGGACATAGCAAAGCTGTGAAATGAGCTGCGGTACCGCAAAACTAGACAATTTACTTTTAAGAATGTAAAATGTCTGCTAGCTATAGTAGATCATATATGCCCTGATGTCAACGTACAGATGGGAACTGTTACATTTATTTACTGACCTAATACTAAATAATGCTTATTCGATATGTAAAACTGTATGAATAACGTATAAACGTTGAATATTGTATGGTGTTAGACGTATTTGCAATGCTCAATTATTTCTGTACTGTCAATTACTACATAATGGTCGATAAAACACTTATAAAGCAATATTCCGCTTCTCTTAATATACATTGGGATGAATTATAAACGGTATACATTAATACCTAACTAGTCAACTGGATAAAACAGTTTCGATAACGCGAAAAGACCGGTGCGACCATATCTTTCAGATAATTAAACACATTGATAATGGATTCCAGACAAATTAGTTACAGTAGTTCAAATTGTGTTACCGTTTACGTACGGGACGTCAGTGACGTCTTTTGTTTTGTGCTTACACGACCCACTCGAATTATTCAACCGTGCAATATGTCAGATAGCAAACACATTCACTTTTTATTGTTGCAATTCGGTTAGAACCGTATCAACGATTTGTAGAGGGAATGACTGTGGCATAGTATTGACATAGTATATACCATTTTTTCTGACAATCGATATTTGTTATACAAAGCAGAGTGGGCTGCGTTCTGTTTCTTTGTAAACAAATTTGATCTTCATGGCGATGAGTTCAGAGATGGATAAGTACATAGTAGCACCTCGCGAACATACCCCAGTAAAAATATAAACATGTACGGTCCCATGTACAAGTAACACCCTATATTATAAAATATATTATATTTGCAATGCAGTATTTCATACCTGGTATTATATACATTATGTCGCGCTGCAAATGCTATTATAGAATAACATTCGTATTCTGTAGGGAGGGGAAATCGTATCTAAGGAAAGACATACAGAGTATTACACCAGTACCGGCGTGTGAAATGAAATAAGATGGAAGATGTAATCTGATATGTCGAATAATCTAGACGACAAAGTTTATACAATAAAATTAAACGTTCACTTATTTAGATTGTTGGAGATTTCTTCTTGTAGAAGTATTTTCATTGAGATTTGGATGCTTAACTTAATTTGTTTTGATTTATATAGCTCTATTTACAAGCCGACATTTCTCTTACACGTATTCAATAGACAATATGATTTAGACATGCAATTAGGTTCCGTATTAGTTATGTGGTGTAAAAGGCATTAGTTTGTATAGAAACACATTGCAGCGGACCAAATTTATGAGTTGCGATCTTCTGGCATTTTAATTGTGCATGCTTATTTACAATGCACAATGTGTTTTTACTCTTGGAGCCCGCTTGATGATGTTCTGGATGTCGATCAGGGTTTCACATGGAGTTTTGCATCTTGAAATATACAAGAGAACTACGTGTTAGCAGTAAATTGTCGTCTTTGAAACAGCGATTTGTCATTGCCTTAACTAATTGAAAACAATCTAATGGATAATATTTAAACTTCAGTATTGAAACAAACTAACATATTGGTAATCATGTGACACGTGTAAGTAGACAATGTGAGAAACCTTCATTTATTCGTTTCCCGCTGAATATATAGACAAGGCGAATCACTTGCGATGTAGAAAAATAATTCAAATTGACCTGCATGAATTATGTTTCCTACAAACTTAAACGAGTTTTTGTTGCGAATTCTAACAATTTGTATCAATGTTCATGAACCATAGAAGCATCAAAACGCTTTTGGGAAGATATTAATCTTAAATAACTGTAGGTTTATGTATTTCAACTTTAACTAATTAATATCTATGATTTGTATGTAATTTGTCCTGTGTTTTTTTGCGTTGTTTTTACTACGAAGTTAGTGGCATGTTTCTGATGAACCATACTGTAGTTGACTGTTGAATTGCGGTTAAACGTAAACATTTCAAGAGAATACAGCCGAGATATCCCGGTTTGATAACCACTGGTTCTTTCGATATTTTGACAACAGTTTCAGTTGTGTTGTGTTCTTGTAGGATACTGTATTATACAGCATTTCTCACGTTAAGAGTACATATATTCAGTGATTTTAATGAGAACGCCGGAAGTGCTCATATCCAGTATGAGTCGTTCTTCATGAAACCGTGCTTAGTCCCATTATACAGTCATTTTGTTATATCAAGATTAAGAAAACAGGCACAAATGAAGAAAAAGTCATGTTCAGTGAATTAATTTTAACAAATAGGGTATTTTGATATAGCACGTAAAAGTGGCTTTCTTCGTTTATGATATACTATTCATTTTATATTACGTGGCGTTCCTAGGAAAGACGGTCGTCTGTCTAGTTGTGTTAAATAAATTGTGCAAAGCATTGGCGATGTTAGAATCGAAATGCTGAATGGGTAGCTATACTTTGTTAGTTAGCGTTCAGACTCTAACATTACATCACATCTGCTACACTCTCGTGATTTAAATACTACTCATCAGAACTAGAGCATCTATTTTTTTCTGCAATTAAGCACAGCTACATATTCATTTAGTTATTAAATATATGTCTAAGATTCATTTCGTTCTCATAAATTATGTTAAAAATTCGCTGACCACAGGAACAAACCCTGTATTTCACCGCTATTAGCGCTTTGATTAAATATAAGTGTCAGTGTCTTCAAGGAGGGACAGGGTAGAATACGCTGCGGTTATGGAAATTACTATGTAGGAGTTGATTGTACTTTATCTTGTATAACCGCGTCGTTAAATAAGTTTTAGTCACGAAACATAAACCGCTTGTTGAGGTGAGTTTAAAAACCCTTTTCTCAATTAAAATTCGATTTATTGGCATGTACATGTATAAACGTTGTATTTACTATTTGTTTATTCATCGCTGCAACGACATATGTATGTGCTCAAAGGCAACGGAAACACAGACAGTATAATTAAAAACAATACGAAAAGTAATGACTGAAAGCCAAGACTTCCATATTCGCAATAAAGTGAGTTAAACAGTCCAAATGTTATTAAATATGTCTTTGTCGAGGCCTTGCTGGAAGGAAAACCATTGCTATTATTGTTATAATTAATAAAGACATAATGGTGAGGATGCTTAGAAAGTAAATAATGCGTGCGTAATACGATTTATATGATAAAGCTCATGCACAAAGTCATTATTGCTTTGATTCTAACATATTTTTAATACCAATTCTTCACATCGAGACATAGTCATTTTTGTACTATTTTTCTTCCTCGGGACGATATTAATTTATTTGTCGTAGCTGTGTTTAACGATAACACATGCATACCATAACTGCCTATATAGAGCTCGTTCATGGGTTTGATTGATTTGATGGCTATGATACCGGTATTTAACAACATCTAGGCGATCGTGTACCGTCATGTTTTTCTTGGAATTACATAGACGGTACTTATAATATAATTATTATCTTGAAGATAAGAGGTACGCATAATTTGTTCCGTATTTAGTCGATGTGTACGTAATAGAGTGTTTGCTGGATCAAATAGTTTAATGAATGTATTCATACAATCAGAAAACTATTTGGTATTATCATATCAATATCATATTAACAGGAATACATGCACAGATCTCTATCTAAAACAGACACAGAGAGGTTCCTGTGAGACATCTGCCAAATGCAAAACCTAGATATCCGAATATAGCTATCACTTGCATGTTGAACGTGACAGTAATATTATCCTTGGTTAGATTGAGAGGAATCGATGTTGTTAATCGTTGGAATTATGCCATTGATAGAGATGTTGTTTGGAAGTGTATTGTACTTGAGACGATGTGATTAATCCCCGTATATGTTTAGTCGCCTTGTGGTTAGTGGTTAGAGCGCTTGCCGCCTAATCTGGCGACCCGGGTTCAAATCCGGGTTGAGGCACTGTGCTCGGTTTACAAAAAGAAAGGCAGCGAAGTCGTTAAGGCGTGGAGGTCGGTAAAAGTAGAAAGACGGCACCTGACGACATAATTATGGTATGGGTTTAACTTACGTATTTTCAACAAAATACTTACATAGTGCCATGTTACTGATATGGGAAATAAATGGACAGGGGAATCAAGGGGAGTGTCAAGTTAATATCCAATCTAGTGAATCTACACATTACCCTTATAATACATTTTGTAGATGACGCGGAAGGTTGTTTGTTTTTTGAGTGCAAATTGGCATGCCTCGTGCATTGTTTTATCTTAAAGATAGGAACCATATGCGAAGCAAACTATGACCAAATCTAGTTGACCTAGTGCCATAATATAGGCCTTGAAATGAAATATTGTATTTGCTCACGCATAAGGAAACAACGATCATTAAATGGGACATTGTTCTTGTTCTACGTCATAGCAATCCCTGTGAGTCAACCGTGTCGTGCACGACGATATACGTTTTCCAGCACTTTTTGTGAATCTTTTTTAAAAAACGTATTGAGGAAATCAGACAGAGAAGGTAGCACTCAACCTAGCCAACCGAGCACAGAAATCAGAAACATCACAACACAACTGCACTGAGCAATGTCCACACATAAGCCAAAGAAACAGTTAAAAGTTCAAAGTCCCCGCCGAAAAAATGCTGGATGGCAGCGATTAATGCATGAGACCGAATGCAAAGCAGCCAAGACCCGGCCAAGTTATCCAAGGCCCCGCTGCAGGGCTTCCCAACCGCTTAAACCAATGCCAAAACGGCCACCAAATGAGGCACAACCACGCCGTGACCTAGTTCAAAACACCAACGACAGTGCCCTAACGTTAATGCAACATAAAGAGGCACAACCACGACTTGACCTAGTTAAAATGTGGTTTGAGTACGCGTAGCGTATACGGCTATTTTTCTGTTGTAATTGGTTTCCCGAACTTGGTCAGAGAACTGGTGTCATTGTCCGTAATTATTATAGTATACTTGAATAGATTGCGTTAATCGAACTCTTGCCCCGACCCAGAGTTTAACAGTCATGTGAGTATCTTATTGTCCACTCGAATTTGACGAGCCATAGTCCCTTAGGGGTAATGTGTGCATGACGTCTTTAAAATCGCAGTCAAGAATATTTGGACCCTAGTCTGAAATAATAACTCTCGTATTTTAAAGGTTTCGGGTTCTTTAGTAGTTCCTATACACAGTACTCACTTATTTCACTAAGACCATGCATATTGTGAATACGATTACACTTGTAGAACATTGTTTTGTCTGCTATAACATTGATATGTTATGCTTCATTGATATTCTTAACATATTTAACGTAAATTTCCAAACTCTTGATAAACAGAAAGAAGCTATAAGCTTACATGTTAACATCACTACCATGTTCACCGGAAGAGACAAACAAATATCTTACAAACACTTTAAGCTTTCATATAGAGACATCTGTCAAATGTAAACCTATATTTCTGATCTAGCCATTAGTTATATGTTGAATTGAGTGACACTGATACTATACCTTGTATGCTTTAGATGAATCAGGCTTTCTAGTTTATACTCTCTTGATGTATGTCACTGGTATACATACAATCCTAGGTCTCGTTGTGTAGTTGTCCAATGTATATAACATCGTAGGTTATAATCAAAACCAATAAAAACTGCAAAATTAAATGTACAATGAATTAAAATCAAAATTATCTTTATTCACACTGACAGAAAACATTACCGATATAACTATTAATTTACCTTTTAAATACTTTTCTGATCATTCTCTGTTCGTCGCCCGTCAACAATTTCTTCCCCTAAACTACTTGGCCAAAATTGACCAATTTGATATTTGGTATGTAGCATCATCTAGGGATCCTCTAAAAAGAGTGTTAATATTATACCCCTAGGATAAAAATAGGTCTGCCCTGGTCACTAGTTCATAAACTTATATAGGGAACATAAAGTATCCTTACCTTAAACTACAATGCCTAGAGATTTGGTATTTGGTACGTGTCATCATTCAGTGGTCCTCTACCAAGATTGCTCAAATTATGCCTCTAGGTCAAAAGTGACCTCATCCCGGTGGTCACTGTAGGATTAGCCCCGCTCCGGGGTCTTCTATTTTCCGTAGACTTATGTAGGGAACACATAAAATTATTATTGTCTCAAAACTTCAACGCATAGAACTATGATATTTAGCATGTAACATCATCTAGTTTTACTTCTTAGAAGGTGTAAATGAAATCTTAGGCACCTTAATGCATTAAGATAGGTAAGCGACGTAATATATGATACCCTAAGTGTACATGGGTTGTTTTATTCCGTGACCTGGAAGATGGTAGCATGGGTATATGCACTTGTGTTACTTCTTCTCGGAAGACACAATGAATTCCAATAATGTTGACATGCTCATAAGACAGAATGAATTCCAATAATGTTGACATGCTCATAAGACAGAATGAATTCCCATAATGTTGACATGCTCATAAGACAGAATGAATTCCCATAATGTTGACATGCTCAGAAGACAAAATGAATTCCCATAATGTTGACATGCTCATAAGACACAATGAATTCCCATAATGTTGACAGGATCAGTTGACACCATGAATTCCCATAATGTTGACAGGATCAGAAGACACAATGAAATCCCATAATGTTGACCAGCCCATAAGACCGAATGAATTCCCCTAATGTTGACAAGATCAAAAGACATAATGAATTCCCATGTTGACAAGTAAAGACACAATCAATTCCTCTAATGTTGACAGGCTTAGAAGATAGAATGAATTCCTCTAATGTTCACAGGCTTAGAAGACAGAATGAATTTATCTAATGATGACAGGCTCAGACGACACAATGAATTCCCCTAGTGTTTACAGGCTCATAAGACAGAATGAATTCCCTTTATGTTGAAAAGCTTATGAGACACTATGAATTCCCCTGATAATGACAAGCTCAAAAGAAGACACAATGAATTCCCCTAATGTTGACAGGCCCAGAAGACACAATTTATTCCCATAATGTTGACGAGCTTGGAAGACACAATGAAGTCCCCTAATGTTGGCAAGCTGTCTTAATCATATCAAACCACACTTTTGACACGTTTAATAATGACGTCACGGGCATTGATTGGGCTCACATTTTTAGTATAAACAATGTTTCGGAGGCAAATACGAATAAAATGTAACATACTTTCTTCCTGTTATACAGATACAATTAATTCTTTTAGATGTCAATATTTCGTGATTTGGGCTAGCAACCTTATTCTATCCGAGTCTTACGTCCGCACGGTGTTTGTATTATTACAACGACCAAATCGAAGTGCGTAAAAACTATGTATTTCTATGCTTTGACTTTTACAACATGCAATGAACCTTCGATTGTTAATTCTCAGTAAGAAAATAATGATAAGAAAATAATTTTCTTCTTGAATACACTTTGATTACTTTATACCGCGAACTCTAATTCTATTGACTCATCCGATTAACGTAGCGTATTTGATCGGCTAATTATATTAGCGTCTAATCGAGAATGTATAGATCGATACGCTACACAGTGATGAAACACATTCTAACATCGGACAATTTTACATGCATAACGTGTAATGTTGCACGGCATTCTGATGTTCAGCAAAGAATGATAAGCGCCGACTATGGAGAAACATCACTCTAAATGTTATACATGATATTGGTTGATATTGAACAACTTCAGAAACATTTTATGCGCCGATTATTTCAGTAAGCGATAAATAGAGACAAGAGCTACAACAATTAATGAAAATAAGAAATTGACAAAATTGTGTTCAGAATTTAACAGTGATAGAGAGAACAGTATCCCAGTGTAGGACGTGTGATATTTTATAGACTTGGAATGTTATATATCACTTTGTACTACATGACAAAATATAAAACTATCTGAAGTTGGCTAGGGTTCTATAATTGAAACAGATAAAGTGGTAAAAAGCAGAATAAAACTTATCATTCCTTTGTGTTTTGTGATATACCGGTGATTAAACGACAGTTTGTCATTAATTTGAATAGTTAATATTTAAAATCACTTATGACTTATAACATTAAACCAGGATTGACTTCCTTATCAAGAAACACATGGCTTAAGTTATTCACACTACTCTTGTGACATGGACTTGTCATAGAACCGTCACTATCATACAATGCTAAATATATTCATATAATTGATACAGTCCAGTGTCTGCGTACTAATTAATCTAGAAACTGCACGTATGTCATTGAAGTGCGTCTGTGTGTGTGTTTTATATACTGTTTTGTTGCGGGGAGTAAGTTTAATTTGGACAATTCACATTTAGACAAACCGTGGCAGCAAATTATTGCTTTATGCGTGTTTCAGTTCAATATAATGTGATAATAACAACATTAATTCACTAATTTGCCGACATGCATCCTGTTCATCGATTACTGTTTTTCATTAAACGGAATAATATCTCATAAAGTAGTGAGTGATATATGGTCGTCTTTGATTCTTTTATAACAATGATTATCAAGCAACCTCTCATACCCTCGAGGCGATGGATAGCATCAGGAATGACGAGTCGAGAGTGATTAAAATACGTAGTTGGAAAGACTTGTTTCACAATCGACCTTAAATAAATTAGTATAAACTAACCAACATTGATTGTATTTAGATGCTTCCTTAATCGAAGTATCACAAATTGAACCATAGTTTCATGTTAGGTTTCGGCAAAGTGTGTAGCTTCGTTTTAATACCATTCTTCAGTTTAATTATAACCAACCGTTTTGAAAGCCAAACTACATGGTTTCACGAGAACAGTTCACCGTTAAACTCATGCTCATGCTTGATAATCTAAGAACAATGGCATACGAATAAACGGGGGTTTGTTTTTGCAAACACCAAAAAAGGAACGCTAATCAATATTCAGTGGTGCACATGACAAAAAAACTTTGATTGCTTCGAGAATGAAATGAAAATAATTGATGGTTACTGTGCCAGTATTGCAGGAATGAAGTTTTATGGTTTCTGCCTCAGCGAAAGATGATGTATGTTAAGCAAATACTGAGATAGAAACGACAATTGAATCATCGTATAACCTTGAACAACTCCTCCGTACATCGCTGTATGTCATTAAGACTGATTATGCACGATGCTTCCATAAAATGCAGCAATGGGGCAGTTAGTATTATTAAAGCAGAGGGCGCGGTTCTTTGTATGCATATGGAAATCTTGCTATGGAGGAGCACGTGGTCACATCGCGTTAGGGACACCCTCTCCCTTAATTTCAGCGAAATAAGTGACAACGTTCCGATCCCTACGATACTGGACAAAACTACGATAGGTTATAAAAATAAAGCTTTTACTCAAGTTCAAAAGGGTTCTTTAAAAATTGCGCTTACGGACGTTTTATACAGTAAGTTTTTTCCGATGATTGTACCAAAACATAGGCACTTTTATAGTTTGATATATGCTGAGCTAATATTTAAAATAAAAAAAGGTATGTCGCGGCGCTTTTTAAGGGGCAGGGGGCCTTTTGGGGCGTCACATGTCATATGCCGTTCGTAACGCATTCAAAACAATCGTTAATAACGACGTGCATAACGTGTGTACTTAACTGTTATGTTATATTGAGGAAAATACCTTTTAAATGTTACAGGATCTATTTGCAGTAAAACGTAAATCAAAACAAATATTCCGCCCTATGTCACGTGTGCGCCCATGTATTATAGAGCTATCTTCTTTTAACAAAAAAGGAATGAGAAATTCCGTCAGGGAAAGTAGCACTCAACCCAACCAGCCGAGTACAGAAATCAGAAACACCACGAGGACACAACTGCTCTGAGCAGTGACCACATAAACCCATGCCAAAACGGCGATCAAATGAGGCACAACAACCCCGGGGCGTGACCTAGTTTAAAACACTAAGGACAGTGACCTAACGTTATGCGACCTAAAGAGGCACAACTACGACTTGACCCATTTTAAATAATGGGCAAGGTAGGAATGGGGTGGGAAATAATATTACAATAAGCCTGTCTAACACTAGTAGCAACGTCGAAGTATAAAGTAGTCCTTATATAATTAATTATTGTTATTATTAAATTATAATGGGGTCTGTGTAACCCATTCTAAATGGTTATTGGTAACCAAAGTAATAATTTTTAATTTCACAAAATTTGCATGAAGACGCAGCCTTGATTTCATGCATAGAGGTTTCATATTATTTGCTCTGTGGATTTTTGTTGCCGGAATGATTCATATTCCCATATATCCTAAATGGTGTCTTATCAACTATTTTGATCAATTTTTATGACGAGCCAACGCTGCCTCTATGCCTAAATAGGTCGTGCTTCCGTTTTGTCCAGGATAATCTAGTCTCATAAAGCCAACCGCCATTGTCACTTTCAATTCCACCGCACTGACATGAAATCACTTACGAGAGGGGAAAGTGATGAGTACTTAAAGGGAAGCTGGTAACGTTCACAAATATAACCAAACACAAATTGTGTCATGGACAGTCACCAACTGGCATGCGCACTGAAAACTTAAGTAGATAGATTTTTAATTGTATTCAAAAATACTATAACTTAGTATCCTTCATTGACATTCTATGAGAAAATCATCACATCTGATCAACGTGTAAAGCCTCAGATCTATTCTGTTAAGGGTCCACTCGCACCCACCAGGTTAAAGGCGACAATGTAAAGGACAAACTATGCAGTGGTTCTGTTTCAATCAATATTTAATGATGTTTGCATTATACACTTGTATTGAACCTATATAGTCATATATCTCGAATAGTGGTTTAGTTTGACAATTTTACTATGCACCGGTATTAATGCAAAATATCAAAGAGATTTTCAGAATAGTTAACCTGCATCTTCTTGAAAAAAAATCAAGTCTACAAAAAAATGACATTAATTTTAATACTTTTCTAAGCTGGATTATTTATCTTTTTACAGATGATGAAATAACATATTATTAAGCTAAATAGAGTACAATTGTGTTACATTCGAATTTAATGAACGGCGTGTGCATGGTATGTTTGGAGATAATATGACAGTTTCCATATGCAGTCTGCTACGCTACGGTTGGTAAATCACATCTGTTCAGTTCTACTGTGGTTTTTCGCTAAATGAAATGTATTGTTTCCCTCCAGATACGAAGTTTATAGTGCTATATTGAATCATTATTTTGTTAGTCTGTCGGTTGTTTGGTTGATGTTTGTCCGTCCAAATATCTGCTATATTTCACGGAAATACCTGCCCTCCACTTAGCCCCGATATACTTCCTGCCCTCCAATTAGCCCCGATATACTTCCCAAAGTTTCCAGTTTGCTATATTGCAACCTCAGCACATTTTTTAAAATGTTTCAAAGAAGTCGTTTATTTTATAGGTCATAATTTAGGATGAATAAATTATTAGTTAAAATGATGGATCTTACTGTATGAACTCTGTCTGATATGGATTGTAAAGTAAATCAATACATTTGCGCCTACATGAAACATTTGAACATCTTTCTTTGTGTCTAATGTTTTTGTCAGAATGTATCGTGCCGCTATGATTTATATTGCGTGAGAGAGTTAACACGCAGTGATATCAACCTGATAATGTCAGGCTTCTGTTGAAACCTTGTGTGACAATGTATGAAATACAAAACGTTGTTATACCAATTTAATAACATCTTTAGAAACATTATGACACATCTAACTTGTGTCTGGAAGATTGAGAGTACATAATTGTGTCACATTTAGTATAAATGTTCACCATATTGAATATGATATCAATAGTTACTTGTGTATTGCCGCAACTGTAAGCATTATTTGTGTATGTTTTATATATGCCCAATGATAATGTGTCATTATCAAAATATAATTGATTTAGTTTGTTTGTGTTAGAAATATAAATATATCATCAGTATTACTTCTACTAAAAGGCAGCACCACTACACGTGTTTGCAGCACTTATAAAATAATGAAGTGGATGTCTTGTACAACGAAAGTAATAACATTTATTTGCACAGTAAAGTTTCTCCTATTTGACTCTTTAACTACTAGTATTAAATGCCCGGGTATAGTTACATCACCATAACGATTCCTGGCGCCTGAATGTAATCATGTTAAACAATAACCTAACCACTTGACAACCAGAGAGTGTTAATAAGCAAGGGTTTGACATATTGACTGCTTTCAAATGAATAACATTATGATTGAGTGTTTGCATATATATGTATGTTTTCATATCCTGGGCACTTCAATTCATTTTGTCAACATAAAAAACAACACCATGTTGGATGAAAGTTAAATTTCTTTAAATTAACACAAGTTATAAATGGTTGACCATAGTTGAGTGTTTTTATATTACAAAGGTTCAAGTGATGCGCCATTTTTATTTGTCTTGCCACTATAAGCGTATGACCATGCGTTGGTACTTTTAAAATTTTCAATACAAATGGTAAGATTCACTTGCACACCACGCACAAATTGGTCTTGAAAAAGCATTTGACATTTTGCTTCTAAGGGAATGATTAAAGAAAATACTGTGAAAGTATTTCACGGAGCGCATTATCTTGTCAACCCGCTAAACATAAATCTGCTCAAAGATGACAGTTATCTTCTAAATAATTTTAAGCTTAGGTTATTGATCACAAAAAGTACCAGAACACATTCACCATCAAATTTACTACAAACAACGTTGTACAGACTAATCTGTAGTTTTAAATGCCTATGGAATTCCTAATTATGGCCTTAGTTTAGAAATCGAGCTATTTCAACAGTGACACATGGTGGTGTTCAATGAAGACTTACAACTGTATATCTACTTTGTTTGTCCGACAGGTTTAATTGCATATCGTCGGTGTAATTGGATAATCACGTATTTATAGTGTTATTCCTCCATCAAATCATTTGCGGGACATATACATGTACATTGTATATGCAGATTTGACCTCATTCGTCACCAAATGGGTTGTTGTCTGTAAATTGACAAATAATTGTTTTTCAGTCATCAAAGTCGACATCGAAGTTTTTTTGTTTTTGTTTTTATAATTACTTGTTGGGTAGTTCTTCGGGACTGTTTCGATGTAATCAGAAAACCATCAGCTAGTGTTCGGGGAATCCATCGGCATTCACTCAGCCATCATCAACGGTTCCCGAACAAAGCTGAATCAATGCCGAAAGCTACACGAACGCACCGAAGGGATGAGTTCTACACACGGAAGCTAAAATGCCAATCTTGTTAAGAACCTTGTCGAATAGTGGCCGATGGCGCCAGCTGTGAACGGAAAGGATGGTCGGTCTTAGCAATATATCCCGATCGATTTGGGTAAGCTACCGAAAAGGGCTGTGTCAACCCAATCAAACATGACTGGCGTGATCCTCAACTACTTCTGAAACGACTTGACGTCTTTTTCGCGAAGCTCTCGCACTATTGGAGCATCTTGTCGTTGGTTAGACAGAGACGAATTCACCACCATGACGCCCTCTCCTTCTTTTTCTGAAATACAAAATACAAAAGGCAAGCATTGCCTCCCTTTCAGCTTACAATTGTATTGCGATGGTCAGATGTAAGCGTCTACCAACCTTCGTTTTCAACTATCAACTTATAGTAACAAAATAGTTCGGCATCGGCAATCGGCAATTGATTTATAAACCCTCCTGCCTATTCTGCAATGTAACCACAACATTTCAGCACGCACAGGAACACATCCATGCATGCATAATACGAAGTTGGTAGTGCTACGCTGAAAACCAAGGAAACATTTATCGTTGTCAAAGGTCTTGGAGTCTTTAAATGCGACATAAAGAACATTAAGCGGAAACTGTTTCGTATATAACGAGGCAATGTTTATCTTAGAGAATGTTTAGGGTATGCTATTGTAGAAAAGGTCAAAAGGACAGGGAAAATTTAGTATTTGTTCAGCTCGCGGCCGTTTGGTCGCCGTTTTAGCACGTGTGTGTGCTGTTGTGTCGCCGTGCAGCGAAGCCTTAGGGAACTTGGTTGAGTCTTAGCTGTGTT
Organism: Spisula subtruncata; assembly: GCA_963678985.1. NCBI lineage: Eukaryota > Metazoa > Mollusca > Bivalvia > Venerida > Mactridae > Spisula > Spisula subtruncata. The sequence goes on from OY787665.1 coordinate 12,065,385, forward strand.
TCATTCGGTCCTATTCAATAATTTCTTTGTGAAATAGGGTCATCCTGCATTTTTTGGGCGGAGGGCTTGTTTTTTTATTTGTTCTTTGGCTTATGTCTAGACATTGCTCAGGGTAGTTGTTTTGTGATGTTTCTGATTTCTGTGCTCGGCTGAGTGCTACCTTCCCTGTCTGATTTTCACATACCTTTTTTCAAAGAAATGTGCTTTTTTCAACAACTCTCTTTTCGGCAATTTTTAGGACACTTGATTGACCGCGACGTGTCTTAAATGAGTTTGCTCTTAATATGCCTATCATTCCATTTTTCATTTTGTACAGTTTATTGATCTACTTGGTGACTTTGTCCGTCGGGATTTGACTGAACTAATTGTTACTGAAGCTTGGTCGCCGTGTAGCAGGGCCTTGGGGAACTTGATCGGGTCTTGGCTGCGTTTCATTCGGTCTCGTGCAATAACCGCTATTCTATAATTTCTTTGTGGAAACTGGTCATTCTGCATTTTTTCGGCGGGGATTTTAATTGTTTCTTTGGCTTGTATGTGGGCATTGCTCAGTGAAGTTGTGTTGTGAAGTTTCTGATTTCGGCTGGTTAGGTTGACTGCTACCTCCCCTGTCTGATTTCCCCATATCTTTTTTGCGACTGGTCAGATATAAGACTCGTAAGCATTGTTCTAAAGACCCATTGTAATACGTATACATAAATATCGCTTTACAAGAGAAAACAGTTTTAGACTGTGGCTTGGATTAAGAATTGTTTTGACTGGGGCAAGCAAGTTTCAGTTGGCAAGATATAACACTGTTTGAGTGACGGATTCCCATTCAAGTGTACGGACATTAATGATAAAATGAAATTGAAAAAGTTAACCGAGCAACGCAGCACAATTATCAATATTGATCCGGACTATAACATGAATAATTCGAGTAGAGTGATTGATGACCGATGAAGTGTTTAGAGCTCAGAAAGTATTGAGCGCGTGGAATACCATTGTAATTGGTAAAATAATTAGAAATAATATGTTGCTGTTATTTCATTTCATATGACTGTACTTTTAAAATTATATTAGTATGGGAATTGTTGTAGAAACATAGCAGTACCTTAGTTTGAGACAAGCTTATGGTCGGTACTCTAAAAGTCCCTGTTATGGGATAATTACACAAATTGACCAACTCTGTTGATGTTTCACGGTCACTGGGGTTACAAGCAAAAGCATGACTTATCATCAAATCTCATAGAAAGTATAACAGGCTACATAGAAGTAACTTCTCTCCTTATACGGCCATCTGAAAGATCGGTTACTTTATAAAAACTTAATTAGTATCATAAAACCCGATACCATTTCGAAAAACTTAAAGGTATGAGCATCATGAATTTAGTGCTATAGTAAAGTTTTGGGGCACTAAACAACAGTTACTTCGTAACAATGTGCCAAAATGAAATCAGTTTTGAAGACAAGGCTTAAGACAAATACTGTTTTTATAATTTTATTAAAGTAAATATTAAAGTACAAACCTACACATCGCCCTGATAAGAGAACATCTTCAATTGTAAGCCTCAAACTATATGCATGCCTTTGTCACGGAAAGAGAGTATAAAGGTTTATGAAACATGTACAAAATGTTCTTGAATAATATGGTACGTATGTATTTTTGTTGAGTATAGATAATGTTCTGGCTTGTGTTAAAACAATGTGAAAATAGTCCATATGATCGATTTGAGATGTTAAGTTTTGTTCACATTTTGTCTGTTTCATGGGAAAGTACGATTAAATAAAGGCCTATGAAGTTAGTTTTATAATTAATCATTCTTGCAATCTGGTCTAAAACAGCACATTGACAGTTTTGCTTTCCTCTGTAGACCAATTCATTTTCCTTGCTGTCAAAATGATACCATTTTAGTTATAGCTCTTGTTTCACGTTATGTTCCATATAGGATTTGCCTGAGGTCGGATACTACAGCTAGACTGTCTAGCTATAACAGTTAGTATAGCTATATCAAGTTATGCAATGGTCCGAAATAATATCCGTTACTTATGGTGTGTCGTGTTTTTTTTTAACTTTTCAGAGATATTGTTTCTTGATTGTGTTTTAGTTTAGCTATACATACCAGTCTGTTAGGTGTTCGTGTATTATCTGGTAAAACCGAAATACGGACACTTAACATGTTACTTGAACTAAATATGTATATATACATTTCTATATTTGGCATTATTGATAATGTAGGATTGGATGTTTTAATGCCAACTTTCAACCAAATGACCCACACTATTCTACAAGAACGTCACTTTGATTCAGAACCAAAGTTTTTATTTTCTTATATTTTATCATACATTCTTATATGTTGCTGTACACAGATACAATTTTGTATTGCCATTAACCTTAAAACATGTATAGTAAAATAAGACTGTTTCACTTCATCGCATACATGTGCACAATACCTGTAAACTCAATTAGATGATTACAGTTCCACTTTGTCAAGACATACCACCATTTCAACTCAAACATAATTTTTGTAGAGATTATTTGTATATAATGGTTTGATGTTTTATTACAGGTGTGATAGTAGACTCTTCCGATGAACGCTCGGCTGCCATCAATAGATCACTGGAGAAGAGTATGTTTATAACCAACACATCAAAAACCGTCAAGTTGAATCCAATCCGAGAGAAAACCGATCTTAGAGATAGTTTCCAGCTCAGACAAACCAGTAAGTTACAAGGTTTTTTTATAATTGATGTTATAACACACGTGGTTGGGTAATGCTGTCAATTACGGATCGATAGGTGCATGGTTCAAATCTCGGTCTTGGGCACTTCATCATTGCTGATTTACAGTGTTTCCAGCCCAACAAGCGATGAACAGACTGGTAACCCGGATGAAGTCCCATATAAAATCAAAGCGGTGAAGGCTTGGGGATATGTTTGAGAAGAAGTGTAATGAATAAACTGGATTAACTGTAAACGGATCCGAGCTCTTTGACTGTCAGCAGCAGTGTGCACTTATATGTTGACTCAATCTCCTTACAATCAAATCATAACATTTGCTCACTTCCTTTGCGCTGTTTGTTAGATATGACAACACTACATAAAGCCTGTCATGATTATTTATGAATACATGTATTATTTTGCTTGTTATGATTGTATACTTTTGTGATCACCCTGTGCCCACAATTTCCCACAATTTCTTTAAATGACTTCTTCTCCTAAACCACTAGGCCAAATTTGCTAAAACTTTGCAGGAATGTTCCTTGAGTGGACCTCTACCACAGTTTTTGAAATGGTTTCGGTTTTTTTATTAATTAGGTCTTGGGGGCCTAAAAGGAGTTTTTAAATGCAAACTTCAAAAATATTCTTGTCTGAAACAAAAAAGCTTTCATATTTGGTATGCAGCATCAACTTGTGGTCCTCTACAAAGATTGTTCAAATTATGCCCCCCCTGTGTCACAATTGGCCCTTCCGTAGACTTATATAATGAAAACATATAAAAAAAATGCACCTTTACATGGTGATCTAAGATAGCATTTAAATCTTCTAAGGTAAGTAAGAATAGATGATGCTACATACCAAATATTAAAGCTCTACTGTAGGCATGGTAGTCCAAGTCAAGAAGATTTTCATATGTTTTCCTTTATATAAGTCTATATAAACCTGGTGACCCCCAGTGCGGCACAACGGGCATAATTTGAACAATCTTGAGGACCACTTGTTTTCATACCAATGTATGCACTTCAATACTAAACAACATCAATCCATTCATCCGACAAACAGCAGTAATTTGAATTGAAGAGGCAATAAAGACAAATAAACACCATCAAACTATTAGATAATTGCATGAATTATGCGTGCTTAAACATGTGTAATTATGTAACTGGTAACAAATTGAATCTTTAACCAATTATAACTAAATATGAATTGTCACCCATTTAACAAAAAGAAACAAAGAGCTAAGAATTAATTCACTGAACCTAAGCATTTACTCTACTGTATAACTTGAACTTGCAATTGCAGTCATCATGTCGGTGTTCGTGTCCACTTCGGCGTAATGGTAATGCTAAAGTTTACATACCACCTATACTAGTTCCGAAGTCCATTGGCCTATTGATCTGGTACTTTGCACACTTGTTCCCTATCATGACCTATCTTTTACACAAGATGAGGTAAACATATCAAGCATTTTGATTTGACTAAAGTATGCCCATTTTTTCCTTTTTGACAAATCTTATCTACAAATAGTATTTGAAGACTATTAAGATACTCATTGCCTAGTACCAGGTAACGGTATACAATGATTTCGAAAAAAACTGGGAAAGCACACGGGTGTAACTACCGAAACAAATGTTACACTATCAATATATGTGACTGAGAACATTATAGTGAGCTGTCCACTGACAGCTCTTGTTTATATATACTATCAGGTATTTTGCAGTATTCGTCTACTAGATGTGTTATTATATTTCTCACACATGTCTGACTGATTCAGACGAACGCTACAAACAACAATCAAAGTGCTCTCATTCTTGTACATTTGCGTCATTTTTTCAGGCATTCAATAATTCAGTCGATGCGTGCTACGCAAAACTCTCCGTATTCTTGATAACGTTTGTAATCAAAATGCAACAATACATTTATAGCATGTTTGGAATTGTTATAAGCCATTGTTAAATCTTCAATTCGCATTCAAATCTTATCTCAAACTGTCTTAAAGCACTTTACTCAAACAAGAAGTAATAATCTTCAAAGCAGAGATACTGGTAATGTTATTAATCTACTTAGTATTTTGAGGTTCATTTGTAAAATAGGAACTGGCAAGCATACACCAACATTGGTTTGTGGAAAAACAGGTCAAAACTATTCATTATTGACTGTCTGACACATTCTATACTTTCTTTATATTGCCTTATATTGGCACGCTAGATTTAGACTATTGAAATTTGGTTGAATCGCCTTTATCACATCATCTATCACTGTTGAGGTTTTATGAAGAATTCTCAAAATGATATTTGTGTTCATAGCTGGCCGTAGTATTGGCGTCTGTTGTCTACAAGAACCACTGTTTAAATGTAGTAAGCCTGAGAAACGAGTATAAAAATTACCACAGCTCTCTCAATGACAATATTCCTTAAGTCATTTACACATTTTAAGAAATATTCGCGTTAGAGAAAAAGCTTCTGGCTTCATGATGTTGGCAATCGTGTGTGAGCTAGCAAGTATTTGTTGATATTTCTCATCTATAATTCATTGTGGACGCTGACTGTCTTGTTGTGTTAGGCTATGATACGCCTTGAAACGGTCGGCTTGTAAAATCCACCTGAATAATGTACGAAAAATGGGGACTGTGTATTAAATTACAGGAACAACCAAACGCTTAAGCAATTCCCAAGGTACATAATCCTTATTACGGAATGCATTTCGTGTAAACAAACACTAATGTACAGCATTAGTAGAGTGTGAACATCCATTACTTCACGACCAAACATATTTGACACCACTGGGAATTTGTGAAAGCTGATGGAGGGGATTCATCTTATTAAATTTGTTTTTTGTATAATTTGGGAGAAAAGCAATGTTCTAGAATACCACGTTTTTGTATTTGAAAGAATATCATATGATCGAATGAAATTTCACGAGATAAAACAAAAACGACAGCTGCATGTGCAATGAGTTTATGGATTTTCTGACATGGATGCTGTCTCCATTAATGAAGTCTGTTCCTGTCATAGTCTGGCGGAAAGTGTGATGAGTTTGGGTTTTGGAAATTGACCAATCCCCGTTCTTGTTATGTTTTTAATGTCTTTATCATTATAATGACCGTATGAATAGCCTAATTACAGAGCTGTAATTGCATAGACTACCAGACTATCAAGCACTGAATAATGTCGGTAGCAGTAACAGTACGAGGCTTGTCGTTCAACATTACCCTCGTCGCTGATGATACAATTAGGAATGATATGTCGAGAGTGATTTAAAGCTTTCCTCGATAGCCTAGTGGTTGAGCGTTCGCTTCGAGTGCAGGAGGTTCCCGGTTCGATCCCAGGCCGCGTCATACCTAAGACGAAATACAAATGGTACCATAAATTCCCTTGCTAGACGCTCAGCATAAAAGGGAAACTAGCTTCTCTTCTCTCATACCCTCGTGACGATGGATAACATCAGGAATGAGGTATCGAGAGTGATTAAAAGTTGGAAATATTTGTTTCATAATCGACTTTAAATAAATTAGTATAGCTTGACCAGATTTAGTAGGCACTCCAGAAATATTCCGTGCATATTTCGGACAAAGTCGGTGCAAAAATAAACAAATATTTCCGATAAGTACCGACTACGCTCACGGAAAATAATACACGCTTCCGAAGTTTAATGAGTGCCTTCTTAATCTGGTCAAGCTATACGTACAAAATAAACTAATTTTTGTTTACCTAGACATTGTGTTATACAGTATATCGTGTTGTAAAACTGTATGTATTATGTTCTACTTTCAGTATGTAATCTTGTGGAACAACAACCCATCGCATTGTTTGGAACAAGTCGTAGTGAAACGTTTAGTGTGATAGAATCTTACAGTAGAGCTTTAAACATTCCATTCTTTCTACCAACTTTGACTCGGGAAATGAATGCAGACAGGGGGAATGGCAGCTATATAATTAACATGTGTCCGTCTTTCATCGATGCAGTCATAGATTTTATCAAATATCTACAATGGAATCGGATATTTTACTTGTTCGACACAGATGATGGTAAGTATCTTATTATAATTATTGTATTTATATCATTAAGCAGTATGGATGTTCGCCAGGGCAGAAAGAGTTACACACCGAGCTTGTTCCAGGAATTTTCACTCGTAATTATCATTCTATAGTTATAGTCGAGTGATACGAGTGTGAGCTTCTGTATACGCCCTCTGTCAAATGAGGAATTGCACTGTGCATAGTATCAGTGGTACCTTGATATTGGCAGTCAGCATATAATAGGGCATACTGGGAGAAACACAAGATGTTTCCACAAGGGCTTACGTGAGGACCAAATTAATAATAAACCCAAATACATGCATACTAGTACAATAAAACAACATGCCGGCCATTCCCCGTTCGATGTACATGTATATACCAGTATCAAGGGCTTGTTTTCCAGTATGGTCTTAGTAATTCGTTGTAATATTATATGCGCATAGTACAATTTAATCCTATTAGTTACACAGACATTCAGTAAACTTGATTTGTAATCAGGTATGCTTCCTGGTCGGGGCAGGATATACCTTTCAAGAGCAGTTGGTACAAATGTGGATTTTCCTCCACATGCGCAGAAGTTGTATGATGTAGAAAACATTCTACATAAATTGATCGGTCGCCTTACAAATTGATAAAATAGTTGAATGTGACGTTGAACAAACCAGTTTCAGCTATATGTCCACAGTCGACATCGTAATCAATTTACGGAACCGCGTGGAAGCAAATGCTAGTGTAACGGTGATTATATCGGGTCACTTGAAGCATTTTGAACTTCCTAGAATATTGTCAGAAGAGTTACACTCATTCTGACAAAATATGAACAAAAGTTGAACAAAATTCTACTCAGTTATCCAGAACTCATTACTTTGCTTTTGTCTGTCAGCTTTTTCGAGATAAGTGTGAAAATACGTCACAAAGGAAAGCCACGTTGATGTCACATACGGGAGTCATAAAGACTTTATTGAACTACAATGTCTTGTCAAATAATGGAGTGAAGGAAATTGTCATGTTTCTTTGTAAATGGGAAACTACTGAAGGCAAGTGATAATGGTAATATTAGATCGCTTAGATCGAAAACTATCTGTTGAGGATATTTCCCCCGAAAAAATCTCCCAACAATTACATTAGCAAGTGGAACATTAGTTTTGGTAACATAAAGATAGATCGAGTACAAAGACACAAAATCTTCTAGCCGCGTACTCGATTATACATGAATTTCTCATTTATTCAGTTCATTTTGTTTTGTGTTTTAATTAGAATTGGACAGTGACTAATCTCAATTAGAGAGCAAAATGTAATTTTGATAATGAGAACGCACTATGTGTAACATCTGTCACATGTCACATGGTATGCTAGGGGCTCTCTTATCAAATACTCCTCTCATTTCTCCTCCATGCAAATCATTAAAACAATTCTCAATGAATTAATTTAGCTAATTAAATATTCACGTGAAATATTTATATTTGATATGACACATATCGATTGATGAAAATAATCAAAACATGTATTTATTATTGAGTTGATGGTTTTAAACGAAATTTGTCGAATAATTCGTACAGTCCGAGCCTTTGGTTTGTTTTTGGAATGTTCGTAGTGTTGAGGATTTTTCAAAAGTTGATCAGTATTCTGGAGTTGGTTTACACTGTTCCTGTAGTGGCTTTCATTGTGGTGTTTTCGTCCGTTTCTTGTCACCTGGTTTTTGCTCGCGTCTAGTTTGACTGAATAAGGCGGAGAAATTTCGGATGTGGGATCTTGGGTTTTTATAGTTGCTGGTTATTTCCATTAGGTATGTCTTTTTGATTTAACGTTGTGCTCTGTGCACGTTTTTATGCCTCCATTTGTTTCTGTTGGACATTGTCTGTTACGTATTAATTACCTTAAGCTTTGGTCAACAATGCCTTTGTTTCCATTCTCGTCCTACTGTTTCTGTTGAATATTGCTTCGGTCAATTAAGGCCATTTGTCCATCTCGTTTGTTGAAAGCAATTATTTTTATAATAATGGTATTGGATTTAATTTCTAACACCAATACCGATTATAGTGGAATTTTTCAATCTTAAATATTCAACTGAAATAACATATTTTTCTACGATTTCTTACTTGTTTGTTTTCTTTCTTGGTATCCAATATTTGTCTATCTGAAACGTCCGTGCTATTCGTACCCTATCATGATCGTTCATATTTTATACGCAAGTGCTGTTTTCTTGTTACTAGGTTTTCCATTGTCGGAGGTATTCAGTTAATGCTATCAGCTTTATTAGCATGCGAGACAGTGTGAAAAGTACACTTTAACCTTCGTGGCCATTCACAAATCGTTAGATCCAAAAGAAATATCGAAATCGAGCATTTCTGTTAAGAAATACAACCCGTCATCGGTGTTTGCCTTTGCCGCCGTGGTGGCATCGGGTTATACCATGTGATAAAAAATATCTCCAAAGGAATAACGTCATGATGTCAATGGTGATCTGTCTTGCCAATATCATTGTTTCTGTTCGACACACGGCTTTATATTGTTGGTCTAAAATAGTTTTACCACCAAGAATGTGAGGTAAATGGCTATAAAAATGGGTAACCAACGTGATTTTAGATTATTTTTATACTAATATAACAAATGCATTTATTGCACAATGTCATTTTATTCCACACATTTGTTTCTATGTTCTATTGTTATATTCTTCACTTTAATTTAAAAGCTTCTCTATTTATGAATGTAATACTAATGCTCGAACACTGCTTTCTGTCGGATACTAAACACAAGCCACTATATTCGAACGCCTTTTGCCTATTCTCGAGGCAAACACGAAGAGACATCCTAGGAAATGATATAATCACCAAGTTAAGATAAATGATAGCGGGGATGTAATCATGTTAACCATCACCAGTGATTGTCGCTTCAAATATTTACTCTGAAAAATCAAATAAAATAAGAAGGCAATTTTCCTAAGAACTTCCATATTGTAAGACGCAGGGAATGGGATTTGCTCCAGTTAATTATTTTCGCGGTAAACATTTGTTTAGGGGGACATCAGAGTGGTGTGGGAACGCTGCCATGTTTGAAAGCGCATTGATTATTGGCGGTTTAATCTCCGGGAAATATGTCTGGGTGTATCATTAATAATAAAACTTCTCCCAAAAACCGTCATTTTGTCTCTTTATATTTGGTATCAGCTATGATTCACGGAGAGGACATGAGCTTGGGTTGAGACTGAATTCACCAAATATCGGTTACAACTATAGTGATTAGTACGTGCTAAGATTAAACTTAATCTACACAGACATAAGTTATCTGTTCAGAAGTGTAGGTATCCTGCCCAATCTTTGATGAGGGGGTATATTGCTTTGCTCATGTCTGTCGGTGTGTCGGTCGGTAGGTGTGTACAGTCGTTTTGAGTCATTCTGCGCGTCACCTTAATTACCAGATTGATACACACGTTCCTAGGTTGTTTTTCTTCGGTCCTTAAGTGTTTTTGTAGATGTTTGTACTTATGCAACATTTATAGTCACATTAGCGGCATCGGAAAAGTATTTATGCAAACAAAGGACAAAAATGAGTAACAATTATAATAATGGCGATTTTCTTTAATTTTGCGTAGCGTACCACGTCACACATTAATTGAATAAATGCACATTTCTAATGGATGATAACTTTTCCTTTTCTGTCAACATTTTATTCTTTCAATACCGTGGTAACAGTGGATGATCCATATTGATTTAGCGGTCAGTATGTCTAATACAAATTAAGGACAATGTCACTGTAAACTTTACCATTTCCTTAAGACCAACTATTTTCCGTTCAAAACATGTAACTAAGAATGCTTTGCCCTTATAGGATCGACAAACTGAAAATGAGTTTAGTCAACATCAGTATATGACCCCTTTTGATTTTAATCTCAGTAGGTCAAATGTCAAGTTTGAGAGCTTAGCGTGTATTCGCAGTGTATATATTAAAAATATTTTGCACAATTATCTCAGCTCTTCAAAATACCATTCCAGTGTTGAAGTGCATGTTTTGTACCGCTATCATTATGTATACGGATCATGTATTACAAAGAAAGATTACATATTTTCACCTAGCGTGGGTAGAAATTAGTTATGTAACAAAATGCTTACGGGATGTTTTGTTTTCTTCTTGGGTTCATAGTCAGATACACAGACAGGTCTCGCATGTGCTATAATAGTAAATAGGTTCAAGTACGTAAATAAACCATATAATTGGCTGCTTAGTGTATCGAGTCTTGGAAAATGACATGGTAAACCAAACATATTTTACATAGAACTTTTGAACATAACCTTTTCCACATTTCTGACATGGCTTAGATTAGGTTGGTATAATTCATACAATTGTGCAAAATCTCATACTTGAAGGAGCAGTCAACACTGAGAAACCTTCTTTATATAATGTTTTGTCTCCGCAAAGGACCTTAATACCAATGTTTCTGTAAGGTACCTCCTTATGTTCACTTCTTGAGGTAACCCTAGTAGTCGAGGATGCTGGTTTACTATATAACGTCTACGGTCTCCATGATAACTTGCTTGGGTGTATATCGGATATACACACCTGTGGAACTCCACCAAGCAGGCAAGATCAGATACTTCTGTCGCTAAGTACATGCCCCGTGGTAGAAACGACGACAACTGGTTTTGTCTACATCATACAATAACGGCGGTTGCCGTATTGCTTCCGAGATCAAAATAGATCTGTGGTCACACATACAAGGGTGTAGCTATGAGTAGGACAACAGTGAACACAACGATAAATTAACTGGATACGCAACTGTATTCATAAAAGTGACATCATAACATCATAAAGTACATCGGATTGGTGACATGCATCGAACACAAATCGCTATTAACCCATATACCTAACAACGAGGGACTTAGACTGTATAAAAGGAACTACTTCGCATAATATATATGTAGATCTACAATGGCTGGTAAATACACGACATCTTTTGCTCATCCGTACTTGATAGAAACGTCTCGTGCATGTAGATCTACATAAACCAATACTATAGGCAACATCTGGCATCATTAGACAGCATTGGCTTTCTATAGTTTAGAAACTTCTCCTAGCCAAATAATAATAAGTATTGAATTTAAATCAACCTTCTAGGTATAAACGGGTTGGTTAGTTCTAGTAACTTGTGTACAGTCAAGTATTTTGTAGGAGCTGGTATTGTTTAGCAATAGTCAAGAAAATTATGTGTGACGTCTTCGGGGACGAAGTAGATACTGAACTATGGCTCTTGCGTCATTCATATACACTTCACAAAATGGTCACATGACCACACTAACCAATCAGGAAACTGGCACTAAGTGAGTACTGTGATCAGCCTCCACCAAAGTCAGCTTATATTAAACAATATGACATATGTGAGTGTGGCTCAAAGATGGCTTTACAATGAAATACAAAAAGCCATAATTTAAATATCAAACAACAATAAAACTGCATGTAACAACAATGTAACAAAATACTTCATGTGACTGGCTCAAACAATTTTACATAAATAAAGTATCTGTAGAGTTTCAAGGCTGAAAAAGAAACATACACCAATAGCCACGAATTTACAGTTCGAAAATAGTCCCGTAACTTTAAAGTACAAAGGTGGCCATTTGCAAAATGTTGACAAAAAGGATTCTGATACCACTGTCATAAAAGTTCATATATCTGAACGATCTGTAGATTAATGTTCACACAGAATGTTTCACTAGACTCAGAAAGGATTTGAATACACAGTAAGTCACTTCCTTAATTCTCATCACAGTCTGATGTAGTGGTAAGACGCCCGATAATCCTGTGAATGTTCAGTGACAGACGAAAAAAACCCATAGAATAAAACACTGAAAATCTGGTCTGTTGGTTGTAATTAAGCACTGAATGGTGAGTTAATCACAAATTTATCATGTTCAAACTACTAACTGACGTTCACATTGTTCTGTAGCGCGATTTTGACGGAGAATCACAATTGTCATTAGTTTTCGCGACCTTGATTTCCTGTCATTGAAGATTGTCAATTTGTAGATTCTAATCCTCAGATGAGCTTGATAGCACAAAAGGATAATAACGTACACATGTTGTATAACACATTCATGTTGCTGTCATTGTATTCACTGGGTTAATTATGTTGATCTGGATGATTACATTAAGGGGGGGGGGTTGACCCTTACATTTCAATCGCTAAATACCCTAGAGCATTTTCCCCTTACATATTATGCAAACTTCAATAAATGTAGGTAACAAAATATCAGGGTGTCGTTTGTTCACTTCAGTACATATTATGAAACATTGACCATCCAACCGACGCACGCGGAGCATGAAGACTTCATTAACTGATATAATTAGTAATATAGATATGTCACGCTATGGACATAGTCTGGCCTGTGTTTGTGATGAAAACTATAGTTTTCAACTCTTTCATGTATTTATGAAATGACCCTCGTATAAGCTGTGCACCAACAAGCGAGTATTGTGATATGTGACGACAAAGATAGCCGCACCTTCTCGCTCCCCGTTCTTCAGTGCATTAGTGTATGAATAGTCCATAGCATCACGAGATGAAACGTTTATCCCACCAGAATAAATAAGTATCAATTTAGATGTGCCAATATTGGCTTGCAGACACATAGCAACTTCCAGCAGTGTGTGTCAGATGACACTGTTATTTACCAGACGCTGTCATATCCTGATGCAACTTCTCTTCCAAAATTATGTCTTTAGTCCGGATACATCACAATAATTCAAGCCCGCCAAACTGGAGCAGTGATGGATTATGCATTACCATATCACGATATCGCATTCCCTTTACTTGGAAGATGTTTGACTTTCAAATGATTTCTATTGTTAATTTACTTGTCCTCATTGCTTCCTGTTGCCATCTATATGCTAGATGCTGTTTACCATACTGCATGTATTTATTATATACATTTGGGACAAATTATTCTGTATAAAATGAGAATATGTATGATTTTGCATCGAATAATTTGACTTTTAAATGATCATATTTACGGTAATATTCTGACACAATCATGTTTTATGATAATAGAAGTCTGGGGAGATTCATTAAACTCAAAACTGCCTCAATATGCGAACATATCAGACATAAAATAATTGCGTTCTTAAAGGATAAGAAAGTGTATGGTCATCAACGAACATGTCTCCTATACGTCTGGTACGAGAACATTGTTGTCTCGTATGTATACTCTTAATATGGACCCACGTTCAATCCATATGACTGAGCACCGAGCTATAGAATCGAAATGGCAGTCTACCAAGTTATATAATTCAAAATAAGACGCTTAGAACGTTCCATTTGTGATTGCGAGATATACACCTAAACATTTTCTGGTCATATAGTAGTGTATTGTAGACACTTCCGTCTTTTCATGATATGTGAAGTACTACATTGTAATCAACGACTCGCCAAATATAGACGAGAGTCATTCAAAAGATTCATAGACTGGGTTCATTATTACCAACTATAAACGAGGGTCATTCAATTGATTCATAGACTGGGTTCATCATTGTGAGCTATGAAAGAGGGTCATTCAATAGATTCATAGACCATAGACTGGGTTCATCATTGTGAAATATAAACGAGGGTCATTCAATAGATTCATAGACCATAGACTGGGTTCAACATTGCCAACAATATACGAGGGTCATTCAATAGATTCATAAACCATAGACTTAGTTCATCATTGCCAACAATAAACGAGGGTCATTCAATAGATTCATAGACTGGGTTCATCATTTCAATACCAAATGGCACAGAGAAATACCAACTGCATCATATTAAACAACGAGTGAAGAAAATAGTTTATTGAACAACAAATGTTTCAACAAAATATGGCTAATACCACTTTACCGCGACCACTACACATCGCTACTCAACGTAATTGACGTTTTACCATTTCTCTAATGGTTCCCCCGGAATGTGATTAGGTCATGAATAGTCAGGTAAAGATTAACGTTAAAAATTTATTTGATTAAATGTATCTAGCACACTATTGTATAAAGTATAAGTTTATCGTTAACGCTAGATATAATGGTTGCAATGTAAAACGAAAACACATCGCATAATTATTTCGACTAGTGGTACGTGCAATAACACTACATTTGCCTATCTGCCAATACATGACTCGATTTCATTACCATGCTGCTCTTTACAATACTTTCAACATTAAATGAGAACTGTAAACATCGAGTCGTCGGTCAGGTAAATTATGTTTATGTAGGTTTAACTGTGTATGCCTGAGTAAACGGTAGTCCCGCTATTCTTTCGAATGGGATAGTTCCCTCATTAGTATTACTTATGTCAAATCGACTATAGACATTTGCATTTTTCACTGTAACCCATGGCTCTGCATGCAGTATGATTTAGTTCGCTCTCTGTAGAGCTTTTTTGGGGTACCTGTTATGTTTTTCCGAGGCCCGTGCACAATTTGTGTTAACTCATAGTCATTTGCCATCAATAAAAACCTGACTCGCGTTAAACAGTTTGTAATTCGAAGACCAACATTCCGATTACTTAATAAGTTCATAAACTACCATGAGAATATCTTGCAATACTCTTGCAGAATAATGGGATTATAACGTAACTAATACGTACTTTATAACTAATTGAACTAATGAAAAGGGTAGTAGCGCTTTACTATGGTGATGCAATCAATGGTGACAAATTACAGGTTTGTATTATTGAAGATCAATTTGTATTTACTGTTGGTAATAACTTATTGTTTGTAATGATATAAGAAATTATTGTCTTAACCTAATGGCAACCAAGGGACAACGATGATCTCGCAATATATTGAATGAGCCTGAGTGTGATCGCACTTATCATAGACCATAGATATCTGAACACCGAATACATTAAATGACAAACGTTTAAATAAGTGTTCGTCTAACCTTGTCAGTTGTATTTCTTGGAGAAACTCTTCAAATACATTTTGAAACTGCATTGATGTCGGCTAAGCGATGTCTGTATAATTACTGCACTATAAATTGATAAAACAAAATGCATTTTTACACATGAACGTACGCCTGTTTTACATTTAAGAAGTATTACACACCATAATCTCATCACAGAAGAGTGAAGAAATAAAAATACGATTCCATGCTATAACTAGGCCGAGATGTTTTCTTTGAACAGTCTGGTGTATGAATATTAAAGCTTGGTAGAAGTTGTTATATATATCATCAATAATGGGTATACTTGGTATACATAACAAATGTACTTGGTTCGTATTTTGTGAGAACATTTGTTCTAGGTATGTCTCGTTTGTTATACAACAATAAGCCAGACACAATCTTAGAACAAAATGAGATTTAATGAAAATATGTGTTTATCTTAGGTAATTGATTAATAAGCCACGAGTGTTGCCATTGATCTTTGCACTCAAGTTATCAGTTCTAGAATTGTTAATTATTAGACAGGATAAACCACATCCTCAAACCGTTTCCGAGCTAATTTCCTTGGTTACAGATTCAAAATATGCGTGTCAAAATCATTATGTATCTACAGTTTAAAATAATGTTTCAATGAGTAAATAAGTACCAAATCAATATTTTACACAACGCGTTCTTAAACGGTATCTAGTTAATATGATATAAAATGTTGAGTGTGTATGTTGGTCGTGTGTTTGCATGGTATATTTTCGTGTGTTTGCAGTTTTATATATTGAACTACAAATGTATTATGTTGACATTTTTAGACATATTAGCAACTACAATGATCTCCTTTGTTTATTGTAATATTATGCAAGTTGATCTGACATGGAATGTATGAGATATTTAAGGGTTTAATAGATTGCGCGACAAAGAAAAATATGTAAGGCGCCAAAATGACGTTAAAACTTTAGGTACTCGGTCATTGTAAAGGCGAGTGTTTTCAATTTAGTTTTGATCGAGTAAGTTGCCTGGCTGTCCGTCTTTGTGTAAAAGATGGTAAACATTATCATGAATGTATTTCCTGGTCATGACAGGGTTACGCAACCGGCAACTTCCTACACAAACTCAGTCGAATCCAGGTATAGAATGATATGCAATTTGTGAATGTTTGTGATATCTCCATTGTAACGTCTTCTGGTCAGGTTAGGCTTTAGCTTTTTTGTGTAACACATTTGCGAACAAAATTAACATTGAGCTTAGTAAGGCCACATGTGGTCAATGTCTTCCTTCCAACAACCAAGCCTTTTAACACTTTTTGACGTTGCTCAGATATGGAACGTTATATTCCTAAGATCCAAACAAATATTCAATAAACTTATCGTAGAGACAAATATCTCACATTCATGAGCAAAATGGTTTAAATGCTTTATTGAAAATATTTTCGAGCAAATACCAGTATGTTCTTATGATATCTCACACAGTCATATACGGGTGTGTGGGACGTTTAAGCGAAGAACATTTTGTGACTCAGCACAAGAAACAAAATGCAACAGCACAACTTAATTCGTTTCCAGCATTTGCCGGTGGTTCCGAAACATTTCTGTTTACATATTTTCTTTTTAATTTTGTTTGTTACTTTCCACCTCCTTTCTCCGATCACGCTGGACATCCAGAAGGTGTGCCACATTCTTGTCTATATGTAGCGTTCCACTTGGCAATCAGACCTCGAGCTTTCTCAACGAATTCTAAAAAGTTTTAAAAATAGTTTTTCAACACCACAGCCTCTGTAAGACGGCTTTTTAAGTTGCTGTTTACAGTATTATTGGAAATGATATCATTTATTTCACCCCGCATGAAGGGAAAGAAAACTTCTACAACCGTACCAAGTGTGTAGGATAGTTTTGTAATAACTGTACAAAATCGAACGTTCACGAACTTTTAAACACCCTATATAACAGACAGATGATGTACTAAATATGTGGAGGAAATAAATAACAACCTCATTGAATACTTACATAGCAAGCATATTGTTTTTTTTGTGTCAACCGGGTTGCTCTTGTTGTGAGAAGATAATGTGTTAAGTTTTGTCATCAGCTGAGCTATTTTAGGTACAACAATTCGTTAAAATGCAGTAAAGACATGACTGTAGTGCACTGCCGTCGGGTTAAATACTCCGGATACATAAACAGCATACTAAATAAATCCATACTCACTTTGGTGCAACAGTATTCGTCCAATCAAATGTCTTGTTGTCTGATCAGCGACATATGTGGGAACATTTGGAAACAAAGAAAACCATTTAGACAATCCTCGAAGGGGGCATCAGATGTATCATCAACATTCAGAGATATCTTGTTTTTATAAACTTGAAGTTCCATAACATCCGTTGGTGAACATTTGTATTGCGTGTGTGTGTTTGTGATACTGTTTCATGTTGGGAGGGGCGGCCAAGAGGTAGACGCCTTGGGGTCGAGAGGTCACGGGTTCAATCCCCGTCTGGACCACTGGTTAGTTTATCTGAGCAAGAATAACACACATGTGTAAATTGGTACCAGTGAGGGTAGTGTGATAGGTAATCGCAAAATGTAGAGTATTGTATAGTTTAAGTGTATGGGCGCCGCAGACCGATGCAGACTGCTACATCCACAGGAGAGAAATAGTCTCCCCAGAGCGACACGAACGTAGGTTTCTATTTAAAGCCCAATGGCAAGGGAAGCTAAAATGTCCGAATATAGCCCTAGAAGATTAGTAACTTTCAAAAAAAAATTCATGTACAACTATTCGTGTGTTTATGCACTTTCATCACAGACTTCATGTATTAACATTGTTTCTATCATTTGTAAAAATATTCTCATATTTTATTTCTGAGACAGTTTATGATCCAAAGAAAATCAGGAAAAATATACATGTAGTTCGCTGAGATATAATTATGGAAAAGACATTTCGTTCCTATGTCTGATATATGAAATTTGATGCTTAAAATTAAATTTAGTGAGAACTTGCGTAGTATATGGGATGTTGTTGTATGTGGGTGATACAATAATGTTTCGAA
Source organism: Spisula subtruncata (assembly GCA_963678985.1). Taxonomy (NCBI): domain Eukaryota; kingdom Metazoa; phylum Mollusca; class Bivalvia; order Venerida; family Mactridae; genus Spisula; species Spisula subtruncata. The sequence continues at coordinate 12,084,039 of OY787665.1, forward strand.
TAATTTAGAAACAATTTCCAGACATTCCATTTGCGTAGGATGCATTAAAACACGATGGCAATTTCGACAAGATATTTTCAATGTTGATATTGGATGCAACGTACTACTGTGTATATTGTGGTATAATTGTCTGGCTCGTCCATTTGGTAATTTTACTTTTAAGTAACAATATAGTTTTGTGTCTCCAAGTATGCTTTGAAAACACATTTGTATAGGCAGTGTCATGAACAACGAGTGTGCTCTTCGTCTTTTGACTAAATCTCTAAGTTCTAGAATACGGTTTTAATTTGGGAATGTACTTGTATATAACTGTAAAGCGCATTAGAATATGTTTTCATAATTGTTGCCCTTTCTAAATGACAAGTTTATGTATGTGTATTTGAGGTGAATATAGATTTATAATCGGATGTATTTGATGTTTTCGTAACTCAGTAACGATGAACTTCGGTACATAATTATGTAGTCATTTTAGAGTTATCTCTTTTTATACGATTTGAACGCAGAATAATTCACTAGACGTTGCTAGATATTTTTAAAAACTGTTTATAACATATTACTTGTAAGTCTATTTATTTATTAAAAGGTATGTGTTTCAATGTTGAGATCAATAGCAGTATTAACGAGTCATCAGTATTGTTTGCTTATGATCCTTTAATCCTTTCTCTATGCTTACATTATGTTGGCACTTCAAACAGCTTTTTCTATTCTGACACCATCATGTTGACACTTCATATAGCTTTCTCTATTCTGACACCATCACGTTGACACTTCATACACCTTTCTCTATTCTGACACCACCATGTTGACACTTCATACACCTTTCTCTATTCTGACATCATCATGTTGACACTTCATACACCTTTCTCTATTCTGACACCATTAAGTTGACACTTTATACACCTTTCTCTATTCTGACACCATTAAGTTGACACTTCATACACCTTTTTCTATTCTGACACCATCATGTTGATTCTTCATACACCTTTCTCTATTCCGACACCATCATGTTGATTCTTCATACACCTTTCTCTATTCTGACACCATCATGTTGACACTTCATACAACTTTCTCTATTCTGACACCATCTTGTTGACACTTTATACACCTTTCTCTATTCTGACACCATTAAGTTGACACTTCATACACCTTTTTCTATTCTGACACCATCATGTTGTCACTTTATACACCTTTCTCTATTCTGACATCATCTTGTTGACACTTCATACACTTTCTCTATTCTGATACCATCTTGTTGACACTTCATACAGCTTACTCTATTCTGACACCACCATGTTTACACTTATAAAGCTTCTTCTATTCTCACACCACCATCATCATGTTGACACTTCATACACCTTTCTCTATTCTGACACCGTCATGTTTACACTTCATACACCTTTCTCTATTCTGCCACCATCATGTTGACACTTTATACACCTTTCTCTATTCTGACATCGTCATGTTGACACTTTATACACCTTTCTCTGTTCTGACACCGTCATGTTGACACTTCATACACCTTTCTCTATTCTGACACCATCATGTTGACACTTTATACACCTTTCTCTATTCTGACATCATCATGTTGACACTTTATACACCTTTCTCTATTCTGACACCATCATGTTGACACTTTATACACCTTTCTCTATTCTGACATCGTCATTTTGACACTTTATACACCTTTCTCTATTCTGACACCGTCATGTTGATACTTTATACACCTTTCTCTATTCTGACACCATTAAGTTGACACTTTATACACCTTTCTCTATTCTGACACCATCATGTTGACACCTTATCAATCTCTCTCTCTTCTGACACCATCATGTTGACACTTCATAAATATTTCTCTATTCAGACATCTGTAACTCGTATTAACGAGTCCTCAGTATTGTTTGCTTATAATCCTTTCATCCTTTCTCTATTCTTACATTATGTTGGCACTTCATACAGCTTTCTCTATTTTGACACCATCATGTTGACACTTCATAAAACTTTCTCTATTCAGACAGTATGTTGATACTTTATAAAACTTTCCAAGTTTTAATAGGCTTCGCTATAGAGTGGTTTTGCCACAAACGATATTGTGATCCCCTGTTAGGGATATAGTTATACTAGATTTAAATAGGCTTTATTGTCTCAAACTACTGATCTTCACACCGAGACAACATTTAGGCACACAGAAAACTTTACCGTTTCTACGTTCGATGCATATACCGGCATGGGCATGTTTTCCATTTGATGGTCTTATAGTTCAATTTTGAACCATGAGTCATGAACTTTCAGACGAGTCTGTTTGGCCGAGTAACCCGTGATTTATTCAATAGTCATTATTTAAAGATATGCTTCTAACTAATGTGTGTATTTCATCGAATTACAGTTTATCGACGAATGGATTAAACTTTAAAAGTCACGGCTCAATGCTCGTAATCGAACTATAGTACTTCGATGTAATGTTATATGTTCGTAGTAAAATACATGTATAATCATATTGGATACACAAACATCCAGAAAGCTGGATTCGTAATCAGGTCAGAATCCTGGTCAGGACATGACAAACCCTTTCAAGAGCAGTTCGTACCAATGTTGATTTTCTTCCACATGCGAAGAAGTTGTATGATATATAATACATTCCACATAAATTGATCAGTCGCCTTACAGATTGATAAATTAGTTGAGTTTGACGTTGAATCAAACCAGTTTCAGCTATATGTTCACCATCGTCATCGTAAATAATTCAACAAACCGTGTGGAAGCAAATGCTAGCGTAACGGTGATTACATCAGGTCATTTGAACTATTTTGAACTTCCTAGAGTATTGTCAGAAGAAATACTCTGAAAATAATATGAACAAAAGTTGTTCCAAATTCTACTCAATTATCCAGAACTCATTACTTTGCTTTGTCTGTCAGCTTTTTCGAGATATGTGTGAAAATACGTCACAAAGGAAAGCCATGTTGATGTCACATGCGGGAGTCATAAAGACTTGATTGAACTACAATGTCTTGTCAAATAATGGAGTGAAGGACATGGTCATGTTTCTTTGTAAATGGGAAACTACTGAAGGCAAGTGATAGTGATAATATTAGATCGCTTAGATCGAAAACTTTCTGTTGAGGATATTTTCCAGGGAAATGTCCCAACAATTATATTAGCAATTATATTACCAAGTTGAACATTAGTTTTGGTAACATAAAGATAGATCGAGTACAAAGACACACAATCTTCTAGCCGCGTACTCGATTATACATTAATTTCTCATTTATTCAGTTCATTTCGTTTTGTGTTTTAATTAAAATTAGACAGTGACTAATCTCAATTAGAGAGCAAAATGTAAATTTTATAATGATAACGCACTATCTGTAACATCTGTCACCTGCCACATGGTATGCTAGGGGCTCTCTCATCAAATAATCCCATCATTTTCCTCCATGCAAATCATTAAAACAATTATCAATGAATTAATTTAGCTAATTATGTATTCACGTGAAAATATTTATATTTCATTTGTAATATTGATCGATGGATATCATCAAAACAATTCACTGAGAGTGAATTTATTATTGCGTTGATGGTTTTAAACGAAATTCGTTTTTTTGGAATGTTCGTAGTGTTGAGGATTTTTAAAAAGTTGTTCAATATTCTGGAGTTGGTTTACACTGTTCCTGTAGTGGCTTTTAATTGTGGTGTTTATGTCCGTTTGTTGTCACCTGGTTTTTCCTCCCGTCTAGTTTGACTGAATTAGGCGGAACAAATTCGGATGTGGGATCTCGGGTTTTTATAGTTGCTGGTTATTTCCATTAGGTATGTCTTTTTGATCTAACGTTGTGCTCTGTGCACGTTTTTATGCCCCCACATTTTTCGTTGGAAATAATCGAAACAATTCACTGAGAGTGAATTTATTATTGAGTCGTTGGTTTTTAAAAGAAATTCGTCGAGTAATTCTGAGAATACAAGCCCTTGGTTTCTTTTTGGAATGTTCGTAGTATTGAGCTATTTTAATTACATGTTCAATTGTCAATATTCAGGAGTTGTTGTACACTGTATATATAGTGGTTTGTCATTGTGACGTAAGTCGTGCGCTTGTTATATTCTTGCCCCCTGGTTATTGCTCCCGTGTAGTTTGATTAAATGAGGCGGCAGTAGTTCGGGATGGGGTCTCGCATTTTTTGTAGTTGCTGGTTATTTCCGGTAGGTATATCTTATTGATTTTTCGTTGCGCTCTGCGCTAGTTTTTATGTTTCCCATCTTTTTCTGTTGGTCATATTCTGTTCCTTTTAAATTACTTCGGGCATTGGTCAACAGTGTGCTTTTGTTTCCGTTCTCATCCTACTGGTTCTGTTGAATATTGCTTCTACCGATTTAGGTTCATTTGGCTCCCTTGTTTCTTTTTTATAATAATGGTACTGGTTTTAATTTCTAGCACCAATGCCCTTTATAGAGGGCTTTTTCAATCATAAATATTCCACCGAAAAACGTATTTTCTGCGTATTCGTCATTTTGAGGTATAACTAGTTTGCGATAGAAAAAATCGTGCTTTTGAAAAATTTCTCTGTAATTACTTAACCTACATGTATGAAATTTTGCTCGAATAAATGAAACATATCTACCTAATACACACTGTAATTTCAGCAACATCAGACTACAGTTTAAAACTTTGATCATAAGTTCTATGTAACATATTTGTAGTTTTGTATTAAATATCAAGTTAGAAGACTTGATACTTGCAACAGCCAATTTAACGGTCATGTGATACGCCTTACGGTATATTTAGGTATTTGCGACCTGCTTAATATAACACACACGAGGTCCGTCTGTGAATATGACGAAGTACATGTTATTGTTGCACTTTGTTTAGAAGCGACACACCTAAATACTATCCGACCAACGAGTTTTGACAGTGACGTCATTTTGTAAACAATCTATAAATAAGCAGGGTATATCCCTAAAAAGATTGAGGATCATACTATATAGAAGTATGTCCTTACCAATTGATATGTTTGAAGCAATACATGGTTCTGTGGATGTGCTTGTGGACTCTCACTCAAGCGATCTAAGTTCAAAGCTAGTGATAGCCATTAATCTATTACATTTTTTTTGTATTATATACGAGAAACATAATTTGATAAGTTTTTTGTCCTATTATTATTTAAATTAGACCAGTGGAATTCGTGTAATTGACAACGCGTTTGGGATAGCTGTTGGTTTCTCTTAATTATTCAAACACTCCCTAGCTACTATCATTTAAAACTAGTTCTTGGCTATTCAATAAAGCCACTTGAAGATGAGTAAAATGCAAAGGTGTTTTTTACTCAAGCAGCATTCTCATGACTCTGTACACATACTTTGTATGCGATTGCAAAAAAGTAAAATAAAAATTAGCGTTAAAAGTTCTGCTGACGGGGTTCGAACTCTGAATGTTTCAGTTACTAATACTGCACCGTTATCCTCTCGGCTACTATTTCATGCAGATTATAGGTAAAGAAATATATTGATCATCCAAATTTTTGCAGACGATATATATAAAGAAAACATTTGATTGTAAACACAACATGACGTCACTGTCAGGTATCCCTGGTCGGACTGTAACTTGAATCATACGGGCCTTCTAAGTATCGTCTTCATAACAATAATGTCAATCCCGTTGATCACGGAGTGTAACGGTTAAAAAATTGATAATAAATCATCAATGGAATACCAGATTACCTCCCTGCGTTAAACTGCCAGTATGCATGTAATTTAAATATATAATAAAGAACAAATGTCTTATAAAATGTGACCAAAGTTATGGAAATCGGAACGGGAGTAGGTTGGAAGTTATTGTAGTTCTGTGTAATATTTTCGCAAAATCTGATGAATAGAATTTCAGAAATGTTCCACAAACTCGATTTTTTTCTATGGCAAATTAGCTATATGTGTTTTCTATTGGTTTTTAGGCTGGCGATTTCGCGCCAGACTATTACAATCCTAAAAAATGAAATCCACTAAGATGAATTTACTCCCAAAACTGACAACACAGAATCTATACACTCGATGCAAATAGTTCCTCCTCGTTAGTCAGTTTTGCAAGATAAGAACATTCAACTTTCCTTGTTTCATTTATTCTGTTCGATTGTAATATATTAGTTTCTTCTTGTAATGGAAGGAAATTGTATGAATTAAAAGAATAGGTGTTTAAATGCGTTGATAATTATTACTACGCTTTATATACTAACGCGATACAGCGCGCGCAATTAACAATGATTTTATTATGGTAAATTATTTAGGTCAACATTCTTCAATGAGATCGTGGTCGAGTGGTTGAGCAACGCGCTTAGTAATTTTCAGATGCTAAGGTCCAGCGATCGAATCACGGCCGCTCCAATTTTTTTATATTTTTTTTATATTTTTTTTTTTTTGTTAAGTCCAGCACTTACCTCTCTTTCGACTTAGAAAACCACTTGATGTTATATTACTTGAAAAGCTATTGTTCCTTAGCAGTTCGCCAGCCTGTCAGTACTTTCAGTACTTTGATTATTATTCGTCTCTCTGAATCGTCCGCGCTATACGTACCCTGTCATGATCGTTCATATTGTACACGCAAGTGCAGTTTTCTTGTTACTAGCTTTATCATTACCGGAGGGTTTAATCAATTAATACAATTTACCGCGCGCAATCAGTTCTATAAGCATGCGAGGTTGTGTGAAAAGTGCATTTAAGCCTTCGTTGTCATTTACAAATCGATATAGATCCAAAAGAAATATCGAAATGGAAAATTTCTGTTTAGAAATATAACCCGTCATCGGTGTTTGCCTCTGCCGCCGTAGAGGCATCGGATGTTTGCCATGTGTTCAAAAAGTTTCTCCATAGGAAAAAAACGTCATGACGTCAATAGTGATCTGTCTTGCTAATACCATTATTTCTGTTCGACTCACTGTTTTATGTTGCTGGTCTCAACTAGTTTTACCAACAAGAAGGTGCGGTTATATTAGGCTATAAAAAGAGGTGACCCCATGTGATATGAGGTGAACATTATTTTTCCTTTCTTTATATTAATATAATGAATGCAATGATTGCAGATTTTATTCCACACATTTGTTTCTATGGTCTTTTATTATATTCTTCACTTTAGTTTAAAAGCTTCTCGAATTTATTTATGTAATACTAATGTTCGGACACTGCTTTCTGTCGGATACTAGACACGAGCCACTATATTCGATCGCCTTTTGCCTATTCTCGAGGCAAACACGAAGAGACATCCTAGGAAATGATATAATCACCAAGTTAAGATAAATGATAGCGGGAATGTAATCATGTTAACCATCACCAGTGATTGTCGCTTCAAATATTTACTCTGAAAAATCAAATAAAATAAGAAGGCAATTTCCCTAAGAACTTCCATATTGTAAGACGCAGGGAATGGGCTTTGCTCCAGTTAATTATTTTCGCGGTGAACATTTGTTTAGGGGGACGTCAGCGCGTTGTAGGAACGCTGCCATGGATGAAAGCACATTGATTATTGGCGGTTTAATCTCCGGGAAATATGTCTGGATGTATCATTAATAATTAAAATACTCCAGAAAACCGTCATTTTGTCTCTTTTTATTTGGTATCAGCTATGATTCACAGAGAGGACATGAGCTTGGGTTGTGATTGAATTAATCAAATATCGGTTAGAACTGTAGAGTTAAGTAGGTACGTAGACAAAACCAAAATCTACACAGACTTTAGTTATCTATTCAAAAGTGTAGGTATCGTGTCACATTGGTATGCCCATCCCTTCTATTCAAACAGCACCGTATACACATCAAACAAGCTCAAATGTATACCCGTTAAGTGCGCAGAATAACCCGACGTTACTGTAGGTCGGCCGGCCGGTGAGTCGTAGACCAAATGATTTCCGTTAAAAATTTGTAGAATGATTTGGCCTAGTGTCTTAAAACAGTCCATGTCGGTTGGTCGGCAACAATACATGATCCATATTGATTTAGCGGTCAGTATGTCTAACAAAAATTAAGGCAATGTCAATGTGACCTTTACCATTTTCTTAAGTCCAAATATTTTCCGTTTAATACATGTACCTAAGAATGCTTTGCCCTTATAGGATCGACAAACTGTGAATGGATATTAGTCAACAACAATAGATGACCATATTGGTTTTCAGGTCAGTAGATCAAAGGTCAAGTTGTATCTTACAAACTGTGAGGGGCATTTGATCAATTCGTATTCGTTGTATATATATTTTTTTGCTTATCTCAGCTCTTCAAAATACCATTCCAGTGTTGATATGCATGATTTGTGCCGCTATCATTATGTACAGGGATACTGTATTGCAATGGAAGCTTACATATTTTCCCTTAGCGTGGCGCAGGTTTCATACAAATCAGCAGTACGTTCATTAACGAAAACGCTCGCCAACGTTCGCGAACAACACGTGAGTTCGCGTTAATGAACGATAAGTTCGCCACGAACATGTTAGCCAATCGCAACCGACCTATACACATAGCTCGCCAAACGAACAAAGATGGCGAATAGATAAATATTTGATTTAATTTATTATAATCTTAGCGATTTAAACATTAATTGTAGATTGTATGTGTTTTGCATTTGTGGTACAGTGTGGATACCAAAGCTGAATAAATAGAACACGAAAGAAGTATTACTGAGTTCCTAATTTTCAATCTACGGCTTAAAATCTAATAGAACAAGTTAGGCAATTGAATCGTCTATCTCCGCCATCTTGAAATTGTTTGCGACGAACGATCATAATCGTTCAATAAGTAGTTTGCGTGACGAACTAATTCTCGCGGCGGACGTTTTCGTTAATGAACGTAAGGCAGTTAAGTAATAAAATACTTACGGCTACATGTATTTTTGTTTCCGAAGTGAAGACAATTTTTGTCTTGGGTTTATAGTCAGATACACAGACGGGTCTCGCATGTGCTATAGTAAATAGGTTGCAAGTACGTGCAGTAAATATACCATATGATTGGCTGTTTCGTTTATCGAGCCTTCATAAATGACATGATTAAATAAACATTTTGTAAATAGAACTTTTGAACATGACCTTTTCCACATTTCCGATGTCGCTAAGATTTGAGTGCGGATTAGTTGGTAAATATTATTCAATGGTGCAAAAGTTATACTACGTCTTGCAGAATCAGTCAATACTGCAAACTCTTCTTTTTATACGATTGTGTCTCCGCAAACGATCGTTATCAAAGTTTTAATCGCTACATACTGTAGAGCATTAATGCAAACTTCAATAAATGTAGGTAGCAGAATATCAGGGTTTTAGCCTAATCATGGCTTATTTAAAACGTCCATCATTTTTTTCAATTCAGTAAATGTAATAAAACATAGTTCATCCAACCGACACACGCGGAGCACGGAGTACAAACAACCGACACACGCGGAGCACGGAGTACATACAACCGACACATGACGAACACGGAGAACATCCAACCGACACACGCGGAGCACGGAGTACAAACAACCGACACACGCGGAGCACGGAGAACATACAACCGACACATGACGAACACGGAGTACATACAACCAATACACGCGGAGCACGGAATACAAACAACCAATACACGCGGAGCACGGAGTACAAACAATCAATACACGCGGAGCACGGAGTACAAACAACCGATACACGCGGAGCACGGATAACATACAACTGACACACGCGGAACAGGGATCCCTATTGGACTGATATAATTAGTTATATGTCAAGCTGCGAACATAGTCTGGGCAGTGTTTGTGATGAAAACTATAATTTGAAGTGTTTCAATTCATGAAATGACGCTCGAATAAGCTCGTATAACACCAACAAGCTAGTGTTGTGATATGTGACGGCATAGATAGCCACATCTTCTCGCTCCCCGTTCTTCAGTGCATTAGTGTATGAATAGTCCAAAGCAGCACGAGACAAAACGTTTCGCACACCAAAATAAATAAGTATCAATTTAGATGTGCCAATATTGGCTTGCAGAAACATAGCAGATTCCCGCAGTGAGTGTCAGTTGACACTGTTATTTACCAGACGCTGTCATATCCTGATGCAAATTCTCTTCCAAAATTATGTCTTACGTCCGGATACATCACAATAATCCAAGCCCGCCAAACTGGAGCAGCGATGGATTATGCATTACCATATCACGATATCGCATTCCCTTTACTTAGAAGATGTTTGACTTTCAAATGATTTCCATTGTTAATTTACTTGTCCTCATTGCTTCCTGTTGCCATCTATATGTTAGATGATGTTTACCATACTGCATGTATTTATAATATACATATGGGCCAAATTATTCTGTATAAAATGAGCATATGCATGATAAAGCATCGAATAATTTGACTTTTAAATGAACATATTTACGCTAATATTCTGACACAACCAACCATGTTTTAAGATAATAGAAGTCTGAGCAGAATCATTAAACTCAAAACGTCCCTAATATGCAAACATATCAGACACAGACTAATTGCGTTCTTAAAGGATAAGAAAGTGTATGGTCATCAACGAACATGTCTTCTTTCTTTCTAGTACGAGAACATTGTTGTCTCGTATGCATACTCTAAATATGGAACCACGTTCAATCCATATGGCTAAGCACCGAGCTATAGAATCGAAATGGCAGTCTACCAAGTTATATAATTCAAAATAAGACGCTTAGAACGTTCCATTTGTGATTGCGAGATATACACCTAAACACTTTCTGATCATATGGTAGTGTATTGTAGACACTTCCGTCTGTTCATGATGTGTGATTTGCTACAATGTAATCAACGACTCGCCATCAATTAACGAAAGTCATTCAATAGATTCATAGACTGGGTTCGTCGTTACCAACTATAAACGAGGGTTATTCAATAGATTCATAGACTGGGTTCGTCATTTTAAAACCCAATGGCACAGAGAAATACCAACTACATCATATTAAACAACAAGTGAAGAAAATATTTTATGGAGCAACAAATGTTTTAATATTTTTACCATTTCTCTAATGGTTCCCGTTTAAAATTTATTTGATTAAATATATCAAGCACACTATCGGATAAAGTATCAGTTAATGGTTAACGCTAGATTTAATGGTTACCAGTTAAAATGAAAACGCATCGCATATTTCGACTAGTGGTACGTAAAATGTCACTACATTTGCCTATCTGCCAATCCATAACTCGATTTCGTTACTATGCTGCTCTTTACAGTACTTTTTAAAATTAAATGAGCACTGCAAACATCAAGTCAACGGTCAGGTAAACCATTTTTATCTAGGTTTCACCAGTTACCAGTATTCAACATTATCCTTTCGATTGGGATAGTTCCCTAATTAGTATTACTTATTTCAAATCGACTATAGACATTTGAATTTATGTCCGAGGCCCGTGCACAATTTGTGTTAAGTCATAGGCATTTGACATCAATACAAAACCTGACCCGCGTTACTCAAACAGTTTTTAATTCAAAGAACAACGTCCGGATTACATAATAAGTCCATAAACTACCATGAGAATATCTTGCAATACTTTGGCAGAATAATGGGATTATAACTTAACTAATACGTAATTTATAACTAGTTGAACTAATGAAAAGGGTGGTAGCGCTTTATTATGGTGATGAAATCAATGATAACATACATGTACTACTGGTTTGTATTATTGAAGATCAATATGTTTTTGCTGTCGGTAATGACTTAACATTTATAATGATATAAGAAATTATTATCTTAACACAATGGTACTCAAAGGACAACGATGATCTCGCAATATGTTGAATGAGCCTCGTACTTATCATGGACCATAGATATATAAACACCGAATACATGAATAACACGACAAGCTATTGAATAAGTTTACGTCTAACTTTGTAAGTTGTATTTCTTGGAGCTGTTCAAACTCATTTTTGAAATTGAATTTATTTCGGCTAAACGATGCCCGTATTACTACTGTACTATATATTGATAAAACAAAATGCATTTTGACACATGTACTTACGCATGTTTACATTTTAGTAGTATTACTAACCATTATCTTATCACAAAAGCGTGAAGAAATAACAATACGTTTCCTGTCTGTAACACGGCCGAGATGTGTACTAGTCTAGTGTATGTAATATTAAAGCTTGGTAGAAGTTGTTATATGTATCTTCAATAATTGGTATACTTGGTATACATAAAAAAGTACTTTGTTCGTATTTTGTGAGAACATTTGTTCTAGGCATGCCTTGTTTTAACAAACGTTTTTATAACAATTAGCCAGACATTATCTTGGAACAAAATGAGATTTAATGAAAATATGTGTTTATCTTAGGTAATTGATTAACAAGCCATGAGTGTTGTCATTGATCTTTGCACTCAAGTTATTGTATCATTTCTAGAATTGTAAATTATTAGACAGGATAAATATATCCTCAGGCCGTTTCCGAGCTAATTTCCTTGGGGTAGGTGTTCGGTCACAGATTCAAAGAATACAATATCATTATGAATTTACATAATGTTTCAAGGAGTAGATAAGTACCAAATCAATATTTTACACATTATCAACGCGTCCTTAAATAGTATCTAGTTGTGTAAAAAGTGGTAAACATTATCATGAATGTTACATATATTTCCGGGTCATGATAGGGTGATGCAACAGGCAACTTCCTACACAAGCTCAGTCGAAGCTGGATATAGGATGAGGTGCAATTTGTCCATGTTTGTGATACCTCAATTGTAACCTCTTCTGGTCAGGGTAGGCTGTAGCTTTTTTGTAAGTATCAGTCCTCACTATAGTCAGGTTTAACTCATTTACGAACAAAAATAACATTGAGCCTAGTAAGGCCACATGTGTCCATTTCTTCCAACAACCAATGGTGTTAACTCTTTTTGACGTTGCTCAGATATGGAACGTTATATTCCTAAGATCCCCTACAACATTGTTTTGTTTGTTTGGCTCGTGAAACAAATGTTCAATAAATTTATCTTAAAGACAAATATCTGATATTCATGAGCAAATGGTTGAAATGCTTTATTGAAAATATTTTCGTGCAAATGCCAGTATTTTCTTATAATATCTCACAGCCAGATATCGGTGTGTGGGACGTTTAAGCGAAGAACATTTTTGTGTCTCAGCACAAGAAACACCATGCAAACGCATGACTTAATTCGTTTCTGTGTACATATTTTCTTTTTAATTTTGTTTGTTACGTTCCACCTCCTTGCTCCAAACCCGCTGGACATCCAGAATGTGTACCACATTCTTGTCTATATGTAGCCTTCCACTTGGCAATTGACTGTTGATGCAACAAAATCCCTGATTAATTCTTTAGTAACATCGAGACTAGATTACTGCAATTCATCATTATGTGGCACCCCGAAAATCATTCTGAATAAACTACAAATTATTCAAAATACAGCTGCCCGCCTCATCACACGGACACCGCGTTACAATCACATCACTCCTGTACTAAAGGATCTTCACTGGCTGCCTGTACAGTACAGAGTAGAGTACAAGGTTTTGACTCATGTTTTCAAAGCACTACATGGAAAATCGCCTGGCTACATCAGAAGTATGTTGGAAGTATATACTCCACAAAGACAGCTAAGGTCTCAAAATGATTCTGTTCTTCTAGTTGTGCCAAGGACGAGGACTGTGACCTACGGTGACCGATTTTTCACAGCTGCTGCACCGAAACTCTGGAATGCACTGCCAACAGCGCTCAGAGACAGTAAAACACTCCCGTCCTTCAAGAAAGCCCTGAAAACGCATTATTTTACTATAGCTTATTCATGCTGAAGTTCATGGTTAAGTAGACGCCCGTCTACTGGGTTAAGTAGAGCCCCGTTTCAAAGTGTGGTAAGGTCTAGAAGAAAGTATGTTATTTCTTCGACCTTTATGGTAAGGTCTAGAAGAAAGTATGTTATTTCTTCGACCATTATGGTAAGGTCATGAAGAAAGTATGTTATTTCTTCGACCTTTGTAACTCATATGATGATAGTAACTTTATGTCATCTGTGAGTCATCCCCCTTTTAAAGGAAGTATCACTATTCCTTTAAGGGTTAAGGACATGTGGTAATGGTACTTGACGTTATCCTTGTCCTAGTTGAGGTTTACATTCAGTTAATACCCCTACAGATAATCAAATCGTTGTACACCACTATCTTATTGTAGCAAAGTATTTCTATATACCATGTCTCCTTAGTTTAATATTGCATTTCGTTTCGGCAATATGATACGATATGATGGGAGACTAAAAAGCGTTGATAAAAATGTTTTTGTATATTTTATGTACATTGTATATTGTTTTAAACATGTATTAGTCGGGACTGTACAGCACTTTTGAACGTGTGTATACATGAAAAAAGGGCTATATAAATATGGTATAATAATAATAATAATAATAATAATAATAATAATAATAATTGGACCTCGAGATTTCCCCAAGAATGCTAAAAAGTTTTAAAATAGTTTTCAACACCACAGCCTCTGTATAACGGCTTGTTAAGTTGCTGTTTACAGTATTATTGCAAATGATAGCATTTATTTCACCCCGCATGAAGGGAAAGAAAAGTTTTACAACCGTACCAAGGGTGTAGGATAGTTTTGTAATAACTGTACAAAATCGAACGTTCACGAACTTTTAAACACCCTATATAACAGTCTGATGATGCACTAAATATGTGGAGGAAATAAACAAAAACCTCATTGAATACTTATATAGCAGGCATAGTGTTTTGTTGTGTCAACCGGGTTGCTCTCGTTGTGAGAAGATAATGTGTTAAGTTTTAACATCAGCTGAGTTATTTAAGGTACTAACGTTCGTTAAAATGAAGTAAAGACATGAATAAAGTGTACTGCCGCCGGGTTAAATTCTCCAGATACATACACATCATACTTAATAAATCCATACCCACTTTGGTGCAACAGTATTCGTCCAATCAAATGTCTTATTGTCTCATCATCGACATATCTGGGAACATTTTGAAACAAGGAAAACCATTAAGACGTTCCACGAGGGGGACATCAGATGTATCATCAACATTCTGTGATACCTTGTTTTCATAAACTTGAAGTTCAATAACATCAGTGTGTGTGAAAGTGGATGATATTACGTGGTGGGTGTACATATATATTGTGTTATTGTATGTGTTATACTGTTTCATGTGGGGAGCGGTGACCTAGAGGAAGTGCGCGCTTTGGAATCGAGAGGTCCCGGGTTCAATCAAAGACTGGATCACTGGTTAGTTTCTTAAAGCAAGAATAACACAATGCTCCACTCCAACAATGTGTAAAGTAGTACCTGTGAGGGCAGTGTGATAGGTATTCGCAAGGTGTAGAGTATTGTATATTTTAAGTGTCTGGGCGCCGCAGATCGATGCAGACTGCCACATCCACATGGGAGAAATAGTCTCCACAGGTAGACACGAACGTAGGTTTCTATAGGTAGTCCAATGGCCAGGGGAAGCTAAAATGATTAAGGGTGCTTGAGCGTCTTAACAGCTGAATATAGTTTATTCACTTTCATCAAAAACTTCATGTATTAACATTGTTTCAATCATTTGTAAAAACATTCTCATATCGTATTTCTGAGACATTATTTGATCCATCCAAAGAAAATCAGGGATAAAATACATGTTGTTTGCTGAGATATAATCACGGAAAAGACATTTCGTTCCTATGTCTGATATATGAAATTTGATGCTGAAAATTAAATTTAGTGAGAACGTGCGTACAATATGGAATATTGTTGTATGTGGGTGATACAATTATGTTTCGAATAATTTAGAAACAATTTCCAGACATAAAATTTGCGTAGGATGCATTAAAACACGATGTCAATTTCGACAAGATATGTTCAATGTTGATAGTGGATGCAAAGTACTACTGGGTATATCGTGGTATAACTGTCTGGTTTGTCCATTTGGTAATTTTACTTTTAAGTAGCTATATAGTTTCGTTCTCCAAGTATGTTTTAGCTTCAGAGCTTAATTGAAAACACATTTGTATAGGCATTGTCATGGACAACGAGTGTGCTCTTCGTCTTATGATTAAATCTAAGTTCTATAATACTGCTTTAAATGCCAAGTTTATGTATGTTTATTTTAGGTGAATGTAGAATTGTCATCGGGTGTATTTGATGTTTTTGTGACTCAGTAAAGATGAATTTCGGTACAGAATTATGTAGTCATTTTAGAATTTTTCTCTTTTTATACGATTTGAACACAGAATGATTAACTAGACGTTGCTAGATATTTTTTAAAAACACTTTATAACATACTTCTAGTAAGAATATTTATTAATTAAAAGTTATGTGTTTCAAGGTATCAATAGAATATTAATGAGTCCTCGGAATTGTTTGCTGATAATCCTTTCTCTATTCTGACTCCATCATGTTGACACTTCATACAGCTTTCTCTATTCTGACACCATCATGTTTACACTTCATACAGCTTTCTCTATTCTGACACTATCATGTTGACATTTCATACAGCTGTCTATTTTCTGACACAATCACGTTGACACTTCATACAGCTTTCTCTATTATGACACCATCATGTTGACATTTCAAACAGCTTTCTCTTCTCGGACACCATCATGTTGACATTTCATGCAGCTTTCTATATTCTGACACCACCATGTTGACATTTTATACACCTTTCTCTATTATGACACCATCTTGTTGACACTTCATACAGCTTTCTCTATTCTGACACCATCATGTTGACATTTCATACAGCTTTCTATATTCTGAAACCATCATGATGACACTTCTTTATGCTGCTTAATCGATTCAGACACCATCATGTTGACACTTCATTTATCTATCTATATTCTTTCACCGTCATGTTGAGACTTCATATATCTTTCTCTATTCTTTCAGCATCATGTTGACACTTCATATATCTGTCTCTATTCTTTCAGCATCATGTTGACACTTCATATATCTGTCTCTATTCTTTCACCGTCATGTTGACACTTCATATATCTGTCTCTATTCTTTCAGCATCATGTTGCCACTTCATATATCTATCTATATTCTTTCACCGTCATGTTGACACTTCATATATCTTTCTCTATTCTTTCAGCATCATGTTGACACTTCATATATCTGTCTTTATTCTTTCACCGTCATGTTGACACTTCATATATCTGTCGCTATTCTTTCACCGTCATGTTGACACTTCATACACTCAACCGCTTTAAAAACGCACCACATATGAAATATCGGTTTAAGTGATGAAAACGTCCATTTTTGGTTGTTTATTTTTCGGATTAATAATCTTCAGTCTATATTCAACGATGTGTGTGATTTCCAAGCCATTATTACGAGTTTGAAATGAATTATGATATAGATAACACTGAGACCCATGAAAGTGAAAGTCACAATTTCAAAAGCAAGTATAAGAGCCCGCTACATTGATGCATGCACGTGGTATTTCCTCCTAAAGCATAACATTAATTACGTAATAGGATAGAATTATGTTCGACGTGATGTTTCCCACCATTCAAGCAAAGCTTAACTTGAATTATAAAAGGTATGTGCCTATGGCTGTCTGGCTAATACCATACGACCGAGTGCGGTTCAGATATGCGCATTATGTGAACTTAAGATGGATTCAAGCCTTATTTAAATTTGAAGTTTTGGTTATGAGCATCAGACTATCAGGAAAAATTCCATGGTGCTTCTATGGCACCCCAAATCAACACTATGAAGGAGCTTGAAGACAAAAAGTTGGGAATTAAGGCTCTAAACGGGAGAAACCTCATTAAAAAATGTACTAAAATAATTTTCCTTTTTATTGACAATTATGAAAGAAATAATTATGAAAATGCAATAATGTACTTTTGGCTTGTTGATTGACACCCGGCATTATTTTGACACTATGTGCAGCCATACGGAACCAATTACAGTTACACAACCTGTGTCCTATTTCCTCCTCGCTCGGGCTCAATACCTTTAGCTGGTTTCATTCAGGTCGGTCTTTTACAGTGTCATTCGCCAGGAATCGATGTTCTAAGCCCACAATCATTTTATGGTGGCAGCTAAACCGCCATGCTAAGGCACCGAGGCTCTTTTCAGTTGGAAGCGAATGCACAATCATCGAGAACAAATATTCGAGATATTCGCAGCATAAAAAATTAATTAGCCAATATTGCTTATGTTGTTTTTTCAATGTGTAAATTAACAGCGTACAGTTTAAAGTTAATTTTGATCACACAGGTCGACGCGATCGAGCTGCACGCACAAAACATGCAAAATCAAAAAAGCTCTTTGGGCGGGGTATTTCGAATGAAAAATAAATCGTTTTCTTCAATTAGGTCAAGTTTATGAACTGAACAAACCCTGTTAACTATCAATTTGAGCAAAAAATGTATTTTGACAAAATTTGATTATTTTCAATAGTGGTGCGTTTTTAAAGCGGTTGAGTGTATATATATTTCTTTTCTGACACCGTCATGTTGACACTTAATAAAAATTTCTCTATTCTAACACCATCATGTTGACACTTTATACAGCTTTCTCTATTCTGCACCATCATGTTGACACTTCATACAACTTTCTCTATTATACTCCAATACGTTGGCACTTCATAAATGTTTCTCTATTCTGACACCATGTTGACACTTTATATATATTTCTCTATTCTGACATCATCGTGACACTTCTTCAAACTTTCTCTATTCTGACATCATGTTGGTACTTTATAATACACAACTTTCCACGTTTTGATAGGCTTTATTGTTTAAATACTGATCTTTAATTCATATTGCATTGATGAGTATCACGGTGTTCTAAACGCAACCCACTAACGTAAAATTGATATCCAACGTAGTAGGGTGAGTTTATATCAAGACAACATTAAGGCACACAGAAAACTTTACCGTTTCTCCGTTCGATGTATATACCGGTATCATGCGCATGTTTTTCATTTGATGGTCTTAGTACTTCGTTGTAATGTTATATGTTCGTTGTACAATATAATCATATTGGATAAACAAACATCCAGTAAGCTGGATTCTAAATCAGGTCAGAATCCTGGTCGTCGGGGTAGAACCAACCCTTTCAAGAGCAGTTGGTACCATTGTTGATATTCTTCCACATGCGAAAAAGTTGTATGCTGTAAAATACATCCACATAAATTGATCGACCGCCTTACAGATTGATAAATTCGTTGAGTATGACGTTGAATCAAACCAGTTTCAGCTATATGTTCACAGTCGCCATCGTAATCAATTTAAGAAACCGTGTGGAAGCAAATGCTAGTGTAACGGTGATTATATCGGGTCATTTGAACCATTTTGAATTTCCTAGAGTATTGTCGGAAGAGTTACTCTGAAAATAGTATTAACAAAACTTGTTCTTAATTCTACTCAATTATCCAGAACTCATTACTTTGCTTTTGTCTGTCAGCTTTTTCGAGATATGTGTAAAAAATACGTCACAAAGGAAAGCCACGTTGATGTCACATGCGGGAGTCATAAAGACTTTATTGAACTACAATGTCTTGTAAAAAAATGGAGTGAAGGAAATGGTCATGTTTCTTTGTAAATACGAAACTACTGAAGTCAAGTGATAGTGATAATATTAGATCGCTTAGATCGACAACTATCTGTTGAGGATATTTCCCCGGGAAAATCCCCCAACAAAAACATTACCAAGTGGAACATTAGATTTCGTAACATAAAGATAGATCGAGTATAAAGACATAAAATCTTCTAGCCACGTACTCGATTATACATGAATTTCTCATTTATTCAGTTAATTTTGTGTTGTGTTTTAATTAGAATTAGACAGTGACTAATCTCAATTAGACAGCAAAATGTAATTTTAATAATGAGAACGCACTATGTGTAACATCTGTCATTGGTCCCAAATTATGCTAGGGGCTCTCTCATGAAATACTGCTCTCATTTCTCCTCCGTGCAAATCATTAAAACAATTCTCAATGAATTAATTTAGCTAATTAAATATTCACGTGAAAAAATTTATATTTGATATGACATATTGATCGATGAATATAATCCAAACAATTCACTGAGAGTCCTTTTATTATTGAGTTGTTGATCTTTAAACGAAATTCGTTGAGTAATTCTGAGTAACCAAGCCTTTGGTTTCTTTTTGGAATGTTCGTAGTGTTGAACATTTTAAAATAATTGTTCAATTGTCAATATACAGTAGTTGGTGTACACTGTATATATAGTGAATTGCCATTGTGGTGTTTTCGTGCACTTGTTATATTCTTGCTCCCGTGTAGTTTGATTACATGAGACGGCGAAAGTTCGGGGTGGGATCTCGCTTTTTTTTGTAGTTGCTGGTTATTTCCGTTAGGTATGTCTTTTTGATTTAACGTTGTGCTCTGTGCACGTTTTTATGCCCCTAACTTTTTCTGTTGGACATCGTCTGTTACTTTTTAATTACACTGAGCATTGGTCAACAATATGTTTGTTTCCGTTCTCGTCCTACTGTTTCTGTTGAATATTGCTTCTGAAGATTTAGGCCATTTGTCCATCTCGTTTGTTAAAAGCAATTGTTTCTTTTTTTATAATAATGTCATTGATTTTAATTTCTAGCACCAATGCCGTTGATAGTGTGATTTGTCAATCTTCAATATCAAACTGAAAATAACATATTTTTCTACGTTTTAGTCATTTGAGGTTTGTTTGACTCTTGGTACATGGATCCAATATTTGTCTATCTGAATCGTCCGCGCTCATTATCGTTCATATTTTATATGCAAGTGCAGTTTTCATGTCTACAAGTTTTTCCCTTGTCGGGGGTATTCAATTAATGCTTTCAGCTTTATAAGCATGCGAGGTAGTGTAAAAAGTACATTTCCACTTTCGTGACCAATATCGAAAATTTTTGTTCAGAAATATAACCCGTCATCGGTGTTTGCCTTTGTCGCCGTAGAGGCATCGGGTTATACCATGTGATAAAAAATATCTTCAAAGGAAAAAACGTCATGACGTCAATGGTGATCTGTCTTGCCAAAATCATTATTTCTGTTCGACACACTGTTTATGTTGTTGGTCTAAAATAGATTTACCAACAAGAAGGTGAGGTAATTGGCTATAAAAACAGGTGACCCCACGTGATTTTAGATGTTTTTTATACTAATATAACAAATGCATTGATTGCACATTTTATTGCACACATTTGTTTCTATGGTCTATTGTTATATTCTTCACTTTAGCTTTAAAGCTTCTCTATTAATGAATGTAATACTAATGTTCGGGCACTGCTTTCTGTCGGATACTAGACATGAGCCTCTATGTGCAAACGCCTTGCCTATTGTCGAGGCAAACACGAAGAGACTTCTTAGGAAATTATAAAATCACCAAGTTAAGATATTTGATAGCGGGGAATGCAATCATGTTACCCATCACCAGTGATTGTCGCTTCAAATATTTACTCTGAAAAATCAAATGAAATAACAAGGCAATTTTCCTAAGAACTTCCATATTGTAAGACGCAAGGAATGGAATTTGCTCCAGTTAATTAATTGTAATTGTTTAGGGGGACGTCAGAGTGTTGTGGGGTCGCTGCGATGGATGAAAACACATTGATTATTGGCGGTTTAATCTCCTGGAAATATGTCTGGATGTATCATTAATAATAAAAATACTCCAGAAAACCGTCATGTGTCTCTTTATATTTGGTATCAGCTATAATTACCAGAGAGGACATCAGCTTGGGTTGTGGCTGAATTCATCAAATATCGGTTACAACTATAGTGATGAGTACGTACTAAGATTTAACTAAACCTACACTAACAGACTTTAGTTATCTGTTCAGAAGTGTATGTACTCTGCCCAATCTTTGATGAGGTGGTATATTGCTTTGCTCATGTCTGTCTATGTGTCTGTCGGTAGGTGTGTACAGTCGATTTGAGTCATTCTGCGCGTCACCTTAATTACCAGATTCATACACACGTTCCTAGGTTGTTTTCGTCGGTCCTCAAGTGTTTTTGTAGATGTTTGTACTTGTGCAACATTTATAGTCACCTTAGCGGCATCGGAAAAAGTATTTATGCAAACAAAGGACAAAAATGAGTAACAATTATAATAATGGCGATTTTCGTTACTTTGGCGTACCACGTTACACATTAATTGAATAAATGCACATTTCTAATGGATGATAACTTTTTCTTTTCTGTCAACATTTTATTCTTTCAATACTGTGGCAACATTTTGTGGCAATCCATATTGATTTAGGGGTCAGTATGTCTAATACAAATTAAGGACAATGTCACTGTGAACTTTACCATTTCCTGAAGACCAACTATTTTCCGTTCAATACATGTAACTAAGAATGCTTTGCCCTTATAGAATCGACAAACTGTAAATTGAGATTAGTCAACAACAGTAGATGACTCCTATTGATTTTAATGTCAGTAGGTCAAATGTCAAGTTTGAGAGCTTAGCGTGTATTCGCTGTATATATTTATTAAAATTATTTTGCTTAATTATCTCAGCTTTTCAAAATACCATTTCAGTGTTGATATGCATGGTTTGTGCCGCTATCATCATGTATAGGGATCCTGTATTACGTTGAAAGATTACATAGTTTCACCTAGCGCGGATAGAAATTAGTTAAGTAATAAAATACGTACGGCTATTTTTGTTTTCGAAGAGAAGAAAAGTTCTTCTTGGGTTTATAGTCAGATACACAGACGGGTCTCGCATGTGCTATAGTAAATAGGTTCTAGTACGTAAATATACCATATAATTCGCTGTATAGTGTATCGAGTCTTGGAAAATGACCTGGCAAACCAAACATATTTTACATAGAACATTTGAACATAACCCTTTTGACCTTTCTGACATGGCTTAGATTAGGTTGGTATATTTTATACAATTGTGCCAAATCGCATACTTCAAGGAGCAGTCAACACTGAGAAAACTTCTTTATATACGATTTAGTCTCCGCAAACGACCTTAATATCAATGTTTCAATCGCTACATACCCTAGAGCATTTTCCCCTTACATATTATGCAAACTTCAATAAATGTAGGTATCAAAATATCAGGGTGTCGTTTGTTCACTTCAGTTCATGTTATGAAACATAGACCATCCAACCGACGCACGCGGAGCATGAAGACTTAATTTACTGATATAATTAGTAATATAGATATGTCACGCTATGGACATAGTCTGGGCAGTGTTTGTGATGAAAACTATATTTTTGAAATGATTCACGTATTTATGAAATGACCCTCGTATAAGCTGTGCACCAACAAGCGAGTATTGTGATCTGTGACGACATAGATAGCCGCACCTTCTCGCTCATCGTTCTTCAGTGCATTAGTGTATGAATAGTCCATAGCATCACGAGATGAAACGTTTCTCCCACTAGAATAAATAAGTACCAATTTGATGTGCCAATATTGGCTTGCAGAAATATAGCAGCTTCTAGCAGTGTGTGTCAGATGATACTGTTATTTACCAGACGCTGTCATATCCTGATGCAACTTCTCTTCCAAAATTATGTCCTAAGTCCGGATACATCACAATAATTCAAGCCCGCCAAACTGGAGCAGTGATGGATTATGCATTACCCTATCACGATATCGCATTCCCTATGCTTGGAAGATGTTTGACTTTCAAATGATTTCCATTGGTAATTTACTTGTCCTCATTGCTTCCTGTTGCCATCTATATGTTAGATGATGTTTACCATATTGCATGTTTTTGTTATGTACATATGGGCCAAATTCTTCTGTATAAAATAAGAATATGTATGATTTGGCATCGAATAATTTGACTTTTAAATGAACACTTTTACGGTAATATTCTGACACAACCATGTTTTAAGAAAATAGAAGTCTGTGGAGAATGGTTAAACTCAAAACTGCCTTAATATGCGAACATATCAGACATAGAATAATTGCGTTCTTAAAGGATAAGAAAGTGTATGGTCATCAACGAACATGTCTCCTATACGTCTGGTACGAGAACATTGTTGTCTCGTATGTATACTCTTAATATGGACCCACGTTCAATCCATATGGCTGAGCACCGAGCTATAGAATCGAAATGGCAGTCTACCAAGTTATATAATTCAAAATAAGACGCTTAGAACGTTCCATTTGTGATTGCGAGGAATGTAATCATGTTAACCATCGTGATTGAGATAAGTACATGTAAACATTTTCTTATCATATGGTATTATATTGTAGACACTTCTGTCTGTTAATGATATGTGATGTACTACATTGTAATCAACGAATCGCTTACTTTAAACGAGGTTCATTCAGTAGATTCATAGACTGGGTGCATCATTGCCAACTATAAACGAGGGTCATTCAATAGATTCATAGAATGGGTTCATCATTTTAATACCTAATGGCATAGATAAATACCAAGTTCATCATATTTAACAACAAATGAAGAAAATATTGTATTGAACAACTAATGGTTTAACAAAACATGGCTAATACCACTTTACCACCCGTCCACTACATAGCACTACTCAACGTTATTGAAGTTTTACTGCTTCTGTAATGGTGCCCCCGGACTGTGATCCATAAATATGAAAAAATAAACTTATCTGTTAAAATTGTATTTGATTGCATCTTGCACACTATCATATAAAGATTTCGTTAATGATTAGCGCCGGATATAATGGTTGCAAGTTAAGATGTAAACGCTACTCTTTACAGTACTGTCAAAATTAAATCAGAACTGTAAACATCGAGTCGTCGGTCAGGTAAACTGTGTTTATGTAGGTTTAACTGTGTATGCCTGAGTAAATGGTAGTCACGCTATTCTTTCGAATGGGATAGTTCCCTCATTATTATTACTTATTTCAAATCGACTATAGACATTTGCATTTTTCACTGTAACACATGGCACTGCATGCAGTATGTTTTAGTTCGCTCTCTCTGAGAGCTTTTTGTGGGTACCTGTTATGTTTTCTTCGACTCGCGTTAAACAGTTTGTAATTCGAAGACCAACTACTGGTTTGTATTATTGAAGATCAATTTATATTTACAGTCGGTAATAACTTAATATTTATAATGACATAAGATTATTATCTTATCACAATGGTACTCAAAGGACAACGATGATCTCGCAATATATTGAATGAGCCTCATACTTATCATGGACCATAGATATATAAACACCGAATACATGAATAACACGACAAGCTATTGAAAAAGTCAAGTGTTCGTCTAACTTTGCCAGTTGTATTTCTTGGAGCTGTTCAAACTGAAATTGAATGTATTTCGGCTTAACGATGTCTATGCTACATGTACTACTGCACTATAAATTGATGATACAAAATATCTTACGAATGTTTTACATTTTAGAATCATTACTTACTTATAATCTCAGCACAGAAGATTAAAGAACTAACAATACGTTTCCTGTCTGTAAAACGACCAAGGTGTGTAATATTCGACTAGTGTGTGAAATATTAAATCTTAGTAGAAGTTGCTTTATGTCTCATCAATAACTGGTATACTTGGTTCGTAATTTGTGAGATCATTTGTTCTAGGCATGCCTCGTTTGTTATACAACAATAAGCCACTATCTTGGAACAAAATGAGATTTAATGAAAATATTTGTTTATCTTACTAAATAATTGATTAACAAGCCACGAGTGTTTCCATTGATCTTTGCACTCAAGTTATTCTATCATTTCTTAGTTATAAATTATTGGACAGGATAAACACATCACCAAGACTGTTAAGAACTACATGTACTTGCCTGGGTGTTTTCCGTTACAGATTCAAAGTATGCCCGTACAATATCAATATGAATTTACCGTTTAACTATTCGTTTGTTTATACAGTTTCACCACATACTTCATGTATTATCGTTGTTTCTAACATTTGTAGAAAACATTCTCATATTTTATTTCTGAGACACTTTATGATCCAAAGAAAATCAGGAATAAAATACATGCAGTTCGCTGAGATATAATCATGGAAAAGACATTTCGTTCCTATGTCTGATATATGAAATTTGATACTGAAAATTAAATTTAGTGAGAACTTGCGTAGAATATGGGATATTGCTGTATGTGGGTAATACAATAATGTTTCGAATAATCTACAAACAATTTCAGACCTACCATTTGCGTAGGATGCACTAAAACACGATGGCAATTTCGACAAGATGTGTCCAATGTTGATATTGGATGTAAAGTACCACTAGATGTATTCGTGTTATAACTGTCTGGCTTGTCCATTGGGTAATTTTACTTTTAAGTAGCTATATAGTTTCGTTCTCCAAGTATGTTTTAGCTTCAGAGCTTAATTGAAAACACATTTGTATAGGCATTGTCATGGCCAAAGAGTGTGCACTTCGTCATACTGTTTTAAATTGGGAATGTACGAGACACGTTCATGTATATAATTGTGAAGCGCATCAGAATATGTTTTCATAATTTTTGCCCTTTCTAATTGCCAAGTTTATGTATGTGTATTTGAGGTGAATAAAGATTTATCATCGGATGTATTTGATATATTTGCGACTTGGTCATGGTGTACTTCGGTACAGAATCATATATCATTTTAGAATTATCTCTTTTTATACGATGTGGACACAGAATAATTAATTAGATGTTGCTAGATATTTCGGGGAAGCTGTATATATCATATTACTAGTAGTAAGAATATTTATAAAAATAAGTATGTGTTTCAAGCTAATCCTAGTAAGAATATTAATTAAAAGGTATGTGTTTCAAGCTATTACTAGTAAACTTAACGAGAAGTTGTTAGATATTTCGGGAAAACCGTTTATTGCTTATTAAGAATATTAAGTGCAAGGTATGTGTTTCAAGGTTGCGATCAATAGCACTATTAACGATACCACAGTATTGTTTGCTTATAATCTTTTAATATGAAAACCTTTTCCAATAAATCAACCACTAACCAATAAAACGTTTAATTTGCATACATCAAATACAAACCTCAGAGGATATCGCGACCATAATATATATGCGTTCTAACAAAAATGATTGAACGATTGAAACGATATCAACAACAGATCTATAAATTCCCGATATTAATTACAATATTTGAATTACCAATCATGTATTTTCTAATTGCTTATAGTCCCAAAGTCTCCAACGTAATTTCGACTTTAACTCATCTCATTAATTTCTGGCTATGATACAGTGAAACACCTACATAAATGTACCGCGTTGTAATAAGAGTTATACGTGCAGTCTTATCAACAATGCTTTACTCTAAAATTGCATAGTGAAACTTAATCAAAGCAGTTACATTGTATTATATCATGTTTCGTATTTTGCTTACTCAAATGCGTTTACTAGGTATTGTATGCCCGTTCCGTTATTTGGTTTTAGGTGGTTGTCCTTCTCGGTATGACCCATGTTCTGGATTTGTTCCACATGCTGACAGAGTGATATGTTGCATTTGTGTAGTTGTTCAGTATTGTGTGATTTGTTCTTTCTGATGAATGTTGGCCTCCTCATCAGATTAGGAACAGAACAGAACAGAATACTTTATTGTCGTAAACAAAATTGTTTCTTGACAAAGAACATATTTACAAAGCATAATTAGTGTTACCCAGTGGTAACAGTGTGTCTTATTTTGTGAAGAAATTTGAATTTTATCACACAATAATGCCAAGTAACCACGGAATACATTTTTCTAGTTTGTTTGTAATATTGTTTTCTATGGATAACCTACTATGTATAATCGTATAAGCCAATGTTATCAGAAGATGGATAAAACTCATTGCCAGACAATCGTTGGCTAGGAGACAATGTTTAACACATATGACGTGTTTTCTGTATGCAGGTCTTTGGAGGTTGCAGAAATTATATCAAGCTTTTAGCGATCGTATTGTTGACGGGCGAAAACAGAATTTCCTCATCGATGCTATTCGTATACCGGATGTTGGGAATTGTCGGGAAATACTCCGGAAATTGGACAGGAACTACGACTTCACCACAAAGAGAATAGTCGTCGATCTATACTCTATACAAGACTACGACAAGTTTATGAGTCAGGTTAGATATTGTTTGCTTGATGTTGTTTCTAATGAAGTATTGAGTGAGCTTGAAAAATATATAAACCCAGACAAATAAACAGTATATACACTCCGACACATATACATGTACAGTACTAACACAGTATAGTCTAAGGGAGTGGAACCAGAATATACCAGCTTCTTGTAACACCCAAGTTGTAAGGTCAAATAGTGTAAAGCCAACCACATTGTAATTTTTTAATTATAATTAAAACGTAAAGCCCCGTTTCCACGAAGCGTAAAACCAACGCGTTTTCGGTGCGTATTTTTTCGGATAAGATATGCCTGTTTTGAGCTTCATGGAATCAGTTTTTCAGCGCATAATCGGCGCATAAATAAGAGGGACGTTTCATAAATAATGCCACTGCCCAGATCATACGCGCTGGGTGATGAATTAGATAGAATTGTTAATTGCATTCGAAAAAGCTATACTTCATTGACATTCTCTAAAGTATTTATCAGATTATGTCAATATATAGAGCCAGAAGCAGGTTATAGTTAGTGTACACTCGCACCCAATGTTTTAAATTCAGTAATGAAGAGATAGACAAATCATGACGTTGTCCAGTTTTTCAATCACTTTTAAATGTTTGCATCGTACGATTTTAATGAAACTAGCAATGTGTCTTAAATAGTGTCTTATTTATACTATGCACTGCTTGTTCATCCTAATGCGCAGGAATTTACTTGAATAACCTACATTTTCGAAGAATGACAAAAGCCACCAAAAATACTCAAAAACAGTTGAAATATTGATGTTTTCCCTTTATTTTATTTAAAAACCTGAAAAGATTTTCAACAAAATTGCCCATTGCTGTCCATTTTTTGGCACATGCGACCAAAATACAAGGTCAATTTTAACAAAAAATGCTCCATTGAGAATCTCGTGTGACTTTGAATGATGTCCATAAAATGCGTGATTTGATGAAAATGTCTGAGAGTTTGCCCACTAGGAAGTTTGATTTACACATATCAACGTACGAAACTATACTAATAGACCGCAAAAAAATTTACAAACTAAGTTGTATCCAGTATGTTCACACCCCTCGTATACGGCCCGCCGCAAAAAAATACTCTCGATGGAAACATGACTTAAAGCCCCGTTTCCATGAAGCGTAAAACCAACGCGTTTTCGGCGTATTGGTCTGTTTATAAGGCACGTAGTACGCGCCGAACAAATATAGTTCGCTTCAGTCTCTATTGCATGTTGTCGTTTCCATGGACGTGTTTTTCGGCGCGTAACATAATACGGCATTCCGTCAGACAAATGGTAAACAGTGTCCAACAAAGGTTTATGAATCTTGGGGCTTATGTACGTTGTTGGCAAAATGTTTGATTCTGACTAAAGTACGGTTACTATGTAGCCAACATAGTGACAAACTTCACAATCTAGATCATGTCTTAACTCATTTAGTTTCCAAGCTAGGTTTGTAAAACTTGACATGTAGGAACAAAATGTAGAAATTATGATAATTGTTTGAATCCTTGTCGATTCTGACAAATGTTGTTTTACGTTAGTAAAACTACTGTATTTTAACTAGAACTTGGTATAATTAAAAAGCAAGGCTGTGCTAATGATTTATGGTACATGGGTAGAAATAATTGATGGGATGTCACGTGACAAAACAATATGGTTACTATAGCAACGGAAACTCTGGAAAAAATCACAAGATCTTGTACGTATTCAGTAACGTATTAGTATTGATGTGGAACTGAATGCAGAGTTTCTAATATTTGAGCTTTGCGACTAACTTCCAATGTTATTTTGTAACGTTATCTTCGCCATTGCTTTTTAATCATTGACTGGCGTAGTGACATAAGTAATTACCTCAGTTCGTCTGTGCGACAAATTACTTTCAGCTGAAAGTATAAATTGATTCAAACCATATTAACTGTATATCAGTATAGAATGATTCACATCTAACAATCGATTAAATTCCACCAAATTATAGTTTTTGTGGAGACTAGGCAAACATTGGAAATGCAACCAGATGATCTTCCAACAAATTATAGTGGAGTTTTTGTGGAGACTAGGCAAACATTGGCAATGCAACCAGGTGATCTTCCAACAAATAATAGTGCAGTTTTTGTCGAGACTAGGCAAAATGTTGCAATGCCACCACGTAAATCTTCCATCAAATTATAGTGGAGATTTGGTGGGCACTAGGCAAAAGTTTGCATTTGCCACTACATGAATCTTCCACCAAGTTATAGTAAAGTTTTTGTGGGCACTAGGCAAACGTTTGCATTTGTCACTACCCAGTTATAGTGAAGTTTTTGTGGAGAGTTGGCAAACGTTTGCGATGCAACCACGTGAACCTTCCATGGGCAAGACAATCTATTAATATTCTAATGCGTAATGTGAGAATCAGAGAGTTTCGGATTGTATCATCTTGTTTTAGAAATAATTTGATGAACAAAAAAGTTGCATCATTTCATCATTTGCTAGGTATATGTATAAGATACATGTAAACACCAGGTATATGAGCTGGCCTAGTGGATGGTAAGCTCGATTGCCACTATTAGGGTCCTGTGTCAATTCTTCGCTCAGACCAAATTTTTTTTTATTTAACTTAATTGCTTTTATTTGTTCTTAAATGGATGGCACTTAATATACAAATGCACATGTGATGCCAAAATTAAGTACACTATGTACACTATATTAAACAGTTCAATCTAGAATATAGGTCTCTGAAACCCCTTTCACAAATGTCACACGACGGGTTCCATATGGATCCTATCTTGGTAGCCCTTGTACTGAATATGGGTTCCACATGGGCATATGTATATTTACTGTCTTGCCGGTTTTATGGGTCGCTAAAATGTTCTAAAATAGTTATTTTTCCATTTACTGGAAGACTACTTCATACCGTTCCAGTGTAACATATGTATTTGCCACCACACAAAATATTGTCAGGAAATAACATGTATTGTCAAAGTTATAAGATTCCCTCGTTATATATTAACTATCCCTCGTATGTATGTTTTATATGAGTTTATTTGCAGATTATCGATGTGGGTATGAATAGGGATGGCTATCATTACGTTCTAGGAACGCTGGTATGTTATTATATACGTATATATCATATGTTATACATAATGTCCTTTCCACGATTGATAAACCTACACTTTTAAAAGTCGTGTACATCATTTAGACCAACTTCTCTATTTTAAAAAACTAGACAATATGCAAAGCGAGGAATTATAGATCTGATATAACTACAGAGTGGAAAGTTCGTAGATCGATGTCCTACGTGTTATAGAGTAGTCGTTTATAAGACACTACGAGAGTTTTTTAAACTTGTCTACTGCCATTGTATTCTGTTGCATCATTTTGAAAACGTGTATGATCATTTAACGTTTTAATACCAGACTATAATGTTTACTTATTTTTACTGCTCGCGTACTGCTCATAGCTGATATTCGATTTCGCTTCAATGTCATTGAACACTAGTTGTCCACAAATAGAACGAAAACAGAGTATTCAGAAGCCGTGTAAGAATTCACTTTTGTCCCATTCAACTAGGTTTATAGAAGCAAGTTGTAAAGAGGGTTACTTGTAACAGCTTCTGTCATTGCATCTTCCGTGATTTCAACAATGTCTGCATTTCTGATATTAAGTAACGTATATATTGTCCCCAGACACAGAAAATGTATTTCCTACGTCTGATACCTCCGATAGACTAATGCATTTAAAATTTAATACCAAATCCCATTTATAATTTATAGATACAGTAACACTACGAGCCTCGTACAATCAGATTATCACATACACCTTTATCATGATCAATATGCAGTACATAGCTACCGGTAACCATTGATCTTATGTTTGGTCTATTGTATACAGTACAGTATACAGTACAACCTATTTACAGTGACACTGTATTAAAAAAATTGCGGGCTTAGTATGAGAAGGCTGTTAGACTTTAATGCCACTTACAGCCTTATAAGAATAATGCATATTTGAAATCTTCATCATAAGGCGGGCCTATATTCTCGAAAATCGGAAGTTGTAATGTTGAACAAATTGAAGTTGAAACAAATATTATTTTACCATAAGTGAAGAATGATTGTCTGACAGTTTTTCTTGGTTTTTTTCTCAAATTATTGATTTTGTAGTTAGGACCTTCTCATTCTAAGAAAAGTGTCAACTGTTAAAGTGATTGTGAATGTTGTGTTGTATTGTTGTGTTTCAGGGTATTACAAGTATGAAAAGTTCACTATGGAGATCGTTCACTTTTGGTGGTGTGAATATAACTGGATTTAGGTTGGTCACTGAAAGTCATAGACATCTAGCATTTACAGAAACCATCGGAGAAAATCAAACCTCTGTACGTATATATATTGCCTTAAGGTGCGTACACAAAGTAAGTTTTGCTATATACTTGTTGACCTAAAATACAAGATGTTCTTTGTAGTTACGTGTAGTACGACTTTATCGTACGTTTGCTCAAGATGTAAACCTTCATAGTAACCAAGTGATATGAGGGAAGTGTATGGACATTGTGTACATCTTGTAAAATGTACATCCTCGACTTATACACCAACACTTACTGTGTGTACGGACCTTGAGTCTACCATTTTTCCTTGTCCTTAGCAAATCGAATTTGCCATAACTTAGTATTTGATTTCAGTGTTGAGATAATATAGCACATTGTTGCATAATGTAAGTACACTATTAGATCTACAATAAGCAATACTTGGCAAGTAAACGAGGAAGTGTTAGCTTTACTTGTGACGCGACGATGTAAGATATATTGATAGCAATATCAACTTTGTCTTGTAAGATTCAATGTCAATAATCAATACGCATCATTGGATACTTACTTGTTGGAATCCTTGTATTTTATCCTCGTTTCTCATTGCAATATGACTTGTTGTGAACGTACTGCTGTTACAGACATACTAAGAAAGTTGTAATACAAACATGCTGCGTGTAAATAACATTACCAACACATTACTTATTCTGATTATCGGGGTTAGCAAACGAAACAACAATCACTGTATGACTTGTTGCAATACTTTATAATGCATTGTATGACATATTGCGAGCAAAAACACATGTAACTTCCGATCACTTATGCTTTATTGGATGACTTTACAATACAACATGGATATATAGGATGTACATGTATAACACTCACATTTTGCATACCCAGGAAAGGGACTAAAAAGGTGTCCTTAACATTGCCTGTCTCACCCAACCTGGGCTAGTTTACCGCGACTGGCAAGGATCCTATCAAGCCGTCGAAATCAAAAGAAAAAAGCCAAAACCATCCCAAACTAGCCCAGGTTTGCAGAAGAATGACAGAATAAGGAACAATCAGCTGGCTACACGTTCTACTGGAGTGGAAGGGTAAGGAAGAGCGACGTGAGTCCGGTGTTTGTTTTGCCATTAAGAATGAATGGCCTCAAAACTAACAAGTCTTCCAAAACGCATCTATCTATCTATCTATCTACTATTATCAGTTGCTTTGCAGCATCTATGACTAACTCCAAAGACATGAAGGACAAGTTCTATGAAGACTTGCACACCCAGATCCAGTCAACACCTAAGCAAGACAAACTAGTCATAATGGGAGACTCCATTGCACAGGTTGGATCAGACTACAAGGCATGTGACGAAGGTATTGGCAGGCATGGAGTGAGCAACTGCAACACAAATGGCTTGCTTCTCCTAAAGATGTGTTCCGAGCACAGACTGTTCCTAACGAATACAATGTTCCAACTACCAAAAAGGAATAAGACTAGCTGGTTGCACCCTCGCTCCAAGAATTGACATCTGAAAGACTATGTTATAGTTAGGAGTAGGGACAAGTCTATGTGTGGTGCAGACTGTTGAACAGACCACCGTCTTATTCTATCCAAGATACACTTTTGTATCCAGACGCCGAGACGACATGACGGCAAGAAATCACTTAAAATGCTATATGTCTCCACATTTAAGACAGAGGAAAAGCTAGAGACACTTGAACCAGGCTCAGACACAGAAAAGGACTTGGCGTTATTCAAAGACACCGTCTACACTACCTGCCTCAGCTTCTTAGGCCCAAAGACCCACTGTCATAAAGACTGGTTTGACTAAAACGATGCAGTAATCACTCAGGTGATTAAAAAGAAGAACCAAATGCAATCACTGTGAATGACCAATCCAAATGCGAAGACAACAGTTAAGACCACACTCTGATACATGCGAGACAAGTGGCTCAGTCTGAAATCTAAATAAATCCAGGCATATGCTGATACCCACAACACGAAGCGTACACAACATTCGTGGATCTTACAAAAGCGTTCGATACAGACAGTAAGCCGAACAGGACTCGCAAAGTTTGGATGCCCCCCCCTCCCAAAGTTCACAACAATGGTGCGCCAATACCACGATGGCATCAAAGCTCATGTACTGGACAATGGAGAACAAAGTGCAACCTCTCCCTACGGCCCCAGGCTAGACTATGGAGGAATCGGACTCGGAGGAGAACTTCCCATAGAGGTGCGGCAGCAGGCCCGTAGGTACGCGCATATGTTCAATGCTGTCCACTAACTTGGTTCCCTGTTATTAGGTACTGTATAATACTGTTATCATTGTAGTTGTATCATCAAATGACATTTATATTTCTGTTACATTATCATAACACATATAATATGTCAAACATTCTTACACAGGTAGAGGTCGCACTAACTGTTGACGCTATCGCAGTTCTTTCCACAGCTTTATGGAAAATAAACCGTAAGGAAAGTCAGGAAATACTGGGATTTCGACGTGGTGAATTGTATTTACATATGGATTGTAGCACAGACCCTATCAAATCTTTACCAAAAGGTCACTTGATTCTAGACTATATTCTAAATGTAAGTTATTTATTGGTATTTATTTATCGATGACCTAGTATACATGTTTACGTGTGTCCCATATCACATGATATACTCTTGATCAATTTGACTAAATACTCATGACAACAAAATGCATACATGTATGCATATTTTACATGACAAAATGACATACTAGTAGTTTATAGTGCGCCCAGTATATTGTGGAAAGCGGGAAAATGTGAATTGAGTTACGGAGGTAGATTTATCAGTGGTATTTTGGTACAGAATTTCAGAATTTACCGATTTTACTACAGTCAGCTAAATCGGCCAATGTTAATAAACATCACATTATCCTGGGCGCACTATACTTTCATGGTTTACGATAACCAATATAGACAGGTATAGAACTATTAAATGATTTCCTCTATGACATCACAGATATAATTCCTTCCTTCCATGCTGTACGTTCTTCAACTCTTTACTACATTGTTGAGACATACATTTAAACACTGAACACACTTTACATTGAAATTCTCTGGAAATTTTGCAAACTTGTCAATATTAAAACAATATATAATCCACTGTTTGTTTTATAGAAGATTGTCTTCATATAAATTTCATATGAATTCAAAATCAGTGTAGCTGTTGGGCGCCTTAAAATCCACCTAAATTTAACCTACGAGTTTTATGATGAGACAAGATAACACCGTTCTCACTCCTTGCTTCTAATCTATAAATCACACTACCAACACTATGATTGTATAGATTGTGTTATATCACATAAACACCGTGATATTTCATGTGAGAACAAATCGAAGAATATTGTTTTACAACACGTGTGATAGCAAAAATTTGCATTACGAAATCATACATTCATACACAAAGTTCACTAATTTAGTAACGAAATATGTTCTGTATGAAATCAAAACAATAATTTGTGTTGAAACATTTCAATTACTGTAATTCGAATAGATGTCAATTGTTTACAACTTTTAAAAAGTGTCGTTTTAGTGGCTAGGGTCGGAAAGCAAGTGTGAACTACTTTTTACGAGAAAACACTCGATTTACGAAATGTTCTTCGGTTGATATTTTTACAAAATTCCGTATCGAGTCGATTATTTTTGGTAAATCATAGTTTGAAAATGTGATTAAAAGAATCTACTACTCGTTCTCTTTGAGGTCAACATTTCTTAAATTCATCACGAAAAAGAAAGTTATTAAGCTCGCCAAAGACTCACTTAATAATTGTTTTTTTCTAGACTCATTTAAGAAATGTTCATCTCAAAAGAAAACTCGTGGTAGATTCTAATAGTATATATATATTAACAATATTAGAAGAACATGCAATCATTAATGGTGTGTAAGCACAGTTCTCAATGACAACGACTCAGATGAATAGTCGCATATGTTCGGATATACAAGTTTAATTCATGTAACATTCTGACAACATACATATTTGATAAAAAAAACCTAATGATTTAATGGAATTATATCATTTAAATGTCAAAGTTTTACATTCTCATAGTTTTACAATTCAAAATATTTTTAACATAGCACATGAGGCAGAAATTGCACCCATTTCCTCTCGTTATTATGTCTGCTACATGTAAGCGGATTTTGATGAGTATTGAAATAGAAAGTATGTCCATATGTGTGAAACTGGACATATCTCAGTCAGCAGCAGTACCAAAATAAACCTCATTATGGAAGCGTCGTATGCCTCGTAATGAAACGGATAAAACTGGTATTCAAGTATACTCTCTCCCAAGTTCATAAACAAGTATGTACATGTAGGGTGGAAAACAGGATGGCAGAAACACATGATTTTTTAGTTACTCTGTCTTTGTTACTTTCTAATCTATCAATGTGTTGTATAATTAAATAAGACAATGTTTAGAATGTGTTAGTATGTTTATGGCTTAAATAAAAGCCATTTAAGGCTTGAATAAAAGTCATTTAACTACATTTATTGTTTAGTTATTTATTTTGTCTTACAAGCTTCACAAACTCTCATTTCTCATGGAGACCACTTGATGGCCATAATGGTGTACAATATGCTATATATGCTCGTATACCGCTCTGTGAAACCTCATCTTTGTGTTGATGCTCATTTTTAATGCTAGTGCATATATTACGCACATTATACATTACAGTTTTCTACTGTCAATTCAGCTAATTATATGATACATTATAGGTGACGTTAGAAGATTCACTGTCGGGAAGAATTGCATTTGATCAGCATGGTAACAGAAAGGGTTACAGGTTACATATACATCATCTGAGTTACAGATCTCCATTAAAACAGGTAATATATACTGGGATGAACCACATAACTTCATGTTTTACAAGTGGTGTCTCTATACTAAGCAGCTAGTCTAACACATCACAGTGACACTGTAGTAGTGTATTCCAAACAGTATCTTTAAACAATGTAGATATGGGCTTAGAATTTCATACAAACTTAATAATACATTCACTTCAGCATATTATGAATAAACAATAACTTAATGACGGATAACGTCAAAAAGCCTACAGACCTGTAAATATACAGATTTTGATCGCCGCCCGTTGTTCCGTGATTCCGACAGACCCTTATGTATAAGCAGGTATTTCTGTATAGTGCGATTATGTAAATGTTGATTAAAACGTTATTTATCCGAGATGACGTAAGAAATTTTACTAGACTTTAAAAATGATGTCATGCAAACATTTGTTTTTTTCGGAGGTGTTTCAAGTGAAATGTTTAAGAAAATTTTAGCGAAATGTGTTTCAAATTGTCTGTGTGCTCCGGTATACGTCAGTATAAATATGACAACAATAAAGCTAAGAATAGAAAAGTTATACCTAATTCTGCGATTTTTTTATCCTCTCACGTAATTCACAGAACTAACAATACCTCCGTCGTATTGAAAACTTTTCAACAATCATGTAGTTCTATTGGCCAATATTTCTTAATGACACTAGATGCATACACATTGCAGATACGTCTTGGGAAATCATGACGATATTGGACGCAACGCAGCAATCACTTGCATTGATGAAAAAAAACATACATTCATAAATAATTATGATTAAATCTTACTTTTAAAAGCAAACATTTTCTAGTCGCATTTAACCCTGGGCCCCAACGACGACAGTACCTAGCCCTGAAGTTACCGATTGTGTCTATTACTCAAAAAGTTACTCTAATGACACGGATTTGTTCGTTGTCACTACATTGCATTGGGTATGTTGGAGGACTTGTATTGCGAGGGCGTATCCCGAAGTAACCCGGCATACTATATTGTGTTTATGTTTATAAGTGTCGACTGTTTTTTAGATATTTTGTAAGACGGTCAAAAGTTATCTATTTTTGTTACTATGCTGACCGGGGCTAGCCGTGTTCATTTTAAAAACATCTAAATTTGTAAGTTTCAGTCGAAAGTATGAACACGTCCAAATATGTTGCATACTTCCGGATTCCCCGTCGTAGGTGCATGAAAACATTTATTTAAGTAACTTGCGCCTCATCAACCGGTTTTTGTTGTAATTTGAGCAGATTATACTTTACTTTATGGATGTATGTAACATATGTATGTATATATTGTGATCATATATTGATTAGATAGGATACTGGGAAGATGGTGTAGGTCTACAAGATTTAGATTTGAAACCAGACAGAGAACTACAGGAAGAGAAACCATTAAATAGAACCAGAATCATCACTACAATCATTGTAAGTTACATATCCTTCATAATCTTGAAGATTAACATGTTTGGTTAACACAAGAGTAACAATAGATTATCAACATAAATGTGTATTTATTTTCTAAAATGGTTAACGCAATAAACGCTTTTCGCGTCAAATCAACAAAACGACGTCTTTTGATGCAACGTTTAGATGTAAGAGTTCTGTGCGTTCCGTATGTGCATTTATCTTACTTTTCTTTATACGTGGGGTGTTCAACGCCCAATGTTCCCCTACTTGCTTAAAACAATCGATATATCTCTTTTTGACCATGGATGAAAATATGTTCGGTACAACATATGATCTTTATATGTAATGTTTTTACAAGTTTGTGAAAGCTAAACACAACAATGTAGTAGATGTTGTTTTGACCTTGTAAGACAGAATGTCCCATTGTACAAGCACCAAGATCGTGTTGGTTCAATATCAATTGGCATTTTTCGGGGAAAAGTTTGCAAGAAGTCTGCATTTTGTATTGGTGAAATTGCACCAAATTGAAAAGCGTCCAATATGGTCGAAAAATATATGAAAAAGCCATTGACCAAAAATGGAATTGTAACAAAGGTTGGAGTATGCATACGATTTGTCTGTCGTAATTATTTTTAAAAAAAACATAGTACATGCATAATTCCGATAAAAATGTCGTGTTCTCCTACGCTGGAAATCAAAAGCACACATTGTATTCTCATACTTTAAAATTGAATTTACTAACTGGTTAATATTAAAACATCGATTAATGAAGGAAAATGTTACGGCGTTGTCATAGTGTCTAGAAAAAAGCTCTAATTTGTACATGTCACGTTACATTTCAGAATCAACCTTTTATTCAAGAAAACAAGAACAAAAATGGCAATCCGAAAATAGGAGACCAACAGTTCGAAGGTTTTTGTATCGATATGATAGAGACAGTAGCGGATTTGGCAAATTTTAGTTATATTCTTAAACTGGTAAACGATTCACAGTACGGATCTAAAACGAAAGATGGTTCATGGAATGGTTTAATTGGAGAACTCATTAGAGGGGTAAGTACACATTCTTAAATTTGTATTTCATTTTAATGTGTATATGAAATTGATTAGTTGTTGATGTTTTAGGAGCATAGTGAATATAGTCAATATTTATGTTTATGGAAGTATTCTTTTTGTATATATGTAATTTTTGTGTTGTAATTGTTTGTAGATTTTGTGAAATTTTGAGTTTTGTGTAAATATTTTACAATTTTGTACAATATTTAACTGAAAATATAAAGGTGTATTTGCCTCAGGCAAAAATGACCCAATGTATACCAGGGAGTATACAATACAATAGGTATAGCCTGTATGAGATTGGGAAATTATCACCTACAAAACCTGATACCCATACATTGGCAACATTTAAACAGTTAGGAATACTTAAGTTTAGGGGTACTAGAGGGGGTCAGAATAAACGAACATGGAACTTGAATGATGGTGTAAATTTAAAAAACATTCAGACACTTCCCCAAGAAATACCTACTATAGTACCTATTTGAACTTTATCTCCTAACACCAATCCTGAAAATCCCAGAACTAATCATGAAAACGAAAATAATTCCCAACATCATGATTTAACTAAGATCAAATGCGATTCAATCACTGTTTGCAAAGGCCAAACTTATATAAAGGTGTGTTGTATAAATCCAAGGTCAGTCAAAAACAAGAGTCTTGCCCTTTCAGATTACATATCATCTAATGATTATGATATTGTTGCTGTAACTGAAACATGGCTAGGGGGACCCTCCGATAAAGCTTGTATTGCTGAGCTTGTTCCTAGTGGTTACAAAATAAAACATGTTCCTTGCTGTGGACGTGGTGGGGGAGTTGCAGTTGTGTACAAAACTTCTTTAGATATTCAAATACTAACTTCTACTAATGATAAGGTTTTTACTACTTTTGAACACATGGAATGCACTGTATCCATTAAGAACTATTCTCTGCGTCTAGCTGTTGCGTATAGACCACCACCAACTAGTAAAAATGGCCTTAAAACTAGTACTTTCCTGGAAAATGAATGGCCATCCTTTCTGGCCAAACTTGTAACATCAGAAAGTAACATCATAGTTGTTGGGGATTTGAACATCCACCTTGACAACCTAATGAATTTAGACACTGTAAAGTTCACAAGTATTCTTGAATCTTGTGGCATGCGACAGCACGTTACTGGGGCAACCCACGTGGCTGGCCACACATTGGATGTGGTAATCACAAGAGACACTGACACTTCTGTCTCACATGTAGAAATATCTGATCCTGGTCTACCCGACAGCAGTGGAAAAACCTCTCGTGATCATTTTGCAGTAGTTTTTAAAGCCTGCGCTGATAAACCTGCACCTATAAGAAAAACAGTGAATCTAAGAAAGTTAAAATCTATTGACATTAATGAATTCAAAAAAGACATCAAATCCTCAGATATTTTGGAAAGTGGACTGCATATATCAGACATTGATGAACTAGTTGAGGTTTATACCCATGGGCTTTCATCACTAATTGACAAACATGCGCCCCTAAAATCCAAAACCATAGTATTAAGACCCTCAAGTCCGTGGTACACTGAAGATCTACATGACGCTAAACATCTGAGACGAAAATTTGAGCGAAAATGGCGAAAATCTAAATTGACAATAGATCATGAAATATATAGGAATCAATGTTCGGTAGTCAACAAAATGTTGAAACAATCCAAAGTATCCTATTACACAGATAAGGTAGAAGCCTGTGGTCGTGATCAGAAAGGGTTATTCAAGATAACTAAACATCTGATGGGTGAAGAAAAAGGAGTTGTGTTACCAACTGGTAAACCTGCTAAAATGCTTGCACAGGACTTCAGTGACTTCTTCATTAACAAAATTGAAGCAATACGTACCGAAATAGCCACCAGTATTCAGTCAAACCAACAAAACGACAGCGTTGAATTCGAAACTCCTATTTTTGTGACCGCTACCAGACTGTCTGTATAGATGGAGAGCTTTCAAAACCTGTACTTATGAACTACAGCGTACCACAGGGATCTGTGCTTGGTCCAAAGAACTACATCATGTACACAAAACCAGTCGGTGCAATCTGTAGAAAACATCAATTGCAACATCATTTCTATGCTGATGACTCACAATTATATATGGCGTTCAAACCAAAAGATTGTGTCTCGCGGGATGAAACTCTGCAAAGAATTGAAGCTTGTCTGAAGGATATCTTGCACTGGATGAAAGATAATTTGCTGAAACTAAATGCTGACAAAACAGAGGTAATCCTGTTTGTACCAAAACGGAATGCCAGCACAGCTGAGAATCTCACAGTGACAGTTGGCGACGCTGTAATCAAACCATCACCGATGGTGAGAAACATTGGTGCAATGTTGGATTCACATTTGGACATGGATAAACATGTAAACTCTGTTTCAAGGTCGTGTTTCATGCAGATCCGACAAATAGGTCAAATCAGACAATATTTGACTGTTGATGCAACAAAATCCCTGATTAATTCTTTAGTAACATCGAGACTAGATTACTGCAATTCATTATTATGTGGCACCCTGAAAATCATTCTGAATAAACTACAAATTATTCGAAATACAGCTGCCCGCCTCATCACACGGACACCGCGTTACAATCACATCACTCCTGTACTAAAGGATCTTCACTGGCTGCCTGTACAGTACAGAGTAGAGTACAAGGTTTTGACTCATGTTTTCAAAGCACTACATGGAAAATCGCCTGGCTACATCAGAAGTATGTTGGAAGTATATACTCCACAAAGACAGCTAAGGTCTCAAAATGATTCTGTTCTTCTAGTTGTGCCAAGGACGAGGACTGTGACCTACGGTGA
The DNA here is from genome assembly GCA_963678985.1 of Spisula subtruncata. Lineage (NCBI taxonomy): Eukaryota > Metazoa > Mollusca > Bivalvia > Venerida > Mactridae > Spisula > Spisula subtruncata. The sequence continues at coordinate 12,126,398 of OY787665.1, forward strand.
CCGATGTTTCACAGCTGCTGCACCGAAACTCTTGAATGCACTGCCAACAGCGCTCAGAGACAGTAAAACACTCCCGTCCTTCAAGCCCTGAAAACGCATTATTTTACTATAGCTTATTCATGCTGAAGTTCATGGTTAAGTAAACGCCCATCTACTGGGTTAAGTAGAGCCCCATTTCAAAGTGTGGTAAGGTCTAGAGGAAAGTATGTTATTTCTTCGACCTTTATGGTAAGGTCTAGAAGAAAGTATGTTATTTCTTCGACCTTTATGGTAAGGTCTTGAAGAAAGTATGTTATTTCTTCGACCTTTGTAACTCATATGATGATAGTAACTTTATGTCATCTGTGAGTCATCCCCCTTAAAAAGGAAGTATCACTATTCCTTTAAGGGTTAAGGACATGTGGTAATGGTACTTGACGTTATCCTTGTCCTAGTTGAGGTTTACATTCAGTTAATACCCCTACAGATAATCAAATCGTTGTACACCACTATCTTATTGTAGCAAAGTATTTCTATATACCATGTCTCCTAAGTTTAATATTGCATTTCGTTTCGGCAATATGATACGATATGATGGTAGACTAAATAGCGTTGATAAAAATGTTTTTGTATATTTTATGTACATTGTATATTGTTTTAAACATGTATTAGTCGGGACTGTACAGCACTTTTGAACGTGTGTTTACATGAAAAAAGGGCTATATAAATATGGTATAATAATAATAATATAACAAAAACTAAAGTAGTAAATGTGAAGAGGTTACGTTGCTTGGTTTTGTTAATCATATATTGATGAACTGTCTGATAGGCATACCATACATGTCCGAATGGGAACAAGCAATATTGGATTGCTTGTGTAATAAGAATGTTCAACATGTCTTCGCTTTGAACAGTGTAACTTGTTTCTACAAAGAAAGCGTATGATTTGTTTTTACTTTGTTAATGTATTTTATTTCCGTACTATCACTTTATTTAACTGAGAAGAGTCTTAGTATGTAGTATTTACACCTGTCATTGAGTGTACAAAACTTACAGACTTCAAGATAAACAAACCATTAAGAGTTATATGCAAAACCACTTTAAAGCCAATATTCTTTTCATTATTTTCAATGTTTTTGTCTCAATGGAAACCAGACTTTTTGTCCGAATAAAAAACAAAAACAATTTAGATTTGCACAATGTCCTTATTGGAAAGTACATACAAAGTGACATACACATAGCTGGAAAACTATTAGAGTTATGAAGTGAACCAGATTGTGTCGTTTTTTCATTATTTTTGTCAATTACACATTGTTATACGTGTATAATCTCCCTATTAGAGATGTGCACACCTAGACGGATCTTTTAACGATAAACGTACTAGGGGTTTTCTCAAACGTATGTATGATTTCTACTAGTGCAACTGATTTACCATCATTTTGATTTTGATATAATATAAATTAGACGAATTTAATCAGTGTGTGCTTAAAATTTACAGATATTCTTAGTTCTTGGTTTTTACATCTCTCGTTTATGTTTATCCACATACCAATTGGCATAAGCTTGGAAATTGTTTGAGTTAAGGCAGGATCCAAATTTATTGACTGACTGACTAACGAACGGTCGGGCGGTGGGCAAGTATGTAGTCCTCCGGTTGAAAATTAATTGGTAAGGTGGCGCTTAATATTATAAAGATAACAAATACAAAATATCGCTGGCTTAGAACGAGAAGGTCGGAGCTACAAAATCATCATGTTGAGAAAACAAGAAAAACAGTCTAACAATAACTCTTTACTTATGGAAAAACAAGTTTTTTCAACTTCATTTTGGTCAACATGACAAGTTCCGATATGAAAATAGGCTCACAAGAAGCGATGTAGATTTCAAATAATCATTAGACTTAAAAAGTCGTAAGTGTCACTTACGACCTTCTCATACTAAGCCAGCGATATGTATAGTTGCCTGAAAGAGCAAGGCTTTCAAGAACGAGTGTTTTCTTTCTAAATGTATGTTAACTTGGTATATATGCCAAGCATGTACCAGTACCACAAAATGTGTATTTGTAAAGAAACTAAATACTGAATAATTATATAATTCCTACATAGTATCTATCATACATTTCAGGAAGCCGACATAGCGCTGGCTAGTTTGTCTATCACACACTCGCGGGAAGAAGCTGTCTACTTCACTAAGCCATTCATGAACACAGGGATCAGTATTATGATAAAGAAGCCAGAACGAGAGAAACCAGGCGTGTTTTCATTCATGGAACCTCTCTCCTACCAAGTTTGGGGCTGTATTATCGGCGGTTTTATAGTCGTCAGTTTTATATTATTTATAATTGGTCGGTTCAGTCCATACGAGTGGGAGGAAGTGGACGGGAGTTTAGCCCCGACCGACACGTTCTCATTCGTAAATACTTTGTGGTTTTCGTTGGGTGCACTCATGCAGCAGGGTCCTGATATCTTCCCAAGGTGTGTTATCAATGTATATAACTCTATCGTATATATCAGCCACACAACTGTGCATTATTTATTTATCTTTGGGTTGGTATCAGCTTCTGGGTGCATGGCATTCTTCATTTGTTAGCTCACGTGTCACGTAGTGACACGGTGAGCTTATGTGATCACTCTTTGCCATTCGGTCAACACTTTCTTCAAACGACTTCTCCTTTACCGTTTGGCAAAATTTGATAAAACTTTCTTGAATGGACCTGTACCGAAGTTTTACTTATGCTTATGTTACGTTGATCAAATAGGTTATGGGATCACATAGGGCGTTATATAATGCAAAAAATATATTATTGTATGATGTAGGTCTAGGGCTGTCATATTTGGTATGTAGTATCATCTTGTGGTTCTCTAAAATAATTATTTAAGTTTCCTCTCTTGGTCAAACTTGGTCCCGCTCCGGGCGTCACCAGTTGTATATACTTGTATAGGGAAAACATACAAACATAGTAATGTCTAAAACTACACTGCCTGATATTTTGTATGAAGCATTGTCTAGTGGTCCTCTACCAAGATTGTTCAACTCATTTCCCTGCGTTAAAAATTGGCCTCACCATTTGGGTAACCAGTTTCACAAATCTTCTCTAACACTACAATGTTTGGTATGTAATACAAAACAAATGTATCCTCTAGTGGTCCCCTAGAACGATTCTCATATTATGCCCACTGGGTCAAAAATTGTTTTTTTTTGCCCTGGGGTCAAAAGTTTTCCATAGACCTGTATAGGGTAATTATTTAAAAATATTCTTGTTGAAAACATCAAGGCCTGGAACTTAGATATTTGGTATACAATATCACCTAATGGTCATCTAACAAGATTGTTTAAATTATGCCCCTTGGGTCAAAATTTGTCCTACCCGGGGTCACAAATAAAACATAGATTGACGGAGGGAAACTCATCGTGTCTGAAACTACAATTCTTAGGTATTTGCTATGTAGTATGTAGCATCATCTAGTGGTCCTCTACAAAACATTTTGCTCAATATTGATCCCTATTGTTTTTAGGTTAAAGGTCAAGGTCCGCTTAATTACTTGAGTTCCTTTTCATTCACAGTCTTCAAACTTGATAGGATAATTGACATCATCAAGTAGATAATCTATGCGGATTTGCAGTGGGGGAGACAAGTGTTTTTGCAACAACAGTATCTAGTTTAGTATTTATTCCCAGAAGTTGTAACTGATTAATTAGGTCACCATAGATGCAAACTGCGACAGGTGGGCGACTTATGGTCTTCGGACCCTTTTGTTGTATATTTGTGTTATTTATTTATACATGTTAACCAGAGTTTCTAGATAGACAAGTTTATTAGACTAGTGAATTTGGCGGGCAACTGGTGGTGAAACATGTTACAACATGTAGGTACCATATACGTGGCATAAATACTGTAACATCAGTCATGACACATTGCATGCATTTAATGAATATTTAAGCATAGTCAGGTATCTAGTCGAGAGTTTTGTTGAATTTCTATATTTTATATTTACATTTTGCGATTGGTTAAAAACTAAATATACTATTATAAGCTAGCGTGTACATGCTGATGTAGACGTTTATCATGGTGATGGAGAGAAATGATGTTACATGGTGTACCTGGTAGATTAACCTAATTGGAATCTATTAAATAAGGAGTAACATGTAAATACCTATAATACATGGATATTACTGTGTACGCAGTTTATTCAGTATTTCAGTTTCATTTATATGGTTTATATTCGTCATATTATGTTTTAGCAAATATACGTCACAATAAGAGATCAATGACAACTATGAAAGTGTTCAAAGATAAAGAGTCGAGAACGAGACAGATGACGTCACGAATTTATATCATCCTATTGACATAGATCATGTGACTGCTATTGAATAATTGTCGATCAATCTAATGTCAGTTATCTAACCTGGATAAACTCTTCCAGTCAGTTGTATGATTTAACATTGAATGGTTGTTGTTACAAAATCTGAAAAAGCACATCCAACACTTAACACAATTTATTTAATCAAAATAAGTTTTATTTCTCTTTATTATTTAATTAATGTAGTGAAATTTCTAAAATTTGTCAACGTAGAAACAGTAATTTGTCCCTTCTCTTTTTCTTGTTTGATTGTTGTTTTAAATCATTACAATTGCAAGTTTGCATTACAAAGAAGTGTTGTTAATTTGATAGTGGTATTTAAATGGAAACGATGTTCAAGCATGCCGATTTATTCAAGACTCAGTAATTCTGCAACGTCACTAAGGGTGCTGAGTGTATGGCTACTTTTTCGGACAACAGGTGTGCGGGTTCAATAAAATGTACCGTTGAGAATGTATCAAAGAATTTATATCCTTTTTGTTTTACATCTTGTGTGGTATTGTTGTGCTAACAGAACTACATACGAAGCATATTTGTTATTGATTATGTTCAGAACACTAATGGTCAATAAGCAATCATCCTAAACTTGCCATTTATATATGAGCCGTTCTCCAGGAAAACCGGCCTTAATGACATAATTAAGTAGTTACATACATGTTTTCTCATAAATCATGTTAAAATATCTTTCATCGTTGCTATAGTAACCAATTTCCAAAAGCTACTCGAATTGAGAAATACAAGGTGTCAGTGGCTAAAACAGCAGTTACATTTCTCATTAAACAAACTCTCGCAATTTTGTCGTGTTTTATTGAAAAATACAATAATTGTAAAACACGTGTCAAAGTTTACGACAATAATTGATCAAATATGTTAACTTTGAGTCAAAGACGTCTGGATGTGGTTTGCGATGTCACTCAAATGAAGGCGATAGAGGTTAGTTTCAAAAGTCTATAACTTTGTTAATAAAGGTTATAATTGGTTCAGATTTTCAGAAAATGTTCGTATGAGTTTCGCCTTTCTAACAATATATTATCATGATTTTCTTAGATTTGTCACTAAGCCCGTTTTCCTAGAGAACGGTTCATACATATTTGTAAATAAAACATGGCGCAGGAATGCTGATTCTTTACTTTACGTTGTATAGTCATATTGCAGAGATACATGCAAAGTGTCAACAGATGAGTCGTAGAATGGCATGATGCGTACATTTTATAATTACGAAATATAATTATGTGTCTCGTTACAAGGGTTATATAATACGTTTAAAAGTGCATGTATATACCATGAAAGTAATGCATTATACGATATAAGATATAGACATGTACTGTGCGTTTGTTTGCAGATCACTTTCAGGTCGTGTTCTTGCTAGTGCTTGGTGGTTTTTCACGTTAATAACCATATCCTCGTACACTGCAAATCTTGCTGCCTTTCTTACATTTGAGAAGTTGACTACACCTATTAATTCTGTAGATGATTTAGTCAAACAGACGGGGATACGGTATGGAATCCAAAGATCCGGGTCCACATTCGATTTCTTTCATGTAAGTACACATATTATAAATAGCGTATTGAAATGTAGTGTTTAGAGATAATTGGTGCTATATTTACTGTCTCTATTTAGGTAACGAAATAGTACCTGTTAATGTGTGAATGGATGTTTGAAACAATAATCCTTGCCTGTGACAATTAGGTTCTACGAAAACACACATGCACATATTTGTTATTGAAATAGTCATTGTTCATAACGCCCAACGATTAAAGACACAACGACGTACCGTGCATTCATCAAGGTCCCAAGTGTGTTATAATTAAACTGAAGCTTAAAAGGCCTATATTTCCCCTTCTATAACTTTGGACCAGAACTGTATGGAGGGCGCAGCATGATATCAGCAGGAGATCGCTATCAGTGTGTATCTAGGGTTGTAAAACACGGTAAATGATCAATGTTATTAACAAGAGGCCCCTATATGTACTGAATTTCGGTAATGTACCACTGTAAGTACACTAGAACATTTGAATCATAAATTTTGCCTGTAAATGCATTTTGAGTTTCAAAATCGTATCTCGGCAAAAAATCAATATGGCTTCCAGGAAATCCGAAGTACAAACGAATGATTCACGTTTTTTAACTGTCAGTACGAGTATTTCCCCTTGCCAAACATATTTAGAGACTGGATACATAGAATACAACAAGTCTACGAATTGACTTTTTGCGACTATTTTATACATGTAGAATATGTTTTCTCATATTTTGAAGGATTCTAAAGTTCTGATATACCAACAAATGCATAACGTGATGAAAGAAGCCACACCATCAGTATATGTAGATAAACCTGATGAAGGTTGGGAACGTGTTAAGAGGGAGCGAGGCAAATATGCATTCATGTTAGAGTCATCAAGCAATAATTATTTTAACCAACGAAAACCTTGTACTACGATGAAAGTTGGCCGTAATCTGGACCAGAAGGGTTACGGCATTGCAATGCCAAAATATTCAGATTTGTGGTAAGTATACTTAGTTTTATTGCATGCCGAGTACGTGACTTTTAATATTCTAACACGAAACATGTGTATATTAGTTCCATATGTATATACATTGTAATTGGGTGTGTGTATGTATCCCCATTGCTCTTCTTTACATTTCCGTACTGTGTTAATGTTGATCAACGTAATCTCGCCTCTGAAGCCCCAACCAGTAGGACAGGCTTTAAGATTCTGTTAAAAATAGAACTTGATATGTGTGCATACAGTTTTGTCAAAGTCGTCCGTCAACAATTTCTTCAAACGACTTCTCCTAAACCGCTTGGCCAAATTTGATACAAGTTCGTATGGATGTTCCTTGGTTGGGCCACAGTTCTTTAAATGGGTCCGGTCTTTAAATTAGTAAGGTCACGGATCTCAATCAAAAATTTGGTTTTTAAAGACAAACTTCATAAATCGTCCTGTCTGAAACAACAGAAGCCAGGGCTTAAAATTATATCCCCGGGGTCACTAGTTTTACGTAGACTTAAATAGGGAAATTATTTAAAAACATTCTTGTCTAAAACTACAATACCTAGAACTTTGATGTTTTGCATGTAACATCATCTAGTCTCTACCAAGACTTTGTTAAGTTTGTTCTAATTATGACCATGAATTCAAAAGTGGCCCGGCCCCCGGGGAGCATCAGTTTTACATAGAATTATTTTGTTGGAAACATTCGAAAATCCTCTTGTCTAAAACTACAGAGCTAGAGTTTTGATATTTGTTATGTAGCATAACACAAAGATTGTTCAAAGTATGCATCGAGAAATAAAAATTGCCCTTCATTGGAGTCAACAGTTTTTCGTAGTCTTTAAAATAATACTTTACAAGAAAATCATTTAAAAATCGTCTTGTCTAAAACTACACTACCACAAACATCATCTAGTGGTCCTCTACCAAGTTTGTTCAAATCATTTATATATACTTGTATAGGCTGTATGTCTTATTTTGGTCGTATTCTGGAGCAATATGTATCTAGATAATTATATGTAATGTTATTTCCCGCCCAATTCCTACCTTTCCCATTATTTTAGACTTGGTCAAGTTGTAGTTGTGCCTCTTTAGGTTGCATTAACGTAAGGTCACTGTCCTTGGTGTTTTAAACTAGGACTCAGTGTTGATATGCCTTATTTGGTCACTGTTTTTGGCATGGGTATGTGTAGTTGTGTTGCCGTGCAGCGAGGCTTTGGTGAACTTGGACGAGTCTTATCTGTGTTTCATTCGGTCTCATGCAATAACCACCAGTCTATTATTTCTTTGTGGAATTGGGTCTTTCTGCATTTTTTCGGCTGTGACTTGGATTTTTTATTGTTTCGTTGGCTTTTGTATGGGCATTGCTCAGTGTAGTTGTGTTGTGGTGTCTCTGATTTCTGTGCTCGGCTGGTTAAGTTGATTGCTACCTTCCATGTCTGATTTCCTCATACCTTTTTGTATAGGGAAAACATTTAATGTCTTTTTGTCTTAAACTGCAAGGCATCATCTAGTCTTAGGGCTTAGAAGTTGTAAATGATTTATAAGTCATAATATGTGCGTATGTGCGACCTTATTGGGTCCTTGGGTCCTCTTGTACTTTTCAACAACAATTGACACATATGCACCTCGTTCAAATTGTCATGTCGAGCTCATGTTATGACAATACCTTTTCGGTCGATCATGAGTCAAACTTGTTGGAAATGCATTTGACAGCCATATAGCCTCTATTTAGCAATACAAAAACGTGGGATATAGTAAATATCATCATTCAACTACAATAACATATTATAACAACAACAACAAACTTTTAAGTCGCTCCATTCATGCATGCCATGTAAATACGAGGAAAAATGGTCCATTGTGATATAAGCTCTGCTGTGCGATTTCCAACCGCTTGATAAAATATTGTTTTTCGGGAAAATCATATTTAGTTCAGAGCACATATTTTCTGAGAAAAGTCGCGAAAACATATTTTTTGTTTGATGATGTCACACTATGGGTGTTTGTAATATACTTAAAATCTAGGTCCTTAAATGTTTGTGAAAGTCTATTATTTTTGGGGTAAACCCTTACAAATATAAAAGCTAAACATGAATTTTGGAATCAGTGACCCACATCACCATTTACAGTTCTATAGGATAAAAAAAGATTGTGATATGTATGTTGCTACTTGTAGTTTGTGATATTAAAAATCATTTTCCAGACCGCTGCCTTAGATCCGATAATTTGGGGCAAAACCTGTCAAAATCTTAATAAAAGCCAGAATTTTGGGAATCGGTTGATTACAATGTCATAAAAAATATTTTTGAAAATTCTTAATTGTGGTAGGTACATAGTGCCTTACAGTTTAAGATATCAAAAATATAGTGTCAGAATATGTTGTTAAATGGTAGTATTTGGCGTAAAATAGTGTAAAACATAAACAAAAAGTGAGAACTTTGAGAATTGGTTAATCATTTTGCTGTGTTTACTAAAAAATCAAATATCAAATTAGATTACAATACATCCTTAATGTGTCACGATCCAACAAATTAAATATTCGTGTTTTATTTCCTTTTTCTTATAGGGTGCCTAAAATAGGACCTGTACTAATTACACGACATTATCATTTTTGTTCATATTTTGTGACGTCAATGACGTCACTTTGAACGTCAGTTGTAGTTTCTTGCCTCTAGTTTTCATTTTGTCATAGCATGTCACTATGTTGGACGATTTTGTAAAGGTATACCTTTTTGGAATCCTTAAACATTACTCTACACAAAACTACCAAAATGTGAAGATGTGAATTTTTGACACCAGGTTTGAAATCGCACAGCAGAGCTCATATGAACAAATTACTTGTTAGTACGCCTGGCATTGTTTCAAACTAACTACTGACACGATTCTTGTATTACCTAAATGGGACTGCTAAGATGGCGCCGTAGTAAAGTATTGTCTATAATAAGCAATATGTCTTCTATTTTTAGTCATTCCATAAATATAGCAGTTCTACAGATGCGGGAACGTGGTGATTTGTTAAAGTTAGAACAGAAATGGTGGTACAGCAAGGGTGAATGTGCAGGGGTCGATGGAGGGGTCAGTATAGTATAGATGAAATAAACTACTGAAGCACACAGAACATCCAAAATGATAGGGACAACGGAGCATAGACACGCACACATGAGCCTGATATTGAACGAACCCTTAACTTCAATAAACCTATATACTCACCTTTTAAAATGACAAACTGTATACTTTGTATTCACGATGTTTTCTTTAATCTTTAGAGGGTTACCACGCCACTACGCCATTTCGTATATTCGACGCAATTAAGTCCTGATCACTACCAAACTTTGTCATATCTGTCCTGTATGTTTTTTCGTTGTATTTATGCAAATGTCGTCTACTGTGTCTGTGTTGTTTTTGCATTTTAGTAACGAATAAGAAAATACAAAAAGTATATCAAATAAATACCAAGATCTTCTATGTGAGAACAAAAGCGCAACGTCAGAAGCTTTTCGGCACGAAATTATTTATGTGATGGAAAGAACCCTGCACCACTCGTTGTCTTTAGAATCAGGATTTCTTAAACACACCATACGCTTCCTACATGTAATAGCCTGTGTTTTCTATCTCCAAATTAATCACTTAACGGATCCTATATATACAACATACGTATATCAGGAAACACGACACTTTTATTTATCGTGTTGCGTTATCGTCCTTATTCAGTTGCATTGTTGATACAACAATGGAGAATAATTCAAATTATGGTGACAATTTACGCAATGTCCAAATCGGGTATTATTTTGGTGAAATGCGAAAACTGCAATAAATTCAATTTTGGAGACTAAAACTAATAACATAAAGCGTGTGCACATTGTACTGACAGTCACTTGGTCATGTGCTTGACTAAAGATAGTAAATTAATACTTTTTCACATACATGTTCATGGATATAATATATCCATGTCTGTATTACTAAAACTAAAATGAGTTCATATTCATTGATGTGTTTTGTACGATATATTTACAGGACAAGGGAAAGAACGCGTTGAATCTAAGCAATGTGTCTGGTATATTCCATATACTGATTGGTGGGCTTGTTGTTGCCATGTTCATCTCTTTATCTCATATTGTATTCCATGCAAAAGTTTCTACCAGAGCGAGGGTATGTGTACCACTTTCCACTTACGACCTTATAAGACTAATGCATACTTATTCGTATTCTACATCATAAGACGCTTCGTATGTGCCTATTTTCATGCAGGTCGGATATTGTCCCATTCTCGTTCAACCAGCGTATGTTTTTTCAATTACATTCAATTTGGTACTTGACTAACCACTGATTTATGAGAATGGATATTGTCATGTTGACTAAACTGAACATGAAAAAGCTTGTTTTACCATAAGTAAAGAGTGAATTTCAGACTTTTTCTCTTGTTTTCTCATAAGATTTATTTTACTTAAAACCTCTCATGCTTAGCTAACACTGTTATAACTGTACACCCTCTTATAGTCCAGCTGTATGTTGGTCGAGTTATGCTTAATACAGATCAAATATTCAATAACATCACGATGCTGCAGACTATCAAAGCGGAGGTCCTTTGTCGAATTTCGTCAGGGCCACTGTAGATTTTAGAAACAATTAAGTGTTTCCCGCCCAACAAGAGATGAACTGCTTATCCTAACATGTGACTAGGTACACTCAGAAAACCCTTGTTAATATTCTGGAGGTCAAATGCTTTACTTAATCCATAAAAACTTGAAAAGTTTGTCACATTGTTTGTCTCTACAAAATCTAGACCAAGTTTGAAACTGGGTCGCGTGAGGTCAAAAACTAGGTCATTAGGTCAATTCACATAAATACATTGTAAACACTCTAGAGTCTACAATTTAATATATTTGAAACTTAGTCACATTGTTTGTCTTTATGATATCTAGGTCAAGTTTGAAACTTGGTCATATGGGATCAAAATCTACTACTAGTATTTAATCAAATAATTATTTATGCATTGTCAATGTCGAAGAAAAGTGTCGCACTCCCAAGTCTTGCACTTTTCGGCGAGTTAGACCCTGCAAACATTCGTACATAATTACAAGCCTAAACTCGCCACTTTGTGGCAGGTTCTTAATTAAGAGTATTATAATAGTATTATAATATAGCATAATATGGGTAAATGTCCGAATCTCAGGAATATATTTGACAATATAACACAACTAGAGAGGGAGTGTGTACATTCTCTATTATAGGATGTTTATCGTGTAAACACCAATGGACAGAACGATACACACCCTGATGTAGGCTATCAACGAGCACATGATAGAAGTTTACTTGACAAAGCTCCTGTGATAACTTGTACAACGAGTAACGGTGGGGTAAGAAATCGAACAGTTAGTATTTTTATATTTCTTCTACTTATTCCATAGAAAAGCTGCATTTAGCAGCGTTGATAGTCTATAAATACACAGTATAGTTTTTTTCGCTAAATACTAGATATGATTGCCTGTAAAATAAAAATGCAATCTGAGATAGACTTTTCTTTCTGGAAACCAAACTGATTTTTAGAAAGTTTATTATATTGTATGCTCCTCTTATGCAATATATTGAGTAAGATCTGTGAATAAATCTATGCAAGTAATAAGATACTATGCTTATTAAAATGTAAAGACTTATTCATTTTTTCAGGAACCCCATTTAATCGAATTCGACGATATCCATGACGACAAAATAATTTCTTTAGATGATGACGTAACTTGACACGTGTATTTGGTGTGATTTGTTTGTTTTATCTCATTCAAGATGTTGTGAAAGAAAGACAATTGTCTGATATCACTTACACTAAAGTGTGCACAAAGTTTGAATGGCATTACATCGCGGAATGTTGTGACTATGACACAGTGAACGATTGAAATATTCTACGATGGAAATGAGTGTTGGAAATGAAATTTGCCTTTTTGCCGAAACGTTTTCAGTGTTCTTTTACATGTATATATTAAGTTTAAATTACCCTTCAGTACCTCAGTGACTTATCTCTCGTCAGTTCTGTTTCTCTATTCCACTAATGCTGTCATAAATGTGTCCGTAAAGCAAATAAATACAAGATCAACAGATGTGGAGCAAAGTGACACCAAGTATACCTCAGGCTACCAGATTATCTACACATGAATCGTTCCTTACGACCAAATCATATTTTCAATCTCCATCCTATCTTAATTACTCCTCATACTTGAGGACTTGAAAAACGCAACAGCTGAGTAGGTCAATTTAATAGGTTCATGATATTATCAGTATTTGTTAACTTTTAATTTACAAATTTTAAAATGCACATTTACTGATAAAGTCATATGCTTTATAATTGTGTTCAACTTACTCGTGCATATGTGACCATTGCTTTTCTGGATTAATGTTAATATCATGCAATGATTACTCAAATTGTACTGTTTCAACGAGTTAGGTACATTGTATCTAAAACAACTCCATTCAAATACAACGTTCGTATCTAATAGTATGTATTACAATAGCATCAATTGATGATATCAGTGGGTGTATGGTTAACAACATATCCTCTGTTGAGTTTTTAAACTCCTTAAACAAATGAGTAAAGCATTATTCATTTTGGTAATAGAAACCCTGAACTATCTGCGGTTGTAAATTAGGAATAAACTACGAACAATACAATGTGTTTTAATGTAAATGTAGGGCTACTTATTTATTGTTTTCATTGCGAGAGAACGTTGTCAATATTCAGATATACGCGTGCTGCACATAACGTGAAGCGTTCTAGATATAGATGTTATGGTAAAAACTTAGGTTGTTTGTCTGTAAAAACGTTGTTTATCAGAGTATGTATTAATAGCAAAACATTTCACTTTGATGGTACATATCGCTGGCTCAGACGGAGAAGGCCGTAAGTACCTTATAAGGCTGATACATATTTATGATCGGTACCGCAAGGCACTTCTTATAAGCCTGTTTTTGTGAACATCGGGGCTTGTCATGCTGACCAAATTGAAGTTGAAACAGCTTGTTTTACAACGAGTATAATATAAAGAGTTTGAATGTTCGGACAGTATTTTCTTGTTTTCTCAAAATATCGATTTTGTACTTGCAACCTCCTCATTCTAAGTCAGCAATATGTTGATTATTTGGCAAAATAAATGAACGAACTACAAGTTGTCGATGGTTTGACGATATACAATATGTTGGTGAATTGACGATACACATACAAGGTGTCGTATGTCATTAATGTGCCCTGATGTGGTGTGAATATTACTCGTCATTTGTAAATTGTTTACGAAACATTCTAAGAATGAAGAGTGAACAAGTATTTGAGTGATATTTAATACCAGTACACTGTTTGTTTAAAACTGCCTCTGTTAAATTGTTATACTAATATTTACCATGTACGAGTTTCATTTAAAAAACATTAAAAATATCCTTCCGTCTCGGAAAAAATAATCGTATGTCAGGTATGCACTTAAAATAATTATCTGCATATAGAGTATACACTTTGGCAGTAGGTTTGTGTCTTTCTTCGAAATTCATAATCACGTATGTGTTTATGATCGAATACACAAGTTCAGTATATATTTATGTACAATGTACTACTAGGTATTAAAAAGAATATGGCACACATTAGTGCCACTACTACGTACTTTCTGTTATGTTAATGTTGCAGTGTATGTAAGCACACATACATGAGCCAGTCTCCATGAAAACCTGCTATTTTGACAGAACTATTTAACTGTTTTTCAAAACAATGTGTTAATACCTTGAATTTTAAGGAGGTTACAGCTGTTTTGGTCGAGTTCGTATTTTGGAAATTTTATGTGACGTCGCCATGGCAACGTCATTCCAACGCCATCGATTTGCTACAAAAATAACAATGCTGTTGGACGATTTAAGTAACAACTGGTCAACATTGTCCGTATTCATACGTGTACATGCCCCCTCATTCTCTCTTATGTTAAAATCTGGAATCTGGAGTTCTTTATTTTTGTAGCATTTCTACTTTTACCGCTAAGGATCTGGAATTCTACAATTTATTTGGTGTAGATGAGACATACATGTAAAGAATACACTCGCTGGATTGTGTGTTAGTTTTCAAGGTTAATTAAATGTAGCAGGATAACCAAGGATTCGTGTATGTATGCTCCTTGTAAAGCATCAATTGTTTGTTCCTTTGTAAGTCAAACTTCTATCACAGTGTAAAAGTTCTTATGGAATGACCATCGTATTACAAGTAAGTAAGTAAATAGTTTATTAACGTGACATGTGTATAAATTACAATTAAGGTCTCTGATGATACATAGTATTGTACATATATACAGATATTGCTTATAAGTTCAAATATACAATGAGCTGAAACATAATATATTAAATATATTCAAATAATCATTTGAAAAGAAATTATTGACTACATATATTTAAAGTTACATGTAACTAATAAATACAATACTAGTTTTATCAAAAGTGTCCTCTTACAAGCGTTATAGTATAGTTTTGTAAGGACAAACGAAAAATTGCCCGAGGCGAAGCCCAAATGATGATAAGAGTGTTATATACAGGATATCTAAAAAGAAAATATACGGGTTATTTCTATCAAATAAGATTTTGAAAACGTCTTAAATTAAGTCACAGACTAAAACTTACCCCTTACGTTAGAAGAACGTTAATACTTGACTTAAATACGCTAAAACTGTATAGTTTCTTTTTGGACACCCTGTATATCACACAAAGACCATGAACAGTTATAATTACATCCTATATTTATGAATTGTGCTGACAGGCTTTTAAATATGAATACCAGCATGTAGTTTATAAATGCATATATATTGGTATGTAATTCAAATAGGACTGTACTTGTTCAACTATACGATAATGTGTAAATATCTACATCTATGACATATACATAAAGTTCTGTTTGCTTATATTTTTCTGGTATTAAATTTTTACATCGTATGGAGTGTGTATTTTGTATGATATTGTAATATTTCGTCAACCCAGAAATAGACAAACAGGTCGTTTATTTAAGGACATTCGTTCCTTTTGAAATTTTCTGTACAAGGTATATAAAACCTGATATTTTTATGAAGATCAGATCAATGCCAATCATTTAGAAAATTCGCAACAGTTTTGCTCGGCTAGTTTTTTAAGATATTCTTAGATTTAGAGGACAACCCCTAAAAACTGAAAAATGTATTTTACCGAAAAAGCTGTGGTTCAAAAAGCATAAAACTTGGCATACATGAAATTATGCATGTTAGAAATCAAGCAGTGAAGTTTATTATATACTTTGTAATTTTTTTGTATTTTTTAATAATATTTTAAAATATGTATCTTTAAAAAAATATGTTTTACGTGAAAAATCTTTGAACATTCGGTTTTCGTATATGCAACAAGTCCAGTAACAATAATATAAGTTTTATAGCAAATTTCATGACGATTGCTCGGCTAGATTTTTTTTAATTGAGCTTATTGTGATTTCAGAAATGCTGAAATCAGGAGAGGTTACAAAACGAATCAACGTTTTGCATCCGTTGTCTATATTTTTTCGCGATAATACACGTGTAATAAATGTTAATAATCAAATTTGTCAACAGTTTAAGGGTTGTTTCTCCTGTATTGGCATGTCAATACCTTCTAGAAATAAACACAAAATAACCTTCCTTTAGACAGTTTGGGGTGCGGTTATAAAATATTAACTAGTTTTGATATGACCGAGCGCATAGTACTACTTTTTACAAACGTTGTAACCAACTCGTGAGATTTGGTGTTTAAAACCATTTGGAATAAATTATTCGTGAGGTCTCATCAGTAGTTGTTTCGATATTTTTATCAATACTGTAAATTAGTATTTAACATTCAGAATTATCGCGATTTTAAGACATGAAAATGTACTACCACATCAATTTTAAACTTTTGCATACGTTTTGATCATGGTAGTTAGATGCTTGAGATATGTCAAAGGGACTGTGATTTTTAAACTTCCGCTCAACTGAAATGGAACGAATGTCCTTAAGGTATGTCGTGTACGAACAATGTGATGCAGTAGTATTGTATTCTAGTTTGAGATATTTTATGGGAGTACAAATACGTAAAACGAATACCTTATTTAATCATAAAAAATGGGAGAAAATCCGACAAGGAAGGTAGCACTCAACCTAACCAGCCGAGCACAGAAATCAGAAACACCACAATACAACTACCCTGAGGTTTGCCCACATATAAATCACACATGCTATAACATTATGCATTAGTTTAAGACAATAATAAGAGACAAAAAGTACAATGTTCTTGCAACAATGTTATGTAAACATAAGACTGACCTGCATAAACGAGTTATACATACGTTTGTTATAAACAATCTCCTCACTCATAATGTCAGTAAAACTGCTTAATATGAGGGTCACTTAAAATAAAAGTCACTGTGAAAGAAAGGTTTTCGTATAAATTATATGCATTATCGTACTGACTGGTACCAATGAAGTGATCAGTTTATTCTTGCTGCCAGACAACCAAAGAAGAACCTCATGTGTGAATTGGATTCCCTATGAAGTCGGTGAACATATTTTGGAAAACATTCAATGACTTTCACATCCTAAAACTTCCAATACTTGGGTAACCAATTTAAGATCAATCATAAGGTGCAATGAATGCCAAACTTCCGAGCGTATTACACACATATACGAGAGGTGTTCAACTTATTTATGAACAAAACATGAACACCGATTGTGCAATATTAAATAAAAACAATTGAAATATCTTTTTTAAACCATGCGAGAAAAAGTTTTAAGTCGAAAATTTGATCATCATACATAGTATATTTCATTTAGTTAAAGCTTAAAACAACAATTTAGTAGATGATGTTGTTTTTCCTGTTTTTAAGGCAAAATGGCCCTTTTATAAGCATCAAGAAAGTGTTAGTAAATTTTTATTTTGCATTTTTAATGATCAGTAATATTTGTCGTAAGACGTGTTATTAAAGTTCTGTTTCCAGTAATTGTGAAATGGCATCAAAAATTGAAAATTGCCTAACATTGCCAAAACCTACACTACAAAGTTAAATTGGTTTTATGATATCTATGACGAATCCATTAGCAAATCGTGGAATAGTACCACAGATAGGAGTGTCCATAGAAACTATCAGTGACATTATTTCGAAACAGTTGAATGAATAGTTCTTGGAAAATGCAAAGTTCCTACGCTGAAAATCAAGAAAAACATGCCTCGCAGCCAAAACTCTTGGAATCTAGAAATGCGAATGAAACAACATTATGTGGAAAAATTGTTTCATTATGGCGAAGCAATGCTGAATTTTTAAGAATGTTATGATAGATTATGGTATGCTATTTTAGAAAAGGTCAAATGGTTAGGGAGAAGTTCATGTTTGTCAAGCTTTGTGTGTTCGCGGCCGTTTTTATGGAAAGGCATTGGGTTTGCTATTATGGAAATACGCACATCAAAATCAATAACAAATTGACGAAATTGAAGGCTGTGGTGTATGTACGAACCGTTTCAAATCAGTTTTTTCGTATCGTTCCTAGTGACTGTTCCAAGAACATAGTGTTTCGTCCAGATTCAGCTTCAAGTCAACATATACAACGCCAAATAAAAAACTTAAGACTATAACTTTGATATATATTATAATCAAACAGTGGATGTCGAAGTCTTATCATGCCTTGACAATATAATTTTCTATCAAGTTGATACTAAAACAACGATTAAAGAAGGAAAATGTAAACGTAATTATTACGAGTTTCGGACCTTCAAAACGCAAATAACAACACCCTCTACCCTAATGCTGATTATGATTTAACCATTACATATTGGCTATTTACAATTATTATATATACTTCTTGATACACTACTTTACACAATAATATGAACTAAGGCATTGCCTATATGGGTATTTAATAAATATTAGATAACCGCTAGGCTATATTTGTAGATATAGACACGGGCTCCAGTTGCTATGCATTATCCAAGGGAGATAACAAATGCATGCAATCATTCTGAATTGTAATCTTTTTACAGCACACAAGTCAATCAATCAAATTGTCATAATTTGATTCCAATTCAATAAAATCAAAGACGTACCTTGTTGTACTGTACTGTAGTATTGTAGGCCTGGTTTATTTATATTCCAAATATAGATAATTTACAGACTCCGATGTTTGTCTTTCGTCCTTATCCGCTTGGAAAATCGAAAATATTACATAAGCGACAACGTATGGACCTTCCTAGTACACAAGTTTGTCCACCACAAATAATTAATGCACCCGTCAGTTGCATCCCCAGTTCCCCCGACCACAGGGATCCATGGGGAATAGCCAGGGAGACTGACATGATTTTACCATCCAGCTTCCCCCGCAAGGCAGGGGAAACTTATGATTTATTCTGCGAAAACCAATACCCTAAAGACAATATTTACCGGTAGATGTCAGGGGAAATGCAGGAGATTTTACCATCAGCTTCCCCCGCTGGCCGTAGAAGAGCTGTTGATTTTGACAACTCAAAATTCCAGAGCGCCCTTCCCCCGGGACTGGGGTGCTGTGGATGAAACTAACTGGTACATAAGTCTTATACACACTGACAGTAACAAAATAATCTCATAAACATTGCTTTGACAAGCTATACATTGAGACATAGAATTGTTGATTTGCATTGTTCAGTTGTTGACATGGAACGAATTGTGTAGCCTACTTACGTTCAAGCATCTGGTATGATCTGAGTGTTGATATCATTGTATAACTACGTAAAAATGTCTATTAAAGACCAATTTCCTCGGAGATCGAGTACTGTCATGATAAATCGGCTATTTAAATGAAAATTTCACCTTTATTTTTGATGATTCTTAAAACATCTTCCATGTGCAATGGGCGCATGGAAATCTCGCAAACGCTTGCAATGAATTGGCTAGTGACACGGTCCCTGGTCATGGTGAGTAAAGCGTATTTCTTACTTCCCTTTGTTTTTTAAAATAGTTTGTTTTATTTATTACACATTTTTTAAAAATGATAATTAATTGAAAGAGAACGATAGGCTCAACCGTTTACAGCTTACTATTTTTTTATATTCCAAGGACTATTCACCTAGGAAAACTGCACAATATAAAAGTTTTTATTCAATTTCTTTGTTAGAGTAACAAAATATCGATGTTCATTTTCTGTTCATAAATAAGTTGAACACCTCTCGTAGTAATGATATCTTCTTGTTCTACCGACAACCACACCAATCATGGTGAACAAATATGGAATTAGTGCAATTTGTGACACACACTATTTCTCGTTCTAGTATCAGGTACCATTAGGACACGCCATTTACTTCGGGAGTGTATGGCATTCACATATATAGATTCCCCGGGTAGGCTACGAGAAACAGTTGTCCATTCACACACACGCAGTACATGTCGATATGTATCAATTACTCTACCTGCTGGATACGTTTACATCAATTCTACATCAGCATAGAGTTTGGCTGTTTCACTTGTTGATCTTGAATTTGCAACAGGAGATGATCGAAAGTTAGGACTAGGTATACGCCCTTCGAAATGATTACTAGTACCGGGGCTCGGTATTTCAGGTAGTGTGACGTCATTAATAGAAGATCTGTCCGATGTTATATTACTCATTGGTGTGTTTGTTAGTATCAAATCGTTAGATTCTTTTGAAGCATTTGCATGACCTGATTCTATAGTTGTAAATAAGGCTGGTACTTGATTCGTCGTCATATTATCTTGAGGTCTAACTTCTTCGTTTGTGGTTTCTGTCGGATCAACAGTCAATGATGTTAAATCTAAATCAGTAGATCTTTGAAGTGATGCTTTCTCACCGAAAGCTATCCTACTATTCATATTTATTCTCTGTTCTAAATCAGGAGAAATTAAGATAGGTCTAGCTGTGTCTGGTACTGCTATCGATGTTGTATTTGTTTCGTCTCGTTCTGTCTCATTCCCAGTATCATGTCGATCTTCTGCTTCTTGTTTCCCTACTTCTGGGTTCATTTGTGTCATAACAACACCTGGTCCTGAATGTTTTCCCGACAGGTCCAATGGTGAGACATTTGGTTCTGAACTATTCTTAAATCTATCGTCAATTGACTCATGCGAGTACTTCAACTCTTTTTCAACATCTTGTGATGTATGTTGTGTATTGTTTGTCATACGTGATGATGGCTTCTGTCTAGGCGTAGATATTAAATTTGGAATTGTTGTTGAGTGTGATGCTAACGAATGGTTGTGTTCAGTATTGTCATGTTTTAACGAATGTAAAGTCTCTTCCCTAATAGGGCTTGGTATTGGAAGTTTTGTATGTTCAGTACCATACTTTGTAACACTACCACTTCTAGGTGTTTGGCTCGGAGAATATCCATGTTTGAAAGTGTTAGGTGTTAGTGGAGTAGTATTAGCCATTGTCAGTTTGACGTTACTATATTTTGCATCTGGAAACACAAGGAGATTAGTTCGGGGACGGAGATCTTCCAACATGGATGTTTCCCTCGGACCTCTGAGCTCTTTGGGAGTCATTGCACTTAATCCAGATAATGTGTGCGGCAGTGCATCTATTATAACATCGGCTGAAAGAGGCAAGTTTGGGTTATTATATATTGTTTGAAATCGCTAATTCATATGTTCGAGACTTATTGAAGTAGGTAGTAAACATACATGAAATTTGCACGCCTGCAAACTATGTGTATGCAAAATAAGCTTCACATACGAAAGTCATCCGTAAAGTCAGTGAACAAGTATTTTTTTTAATTATTGTGAAAACGTTCGTTAAAATATTCGTGATTTACTGTAAAAACGAAATATTGTTTGATGTCAACGTCTCTGACAATGCATGTCGGAACTCCGTAGTGGCATGTTCTTTAGAATTATTTTGTTATCTTACAATAAATTGCTTTGAAATGCGAGGTCAAACCTTAAGAATAAGATATTCTAAGCTATGTTAAATTTTAGGTACGTGATTATATTTATAACAAATATACGGAATGGACAGAGGTTGAATGATGACGAATGTAATGAAAATAAGTTCATAATTTGGACTGCCCCGTATTACGCGACAGGAGCAACGATAACGTACGTACATGTATATGTCAACTCCGCAATATTAATGTACCATTTTAAAATTCATAAGATGCCGCTCTACATTATGGCAATAATGCAGCGACCAGTAATAAGATTTACCTTCATTACACAATACGCAAAATACACTGTAGTCTTCTGTGTTTAGCTGCAAAACCACCGAAATAAATTAATGAACAGCTGCATCGGTATGTGAAATGTCATGCGAATACATTTATTTTTTTACATAGCAGGACTGAAATATAAATTTGCGGATTATTATTTTTTGGGGGGTGTACATGTACAGTGTTATGTAACACGTGATGGTGCTATGTGAGACTTACGTTCAGGAGTTATAACTTTCTCTGGTTCAGGTGATGGTGTTATTGGGCGTGGTTTTCTGCAGCATCTGTACGCAATAAATGCGATAATCAACGTCACAATCAGCAACACTGCTAATCCACCTGCAGTAATAAACTTACGTTAGATTCTGATAATGCACACACGACATTAGGGATTGATACGCTTTATAGTGTTATATTATCCATCTGGAATATTTAAAATTAATGTGTCTTAAATTTAAGTGATCTGTTAACAACCATAATCTGAAAGAAACAAGTAATTGGAATATCATGCAATAGAGAAGCCCAATACATGGTTTTAAGGTTGTCATTGTCCGAATAAATCAGTGGCGGTGCATTATTTCCTTATTGCTCCCGATATAAATCCACATACCAAGTTTCATAAACCTAGCTTAAATATTGTTTTGGTTATGGCAGGATCCAGTTTCTTGAAAGACGGAAGAACTTACAGACGGGTGGTCAACCTATAGTTCACTCCGGTTGAAAACCGGTAGGGGGGTTAAAATCATAGATAAACAACCAAGCAATTTGGAAAGATGAATAAATGCGAAAGTGCCCAACTCATATTTGACCAGTGTGGAATATCCTTATTTATCACATAACCTGCTGTGTTGGAGTGCATTAAAGCCGTGCCGGAAATATTGTAATGCACTCCTAACCCATTCATTAAACATTTAAATTAGCTTGACGATGGTTGGTTGATTGGTTCAGGGTGATGTAACGTAAGCCAATCCGTGCCTTGAATCGACCCGTTAGCCACCCACGAAATCTCCAAGTACCACTAAATTTTGTTTGAAACCTCATGAAAATATGCTGCATACATCATCATTTTTCTAAACGTTAACTAAGGTTATATGATAAATAGAATCTTACAGTCGTGCTCATTCCTTACCATTTTTGTCGACAAAAACAATATGACACTCGGCATAGCATCGTGTCATATTTTTTGTCAACTCGTTTAATCAAAATAATAATGAATAAGCACTTATTCGAGATCCTTTATGTTCATGCTGACATATTATAAAAGGAAGATTTCTATTTAGTCGTGTAAATTAAGGTGCTAACTGACATACTTACTCACTGATTTTCAAACTTGGAATTTTGTACGAACTTACAAGCAATGCTATTGTAGGGGCATTGTTTGTACCTTTTTAAGATCAAAGACTCAAGTGATGGGGTCAACATTGATCGAGTTTGCTATATACAGTCCAAAACGAAACTATACATATTCGGGGTATGTTTATCAATTCTTAATGTTCTGCTATCGCAAAGAAATTTTACACATTGTTAGACAAAAGATGTAAGTTTTTTCAGGGATTGTAACTCGAATAATTTTTTTAAAATTTCAATTTAAAAACTTTTTTTGACCGTGACGTCATTTTGACGTAATTTTCGACGTTTTCATAGTTTATGTTTCCCGCTTTGTACCTGTAAAGTGTTGATTACATTTATTTTTGTATATAAGCATTTTATTGTAATCTAGCTATTTCGGATAGCCCAAAAGAAAAAAGCCACATGCTTTAAGACCCGTGCTGTGGGCGGGCCAATCCAAACCGCAGTTTTTTAGATTTTTTTTGACACCAAATGCTTCGTGTAATTCACCCATACCATGCATTGCAATGTGTGACTCTGGTTTCACTTGCATGAACCATGTATCTATATCTAAATACATGCGTGCATGAACCATACAACATTCAAAACTAAAGGTTTGCTGCAGTGCTCAGAAATAAACTTGCTTAACGAACATACCAATGCTTGTGAGACACATCATATTTATAATATCAGTATAGACATTTGTGAAATGCAATGAACACTTTCATGCAATAAGTGCCAGACAGGAAACACATGAAGCACAGAAAGTGCGAAAACGTTGTAAATAACGTCAAAATGACGTCGCGGACAAAATACGGTAATTTTAGAGAATTGACATTTTCAAAAAAATATCCGAGTTACAATTTTCAAACTGGTGCAAGAAAATCTTCAATATTTTGACTATGTACAAAATTTCTTTGCCATAGCAGAATCTTAAGATTTGATTTAAATGCACTGAAGTGTATACTTTCTTTTTGGGTTCCCTGTACATAAGATTCAAAAGTCTATGGCTGCATGGTTGTTAGACTTCCGCATTTATTAGGCTCGTGTAATATACCTGGAATTCGTGCATCTATAGACTTTTGAATCTTATGTATTCGGTTAGGATGAAAATATTGGTTATTCAACGCTGATCAAAAGGAAGTGTAGCCCCTCTTGAATTACAAAGAAATACCAGAAATAAAAAATAATGAACATTGTATTATGGTCAATTTTATTAATGTTTCACCTATGAAAGGCAAAAGCAAAAAAAAAAGTAGTAACCTAAAATAGCCGCAATGATAGTCAATGTATTGTCAGGAGGTTCGGTTGTCGTGGTAGGAGCAGGCGTAGTGGTGGGCGTGGTCGACGTTGTTGTGGGTGTGGTAGTCGTTGTTGTTGGCGTTGTTGTTGTGGTGGTGGGCGTGGTTGTTGTTGTTGTGGGTGTCGTCGTTGTTGTTGTGGGTGTGGTTGTTGTAGTGGTAAGCGTGGTCGTTGTTGTGGTGGGCGTTGTTGTTGTGGTGGTGGGCGTTGTTGTTGTTGTGGTGGGCGTGGTCGTCGTTGTTGTGGGCGTGGTCGTCGTTGTTGTGAGTGTGGTCGTTGTTGTTGTGGGCGTGGTTGTTGTGGTGGTTAGCGTGGTCGTTGTTGTGGTGGGCGTGGTTGTTGTTGTGGTGGGCGTGGTTGTTGTGGTGGTGGGCGTGGTTGTTGTGGTAGTGGGCGTTGTTGTTGTGGTAGTGGGCGTGGTTGTTGTGGTGGTTGGCGTGGTTGTTGTGGTGGGCGTAGTTGTTGTTGTGGTAGGCGTGGTCGTCGTTGTTGTGGGCGTGGTCGTCGTTGTGGTAGTAGTTGTTGATGTGGTAGTAGGATCTAAAAAAGATAGCTTGATAAAAATATAAATACATGCATGCTATACTTTCTGACAAGAACCAACTTTCTTTACACCCTTTAGAATGTTTATCACGGAATATGTCCGGTAGTCTTCCGCATACGTATGTGTTAATTAGTAGTAGTAAGTGTTCATTTAGCGCATTTTAATCATAGGTAGCGTCATTACTAATTCGTTAACACTGGAATATACCAGGCTACTTTGCGGCCTGTATATAAGGATACTTCTTGAAATGGTAAACTCAGTATTAGAATGGTGTAACTTTTATGTTTATACTTCCATTATTATCGAAATGCTCAAATATTTTCCATAAATATACAATGTCTGTTTAGAGCCAAGTCATTCAGTTCGGATTAAAACCGCAACAAACTTTCAGATTGTGTACATGAGTGTATTTACTTAAATAAAAGTTACTTACCGCATTGCGCTAAAATAAAAAAAGCATATCATTCTTAATGATACATTCCGCATATAAGTCTCTTGTGCAGGGTGTCCAAAAAGAAAGTATACAGTTTCGGGAAATTGTTATCAACTCTTCATGTTCTGCTTTCGCAAAGAAATTTTGCTCATGGTTACACAAAAGATGTAAGTTTTTCTTGGTACCAGTTTTAAAATTGTAACTCGAATATATTTTTTTGAAAGTCAATTTCCAAAAAATACCTTATTTTCACCGTGACGTAATTTTGACGTAATTTACGTTGTTTTCACAATTTCTGTCAGTTTCATGTTTCCCGTTTTGCACCCATTCTCTGTTAGTGTTGATAACCTTAACACAGATTTCTACAAACTGGATTTCTTAAATTGCATTGTGTTGTTAAACAGAAGAAAAGATGTGTATATTAGCATTTGATTGTACAAAAGCGATCTCGGATAGCCAAAAAGAAAAAAATCCACATGAATTAAGGCCCAGGCTGTGGGCGGGCCATTCCACTCTGCAGTGGAATTTGTTAGAAACTATTTTGACATCAAATGTTTCTGGTAATTCACCAAACACCGTGCATTGCGATGTGTGACTCTGGCTCCACTTGCATGGACCATACAACATTCAAAACAAAAGATTCGCTTCGGGTTCAGAAAGAACTTGCTTAACAAAGGCAAGTAACAAGTAATGGGTTTACTTCTTGCTATTTTGAAAATTTTCATTTAAAAAAAATATCCAAGTTACAAGTTTTAAAAGGATGCCAGATAAACATTTCATCTTTTGACTAACCATATGCTTAATTTCTTTGCGATAGCAAAACTTTAAGATTCTATTAAAATGCACTGAAGCTGTATACTTTCTTTTTGGACACCCTGTACATTAAAAGAAACCATAAAAAAGTATCATTTAAATAATTCATAATTATTATGCAAACACAAAAATAAAATATTATCTATTTATTAATCTTACATTATAGTGTATTATAGACTCTAGTACAGCAGATTCTATACTACAATGTAAACATTTGTCCTCAACAATCGAGCAACGTAAACACATGTCCTTAAATAGCCTCTGTATACATACAGGTTAAGCGTACCATACATCGAATATGTTTGAAGCAGTTCCAACTTCGATAAGCAATGTGGCGACGACTTGGAAAGTGTTTTTCCCCGTCTTTTGGGAACACTGCGTTTCTGTTACGTTATCGTATATATTTAACTATGAATCCCTTACAAACAACAACATTCTATCACTATAAATGGATTATGTGCCTCCGTAGCTCAGTGGTTAGTGCGCTTGCCGTCTAATCTGGCGACCCGGGTCCAAATCCAGGTGGAGGCACATATATATGCCTGTCATGTTTTAGTAGAAGTGAAGCAAATAAAGGATTTGCTCGGCATTATTTATGGCATTATAAGACTATCAGAATGTTGGATATAGAACTAACGAAATACGTACATGTTTGGTACGGGTCTAATACGAGTAACAGTCCTTGTGTACCATCCGGATGTTCGGGTATATTGGTTGGTGTCTGTGAGGATGTACAGCTCATCGGAGATTGTGATACAAATATAGTATCATTAGATGCTACTTCATACATCTGTTAAATAAATACCGGAGATGTAACTATACAACATGTACGTGGGTGATCCGGAAATTATATTACTTACAGCTTGGCGAATTTGACATAATCTTGACATGTTGATTAGCATACTTTAACAGTCGATTTATTATATGTATTTATAATCTCGGTTGTATGTTTCATATATAGTCGTGGAGTATCACGAAGATGCTCGAGATGTAATACAAACACATATTTGAAATACCGATGTTTCACGATTAGTTTGCGGAAAGTGATATGTTCAAAGCAAGAACCTTGTAATATATTCATTCATAAAGGTCAGGCTCGTGTCAAATTCGCCAAGCCACATAGCAGTGCGGTAAAGCAGAATATATGTATTGTTTTGAAGTTATATACTTAGTTTTGTGTTTGAAACTGTTGGCATAATCTAACCATGAGTAGTCAACTTTACTAGAAATTGCCAAGACGCAGTTTCAATTCGTATACAGATACATGCAGTTTATAGCGGCAAAATAGTAAATGTCGAAGTCTAACGTTCCTGCACCTTGAGTTCAATATTAACAAAATGCTTAGTTCAAAAAGTTATATATGAGCAATATAGTAAATTCAAAAGCATGCCCAATACTGTGATCAATATTTGCGAGTGAACGGCAGCCTAATACTGGAAAACTTTAACACTCCAATGAATATCTGATATACTGCGATGTACTATTATGCTGCGTTTACAGTCAGCCACGATGTACACGATGCCCACGATTGGAAAATATCGTGGAGCTCCACGATTAATTGTTTGAAATTTCGTCTTACTACGCTGCCATTCTGCTACTACCTGTTACGTTCCCTTACGATACCATCACGATTCTGTCAAGATGTGCCACGAACTCCACCACGTTTTCGGTTTCACGTTTTATTGCGTCTTACTACGTTCTGTTAAGGTCTCTCACGATAGTCAAGTTATGTTGCGCTCTACTACGATTAATGTCCACGATAGACTAAGATCGCCACGTTCTGACTACGATAAAATATATTTATGCTTTAATATGATATAACATGAACAACCATTGCCTTATATCTCAAGATATTCCAAAGAAGATATAAATTCAAGAGATGAAGACGTCGAATTCGCAATTGTTTTTAATGCATCAGTCAGATGCATTCGCGCCCCACACCAAGGATGGGTCGGGATTTTTACTTGTGGGTTCTCAAAATCCCTGCCCTTCCATGGCCTGCTGAGGACTGATGGTGGTAAACTATCCGACATTTCCCCGGTCCCTGATACCTGAATATTGTCACCTGGGGTATTGGTTCGGAGAAGAAAATTCCAACATTACACCGGCAGTCGAGGAGATGAAAAGTAAAATCACGACCGTTTTCCCGGCTATCCACCGCTGTCCCCAGTTGACAGGTGCATAATATGTTCCTACATAGTAGATCTGTATGAGCAGCAACATTTACTTGTACGGGACTTGATAGAAATAGTAAATAGAAATAGAAATGAAGGAGAAGCAGAAACTTTGAACCATGTTAATTAAGTAGAAACAATAATATTGGTTCAATATCTCCAACACAGACGTCAATGTTACTAGTAATAGTGAAAGCTTCTTCTTCGCCTACTATTATATGAAGTGATGTTTCTAAAACAAGTAGCACAAAACATAGAGAGGACAGCTGGACCAGATAAAACACAATGTATTGAAGCTGGTTTTGATCCTCAGATACACAAATTGTATCCAAAATTGCATTGTTCTGGGGAATATGTTATCGATTTGAGTCGATCTTTAGGAGCTCAGTTATATTTTCCTCTTAGATGACACTTAAGTAAGGTAGTATCCTCACTCACTTGACGAACTTCAGTGACTCAATGCGGTTACTATTCTCACTAATCTTACCCCTTCCGTGTAGTAGTACTAGTATGATATGTCAGTTCCTCCCGTTATCTCTTGACTTGCTTCATATGCTCTTCTAGATGAGCTTCGTCAGTAAGTTGCAGAGGTCAGTCGGTTGCTGAATCATTCCTAGCAGACACTTTCCTGATACATTGTATTGTGTCGACAACACGACGAATTGTACTAGCACCATACTGCTGGAAACGCATCGAAACGTAACGAGTCTTAGGAGAGCGTAACAAGCCGTAGGAGAGCGGAACAAAGCGTGCGAGGCCCTACGATGAGGCATCACGTTCTAATACGCTACGTTACGGTCTGAGAAGTTGCAATGCGCTCCACTACGATTAGCACGTTCCAACACGCTCTGTCAAGATCAATATTTTAATCGGGACAATCGTGGCAAAAGTTTTGACTGTCAAAAAAATTGCTACGATGTCCACGATGCTCACGATTCCTCCACGCTCCCCTACGATCATCACGATTAGATTCCACGACCTGCTACGTTCCCACACACTCGTCACGATACTTCTCAATCGTGGCCATCGTGGACGTCGTGGCTGACTGTAAACGCAGCATAAGCTACATGTATGAGAAGTCGATAGTTTTGTAAATATTGTATCTGAAAGCGTATCAGCATGGAAATATCGGATGTTCAACTCTGATCAATGATAAGTGGGGCGTAATGCATTTGGTGATACACGGTTGGTAAATATAATGTTTATGTTGTCAATGATGAGATATGCTGGACTTACTAAACAGGAGAATGTGTATGTTGACCCGGAATCTTCATTCATAACCGTGAACAGACTGAAGTTACCTGAAGTACAATATACGCTACCACTCGCTGCAATAAGAGAATGGTGGTTATTTTTTTGTATCTCAATAGCACATACAGAGTTGCCAGAAGTTTAACATTACGCTTTAACCGGACATGTGCAGAAAGGAGACAAGCAATTTTCAACGATGAAATATGACGTTGGATCAACGTTGAAACAACGTCCCTGTGTCTGCTGGGTGATGTAAATTACATGTTAACACACTGTATTAAACTATAAGAAATATTTTACAAGTAATCCAACAGTAACTTTTACTACATTTATAAAGATCCGGGTTCTATTTGCATGTTTATATGTTCTGTTTTGATGTTGACTACAGTCATGTCCGATATGGGTTGTTTGTGATAGAGCAGTCAGGTACTGTGAAGAATTCAGCACTGCACAAAATATGTTCAACAATGCTCGATCAATTAAAATAATAAACAAGATAATTTAACATAAAACAATGCTTACTTGAATACGCAATTTCGCTTGAACACAGTGAATAGTCAAACTCTATTTTATTGGCCTCATCACATGCATTCCAGTGCTCGTTCTCCGTGCCACACGATGTTGTACTACCGTCATTGATAGAGTAGTAAAATTCGTATATAAGGTCTCCGGGACAATCTTGTCTGGCATCTGTCTCCCAACCTGAATGGTGATGTCATAGATAGGTAATACAGACTATATCCACGCGTATCTCTCACAATAAATAACGCCACGAGAGGTGTTCAGCTTATATTTAAACAGAAATGAATACTCAATATGTTAAAGGTAGAAGACACGCTTTAGTATCTTGAGGTCATGGGTTCAATCCCGTCTGGACCACTGATAAACTTCTCGGAGCAAGAATAGCTCACGTGCTCCACTCCACCAAGGTGTAAATTGGTATATGTGAGGACAGTGTCTATAATTCCTGGGCACCAAATATCTCGTGCCACACAGGAGAGCAAGAGTCTCCCCAGGGAGACTAGGACGCATGTTTTATAAGGTAATCCAATGACCAGGGAAATTTAAATTTCAGAGGGTGGTTGAATGGCTAAATAGCTGTCCTCAAATATTGGTAACTTAACATACTCGTACATGTAGTAACATATTATTTGACAATGTTAGCGGAATTGACTTACCGTCTTTGACCAACACATGATATTCGTTGTCCGTAACAGTGGATGAATTACACAACATTTCAACAGCATTAGATTCTGTTATCCCTGTAGTCGATGATTGTTCACGCAAATTCAGACGCTCATAACCTACTCTTATCTCCTTTACTGTAATGGCGAAGTAAAGGCATGCATTGCAGTAAAACGATATAAGGAAATGGGACAGGGAAGGCAGCACTCAACTTAACGAGTTGATCAAAGAAAACATTAACATAAACATCATATGCAATATTGTCATAAAGATACTTAAGATATGCCAAACCGGTGACCTATACAGTGAAAACAGTCCAATTAAGACAAATTATACGTCTTTTTTTCACGTGGAGTACCTAATTACAGGTACTTTGAACGAAAGAAGTAAGTGGGTAAAAATCCCTAATATGACAATGTCATGAAACTGTTTTAAGACATTCAATACGGCGACAACTCAAAACAGTAATACAAAACTAAATACGGTCAAGCCACACATCCTCCTCTGGACTAAAGACATGGGTTTTCGGTTACTGTGCAATTCCCAATTATTGATTTGGTCAAGAATTGTAAATAAACTGTCCCAATCTCTTAGACTAAATCGTACCTGTCCATTGGCAGTAAGCGAACATTTTGCGCTCTCAAAAAAAAAAATGGAACATTATAATAAACTACAGTAACACTTCGTTATCTCGATGTGTGATCGGAATATGTAAAATACTCGAGATAAACCGGGTGCTCGAAATAACCAATAGTCGTTAATTGATGATATAAACGATTATTGGTTTAAAACTTGCTCGAGATAGGTCGGGTGTTCGATATCACGATCGATATAAAGTTTTACTGTAAAATATATTATTAATTAGCAATTTAATAACTTTACAATAGATGTAATATAATACCTGCATGTATATAGTAACTATACGAGTAGTCTGTTATGGTACTCAACACAATACATTGATATGGTCTATATACCGTGGAAAACATTGTAACCGTTGACTGTGACCTGTAATATATACATCATTAAAAATTTAGTATATAAGATTCACTACTTGTAAAAGTCATAATGTTCGTCTTGAATATGAACAAAGGCGGTAATGATGTCATCGACGTAAAGGTTCTTGATTATTGTGTAAAAGTGATACAATTATTTAATAAAATAAATATGCGAAATTTCGTTTAATTGTTTTGATGCGTTTCAGTGATACATGCTATTTCGCATTTTGCATTAAATGACCCTCGTATGTTATTCACGTGTACATTGACCTTTAGTTCAGTTACGCTATTTACAAAATTCCACGATAGTTGCTATTCTAACTTTATAATTACCGCAAATCTGCGAATAGGTTTCCCGTATAAACTTCTTTTACAATGAATATATGATTCGCTTTCTTGTACGACTGTGGTAGTTTAACCAAACTTTGTGTGGTGTTTGAATTAGCGTTGACCTCACAATTGATGCATGGTTACACAGTCTAATATGACACTATTTACAATTAACATTCCGATCCCTAGTCAAAAATTTTATACCGAACAAATATATCAGGTCCGATTATTATGTAACAATACTTGCTTCATTATAAGAAGTCCAGTAGCATCAAAGTAATACAGACAGTCCCATGTGTCTATAGAAGATCCACTAACTATGTAATCGAGTCCGGACATTGTTTTAGCTTCAAAGTTTAACTCTCCCTTGTCACTGTCATGCCATATACTGCTCTGTAGGTTAGCCGGCCAGTTACAATCAGCAGCTGAAAATTATCAAAAAATACAAGGCAGTATAGTGCGCCCTGGATAATGTGATGTTTACAAACATTGACCGGATTGGTCTATAAAAATTACCGTAGCAAAATTGGTAACTTAAAACCTACGGTCAATTATATACTAAAACACTAAAATAATACTGATAAATCGTGCACGCTTTATTTTTCCACCTATGTGGATTATTAAAAAAAATCCGCGTTTCTTGTTATCCTGGGCGCGCTATGATAATGATTATGACAATTAGCATTGAAGCTTACAAAATAATCCCTGATTTTTATATTTAAAATAAATTTCGCGCATTTAAGATACTTGATTTGAACCTGCTGTGGATCTATTACATATGTTGATCAAGTGTATATTTATTTGCTTGTACATAATTATGCATGGTGTATTTTGCTTATGCTTATTGTAATCTGCAACTATGAAGGAAAATAAACATACTATTATTCCTTAAGAAATTGTTTAAATTTTCTCAGACCCTATTTAGGCACTTTGTGACACATATGTTATTGATACATTCAAGCAATCTCACCCATTTTCTGACAATCATTTTATGATAACGAACACGTTCAATACTTTCTGTTTGTGTAGATTATAGCTGTAGGCGATGTTACCTTAATTTAACATAGATAAAAGGCGTTCAAGTGTTTAAATAACAAATATCAAACTCACCAGCATATGGAATATACAACATTAATATCACAATTATAGACATCATAGATTATCAAATACATCGAAAACAGAAAGGTATTATCTCAATCAAGTTAGTTTCACTTTTTGCCATGACTATGTGGTAATGTCACCTTGTTAATTTCATTCATATTGTTTTAAAACAATACAACCTTTGTAATATGATCTCAGTTTATGGTCGGCATGTTACAGATTTGTTTAAAGGGCCGATTTAACAAAGCCGATCTATTGATCAAAGAATGATTTTGTAATTGTATATTGTCTCGCTCTGTTAATAGCCTTTCAGTTGTATAAGCGAGTTTTACACTCGGTTTATAGGCACTATTAGCATTTTACACGTACAGCACGTTGTCGGTAAAATTAGTTAAACTCAAGTATCCTAGTAAAAACTGGTTTTTTGGTCATGACATTAGACTCTGAGAAAAATTATTACGTGTGTGTATTTTGGTGTTTATGTTTCTACATAATTACGTTGTGTATTGTTGTATCATTGTTTAGTGTTATTATGTAACGTATTTATGAAACATACATTATTCTAACACATGTTTTTTACACCTAGACATGTAATAGAATCATTCAGAGAAATGAATAAACACTATAACTACAAAACTTTTCTTAACATGGGAGAAAACTATACCTGGCAACTGTATTTCAATCGTGATTACTGGTTGTTTCCCTTTAAGAAAAGAGCCTTACATTAATCATAGGAAGTATTTGTTTAGACGGATCTAACGCCATTTCTCAGAATGTCGTTCCATTATATCCGACGGCTCATGCACCTTACATGCATCCTACTCGCAAGTATATAGAGGATCTATCACGAGTTGCCAATTGATATTAAACGAGTTTTGGAAATTATATTAAACGACCCTGTGGTGGGCTTAGTACTATTTCCTGAACGAGTTTAATATAAATATGTAAATTGACATCGAGAGATAGATTCTTTATATCGTATGACACTAAAAGTGCAAAATACGCATTGATTTATTGGAAAAACTCACCCATGTATTTAAACTTTACACTACACGTGTTACGTATATGATTATACGTACTCGCTATACTAACCTGGATACAAGGAAATTCATGCTATATAGTATAGTATTTCATGGGTACGACAAATTACAGGTATATAGATGGTAATTACAATGGCGGAGCTAAATCAAATAATAATTGGCAGGATGTGTCTTGATTTTCAAAGGAATGGGTGCATTCTTACATATTATCACTTAAGTAATTGCACTCATATGTAATCGTTCCTACGTGAACCGTACAATAGTCAGGATATGTCCCAGGAGTAAATCTCTAAATTATCCACCCTAAAAAATCCAATAACATATAGATTTAATTAAACCTTTCCCTATGGAGCCTCTGCTTGATCTGGGGTTTTATTGGCAAGTAGATTTAGTTTTCGGGTAAGTGGATTATTCGGTCCAACTTATAATATCTAACAACTTTACTGTTTGTTTTTGTCATTTTGCTGTGCTAAACTGTGTCATCGTAAGTTGGATTGGCTTCAAAACCGGGTGTGCATGTTTTTTGCTGCGATTCAAAGTGCTGTGCACAAGAACCGTAACTCTACCTTGTGTGAAATTTGAATGATTTCCCTTTGATTTATTTTGTAATTTAGCATTTCTAGCCTGTAGCATAACTTTGTAAATTTAAGTTTGAATAACTACAAATTTGGTATGCATGTTTTTTTGCCATAACTTAACGTGTGGTGCGATAGAACCATAACTGTACCTCGTGAGGTAGGCGACACATCCGACTTACTTAACTTTTTATTTTATAAGTTTGCTGTTATTACGTGCTATTCTACTAACTGCTACATTTAGCCCTGGAACCATCTTTTGCTATCAGTCTACTTCCTCAAATCTGATTGTCAGCACAAACACTAGTATTGCACAGTCTATAAGGCACACTGTCACAAGCACTAGCTTCCAGCCCCGCTTACCACAGTCGATAGAGCACGAGACTGGTAGTGACTACTGAGCTCGGGGTAGTGGGTCCGAATCCCGGGCTGGCCTACTAAAATTACTGATAGTCTTTCGGATGATACTTTAAACCGAGGTCACATGTATGGGTGCTATACATCTGGCATGTAAAAAAACAGGGATGATTCTGGAATTGGGGCATCTTCTGTATCTTGCACTTTCCCCCAAAAACTAGGGGTATTTAAAGCTCTTCTGAGGGCCTCGCCCATATGAATTATCCGGTGGCGAGGATCAATAAGACCATTAAATAGAAATAGCATTTTGAGCTAAAATTAGTCATCCCGGTGGCGAGGGTAAATAAATCCCACTGGTCATTGTCAGCCCAGCACAGTTCGTCGGACATAGCACTAAATTTTGGCCTAACTTATTTATTAGTTGGCGCATATATGATTGGTGACGTTCGTTTGTCGGTATATGCAAATTCAAGCAAATCTTGTGTGTTGAATTGCTCTCAAACCGCTGGGCATAATTTCTTGAAACTTTTTACTATTGACCAACGCTAATGTATAGTTTTACTAGCCTAAGGGGTTTTACTTAAAAGCAAAATCTAACTTTTTTCATGAATCTAATCTGGTTTTATGAGATACTGTATATTTTTTTACACAAAATGTCTAAGTCCTGCCGTCCACTAGGATAATGAAGGGTTCCCAAAGCAGACATTCACCTGACCGTGGTGGTTCGGCATGTCTTCTCGGTGTTATGGAACACTTCTGCATCATCACGCAACGCTTCTGGAAGCCTTCAGGACACTTCAGGACCGAAAAATCTTCGGCATCGAAATTCTAAAAGTCTTAAAATTTGGACACCGAATGTCTTGTTCGACAGTGCTTCAAGAGAGCTTCGGTATAATCGGACGCCTTCAACAACAGTTCTGTGTGCTCGGGAACCCGCATCTCGGGACGCCTTCTGCGAGGCTTAGTAATCATTTAGCTCCCCGAATACGCCGAAGGGATGAGTTCTACACAAGGAAGGTATGCCGATCATGTTAAGAACTCAACACTCTCAAATAAATACTGATAACATCTGAATAAAAAGAAATGCAGTTAAGGTAGTTTGAAACAATAATAAAGTAATAAGAATTGTTGGAAATTGATAGGGTGTCAGTTTTCTCGTATAAGTTCGAGATGCCTCTTACGGAATACGGATCGGGAACATTTTATTGTTCTGTAATTGCCCTCACTTGTGTCTCAATCCATGGCAATTATGTAAACATTTCTCCTAAAATAACACTTTAACTACGCCTATTAGCACAATTTGGAGCACAATAAACAATTACGAAACTTTTTTCAAATTTAAAATTCGTCACAACACGCAATCACTATGATCAAGCAACAGCACGAAAGGTGTTTGAAACGATAGAATCATACTAGCAAGATGTAGGTTATCATGCGGATACCGGTTGATGTAACAAGTGAGTACTATTTGGTGTGATATGTGAGTACTGGTTGATGTGATATGTGAGTACTGTTTGGTGCAACATGTGAGTACTGGTTAATGTGATATGTGAGTACTGGTTGGTGCAACATGTGAGTACTGGTTGATGTAACATGTGAGTACTGGTTAATGTGATATGTGAGTACTGGTTGGTGCAACATGTGAGTACTAGTTGATGTGATATGTGAGTACTGTTTGGTGCAACATGTGAGTACTGGTAAATGTGATATGTGAGTACTGGTTGGTGCAACATGTAAGTACTGGTTGATGTAACATGTGAGTACTGGTTGATGTGATATATGAGTACTGTTTGGTGTGATATGTGAGTACTGGTTGATGTAACATGTGAGTACTGGTTGATGTGACATGTGTGTACTGGTTGATGTGACATGTGTGTACTGGTTGATGCAACAGGTGAGTACTGGTTGATGTAACATATGCGTACTGGTTGATGTAACATGCGCGTACTGGTTGATGTGATATGTGAGTACTGGTTGATGTGATATGTGGGTACTGGTTGATGTGATATATGAGTACTGGTTGATGTGATATGTGAGTACTGGTTGATGTGATATGTGAGTACTGGTTGATGCAACATGTGAGTACTGGTTGATGTAACATGTGAGTACTGGCTGATGTGATATGTGAGTAGTGGTTGATGTGACATGTGAGTAGTGGTTGATGCAACAGGTGAGTACTGGTTAATGTGATATGTGAGTACTGGTTGGTGCAACATGTGAGTACTGGTTGATGTGATATGTGAGTAGTGGTTGATGTGACATGTGAGTAGTGGTTGATGCAACAGGTGAGTACCGGTTGATGTAACATGTGAGTACTGGCTGATGTGATATGTGAGTAGTGGTTGATGTGACATGTGAGTAGTGGTTGATGCAACAGGTGAGTACTGGTTGATGTGATATGTGAGTACTGGTTGGTGCAACATGTGAGTACTGGTTGGTGCAACATGTGAGTACTGGTTGATGTGATATGTGAGTACTGGTTTATGTGATATGTGAGTACTGGTTGATTTGATATATGAGTACTGGTTGATGTAATATGTGAGAACAGGTTGATGTGATATGTGAGTACTGGTTAGTGCAACAGGTGAGTACTAGTTGAAGTAACATGTAGATACTGGTTGATGTGAGTACTGGTTGATGTAACATGTAGATACTGGTTGATGTGAGTACTGGTTGATGTAACATGTAGATACTGGTTGATGTGGGCACTGGTTGATGTAACATGTGGGCACTTGTTGATGTAACATGTGAGTACTGGTTGATGTAACATGTGGGAAATGGTTGATGTAACGAGTGAGTACTAGTTGATGTAACATGTGGGCACTTCTTGATTCAACATGTGAGTACTGGGTGATGTAACATGTGGGCACTGGTTGATGAAACATGTGAGTACTGGTTGATGTAACATGTAAGTACTGATTGATGTGACATGTGAGTACTGGTTGATGTGACTTATGAGTACCGGTTGATGTGACATATAATCACTGGTTGGTGTAATATGTGAGAACTGGTTGATGCAACAGATGAGTATTAGTTGATGCAACATGTGAGGACTGGTTGATACAACATATGAGTACTGGTTGATGTGACATGTGAGTACTAGTTGATGTAACATGTGAGTACTGGTTGGTGTAACAGATGAGTACTGGTCGGTGTGACACGTGAGTACTGGTTGATTTAACATGTGCGTACTGGTTGGTGTGACATGTGAGTACTGGTTGGTGTGACATATGAGTACTTGTAGGTGCGACATGTGTGTACTGGGCGGTGTAACATGTGAGTACTGGTTGATGTGACATGTGAGTACTGGTTGGTGTGACATATCAGTACTGGTCGGTGTGACATATGAGTACTTGTTTGCGTAATAGATGAGAATTGGTTGATGTAACAGGTGAGTTCTGGTTTGTGTGACATGTGAGTACTGGTTTGTGTGACATGTGAGTTCTGGTTTGTGTGACATGTGAGTACTGGTTGGTGTGACACTTGAGTACAGTTTGATATAACATGTAGATACTGGTTTATGTAACATGTTATTGCTGGTTGATGTAACATGTGATTACTGTTTGATGTAACATGTGGATACTGGTTTGGTTGATGTAACATGTGAATACTGATTGTTGTAAGTACTGGTTGGTGTAACATGTGAGTACTGGTTGATGTGACATGTAAGTACATGTTGATGTAACATGTGAGTGCTGGTGTCTGTATTATGATGCAAATTTACCACTCTTCTCGTGGAACATTGTAGTTTCACTATTTATGATAGCGCCGTATAAAACATTATTGACATAAGTTAAGCTAGAGTCAACTCCAAATTGCTGACCGGAGTACATTTTGTAATACGAGTCGTCAGAGGCATTCACAGTAAAACTGCGCATATGAAGTTTTCTACAACATCATCAAGCTGAAATAGTCCAACCTGACCACACCTAATGCATCAAATGATTATATACACGGACCACTATCTAAATTATTAATGTCTACATATTGACATGGAGGTCAAAATACTACTGCCCCAAAAATCACAGAAAATAATGATAATGATCACAGTTTGTGATGTCTGTAAGGATATTGCAGTCAATCAAACTGCCTGTGTGTGTGTCTCATATACCCCTAATATTACCAATGTAATTAAGTTTTAACTGTTACAGTAATAGAATAACTTATAAAGTAAGTTATAAAAATGTATAACACTTATACACACTACTAAATATATACAATGTGTCCTATGTAATTACTAGTATATTGCTTCATGTTGACCAACATACGAGAGGTGTTCAACTTATTTATGAACAAAACATGAACACCGATTGTGCAATATTGAATGAAAATAATTGGAATATCTTTTTAAACCATGCGAGAAAATGTTTTAAATTGAACATACGCTCATCATACATTGTATATTTCATTTGGTTAAAGCTTAAAACAACACTTTAGTAGATGATGTTGTTTTCCCTGTTTTTAAGGCAAAATGGCCCTTTTATAAGCATTAAGAAAGTGTTTGCAAATTTTTATTTTGCATTTTTAATGAGAACATCAGTAATATTTGTCGTAAGACGCGTTATTAAAGTTCTGTTTCCAGGAATGGTTAAATGGCACAAAAAAATGAAAATTGCCCAACATTGCAAAAACGTACACTATAAAGTTAAATTGGTTTTATGATATCTATGATAAATCCATTAGCATAACGTGGAATAGTAACACAGATGGGAGTGTCCATAGAAACTATCAGTGACATTATTTCGAAATGGTTTAATGCATAGTTCTGGGAAAATGCGAAGTTGCTACGCTGAAAATCAAGAAAAACATGCCTCGCAGCCAAACGTTTTGGAATCTAGAAATGCGAAATAAACAACATTATGTGGAAAAATTGTTTTATTATGGGGAAGCAATGCTAAATCTTAAAGAATTTTCTGATAGATTATGGTATGCTATTAAAGAAAAGGTCACATGGATAGGGAGAAGTTCATGTTTGTCCAGCATTGTGTGTTCGCGGCCGTTTCATGGAAAGGCATTGGGTTTGTTGTTATGAAAATACGCACATCAAAACCAATATGAAATTGACGAAATTGAAGGCAGTGGTCTATATACGAACCGTTTCAAATCAGATTTTCAACAAAAAAGTGTTACGAATCGTTCCTAGTGACTGTTCCAAGAACATAGTGTTTCGTCCAATTTCAGCTTCAAGTCACCATATACAACGCCAAATAAAAAAACTTAAGAATATAACTTTGTTATATATTATAA
Source organism: Spisula subtruncata (assembly GCA_963678985.1). Classification (NCBI taxonomy): domain Eukaryota; kingdom Metazoa; phylum Mollusca; class Bivalvia; order Venerida; family Mactridae; genus Spisula; species Spisula subtruncata. The sequence goes on from OY787665.1 coordinate 12,167,081, forward strand.
CCAAACAGTGGATGGCGAAGTCTTCTCATGCTTTAACAATATAATTTTCCATCTGGTTGATACTAAAACAACGATTAAAGAAGGAAAATGTAAACGTAAATGTTACGAGTTTCGGACCTTCAAAACGCAAATAACAACACCCTCTACCCTAATGTTGATCATGATTTAACCGTAACGTATTGGCAATTAACAATTATTATATATACTTCTTGATACACTACTTTATGCAATATAAAAGTTTTTATTCAATTTCATTGTTAGAGTTACACAATATTGATGTTCATTTTCTGTTCATAAATAAGTTGAACACCTCTCGTATATAGCAAGTAGGAGACCATGTGTATATGTAGGTTTGTAATCCAGATTACCCGGCCTAGATTTAGCAAGTAGGAGACCCGGTTTATACGTAGGTATAGTGTCCTGATTGCCTGGCCTAGATCTAGTAAGTAGAAGACCCTGTTTATACCTAAGTATGGTATCCTGATTACCCGGCCTAGATCTAGCAAGTATAAGACCATGTTTATACCTAAGTATGGTATCCTGATTACCCGGCCTAGATCTAGCAAGAATAAGACCATGTTTATACCTAAGTATGGTATCCTGATTACCCGGCCTAGATCTAGCAAGTATAAGACCATGTTTATACCTAAGTATGGTATCCTGATTACCCGGCCTAGATCTAGCAAGAATAAGACCATGTTTATACCTAAGTATGGTATCCTGATTACCCGGCCTAGATCTAGCAAGAATAAGACCATGTTTATACCTAAGTATGGCATCCTGATAAACCGGCCTAGATCTAGCAAGTATAAGACCATGTTTATACCTAAGTATGGTATCCTGATTACCCGGCCTAGATCTAGCAAGTATAAGACCATGTTTATACCTAAGTATGGTATCCTGATTACCCGGCCTAGATCTAGCAAGTATAAGACCATGTTTATACCTAAGTATGGTATCCTGATTACCCGGCCTAGATCTAGCAAGTATTGAAACATGTTTATAATGTTTATACCTAGGAATGGTATCCTGATTACCCGGCCTAGATCTAGCAAGAATAAGACCATGTTTATACCTAAGTATGGCATCCTGATTACCCGGCCTAGATCTAGCAAGAATAAGACCATGTTTATACCTAAGTATGGCATCCTGATTACCCGGCCTAGATCTAGCAAGTATAAGACCATGTTTATACCTAAGTATGGTATCCTGATTACCCGGCCTAGATCTAGCAAGTATAAGACCATGTTTATACCTAAGTATGGTATCCTGATTACCCGGCCTAGATCTAGCAAGAATAAGACCATGTTTATACCTTAGTATGGCATCCTGATTACCCGGCCTAGATCTAGCAAGTATAAGACCATGTTTATACCTAAGTATGGTATCCTGATTACCCGGCCTAGATCTAGCAAGTATTGAAACATGTTTATAATGTTTATACCTAGGTATGGTATCCTGATTACCCGGCCTAGATCTAGTAAATGGGAGGCCATGTTTATACCTAGGTATGGCATCCTGATTACCCGGCCTAGATCTAGTAAATAGAAGACCCAGTTTATAACGTTTATTGCTAGGTATGGTATCCTGATTAACCAGCATTGATTTAGCAAGTAGAAGACCCTGTTTATGAGTAGGTATAGTATCCTGATTGTCCGGCCTAGATCTAGCGAATAGAAGACCGTGTTTATACGTGGGTATGGTATCCTGATTGCCTGGCCTTGATCTACCACGTACAAGACCATGTTTATACGTGGGTATGGAATCCTGATTGCCTGGCCTAGATCTAGAAAATAGAAGACCAAGTTTTTCCCTAGGTATGGTTTACTGATTGCCCAGCCTAGATCTAGCAAGTAGAAGACCAGTCGTCAGAGTATCTTAATCTTATAGTATTTGCAGGACTGACAATAATAAGATACCGCGACCGCCGTGGCCTAGTGGTAAGGGCATCCACTATATCACAGCAAGATGTGTGGTATTTTTCTCGGCAAGGTATGCGGTATGTCATTGAAAGGTGCGTGGTACCCTATGTCACAGCTAGGTGTGTGGTATATCACAGCAAGGTATGCGGTATGTCACTGCAAGGTGTGTGGTACCATATGTCACAACAGTGTGCGTGGTACCGTATGTCACAGCTAGTAGTGTGGTATGTAACAGCAAGATGAATGGTATGTCACAGCAAAGTGTGTGGTATGTCACTGCAAGCTGTGTAGCATGTCACAACAAGGTATGCGGCATGTCACTGCAAGGTATGCGGTATGCCACAGCAAGGTGCGTGGCATGTCACAGCAAGGTGTGTGGTATGTCACTGCAAGGTATGCGACATGTCACAACTAGATGTGTGGTATGTCACAGCAATGTGTGTGGTATGTCACAGCAAGGTACGAGGTATGTTACAGCAAGGCACGTGGTATGTCACAGCAAGATACGAGGTATGTCACTGCAAGGTGTGTAGTATGTCACTGCAAGGTGTGCGGTATGTCACAGCAAGGTATGTGATATGTCACATCACGGTATGTGGCATGTCACAGCGAGGTATGCGGTATGTCACTGCAAAGTTTGTGATATGTCACAGTAGGGTGTGTGGTATGTCACAGCATGGTGTGTGGTATGTCACAGCAAGGTGTGTGGTATGTCACAGCAAGGTGTGTGATATGTCACAACAAGGTATGTGGTATGTCACAGTAAGGTGTGTGATATGTCACTGCAAGGTGTGTGGTATGTCACAGCGAGGTGTGTGGTATGTCACAGCAAGGTGTGTGGTATGTCACAGCATTGTGTGTGGTATGTCACAGCATGGTGTGTTGTATGTCACAGCAAGGTGTGTGGTATGTCACTGCAAGGTGTATGGTATGTCATAGCATGGTGTGTGGTATGTCACTGCAAGGTGTGTGATATGTCACTGCAAGGTGTATGGTATGTCACAGCATGGTGTGTGGCATGTCACAGCAAGGTGTGTGATATGTCACAGCAAGGTGTGTGGTATGTCACAGCAAGGTTTGTGATATGTCACAGCAAGGTGTGTGGTATGTCACAGCAAGGTTTGTGATATGTCACAGCAAGGTGTGTGGTATGTCACAGCAGGGTGTGTGGTATGTCACAGCAAGGTGTGTGATATGTCACAGCAAGGTGTATGGTATGTCACAGCATCGTGTGTAGTATGTCACTGCAAGGTGTGTGGTATGTCACAGCAAGGTGTGTGGTATGTCAAAGCAAGGTGTGTGGTATGTCACAGCAAGATGTGTGGTATGTCACAGCAAGATGTGTAGTATGTCACAGCAAGATGTGTAGTATGCCACTGCAAGGTGTGTGGTATGTCACAGCAAGATGTGAGTTATGTCACAGCAAGGTGTGTTGTATGTCATAGCAAGGTATGTGGTGTGTCACTACAATGTGTGTGGTATGTCACTACAAGGTGTCTGATGTGTCACAGCAAGGTGTGTGATGTGTCACAGCAAGGTGTGTGGTATGTCACAGCAAGGTGTGTGGTATGTCACGACAAGGTGTGTGGAATAGCACAGCAAGATGTGTGGTATGTCACAGCAAGGTGTGTGATATGTCACAGCAAGGTGTGTGATATGTCACAACAAGGTATGTGGTATGTCACAGCAAGGTTTGTGGTATGTCACTGCAAGGTGTGTGGTATGTCACAGCAAGGTGTGTGATATGTCACTACAAGATGTGTGGTATGTCACAGCAAGGTGTGTGATATGTCACAACAAGGTGTGTGCTATGTCACAGCAGGGTGTGTGGTATGTCACAGCAAGGTGTGTGGTATGTCACAGCAAGGTGTGTGGTATGTCAAGCAAGGTGTGTGGTATGTCACAACAAGGTGTGTGGTATGTCACAGCAGGGTGTGTGGTATGTCATTGCAAGGTATGTGGTATGTCACTGCAAGGTGTGTGGTATGTCACAACAAGGTGTGTGATATGTCACAACAAGGTGTGTGGTATGTCACAGCAGGGTGTGTGGTAGGTCACAGCAAGGTATTTGGTATGTCACTGCAAGGTGTGTGGTATGTCACTGCAAGGTGTGTGATATGTCACAGCAAGGTATGTCACTGAAACATGTGTGATGTGTCACATCAAGGTGTGTGGTATGTCACAGCAAGGTTTGTGATATGTCACAGCAAGGTGTGTGGTATGTCACAGCAAGGTTTGTGATATGTCACAGCAGGGTGTGTTGAATTTCTCAGCAAGGTGTGTGGTATGTCACAGCAAGGTGTGTGGTATGTCACAGCAGGGTGTGCGGTATGTCACAGCAAGGTTTGTGATATGTCACAGCAGGGTGTGTGGTATGTCACAGCAAGGTGTGTGGTATGTCACAGCAGGTAGTGCGGTATGTCACAGCAAGGTTTGTGATATGTCACAGCAGGGTGTGTGGTATGTCACAGCAAGGTGTGTGGTATGTCACAGCAAGGTGTGTGGTATGTCACAGCAAGGTTTGTGATATGTCACAGCAAGGTTTGTGGTATGTCACAGCAAGGTTTGTGATATTTCACAGCAAGGTTTGTGATATGTCACAGCAGGGTGTGTGGTATGTCACAGCAGGTTGTGTGGTATGTCACAGCAGGGTTTGTGGTATGTCACAGCAAGGTTTGTGATATGTCACAGCAGGGTGTGTGGTATGTCACAGCAAGGTGTGTGGTGTGTTACAGCAAGGTATGTGGTATGTCACAGCAAGGTGTGTGGTATGTCACAGCAAGGTGTGTGGTATGTCACAGCAAGGTTTGTGATATGTCAGAGCAAGGTTTGTGATATGTCACAGCAAGGTTTGTGATATGTCACAGCAAGGTGTGTGGTATGTCACAGCAGGGTGTGTGGTATGTCACAGCAAGGTTTGTGATATGTCACAGCAGGGTGTGTGGTATGTCACAGCAAGGTGTGTGGTATGTCACAGCGAGGTGTGTGGTATGTCTCAGCAAGGTGTATGGTATGTCACTGCAAGGTGTGTGATATGTCACAGCGAGGTGTGTGGTATGTCTCAGCAAGGTGTGTGGTATGTCACAGCAAGGTGTGTGGTATGTCACAGCGAGGTGTGTGGTATGTCTCAGCAAGGTGTATGGTATGTCACTGCAAGATGTGTGGTATGTCACTGCAAGGTGTGTGGTATGTCACAGCAAGGTGTGTGGTATGTCACTGCAAGGTGTGTGGTATGTCACTGCAAGGTGTGTGGTATGTCACAGCAAGGTGTATGGTATGTCTCAGCAAGGTGTATGGTATGTCACTGCAAGGTGTGTGGTATGTCACTGCAAGGTGTGTGGTATGTCACTGCAAGGTGTGTGGTATGTCTCAGCAAGGTGTATGGTATGTCACTGCAAGGTGTGTGGTATGTCACTGCAAGGTGTGTGGTATGTCACAGCAAGGTGTGTGGTATGTCACAGCAAGGTGTGTGGTATGTCACAGTAGGGTGTGTGGTATGTTACAGCAAGGTAGATAGATAGAGATAGATTTTATTCAGTATTGAGGTACATATTACATGGATAATTAAAAACATGTATACATAATAAAACAAATTATACATACATGCATTCAAAAGTACCCATGACAGGCACACCAACACTAAGGATAACACAAAAAAGAGATATCTCTTATTTCCATTGTGGTCCTTTAGTGTTGATGGCATGACATAGAGAGGCATTAAGTATAATGTATTATAGACTATTGCACAGCTATAATAACATTAATACATAAGCATATCAATTCATCACAGTTACTTTAAAGCTTTAAATTGGACATTCTATACATTATTTATATCACAGATAATATGTGTCAACAGTCAAATGATATTTAAAAAAAAAACAAGTTAAAGTTAAGAATTTACCAATACTGAAAGACTCTACCTGGCATACATTACAGTAATAAATGAATGAAACTATAAAAATAGTAAATAACTCTGACATAAATAAAAAAAATATAATGAATTTACTTAAATATTAAATGATGTAGATATAAATTACTTAAAACTTCTATGCATAAATAAATAAGTAAAATATTTTATAAATACTAATAAATAAATGTCATTTAACTACCTTAAAGATTTATACCAAATTGTCTTAAAAATGTTTCTTGACTTTTGCTTTAAAAACAGGCAATTTCTCAGTCAGTGCTATACTAGCAGGCAGCTGGTTCCATTGATTAATGCCAGAGTAGAAAAAAGATTGTTTCCCAAAACCTTTGACCTTAGGAACAGAAAATCCTCCCTGATCACTGAATCTTGTTCTGTATGAATGAACAGAATCCTGTGAAATGAAATTATCACCCATATAGTCTGGGGCTGTACCATTTTTTATTTTGAAAACATGACACAGAATGATCTGGTCTACACGCTTATTGACCGGTAACCAATTAAGTTGATTAAAATGCTGACTTCCTATGTGCGACCTAGCATCTAAATTAAGCACAAATCTTATTAACTTATTTTGGGTGGTTTGAAGCTTGGATTTAAGTGACTGGGTGAGCCCATGGTACCATATAGAACAGGCATAATCAAAGTGGCATTGGATAAGGGCCATAACAAGAAGTTTCTTGGTGTGTTGAGTGAGGTAACCTTTTTTACGGTATAGATATTTTAACCGGGCATTAGCTTTCTTTAATATTGATCGGGCCATGGAATCAAAAGATAGGGTCTGGTCAATAGTAGCACCAAGATATTTTACTGCAGTAGTTGGTTCAATATTTGTACCATTACATGTTATGTTTAGGGAAGAGTTTGACCTAAGTCTATGTTTAGATCCAAATAAAATTGACTCAGTTTTACCAAGGTGAAGTGACAACTTGTTATCAAACCAAACATTGACTAACAAGATGTAAGTCATCTTTCAAGGATGTTTCCACAGAGGACTTGCATTTGCCTGATACAAGAATGCCAGAATCATCTGCATATAACAAAAGCTTGTTTTTAACCACAGCTGACATATCATTAACATAAATCAAAAATAACAGTGGACCAAGAATGGATCCCTGTGGAACTCCACATGTGATTGGTGCAGTAGCAGAGTGGGTACCAGAGACATCAACTAATTGTTGTCTATCAGTCAAATAGGATTTAAACCATCTTAAAATATCATCAATAAGCCCTGCAGCTCTCAGTTTCATAAGGAGAATGGTGTGGTCTACAGTATCGAAAGCTTTTTGAAGGTCCAACAAAATCATGCCTATAAGGTGGCCTTTGTCCATCTCCATTCTAATATGATCTGGTAAATGAATTGAACATGTATCTGTAGAGAATCCACTTCTAAATCCGGACTGAAATTTATACAATAATTTGTTTTCCCTAAAGTAGGACTCAATTTGATCATATACCACCTTTTCATAGATTTTTGACACCATACTAAGAATTGAAACTGGGCGGTAATTACCAACAGACGTTTTGTCATTTTTCTTTAAAATAGTGTGTGTGGTATGTCTCAGCAGGGTATGTGGTATGTCTCAGCAAGGTGTGTGGTATGTCAATGCAAGGTGTGTGGTATGTCACAGCAAGGTGTGTGGTATGTCAATGCAAGGTGTGTGGTATGTCACAGCAAGGTGTATGGTATGTCACAGCAGGGTATGTGGTATGTCACTGACATGTGTGTGGTATATCACAGAAAGGTGTGTGGTATATCACAACAAGGTGTGTGGTATGTCACTGCAAGGTGTATGGTATGTCACAGCAGGGTATGTGGTATGTCACTGACATGTGTGTGGTATGTCACAGAAAGGTGTGTGATGTGTCACAGCAAGCCTGCCATGTTTCAGTAGAAATAAAGCAAATAAAGGCTATGATCGGCATAATTCATTTATGTCACAGCAAGGTGTGTGGTATGTCACGGCAAAGTGTGCGGTATGTCACAGCAAGTAGTGTGGTATGTCACAGCAATGTGTATGGTATGTCACAGCAGGGTATGTGGTATGTCACTGACATGTGTGTGGTATATCACAGAAAGGTGTGTGGTATATCACAACAAGGTGTGTGGTATGTCACAGAAAGGTGTGTGGTATATCACAGAAAGGTGTGTGGTATGTCACAACAAGGTGTGTGGTATGTCACAGAAAGGTGTGTGATATATCACTGCAAGGTGTATGATATGTCACAGCACGATGTGTGGTATGTCACAACAAGGTGTATGGTATGTCACTGCAGGATGTATAGTGTGCTGCCACTTTGTTGAGTCATGCTATGTGTCATATTCTGACTTTATGCATCTAGTAGAGGGATTTGTTTTCTACCCTCATTTTGACAGATCGTTATTCTATTATCAGATGCCTTGAACCTTATACTCACACTTCTGATGACCATTTGCATATAAAACGAACTATGTTCCAATGGAGAAAAGTGTCTGTTTAAAATTCACATTGGTTGTCATCGAGTCAGACGATAGGGCTCCACCGGGAAAGTGTTTAATGCATCTAACCTTAATAACAGCATATGCCAGAATTTGAAATTCATTTTTAAATTACATTAATGAGTGTCAAGTATTTAGGGAGTATTATTGTAAGTGAGTAGGATTAATTAAATTGGTACTGTGCATGTTGAAATTCACCTGAGAATAAACGAAGTTGATTCTTGACATTAGTATACAAAATGTACTTGACAACACCTGGAATATTTATGCATATTGATGAGCTCATATGCGCCCCTTGTACTAATTTGTTTATAATCCTAATATATGATCTTTAACCTATACTTATTTAGCATTTTTGAAATATTAAGCCCTAACTTACAAACACAATAAACTCGAGTATGTGGAACAAGTGGCTGTTATATATTTCAGGAAACAAAAGTTGACATCAGATTTCAATTCCAAAGATGGTATGACATGGTATATAACTATAAGAATACACAGATGCACGTTCCCAAAGCACCCTATTTAACTTTCGTGATTTCTCGACTATTGATGATAAGGTTCAACTAATGACTATGAATAAACAAATACTCGTTGAATGTATCCTTCAATCAATGTGTTAATTGGGTCATTGAAAGATGGTAATAAAATAAACAATGAACACCAATATAAAATGAAAGTCACAAAACTGATACCATGCACACAGTAACATCAATAGGTTATGCATGTATGTAATTGCAGAATTTTAACCAAATCCTTTTGTAAAATTTAATAGCTGAGTATTCCAAAAAATATAGGTGTTGCGTTAGGAGAGTACGTAAGAGTGTTAGAATATCTAGTGCTTACCTTTATATGACTTTGTGATTTTGAAAGCACATTCTTCGCTCTGGAATAAGAAGTATGGTCAGTTAAGCCTAGGTCCTAGTGAGCATTTTAGCCTCGGCAATGAACTATCTATTTTATGAGTGAGCATCAGCAGACACCAGGAAAAGAGTCAGAGTGGTTTACGGGAAACTTCTGGGAAGTTTTAAGAATAATTTTAAATATCTGTTTCCGATGACTGCCAAAGCTAATTTATGTAAATAGGGAGTACATCGTCGAGGCAAAAAGAGCTCAATGTGACCTATGCTTTAATAAATAATGAGGGTAAATGCGCATATGGTGTCGCATAGTTTAAAGAGTACATCATTTATATACACAATTTAAGCATACTCATTTGTAGCTACAAATGTTATAATAAATAGTAAGATATATATATCCAGATTGTTATTCATCGTCCGTATAATAACCATAATGTTTCTTTACATGAAAAATGGTGTCCGTTGCCTAAGCAAAGCACTACGTAGCGCTTTCAACGGGATGCAATCCATGCATTCTATATTTAATTAAACTGAATGAAGGTACTCGGTAGCGCTTTGCTTTAGCAATTAACACCTGATAACACTACAGATGATCATGATTTATAGTGAATGCTTACTTACCTCTACATAAGGACTTATATTGGTCCTAACAGTTCTTCTATTTAATGGTTGCGGCGATCGAAAGTTGTTATGTACTAGGGGTGTATTACTCTGGGGACCATTCTGATCCTAGCGGTTAAGCTCTCGTAGTGAAACCATCTAGAAACGTACGTACAAACACATCATGCATGTAGTACTACGTCAAAATGTATAACATGATAATTTATGTATAACATGGTTAACTCTAAAATCACATTAAGCTTCATCATGTGTACAAACTGCACACGATAATTATATCGCAACATATAAACCGGCAACACTCGTATTACATGAGTGAGATATCAGTATTGTAAAGTCATAGTTCACGTTCAGTAATAAATGTGATGCTCAACACTTTATACCTTCCCGCGTGACTTACCTACTGGTGTTTGATCCACATGTTCCATTAGAAGAGTCCGCTAGGTGCATGTTTCTTTAGAAACAACATCAAAACAGTTTGTCGTATTGTCGTTATATGTGCACTATCTGTGTCAAAATGCCGAAATTGTACATGTAACACTGGGGCAATATATGAACAATGTAATTCAGGAAGATATTAAGGCACCAAGCTACCTCATGTAAACTAACACACTTCAATACCATATGATATGTTCATGACTTATTCAAGTGTTCACCATTTGAAATGTATTTTGGTGAGTTGTTAACGAGTTTTTTACGTAAAAAAACATGCGAATACAGTCAGAATGGAATTACACACCGTGAATATGGTCAACATGGGAATTTGTTAAAAGGGTCGTCACAGCTTTGTATCCCACTTAGGAAGAAGTACTACAGTAAAACTAATTCTTCCATGTTTAAACTGTTGGTAGTCACTTTTTCAATATGTTTGACGTAAATCAGCATTAGTTATCAAATTAATCCTGGAAAGTGTATATTCACCCTTACTTGGATGACTAATTGCGATTTTTTTGGGCAAATTTCTGTTATAAAGTCTAATTAATTCGGAAATTATTGTATTTTAATGAAACATTGCTGGATATAAAACATTTAATCACTCCTCTAAACGTGCGGCTTACGGCTGTTTAATCATTCAAAAACACGATTGTCGTAGCAATTCTACTTCTTCTGAATTAAAACATAAAAAATGAATCATATGTATTCAATTTGTATTTTATTTCATATTAATAGCGGATTCGTCCAGTTCTACTTAAAAATGACGGGGAATCCTACTTACAAATGATAGGGGTATTTGGAATAATGTTATTGTACAAAGTCCATACTATTGTTACGGATGTTTTTATGCAATGAAGTAAAATAGGTACACACATTCTTTTCTATAACCAGTTCAATATAAATAGTGATACGTGATAAATGTCAATTGAAAATTTTTCTAATTCTTCTTCTTAAATATAGTTTGCACATATTTCAGTTTTGGCAAAGACAAATGGCTGGCTTAGCATAAGAAGGTCGTAACTACAAAATCGATATATTGGGAAAACAAGAAAAAAGTGTGTAATTTACTCTTTACTCTTCATTTTGGTCGACATGACAATTTCAGATATTCATGAAAATAGACTCATAAGAAGCGCCTTGTGAAGCAGATTTTAAATATGTATGAGTCTTATAAGGTCGTAATTAGTAGTTAGTAGACCTTCTCATTCTAAGCCATCGAAATGTCATAGTTTTTATCATGATGCATGAGTTTTCGAGTTTTAGATTATCATAATCAAAACCAAACGAGATGTTGATGCTAAAAATAGACTTTGTCATCTATTGGGATGACTTCGCGCTTGATCGCCTTGTAGTACAAGTAATGCATACAGATCATCACACATTGTCTCTGGACTTCACAGACGCTCCCCCTACATCACAAGGAGTTATGTCTCCCTAAGATTATTTATTTCCATCAGGAGTGTTTTATTTCATTTTTGTCTTATAGTTATTATTATAATAAGGGTTAACATAACTCTATAATTATAACATTGTATATCAGTATTTAGTATCATCACATATAATCATCTTTACTATTTACAATGGGATTTGGTTTCACGAAAATTAATTTTCAATTTCTGGGTCAAATTTATGATGTTATATACTGAAGCTTAATGTATGAACATGTCGTATTTTTGTCATGATATATACATATACATGTAGTTTACATCGTTGATAATAGTTCTAGATAGTTTGTAGCATTACAACCTGATTTATGTTCTTACAATTTAAGTAGCAAAACAGGAATTATATTTGATTAAATTTTAACGGATTGTAAACTTATAAGCTTTACATATCAATTGACATTACGCCAGATCAGAGATCACTCCTCCTGGGCTACTCTTAACGTTGTTAAAGCGTAGGCGGTATAGAAGCCATAACGTACGGTAAAACATGTTCGTGGGTTTTTATCAATAGCACCTTTGAGCGTAATGTAAGTTGTAAGAGTACATAATGTATTCGTTAAAGATGGTTTTGTGATTTAAACGTCTACAAAACGCGTTTTATCATCGAAATGGATTTTTAGTCCCTTAAAATATTTCAAATTGACCTGACAGATATAAAACAATCAGTGAAAAATCTAACATTGTATTGATTTTGGCCAACATGAATTTAAAGGTGGAGAGAACTTACCCGATGGGCTGTTATATGCAATGGTTAGTTAATTAGTATCCACGTGACCGTTTCCTGACAACTAGGCTGTGTTAATGACCACTCTTACGTTATATACAGCCGTGATGGGGGCACAAGATCAGCAATGTAGAAATTCGGAATACCATGTCTGTAACCTGCAAGATTAAAACATGAAAGAATACCATGTCTGTAACCTGCAAGATTAAAACATGAAAGAATACCATGTCTGTAACCTGCAAGATTAAAACATGAAAGAATACCATGTCTGTAACCTGCAAGATTAAAACATGAAAGAATACCATGTCTGTACCCTGCAAGATTAAAACATACGGGAATACCATGTCTGTAACCTACAAGATTAAAACATGAAAGAATACCATGTCTGTACCCTGCAAGATTAAAACATACGGCAATAACATGTTTGTACCCTACAAGATTAATACATACGGGAATATCATGTTTGTACCCTACAAGATTAATACATACGGGAATAACATGTTTGTACCCTACAAGATTAATACATACGGGACTATCATTTTTGTACCTTACAAGATTAATACATACGGGAATAACATGTTTGTACCCTGCAAGATTAAAACATACGGGAATAACATGTTTGTACCCTGCAAGATTAAAACATACGGGAATAACATGTTTGTACCCTACAAGATTAATACATACGGGAATATCATTTTTGTACCGTATAAGATTAATACATACGGGAATAACATGTTTGTACACCACAAGATTAAGCATACGGGAATAACAGGTTTATAACCTGCACGATTAAAACATGCGAGAATAACATGTTTGTACCCTACAAGAATAAACCATGCAGTAATACCATGTTTGTACCCTACACGATTAAAATATGCGGGAATTACATGTTTGTACCCTACAAGATTAAAATTGGCGGAAATAGCATGTATGTACCCTACAAGATTAAAATATGCGGGAATAGCATGTATGTACGCTACAAGATTAAAACATGCGGGAATAACATGTACATGTATGTACCCTACAATATTAAAACATACAGTAATACCATGTTTGTACCCTACAAGATTAAACATGCAGTAATGCCATGTTTGTACCCTACACGACTAAAACATGCAGTAATAACATGTATGTACCCTACAAGATTTAAACATGCCGTAATGCCATGTTTGTACCCTACAAGAATAAAACATACGGGAATAACATGTTTGTACCCTACAAGATTAAACATGCAGTAATAACATGTATGTACCCTACAAGATTCAAACATACGGGAATATTATGTTTGTACCCTACAAGAATAAAACATACGGGAATAACATGTTTGTACCCTACAAGATTAAAACATGCGGGAATAACATGTATGTACCTTACAAGATTAAAACATGCAGCAATAACATGTATGTACCCTACAAGATTTAAACATACGGGAATAACATGTTTGAACCCTACAAGATTAAAACATGCGGGAATAACATGTTTGTACCATACACGATTAAAAAATACAGAAGTAAAATGTTAGTATGCTGCAAGATTCAAAGATGCCAGAATAACATATTTGTTACCTACAAGATTAAAAACATACGTATATCTAAAACACTAATCGATATTATCGATGGCTTTTATTTGTATTTACAGTTTGAGCAACAGACGGTCAAGGTTGCATTCCAAGCAATTTCCAAGATAGTACAACAAAATTATATTGTGTGTAGGTTATATTTAGAAGTCTGGTTTTAAGTGTGCTAGAGTAAATTCGGCTGAATAATTAATTCTGTTTGATTACTTAATTAGGAATTTGTTCAATTTTTTTTTGTTTTTTTTGTTTGATTACTTGAACTACTACAATTTTTAATACGATAGTAATATGGGTAATTGTATAAATACATGTAATGACAATAAACTGCAGACGTTTTACGTGTAAGAACAAATGATTATTGATTTGCAAGGATGATACAATATTATTTTATTATATTTTACAATATTATTTTATTCAGAAACACCAAATATGTTATATGGAGTTTGCGAAGTTAACAGTTTCAAAGACAAAAATATAACAAACGGAAGTGCAACAATGTCGACATTTATACTTATAATGACTCTTTGTTCAAAGCTACATGTACTTTTAAACCGGTTGTCTAGTGAGACATATCTATTTACACGAACAAGATGTAGATTTCGTTATGTTTTCTATGCAGAAAAGTGAGTAACACGGTGTATTGCCAACACTTCTTACCCGTTTGTTGAACCAATAAAACCCCTTATAGCTGTTTCTCATGTGCCAATTTATACCATAATCTCACACATACATTACAAACTCGGCCGAGAATATAAGAAACCCAATATATTCGTTTTGTGTTTCTTCATGTTTCGACCGTCCTTTTCACCGCCAACACACGCAATAGTGTTTATTACTTATAACGCCTACATATAATTCGTCTGGGGTGGTATTCACAAAGCATCTTAAGTGAAAACTTAAATATTTTGACTTAAGTTAAATTATTGAGTTGCACATAAATCCCAAGAAATTAAGAATAACCTTTGTCTCCTATACTATTACTGTAGCTCTTTGCATAATGCTTCTTACCAATATAAACAACGACTAGTGTCGAACTTCCTGTTTCTCTGATATATAAGGAAAATTTGAGATTTTTAGAATATTCGAAGTTTTCACTTAAGATTCTTTGTGAATACCGCACCTGATCAATATCTTAAACAGTATTAGCCAACAAAATAATAATGTTTAAAAATAGTTTTACTCCAATGTAAACGCTAGCGAATAAGGATTATGCGACAACAACAGTTTTCCTACACTATTATTATCAATAACTAAACAGGTGCATATTTAACAGTCTATCAGACCCCAATCTACACACAAGACGATCACCAACTGCCTCGTCCATGTGCATGTAGTGCAATTCTCCAATATTTCAAATCAAATTAATAGCACTTTAGTCTATCAATTCCAAAAATGCACACTTTTGGCTTACAATTTGGATTTTTAAGCCAAAATAGTCCGTTTCGCACTCGGTATTACATGAACAGCAATATTTATATCTGATTTGGTTTTGGTTTTTTACTAGTGACTCTGTAGAGTAAACAATCAATGAGCTTGATTACATCTGATTTTTTCACATATAACCCCAGGTTGGCTTTATACTACTTGTTGCAATCAAGCGATTATTTCAGTCCAATTTAAGATAAAAGTGGACAACCAGACCATTTCATGACATTGTACGACGGTTCAGTCAACACTATATAGCAGAAAATTAGTGAAACAACACTGATGCTTTTTATCAGTATTAATATTCAAACTATCTCCGTCGGTTATAAAGTGTAGATAATGAGGAGAGTTATATAGTTCTAGAGCGCCTACAGTATGAATATTGCGGGAATGTATTGAATAAATCAGTAATTGTAATAATGAGAAGGTCATATCTACAAAATCAATATTTTGAGAAAAAAAACACTGTGAGACATTTACTCTTTACTTATGGTAAAATAAGCCTTTTCAACTCCAGCTTGTTCAACATGACAAGTTCCGATTTTCAAAAAATAGGCTCATAAGAAGCGCCTGATGGTGTCGATTTCAAACATGCATCAGTTTTATAAGGACGTAACTGACACTTACGACCTTCTCATTCTAAGCCCGCGATATAATGCGGGAATGTACTGTATAAATGTGATTGTTTCTATCTTACTATCATGAACTCTGTCTGGTTAATGGTGGGCTTACGTAAGAATTAAGTGTGGTATAAAACTTGTGTCATTACGATCCTAGGAGACAGCAGATCAGTCTGTTTTCACGTATGTCTTCTTACGCCAGCATGATATCTTAAATGAAAGAATTCTGATGAAGTCCAAAGGCTTAAGTTGATTCGTTATTTACGCTGTCATGCGTCCACGATAGCTCAAGGGAGGTTGCAAGTGCGTAATGAGATTCTATCATGACGATATGGTACTATCTTCAAATGTCCACTGGGAGGTTTTTATGCAAACAATCCAGTCGTTCAAGTCAATACGTTGTCTCATTCCATTCTAACCTGGTTTATTCTGTTTTAAGTTGTTCGATTGACGACTAGTGCTTTTCTACAATCGGTCATTTTTTATTGAAACTAAAATGTTTAACTGAAGTTCTGAATTAACGCCTAAGAGTAAATAGCCAACTTCACCGACCTAAGATTTATTTCAAAGGCTTCGGTGTTTTTTGTCTCTGTGTAATTAGTTATGTTTTCGAACTTAGAGAGGATGCTTACCGAAAAACACAGCTACGGGAAAATAAATTGAAATAAATTGAAATTGTTCCGATGATGAAAATATTGCTTCGATCCCTATTTTAAATGCGGCATTATATTCTGGAATACCAGATTACCTTGACATACCTTCCTGCGTTGAACTGTCCAAACTCATGTATTTTCAATGTAAGAATATTTCTTCTAGTAGGTATGTAAAATTATAAAATTCGGATTGGGACTAGGTAGGATGTAATTGTGGTTATATGTGAACTTTTTTTAAATATCTAATAAATTGATTTTCAGAAATTTAAAAGTTAAACGCTTTTTATCGAAAACGACCTATATACATATCCGATGTGTATTGTTTGCTAAATGAATAACCAAACCTCTATAATTGAAAATAAATAATCATACCTCTATATTTGACGTTCTTTGCTGCTGTTAAGATTTTACCAAACTCTTCACTCACCACTTCACCAATCTGAAACGAGAAATTACAGTTAAAATGTATATATACTGAGTTCCAAAAGTTCCGCATCCAATATACAGTGTGTCTTTTTTACTAGAATCTCCAACTTATTTATGATAATTCAAATGCACATGTGTAGAGCGATGTGTACTTGATATAAATCTATGACAGTTATCGATTTGAAGATATGTATCGATCCAAAATAAAACCACATGTAACACCACCCCACGATTCCAAAGTACACACGACGATAAACTACTATTTTGTAGTGGAAGGGAGGTAATAATCGTAAATAAATACCACAAATTACCTCTCTTTGACCATAGACAATTATTGATGTTGCAATTGAGTCTGTACAACAGGCCAGCTTTTAAGAAACAACCTCCTTGACATAAAAAAACGCAACATTAAAGCATGTGTCCCATAATTTTAATGTTGGGTGGACTACAATTAAGCTACAACAATGCCGTTGTTCTTGGTGCAAAAATATAGCAGCATTACCTGTCTAGGTAAGCGGCATTGACCCTTGACCTGTTGTCACGTGGTACGTCATATACAGTTTTTTTCGGATGGAGATGATACAACAGTCTTATTATGATAGAGACATGTCAATTTAATTCAAAACAATGTATTATTAGTGAAACACCAGCCTCTAGCATCTTATATACACGAGTCGTTCACCATTATCCATTTTTGCAATCAAATTAAGCGTACATTTCTAACTTATTTGACTAACTTATTGTGTTTTTTCGTAACACAGACACGATGCAAGTAAATTGGAAGTGAAAATAAAGTCGTAAATGAAGAACCCAAATTATGCGTGCTTGAATAGACGTGTTTACCATTTGCGATGGTGTGATCATTCAAGCGTGACGAAATCCAACGGAAATAGGTTCATCATAAACACTAAGTCTGGTTCCCGGTACCTAAATATTTCATTACATTACAGTATAGGTCCGGCGCAATCTAACAAATATGGTCGCTTACATGTGTAAAACAAGATGGCGGTTTAACATTAGCTTCTATGGAGAATTTTAGAATATCCCCAAAAAGTGTGTGTTATGTATGTGTCATTTCGATGAGATTTTGTATATTAATGGGAAAATGTATGTTCATTTCAATAAAACATGTTTCATTAAAATGACACAACTGATATGTACAAAAAACGCTAAGTAAATTAAGAAAATTTCTGTACCAGCGTGTATATAGTGCATATAAATCGCCCCTGATATCAAATGCCCGGTTAGCTCAGTTGGTAAAGCGTCAAATCAGTAACTTGGATGTTGGAGGTTCGATACCAGTATTGTCATTATTATTTATTATTATTTTTTATATGTCAAGTAATTCTCTATTATTTTATACTTGAATAAGGAACATGATGAGAAAATAAAGTTTTTGTATTACACAAATTAAGCAACATATTTAAAAAAGGAAAACAATAACTGGCCTATACAGGGATCGAACCAGGGAACTCATGATTACTAGTCAGTGGCTCTACCGATTGTGCTAACTTGGACACTTGAAAACTTACAAATTGATGGACTATTAAAACCCTGCTCCAAAAATATTTTAATCATTTTATAAACGTTATTTTGTAGATATTAGTGCTATTGTAGCGAATAAACTTCTATCATTGCAAAGACCATTATTTTTTGCATTACTATGCAAAGTTACATCAAAATGACACATACATAACATACACTTCAGGGTGATATTCTAAAATTGCCTATATAAACTAACGTACACCCGCCATTTTTATTTGACCACTGGAGTTATCGATTATTGGTTGCTGCCTGACCTAAACCACTGTAAGATTTAGGACAGGGAACCAGACTACATAAACACTAAGGGTACGCAAATGGACAGTGTTCCTAAAACGTTTTTTTAAGTTAACAATTCCAAAAAAAATGAATTTTAAATTAAGATGCAGAACTTTTGGAACTCAGCATATTTACAAAACATTATTTAAATGAATGAATATATGCTAGCATGTAGTAATATAATTTCAGTTCCAAATTTCTAAAAGTGATTTTTTATTATCACCAGACAGTATTCTTAATATATTCTCTTTAATTCGTATAACGTATGGAGCGAACGTTTCCATACAGCGGCCCGTGTGCATGTTTTTGGGTTTTGAAAATAAATTATTCATCACCAATCTAGACATTAAATCAATGAAACTCAGTCTGGCAGAAAGTAATGTCAGATGGTGAATATATGATGTGAGCACTGGCATGGTTGGCATCTCGTGTAATATAGCACTTATAGTAGAGTATAAACAAGAGTATGAGGCTACTGCTCGATGACAGGTTGATGCCATACAGTAATACTCACCCATAGCTTTATGTTGAAATGTTGACTCTATAGTTATATTTTATGTCAACCATCAGTACAATAATACTATTAATATGAACTAAGGCACGGCCTACCTTGACGATCATCATCCGTCCATATCCTAAGACAATAATTCAAGTAACTTGAAATGGGATACGGGTACAACATTATAGCATGCATCATTTCAAATTGGGATGCAGAGGGGAATGTTGGATTAAGGTAGCATCATTATTAATTTTCTCTAAAATGTTAAAGGTAAATAAAGCTTGTTAAAATGACCCAGCTGAAGTTTGAAGCATTTCCTACTAAACGTCTTTAAGGAAATAAAGATAAAATAGTTTCCATTACATTATATGTCGTAAAGTAAAAAATAACAAGAACCAGTCACAGACAGCCATATCCATCACCAAAGAAAAGAAAATTGTGACAAAAATAGAACAAATTTAAAGAAAGGTTGGTTTTAATCCCATGAGACATGTTTGAGATGTACAAAATGTTTCCACAAAATCTCTGGCAATTTTTTACAAACAAACATAAATTGATATTTTGTATGATTGTAGAGCATTGTAATAAAGTGGATGTTTTTCATGTTATTATAAATGCATCTAGTACCAAATAGTCAGAGGTACCCTTGCTGAATGATCAGTTTGGCTAATTATTACCATTTATATGCAAACTATATTGTATACCCAAGATTTTCAAAGAAACTTAACATTTAAACAAAAATATTCAGGGTAAAATATATGGCTTCATGGAAATTTCAAGGTTCAATACCCTACTCCTGAGTCAAATAAAGTCACGTGCGAAATACATCCGACTTAAAACATCTTCGAGCTCGTAGACAGCTCGTAGACAACTCGGAAGCTCGGTGAAATATTTTATCAAAGTCGTCGAGTCCTTTACGAGTTGTAAAAATCCGTACAATGCTCCGTATTCAGCAAACTCAACTCGTGCGGAGCTCGCAATGAGCTTGTAGGACAAATGTGATCACTCGCATGGTATTATACCACTTATTCTTATTGAGAATTTAGCTGTAACTTGTAGAGTAAGTACTGGGATAACTGCCCACAACCATATACCGAGATACTGGTAAAAACGAATTACAGCAACGCAACCATTGAAGACGTTGTGCCCCTCTTTCATAATCTATTAAAGTAACACTGAGTGATGCGTTGACTCTGTCTATAACAGTCGACAGTGTTACAATAAACAAAAAGTTTGACCAGTTAGAAAGATTGAACATGTTATTTGTATTCAACATGTACAATAAGTATCTATATGTACAAACATTACTCTCGGAGAAACTGTCAAGTCAACTTGAAAACAAACACTTACACACCTTTAAACAGACGACTGATATTTGATTGTATTACAATAGGATGTTGTTGCATATAATTTTCCGTATTGATAAACTGAGATCTTCCTATCCATAGTACATCAATACGTTCTGTACTTTGATTATTTAATGTAAAAGTTTTACAATACAGTCATGGTCGGTTTAGTATGTATACGAGTTGAGGAGTAATTGACAATATAAATAGTACATACCTTCGAGCAACACCAACTCTTTCGAACAAATATGCATAACACCGTTTTCACTTTTCCAAATATGTCCCCTTTTACCATTCAACAAAATTAATACTAAGCTAATTTGTCTTGGACTAAAATTGTAATGTAATTTACACAATTCTGTGTAGAGAATATTTTACAGTTCGCATTGTGAATAATTGAACACCAAAATTAGAAATACCAAATTTGACGGAATCACGCCAACTCTAAGAATGTATGAAATCCAAATAAAAGAAGAAATTTTGTAACATATGTATGCCCTCGTGGTAGCCCAATGGTCGGGAATGGTAAAGGCTACATAAACCTCAAAATCAAAAGGTATCATCTTCATCTGCTGTAGTTTGTCAACCTACATGTATATGTAAAGTTTGAAGAGCCTAGGTGAAAGCATTCGTGTCTTATTGATCGGTAATCATTTGATCTATAGACCGACCGACATACATACACGAGCAAAGCAAAATGCTTCCTCACCTTTCAAAGAAGCGGACATAATAACGAAATAAATGGAGTTGTGTAACATTAACTTACAACACCAAGGACGGTGATAACCGACAATCCATGTGTTGACATAGAAGCTTCCTTGAACGTCTTATAAAGATCTATATTGTACCCGATCAACTGTAACTGAAAGTAGAAACATCATCACCTTATATACACAGAATGTTCTAATTAGGCTAACATATATCCAGAACATTCCACTTCGACAGTACTATACGATCTATTCATGCAGTGATACTGTATTATGTCATCAATCTTTCTAGAGCATTAGCCTTTCTCAAACAAGACGCAAACGCATCAGATTTTTACAACAGATACCATTCGGGTCTCTAACCACCTCCACGTATATATTGTATTCATGGTACATTAAAACTTCGTTATGACGAGCATCGATATCACAAGCACCACCCGGCCTATCTCGAGCAAGTTTAAAAATACTATCCTTCTGTATTATCAATACATGCCCTTTGGTTATTTCGAGCACCCGATTTATTTCGAGCATATAACCTTCCCCGATTTCGTGGTTGTACAATAGTGATGATTTTGGTTTTTGTTCTCGTTTCTCAGAGATAGCAAACACAGTTAAAAGGACGTCTTAACTGGAGTGCCCGTTCCATCCATTACATACCATGAAATAACCATATGCATACTGCGTTCTGCTTGTAGAAACGTATATAGTATGTGGAGGTTTGTTTGTCATTTGAACATATATTATACGAATCATCCAAGTTAATTAAAGGTTAGAAAATAATGAACATGTCTCAAGTTTAATGACAAACGACGTTTGACCCTATGTTGATTTACCATTCCGTATCAAGTGAACACTCATCTTAATTGTCAGATGGCATGTTCTGGAGGCGGTATTGGTGAATGCTATATACCAACATGTACAGTGTATAAGCCATACAGAAACGACTGCAGTACCTAACTACATACAGACACAGACCATACCGTCAGCAAAAAAGGTATATATCAATCACGCATATATACTGCCTAACACAATCAATGACAAACTGCTGTTACGTTAGCGATGTACCATCAAGGGAGGTAATTCTTAATTGAATGGATCTATCGGAGCCACTTGACCATATTTCTAACGTAACTTTATTTGGGGAGGATAATTGCCCTACGGACGTTCCGATTGGGAATGGATCACAGTGAGATATTTGCAGCCAACACACGGCAAATATACCTGATGTTATATTATATCCAAGTAGGACTGTTAGATGAATTAGCATCGGTAAAACTGGTATATTCATTTGTGGTGTAATCGACTGAGTATACTATGGCATGTGTATTAGTTAATGCAATACGTAATTGACACTAGGTGCCCGTTGCATAAGCGTAGCGCTACCGAACGCTTTCATTCAGTTACCTCCCGTTCAATTGAACATAGAAGGCACGAATTACCTCCCGTGGAAACCGCTACGTAGCGCTTTGCTTATGCAACGGACACCAGATATTGTTGAAGTGCAGCCACAGCTCGCATGACGTGATGTCTCTCATATACAGGTGTCATCCGTAAACGACAACTGGGAATCAGGCTATCATTGAGCACTCGCATCTAGTCATTGATTATTGTTGTTTCTAAATATACAGTTTCACTTTTAAGCTGTTTCGTCATGCAATCCAAACCACACACTCTCCAAATACATTGAAACATTTGTAGCAAATTAGAAATTTGACTGATCGGTAAAATAGAGGAAATAGCGACACGAGAGTAATAACATCGTGCTGTTTGTAACACAACAGTAATACATTGGTCATTAATATTATATACAAAATGCAGACAAAAAGCTAGTATTTTTAGGGTTTTTTTTACAAACCGCGATGTCATAAATTGTGAACGGTTTTTAAATGCAATAAATGATATATTAGTATGTCAGCCATTAGTTTTAAAGTAGAGAACAAGTTTGTATAAATCCTGAACTATTCAATATGAAATTCTAGTTAATGTATCTGTTGTGATGATTCAGTCGAGCATTTGTTTATGTAAAACTATTAATAATGTGTAATATTGATGCGTTTCTGAGCTGGGAAGGAGAGTTTGACACAGTGACTTTACAGGCATGGAGAATGAATGGCTCGTTTCGCTTAAATATACAACTGATGACGAGTGTCCCAGTCAGACATCTTACCATCGTGGAAACATACCAGTACCCGAGGGAACTTGTTCAAAATAGATTCTTTACAATCAACGAAAGACAAATATTCTAAAATGTCACTTTTAATGAAAAGCAACAATATCATCACACTGCTGTTTCGTTCTCTTTAAAACACCACATTATTAATACATGTTTTCCTTTCGAGAACAAATCTTCTTTCTACGTTGGCATGCGATGATTTAATTATTCAATAGGGATATGTAATTACTGCGTATTACTCGAACTACTTAAAATTACTTCCCCTCGATTTATTACAGGCACATTCTGTTGGTTTTATCACGAAGCTGGTATGAGATAGCGACTACTGAGCGTCGCATTGCCATATTCCCGTTTCTGAGCGCTAACTTTATTGATATTTTTTATATTCCAATAAAACATCTTATTTCCATATTAAAGTATGTTTGACAATGTGACCATGGTCATTTCAGATTACGAAGAGCTTGTCTGCCTTCTATTGTTACATCAATACAAATAAGGGAATCCATAGAATTGCGATAAAATCACGTAACGCGACAGTAAATGCCCTGATATTTCATAACTGTGGTGGATCATGAATATTTCTAGAAGTCTTAAATGAATTGACTAGAACAATGAATGTCAATAATAGTTTGTTTATTACTCAAATTAGTACTTAGATATGTTGTTTTTACAACATAAGCAATGTTCAGTCATGCAAGGTCCCACGTTAAATATTCAACTTCATTTTATTATACAGATCGATTTGTTATCTTAGGCCATACAAGTTGTTGTTTCATTGCAACATTAATTTCAAATTAAATTATAACTTGTGATTTTAATAGGTTTGCCTTAATGTATTCGCTCAATTATACACAGTAACTCTATAACGTGCAGGTAACGATCATATGCTCTAACCTTTTATCACACAGTTTGAAACAAATGTCAATGAAACTTGTTCCTCATAAAGAAGTCAATCTGGAAATTGAAATTACAACTAAATAGTTTGTGTGATCAGCTAAGCAATTCAGGAAAGTAACATCGTAGAAAGTGGGACAAATCTTGATGACCTCTTGTTAAACCTATCACGAAAGGAAACTGCCTCCCCGCTATAGTATGTTCCGATCCTACATAGTCATACGTGCCAAAGTGTACTTTGATATAATGTAGTCTGTAAGAATATGAAAGTGGACCACCTGTGAACACAAACTTGGAACTGTTGGTGTTATAGTTTACTTCAAATGTTAAATCCACACCAGTATTAACCAATATACCGTCAATCTGAAATAATAAAGGTCATTACATCATCCTTGCGACAGAAACGCCAATCATCGCTAATGCTCCTATTTACATGTCCGTGGAAAGTGTCCTACGTCACCTATTAATTAAAAATTTATATATGTATAAATAAGCGATCTTATTACACTACTGTGCTTCTTTTATTCAATTTAAAGCGTTTTTGAATGACATTTGCACTATTTCACTACTTTTATAGCTTATAAGACTGCATCTTTCAATATCGACTCATTATCCATAAATAAAACTAAAATGACCAATCAGTACGTACAATGTAGGAAACCAACCTACCATATTTTCATCGTATTCCAGTGGAGTCAAATTTGGATCATATATCAACTTATCTTGGTCAATGTCTATAGGTGATTGGAATCTGCCGGTGCCACAGAGAAACCAGTTCTGGTTGTGAGATCCTCAAAATTCAGGCCCTGGAACAAATAAAATCATAATCTGCCAGTAGTGCAAAATACATTGTTTATACTGCAATATTCGAATACCGATTCAGGTCGGTAATCGTTATTCAAACCAATTGCGAAAAACGACCTAAGTCGAATACCGAGCCTGCTCGTTTATCGTTATTCAGGCCCAATGCGAACAAATGGCTGGGTCGAATACCGAGCCATGAGTTCGATAATCAAAATTCTGTCGTGTTTCGAACGATTAACGATCTGGCTCGGTATTCAACCAAGCTCGCTGTACGCCTGGGGCTCGAATAACGATTAACGATTAGGCTTGATATTCAACCTAGCTCGTTATTGGAACAACTCGCTGGCTTAGAATGAGACGGTTTAGAGAAGTTTATACTAATATCGACCACGTGACCGGTCATCATTTTAAGTCAAATTGTATTTTTTGTGTTGCGTCTTTTGGGTACCATGTCGTTGTTTTTATTCGTTCCAGTATAATACAGACAATTTGACAAAGTGACAGTCAAATGTTCCTAAAATATCTCGAACTAGTATAGACAATGTGACAGTCCAATAATCCTAACATAACTCGAACTAGTATAGACAATGTGATGGCCCAATCTTCCTAAAATAACTCGAACTAGTATAGACAATGTGACAGTCTTATGCTCCTAAATAACTCGAACTAGTATAGAAAATGTGAGAGCCCAATCTTCCTAAAATAACTCGAACTAGTATAGACAATGTGACAGACGAGCGCTCCAAAAATAAATCAAACTAGTATAGACAATGTGACAGTCCAATAATCCTAACATAACTCGAACTAGTATAGACAATGTGACAGCCCAATGTTCCTAAAATAACTCGAACTAGTATAGACAATGTGACAGCCCAATGTTCCTAAAATAACACGAACTAGTGTAGACAATGTGACAGCCCAATGTTCCTAAAATAACTCGAACTAGTATAGACAATGTGACAGCCCAATGTTCCTAAAATAACTCGAACTAGTATAGACAATGTGACAGCCCAATGTTCCTAAAATAACTCGAACTAGTATAGACAATGTGAGGGCCCAATCTTCCTAAAATAATTTGAACTAGTATAGACAATGTGACAGTCTTATGCTCCTTAAATAACTCGAACTAGTATAGACAATGTGAGAGCCCAATCTTCCTAAAATAACTCGCACTAGTATAGACAATGTGACAGACGTGCGCTCCAAAAATAACTCAAACTAGTATAGACAATGTGACAGTCCAATAATCCTAACATAACTCGAACAAGTATAGACAATGTGACAGCCCAATGTTCCTAAAATAACTCGAACTAGTATAGACAATGTGACAGCCCAATGTTCCTACAATAACTCGAACTAGTATAGACAATGTGACAGCCCAATGTTCCTAAAATAACTCGAACTTGTGTAGACAATGTGACAGTCCAATGTTCCTAAAATAACTCGAACTAGTGTAGAAAATGTGACAGTCCAATGTTCCTAACATAACTCGAACTAGTATAGACAATGTGACAGTCCAATGTTCCTAACATAACTCGAACTAGTATAGACAATGTGACAGCCCAATGTTCCTAAAATAACTCGAACTAGTATAGAAAATGTGAGAGCCCAATCTTCCTAAAATAACTCGAACTAGTATAGACAATGTGACAGACGTGCGCTCCAAAAATAAATCAAACTAGTATAGACAATGTGACAGTCAAATAATCCTAACATAACTCGAACTAGTATAGACAATGTGACAGCCCAATGTTCCTAAAATAACTCGAACTAGTATAGACAATGTGACAGCCCAATGTTCCTAAAATAACACGAACTAGTGTAGACAATGTGACAGTCCAATGTTCCTAAAATAACTCGAACTAGTGTAGAAAATGTGACAGTCCAATGTTCCTAACATAACTCGAACTAGTATAGACAATGTGACAGCCCAATGTTCCTAAAATAACTCGAACTAGTATAGACAATGTGAGGGCCCAATCTTCCTAAAATAATTTGAACTAGTATAGACAATGTGACAGTCTTATGCTCCTTAAATAACTCGAACTAGTATAGACAATGTGAGAGCCCAATCTTCCTAAAATAACTCGCACTAGTATAGACAATGTGACAGACGTGCGCTCCAAAAATAACTCAAACTAGTATAGACAATGTGACAGTCCAATAATCCTAACATAACTCGAACTAGTATAGACAATGTGACAGCCCAATGTTCCTAAAATAACTCGAACTAGTATAGACAATGTGACAGCCCAATGTTCCTACAATAACTCGAACTAGTATTGACAATGTGACAGCCCAATGTTCCTAAAATAACTCGAACTTGTGTAGACAATGTGACAGTCCAATGTTCCTAAAATAACTCGAACTAGTGTAGAAAATGTGACAGTCCAATGTTCCTAACATAACTCGAACTAGTATAGACAATGTGACAGCCCAATGTTCCTAAAATAACTCGAACTAGTATAGACAATGTGACAACCCAATGTTCCTAAAATAACTCGAACTAGTGTAGACAATGTGACAGTCCAATGTTCCTAAAATAACTCGAACTAGTGTAGAAAATGTGACAGTCCAATCTTCCTAAAATAACTCGAACTAGTATAGACAATGTGACAGACGTGCGCTCCAAAAATAACTTAAACTAGTATAGACAATGTGGCAGCTGAATAATCCTAAAATAACTCGAACTAGTGTAGACAATGTGACAGCCTTGTGCTCCTAAAATAACTCTAACTAGTATTGCCAATATGTAGTATAATGAAAAACATCGAACCATACAACGTAGCAAGTGGAACAATAATTATACGCACTACAGTCCTTTCAAAATTAAACAAGAACGGTTTGTCAACATCGAGTCGTCTGTCAGGTAAACTATGTTTATCTTGTTTAACTGTGTATGCCTGAGTTAACGGTAGACCCTGCTATTCTTTCGAATGTGATAATTCGCTCATTAGTTTTATTTATTGAATCGACTATAGTAAATTCGTATGTTATAACGGTAGTACAATAATGTTAATATAGCTTCCAGCTAAAAGTAAAACAAACTATTTACCAAACTGATGGTGTCAGGGGGTAATGTATTTAACTATAGTAGACGATGAAACAGTCTGGCCTAGTATTATGTTCTCACACATTCTTCCGCTACCAGAAATAGAAATAGGATGTAAAAAATAAACCCGTCTTTTAATTAAATAATTAATTGTGTCCGACATCGATTTAACGTCATACATAACACGTCTAGAAGTTTTTATTGCAAACGATGTCCATTAACATTAGTCGTCCTCTCCTATTCTATTATTGCAACCTGCAAAAACACCATAACTCAACGCTGGTATTTTTGTTTCTTTCGTTTGGTGTGGTGTGCGTGACTGTGGTATATTGTAATACATAGCTGCGGGATATTCCTCTAGAGGACGATAGTCACAGACAGCGTTAGAGTTATAACATCATATTCTTATACAACCCCATGTTGTAACACGAGAAAATATCCTAATTAAATGCTTCAGTTTCATGGCGAGTTCTGTATTTTTGCTACTCCATGAAGTTTTGTTTTCCGGCATAAATATTTAATACCCAATCTAGTGGCAAGTAACAGCTGCACGAAGATAAAATGACATCAAACACCAAACCTCCCAAGTAGAATGCTTTAGTACGTGAATACCTAGTGTAATGCTGGTTTTAATACGTTACGGTCTTATACACGACCCCATAAGCATAAAATATTATATTACTACAAAGTAGTCATGATACTTAATGATCTAACGTTTCATTGAAAATTACGTCCTCAGGCGACCAAACACGGCCTTCCTATGACCGGTCATAACAGTTATGCCAAATTGTGACACCTCATGACTAATCAATGTAAGTTGATTATTCGACGTAGTGCTCTTGTTTTTGACACAGGGTGACCTTAAAGAGTATGCCAAAATTGTGACATGTAGTGATCAAACAAGGTTTTTTGTACGACTTTAAATAACCATAAAGATAAAACAGTAATGGGACAATTGTAAGCACAGACGTACATTAGGACAATGCTAAGCCAAAAGTGAACAACACTCGACTGTGCTAGCCATGTTGATTGTGCTAGCTGAGAGTTCTCCAGTTACATATCTGAGTCAAATGGCATAAAATGGAGAACACGCTCCGAGTCTTGTTAAAACACGTGAAGCACTAGCACGCAGTATTGTCGTAATTACAGCGGTACTAATGCAGTAGTTGCAATAAAATACATTCCCGTACTAGGCCAAGTTAGATAGGCGTTAAAATGGCAGTTACTACAAGTGCGAAGAGATCTCATGAATTGCAGTTCGTTTAGCAATGTGTCAAATTATCTTCTGGCTGTGTTTCAATCGTATAAAACTTCATTACACCAAGTCCTATCCCATGGAACACTTTACGTCATCCTTATATAATTATTTTGGCTCTTTTTTCCAACTGAACGACCGAGTTGAGCCCTAAGCCTTAGTCGATTATCTCCGTTAAAGTTAAAATTGCAAACCTTGTTAAATATGACTTCACAAATGCGACATAAAATCATATTTCCCTGGAGATGATTGCGTGCGTAGACGTCGCAGTGTTTTTGGCACTTATACATGACACAGCTGTCATTATAATTATGCTAATATTCGGAATCTGGCAAATAGATAATGTATAATCAACGAACATGGGTATACATGTGTGTTAATTGAATAATGGACGGGTAGGCTTGTTTCGGGAGGTCGATTACCAACGTGTTATGTACCTGACTGGAATTTCTTTTTCAACTACGGGTAACTGCCAATAAATATTATCTGATTGTTTTTTACAATTTATTTCATTTACACGCGGGGGTACCCATAAGTTCATGAACGTTTATTCTTATTCAAAAATCATTTGACTTAAAGTCCCTGTAAAATTGATATATATTGCACAAGGTACACTAAATATTATACTTATATTAAAGATAACATAAATACCGGTATAGCATTTGTAGAATGTTTGGTAGTCATACCCGGCGAACGCTTAGAAATGACGTACGACGTCACCATCTCAACAGTATTATTTCATGAAGCTCTTAATTTAGCGTTGTCAATAATAAATCAGTTGTTCTTCGTTTCTCGTAATCAGCTGTATATTTGTATTATTGCAATCCCATTCGCTCTGTCAAGGTGTACTGAACTGTATCGTTTCTTTCTCAACAAGTGGATATTTTCTCTAATACCAAGGATGGCCGATTCTTGCCAACGTAACACTTCATTCATTGAACGTCGAATTTGTACCTATCAACCTGCATCGTCATATCACACCATCTCGACTTTCTATAAAATAGGTTTGCCATTCAAAAACGATTGATTGCAGTTCAGTAGTGTTAATACTTTATCTACCAAACAATTATTATCATTGTTGCGGGTTCTCCTAGCTGAATATATAATTGAATTATTTTGCGACTGAATATTTGTCGCCATTTGTAACGTTAAATTTTATATGACAACATTTAACTCTCATGTTCATAAAATGACAAATATATAAGCTTTAAATAATAAAAATTATCCAAATACCCGTATGACATTACTCAACATGAGGGCCCATTTGTGTTCTTTTAAATTAATGACAAAACACTGTAATAATCGGCAATACGTAACAAATTTTACTGGAAAAATCTGCAGCGCGCCGCTTTTGCATTTGTGCGTTATCATGGTAACGTGTTACATTTGATACAAAGGGTACTATATACCGGTAGTAAAACACGGCTCTTTCCCCCGCTATCCAACGACCATCCCCGGGGGTTGGAAGGCCGTGGATGCAACTGAATGGTGATACAGTGATACAAAAATTACTTATATATTACGGATTTATAACACTGATTTTACCTTAAAACTTTAATATCTACCTACCTGACACACCAGAATATCCCCACCATTCCTCCCATAGTTCTGTGGCTTTTGTTGAACTAAACAACACCATTATTACTGGCATCGTTACTTAGAAAACGAAAATAATAAATGTATTACATGTAAGTACACGTTTTGGTAATTAGGATAATCACTCTTCCACATGACAACATAAATCGCAAGTTAAATGTTGCTATTCAATATATCGGTTACCATTGGTCGGTTTGTTTTTGGTGAACTGAAAACTCACATAGTCTACATATTTACTCGATTGTGACCCACTAGCATAGTCTGTATTACATACCCTATGTTTACAAAGACAACTCCTCGATCTACTCTTTTCTCATGAATTATTTTCCCTTTGCAACCTCAAACACAGATAATCAAGCCCAGAATAAAATCTATCTAAAATTTAAAACAGTAATGTTATTTGATTGATAAACTGTATTATCTAGTCAGGTGGCCAGACTAACACTAGGGGTTCGAAAGAGATTATTGTAGCACAGCAGATATTTATTTAAGCAAAATATCGACATCTATTGGTGATACGGTGCATTGGATTACATCCTTCTGTTCGCTTCTGACTAAATACTCAGCTCGGTAGAGACCAGTTGAACTTTTCATGATGTGTATCAGTACTGTAGAGTCAACTTTTTCATGGCAAATCAACAGAATTTGAACTACCCATGTTACAAATCAAACTTTAGTCCTTTCATTCACCTTATACAACCAGAACAAATATATAACTGCTAACGGCATACCAATTGGTCATAACAAAATACCCGAGCCCTGTATTCACCAGACACATAGTATGTAGCTGAATGTAAACATAGTACTAGTATATGGATGTGACAAGTTTCTAAACAGTCGACGTGTATCATATGCGAGTGTGTGGGTTCGTATGTGTGTACGCGTGTGTTCGCAAGTTCGCGTGTGCGTTTGGTGGTAGTTTTAATAGCTAGAATATTGATAAAAGGTCATGAATGACAGAGGTTCTTTGTTATGTTCACTTTGTTAAGATGCTGTGGTTCAAGTAACCATTTCATACTGACATGCGTCGCGAAATCTCGTAAAATATGGTATAAGAGAAAACAAAATCTATAGACTACATGTCTATTATAAAATCATTGTTAACCTGTAAGGAAATGTTTCATTTTCGCGATGGCATTTGTGATATTAACGTTCAACTTTTCTTCCCTGACATAAGAATTAAGTGTGATTTGTTCGTATGAATTCCTCCTACGTGTTATGCTGGAGTTGTTGATCAAGTTATCTGTGTAGGAAGCTCATACATGGATCAGTATTACTTACGTCTGACAAAACTATAAAATAAGCATTTCTCTCAACTAACTAGTTCATATTGGTTCAAGTATTTTAAACATATTTGTTTGAGGCACCGAAAGAATCGCCCGTTGAGACGATTTGTCACCTAGTGTTAGACTGAAAGCCAAATGTTTTAGCCTACTATACCTATACAGCTTGTATGTCGTGTTATAGTGACAACATTGGCATCATAGATTTTCTACGTCTGACAGATTAATAGCTTCAAATAATGGCAAACTTTACTGGCATCATATCTCATGCTTAAGGTATATTCATCATTATAAAATCGTTATTTTAGCAGCTTACACAGCTTGAGAGAATTATTTTAAAACAGTACAAGCAGGAATAACATACGCCTTTATAGATTGTATGACTCGACGAGAACGAAACAAAGAAGAATGTTTTATAGTGGACTGCCGAATCAGTCCCATTTACATGTCCGAGTGGCCATTCTGAAGGTTCTGATAACTGAGCGATAACTTTAAATAGCCCTGTCTGATTTTTTTCAGTTAACTTTTTCTGAAACTTTCAGCTATACATCCATTAAAAATTTAGCTATTTTATTTTGACAATTTAGATCTATATGATTATGTTTTATTTCAGTTTATTTCATGGTGAATTATTCCCTGATAATTTCATTGTCAATAATTTCACTCAACCGGACTACTTTTTAGCAAGTTTCCCCACCGTCAAAATTAAAAACTAATAATCAAGCATTTTCACTTGTTCTCGTAATATAAGTAAGCACATCATTCACTGGCCTTGTTGTTAAATATAAAGGCAACTTTCTGCAGAGAAGCATGATACTTAAACGATTCTTGGAATGGCAGATTGACAAACGAGGTGACTTTCACGAAGCATCAGTTGAAATGTGCGATATGTTTACTCCCAATACTTTGATTTGCTGGGCGGATAACTTTCAATGACCATATTTCACTAGGAGGAGAATCTTCAATATTTTTTTCAAGTTGATATTTAAATATCTTTATTGGAAATGTTTAAAGGGAGACTCTATAATAAGACAATGTATTGATGTATCAGGGGGATTTAGAATTACTAGATAAACGCAGACATACTTTGAAGGAAATATGTTACAAGACATATATAAGATAAGATACGGCTTTTATTTGAAATTTTCGACATAAATTACTTTCATTTTGACACATTGTTGAAATGGGGGTAAAATAACTGTCTAGTCAGCATTTTACACTCGCTTAGTCAACCTGGGAATATGCTTACATAGCTTACATCAGCTATTGTTGTAAATTTCATATTATAGCTAGTTTCCTGTAGTTCGTCTGTCCTGGAACTATGTAGAGCTAATATACTGCTTATTCCATCACAATAATAATTCTAAAACGACATCACACATCCTCGATTAATTAGTTGATACTCATACATAAGACGGAAAACAACATCTGGTTAAATAAATATAACTCATGTAATAATGATTATTAATATTGTTTGACGAAGATAATGATTCAATATCTTTATGCAATAATACTCGGTGTCGTGATGTAACTAACTGTCAGCACAAATCATACCACAAACACTGCAACATTAGGTTAGCAACACTGCGCAATTCATATTAACTTCGTTAATCGTTAATAAAGCATTTAATCATTTCTTTCATATAAATGTTTAGGAAATAATAAAAACTTTATCTAATTTAGTAGTAGTAAAGGAGCGTGGAATCAATTTAAGACTTTCAAATACTTTGTATATTGGTAAGAACACAAACATAATTTAAAATGAGCTGTTCGGTAGAAAACGTTGAATATCCAGTATATTGGAACGAAACGCTTCTTTACCTCCTTTATAAGGGTCATAAATTACGTCTACGACTCCCATATTTGTGTCGAACTATGTTACAGTACATTCGTTATCTATAAATTGTCACGACATCTACTATCAATGTTATGGCATACGTCAGTAATCACTCGTAGTATTAAACCAGTTCAATAATAAGTACAGTAGGTTGAGCTCTGGATTGTCATACAGGGTGTCCAAACAGAAAGCAAGTATACAGTTCATTAGCCCTTATGAAATTGACAAATAATTGGATGTTATGGCTAGATAGAAAATTGTTATTGTTGAATGTTTTTAAATGTTTTTTTTAATACTCTCAAGCACCATTTTCAAGTTGAATACGAAACTATAAAGAAAACACATAAGGGTACAGAATGCACACAAACAGTCAAATTCCGAAAGGAGATGCCACGATGACAACTACAAAATAGCAAACAATGCAACTGCACAGCTACAGCTTTCTTACTCAAACAGCCTGTCGCATTTAGTCCGTCCGATGATCCACTGCTCTCGCTTCAAAAAGTACTATTAATAAGGAACTGTCCATTGGAAACAATAGCAGGGCTTACAGTTAACTTAGATAGCATGAACCTGACGGACAAGCCTTTGTTTATAACCATTTTCATTAATTTTGAATTGTCTTTAGTAACACTTAACAGAAA
Source organism: Spisula subtruncata (assembly GCA_963678985.1). Classification (NCBI taxonomy): domain Eukaryota; kingdom Metazoa; phylum Mollusca; class Bivalvia; order Venerida; family Mactridae; genus Spisula; species Spisula subtruncata. The sequence goes on from OY787665.1 coordinate 12,202,100, forward strand.
CATTGTGTATTTGCGACGGCACACCTTTACGACAGGAACAAACTAGACTTGTTCATGACAACGAATTCGCAAAAGGGCAAATACATGATAAACACCGTACTACAAACAGGTACAGAGCAATAGGAATAACGTGAAAGTCGAGAAATGTGTTAGGGTCACTAATGTCACAGTGAAAATGATGTTCAATAGACAGCTGTTCCAGTCAGGTTAATTCATTAAGAACACTGTGTATGACTAGTTTACGCCCCTAATGTGACGTCTGTTTGTAAACTAGTTAAAAATATAAGCGTTTTTCTCATCTAAGGCCTTGCTATATTACTACAGACGTTTAATGACATGTCCACATTTAGTATTTTAGTCATTTAGTCTAATTGTTATAGTACCCTATCAATGAATTAGTCAGGACTGGATTAATCTTGTATATTCATATACGCTAACATGAATGCTCAGCACTGCAATTGACTGTCCAACGCTACTCCTAACAGTCCAATAACGAGTCCTATTCTCTTCATAACCTTCCAAATCAATAGTCAAACGTTGCATTGGACCGAGCAATATGAATACTTCACTGCATTGGGCTAGTCAACAAGGTCATTCAATAGTCAAACACTGCATAGGACAGGCCACGCAGGGGTCGATCGCTGTAATATCAGAAGTTGAACACAGCATCAGACTGTCCATTTAGTAATCATTCACTGCATCAGACCGTCCAATCAAGAGTCAATCACTGCATCAGACAGTCCAATAAAGAGTCAATCACTGCATCAGACCGTCCAATCAAGAGTCAATCACTGCATCAGACAGTCCAATCAAGAGTCAATCACTGCATCAGACCGTCCAATCAAGAAGCAAAATCAAGAGTCAATCACTGCACCAGACCGTCCAATCAAGAGTCAATCACTGCATCATACCTTCCAATCAAAAGTCAAATCAAGAGTCAATCACTGCACCAGACCGTCCAATCAAGAGTCAACCACTCTACCAGACCGTCCAATCAAGAGTCAATCACTGCACCAGACCGTCCAATCACGAGTCAATCACTGCACCAGACCGTCCAATCAAGAGTCAATCACTGCACCAGATCGTCCAATCAAGAGTCAAAATCAAGAGTCAATCACTGTATCGGACCGTCCAATCGGCAATCACTTGGCCTATTAGATGACCATTTGACCAGCGAGTATAAAGATAAGGCTCAGATGTTTCACAGCACTGACACAGATAACATCGACAACAAACATGAAAGTATTCGTGCTGTTTTTTGCTGTTGCAGTTGCTCTGGGTGAGTGGTTGTTTTTGTTTTGTTATAGGTGATGAGAGAAGCATCTTTATAATGTATTCAGATAGAGAGTATTATATCAAAAATATATTGGATTTATTTATTAACCATACTGACCGTCATTTCCTACACTTTATACTATGTTCTTACTACACAGATGATATAATCTGGCGTATTTCTTGAATTAAACTATCGGTATGATACCCAACTTTCAAACATTACCAATAAACTGTTACTTTTATTACCCTCATAATACATATTGTTCCAGCAAGTCAGAAACTTTCAATAATATAAATACATGTACATTTTACTTGATTTGGTAAGAAAATCATAATTTCTCGCCGTCTGCGACGCAGTAACTTGAAGAGCAAATGTGTTAACAGCAGATTTATCCTATGCTAGCGCGAGCCACTGCCTGAACAAGCCCCAGTTTGGTACGGCGTCAATAATGGCGTTATCTGTATGAGCATAGTTTTACAGATTATGGTGTCTTTTGCTGCCTTATGTGTAATATCATATCATCGTTTTAGTGACATAATTTCATTTTGATTGTAGCACATGCCAACGAGTGTGTAAATCATGACCCAAGCATGTGTTCTGTGATGTGTCCATCAGGAGAGTCTAAAGCTTGTGAACATGGCGTCTGTACTTGCTGTAAGTATACTCGCAGTTCCGTTAATTAGCAATGCTTGGTGTACTGGTACTCGACCAGAGAAGTACTTTATAAATAGCTGTTGCCTATAATCTATATATGTTGTGTAGCAGGAAAAGCAATCGCTCGACTTTGAAATTCCCGCATAGTATTATATTATTAGGTATATGTCTTATGTTCGTCCAATGAAAACGCTTGTAAGTTTCAAATCTTTCAATAAAACCGGCTGTTGTGGGGGTTGAAATAACGCAAAAACATTTTCGTGAAATATCTCATTATTTCTTCGCTATACCATGAACCCGAACCAGTCTGTGTCGTATATCAGAAAATCCCGTCCAAATCGAGGGACTATTTTTCCGTTAGGCAACATGATATTTATATATATTACAGGCCACGGCTATTTATAAAGTATTTCTGTGGTCAAGAAACAGAGCATTTTTTTAAAAACTAATATATAAAAACACGTTGCCAATCAGAAATTCGTTCAATGTATGCATGCATCTGACGTCAGGAGTGCGTTCGATATGGCTCATTCTCACAAATTATAGTGTTTTAAGAAAAGTCGATATGCAGGGAACAAATTTGTACCAAAGACGATACTATTCCAAGCTGTGCACGAGTCTAACGTGCAAAAAAGCAATTTCGCACCAACCGTTACGCATGGATGATTTTGTACATGAATACGCCATTTCTTTCCGGAAATAGATAAATAAGTACGTGGAATGAACAAATAGCACAGCCTAAGATTTATTGATATAATTTATTTGATGATATAATATTTTTTAGGGTGGCCAATTAGAAATTAAGTGTATTTAATCATACTTGGACAGCTGTGAACAGCGTCCACTTGTCATTGTAAAGCATTGTAGTTTAAAACATTAACTGTTTTTTTTCAGCACTTTTGATCGTGTAATTTACATGAAAAAGGGCTAGGCTCTATCAAGTTGGTATGATAATTTGAATGTAGGAACAACTGCTTATCAACAACATTATCATATTTGCAATAGCGTACTAGAAAACAGCCACCCTGTTTTATAAATCCGGTGTTTGTCACGGTTCTAACTGGTTGTGTATTCATTTTTTCATTTTCAGCTACATCTTGTGTACAAGCCAGTGACTGTGCAAAGTGCCAAGCTCACACTGACCCAATGGGACATGCACATCATGAAGAAGTACATTGTCTAGATGGTGCCTGTGTCTACAGAATATATCAAAATGGAAGCCAAAGAATATGTTGACAGTGTTATTACCCCAAATAAACCGGTGGAAAAAACTGAAAGCACACAATCATGTCAAAAGTCCAAGAAGAGACATAGCTCAAAATCGGATAATGAAAGGGAAGAGTTTGTGCAATCAAAGAAAAGTAAATTTGGAGTGATTTGTATGCCAGCGGACTACAATATATTTTCTATAGTTACATAGGAGGCTGGTAAAAAGGGCCCGATCGTTGATAGTATTCAACATTTCGTGAAACGGGGAAAGCTTTGCATGTATATACCTGTTTGAGTTAACATGGTGTTGGGTAAAATAATAGCGAGTTTCATGAAATTTATAATTTAATTTGTACATGATATTCGGCCTAACATTATAATGACATGTATAATCATAGTCACATATATTGCCTTTTAAAATATCTTTAAATAGATGTTTCCACATGGCCTATTTTGGTCTTTGGTTCACATTTCACCGACTATAAAGATAAGAAGCAGACTTGACAGTCACACATGTTAATTTGTCAACGAACAGAAAACATGAAGTTCTTGGTCGCTTTCTTTGCTGTTACAGTTGCTGTCGGTAAGCAGTTTTTGTTCATATAGTTGAAACATTGGGGAATGATTTAACTTATTAATACACTTGGATGCACTTATAACTTCAAGCCGTTTCTATTCCTTCAGTACTTTCAAAGTTAATCGAGAACGGAAGTGATTATACTGTCGTCCGGCATTTAAGCTATGTTTATATAGGTTTGATTCGGTATAAGCTATATACACGAGTAAACGATATTCACCTATTTTCTTTCGAATGGGATAGTTCCCTCATTAGTATCACTTATTGAATCGACTATAATATTTCTTTTTGTTTTTAGACGTTATTGTATCCAATATTTATACAACTCGATTCAGTGAATGTTGTCAAGAGATCAGTTAAAATAATAATTTCACGATTTGCACGAGAAAATCATCGTGAAAAGAGGGAAATAAAATTACACGTTGACATTTTCATTAAATTCATTTCCCATACACACAAAGTTTGAACATATACTTACACGAATAAGGAAGTGTATCTTAATTGACGCCGTGACTTTGGTTCTATCTACACTGTCATCTCAACGTGTTTACTTATTTTCTGTTTGAATATTAGTAATATTGGCATTCCAAAAAGTAAACTTATGTGCTATGTAATCGTTTAACCTTCTACAGGATTTTAGAGCCATGATATGTTCCACCTGTTCATCTGTCTAATCAATGTTCAAATTGCCTACGTCATTTCACTACAATTACTTGACGGTTTTAAACGTGTGTGAATAAGAGCGGCAGAATATATTATTCGATAAACATAAACAATCACTGAGATTGTCCTTCAAACGTGACGCCAATGCGAGAACATGTTATAGCCTAAACGCCGAGGACGACACGTTCTTAGCTGATTGAAAACTGTACGTTTTAACCAGAACCAGATTTCGTGAATTCGCAATTTTAAGCAACCCTGAATTAAGTGCTTTCGTTTCTTTAATATCGTCTGTTATGACAAGAAAAATGTTGAAACAATATCACACATATTATAAATACATGTGTTGCAAATTTTAACAAAATATACTGACTTAGAAATACTGATATTTTGAGATATGTCAAAGTGCGCAGTTATAAGTGCCTCAATGTGTATTGACGCTTACTTTAATCAATAGAATTTACGTTATAAGTACAGCAGCATATTGTCACAATGACAGCTGCCCTTGAATTCCGAAATTGTACGTAACATCAACTGACGCCAGTTGATGTTACGTACAACTTGATAAATAGAGGATCTTACATGAGTGACTTTTCATATTGAATTTATTAAACGAGTTGGATAAAAGTGATAAAATACGAGGCTCTGCCGAGTATTTTATTACTTTTATCCAACGAGTTTAATAAATTTAATATAGAAAGACACGAATGTAAGATTCTTTTTATCACATGAATAAATTAAGCCATTTAAATTAAAAACAAACTAAAAATAGTAGACCGCTTCCCCTTAGAGAGAATAAAATTGAGGTGAGTTAAGAATAAATGAGCATCTAAACATAGTGCAACACAGTGACTGTTTTTCAATTACATTTAATTCATTGTTGAAAATGATGATCCGAGACAGGTATATTTGAACGGTAATAACGTCACGGACCTTTTTAGTAGGCCCTATCTAGTCTTGAAATTAGTTTGGTAAGGGGAACATACTCGTACTATAAAACGGGAAACGTCACGTACACTGTGACGTCATGTTTATGTTTTGACGTCGTCACTTCTTCGAATTTCCGGAAAGAGATTGATGAATTTTAAAGAGACTCAAAATGCATTAAATTTTGCAGGAAGTGTTAGCCTATGCTATGTTCAATATGTAAATGTAGGTTTGTGTTTATTTATTATATTTTAATTGAATTGCCTTTGTAAATTATCATTGATTTTCAGATTCGCCTTGTCTATCGATCTGACCTGTACCGCTGACGATAAAATCACGATCGGCCATATTTGTTTATTTTTTGACAGCGCGTATGAATACATAAAATGCTTTATTATTCAGTAGTGTAATATCGTTTTTATGTATCGTAGAGAGCCCTAAAATCGCCTCTGACCTTCGAATATACCGCCATGTTGTTTTGGCTCTAGTCTCGTGAGATTTGGACGATGCGCGCGAATGTCTTAAGAAAACGTTTACAAAATAGTATTTTTTTAGCGGGAATATTTTTTTCTGAAAATACGAGGTCATAACATGTAATTTTCGATTACTTTCACAAAAAATCATAAAACTATACCATTTTCACTATTCCCAAAAAGTCGTGTAGTTGAAATACCCCAGTAAACGCTTTGTGCAACGTAATCGAATATTTTTTCACACGTCTGCATTGTTTACAGTTTCATGAATGAAAGTCACGTGGTCGGATAAATTATTTTTAAGGTCAAACCAAACCTTACGGTCAGAATAGCAAAAAAAATATCGAATTCTGTATTTCTGTAGACCATACATCGGCAGATCACACATCACTATCGGCGATTATCTTAAAATTCTTTAAAAGATCCACGCCCGTAATGGCGATGTAAAAAAAGTTCGTTTATAATGCAGCCAAAGTCTATTTATTACCCATTAGAGACTGGCGTGTGGCACGACCAATCAGAATTAATACACGACGAGTAAATATCACTTAACAGTGACAAATATGCTGTTTTTGCACCAGATTTATTTCTTAATTTGATTTAACAATGCTCAGGCTTAATTTCATAATTGGGACGTTCAGCTAAAGTGAATAGTTTGGCCCAATTGATCGCGCGCGCCATGTGAGGTATTTAGGTCACGGTCAAAATGGCCGACTTTTATTTATTATGACGTTTGCTTTATTCAATTCTTGGAGTATTTTATCATTTTATTGGTGTACATTTGAGTTAGATAAATTGAAGGAATTATATTACCAAGTAATTGACCTTATTTAATATAAACATGAAGTTTGTCATTGTTTATTGCGTGTTTAACGCTTAAGTAGGCGAATTATGGTCACTCGAGGATAATGGGCTTTATTACACTCCCACGCTGTGATTTATGTGATAATTCAAGATAATTACACAACAACAGAGCAAACATTAATGTTGTTCTTTCTTTTTATCCGCGTATTTACTGATTCTTAAATTTACGGCGACTACTCGGTCGCCCGGCCTTGTTTTCTTGAAAAACAATGTAAAATTTCATCAGTTGACAACTTCTCCACAATATGCCGACATGTCCATTTCATAGGTGTACTTACACACGGATCTGAGCGGACTGGCATGGAGCAGTGCGTCTTTATAGACGTGTATAAATATGTATTGCAGAAATGTGAAATTCTACCTTTGTGATTATTTCAGCGTACGCCAATGAGTGTGTAAACCACGACCCTACAACATGTTCTAATTCTTGTCCAGACGCTAACGAGGCTAAAGCTTGTCAACATGACATCTGTACTTGTCGTAAGTATTATACTTTAGTTAGTACTTACGGTGGGGTGACAATCCCAGAAAAAATAAGTTGGGGTATACTCCGCCTGCTTACAAGACATGTCATATACCAAAATGTTCGGGAAAGTATGTTGTATCTGAGACTGCCGGCATTAATTTTTAGATATGGTAGCGTTCCGAGAAATCCAAGATGGCCTACTTTTTCACAGTACTAGCATGATATTGCACCAACCGTGCCCAATGCTATAACATGTTATTTCAACCCTCTCCAGTAACAAATTTATGTTCTCTATTACCAAAAATCCATCATTTAGATACAAAGAAGTTTGTCTTGAAATGTTTACATTTTGGTACAGCCCACGTCGGTGGTTTAACCAAGAGTGTCTAGGCAACTCCGGTCGATGTTAATAAATATCACATTATCCTGACCGCACTATATCCTAACATGGTTAATTGTTTGTTACTAAATATCCTTTTGCAGTTCCAACATGTGCATCTGATGCAGATGGCTGCCGTGGTCCTTGCCAAAGTTCCGACCCTAATGGACATATGCACCCTGGAGAGAAGCATTGTATCGATGGTGCATGTGTTTGTACCGGTCACCATCCAGGACCAGCTGGTCGTTAAATTATGTTAACTCATCTTTAACAATAGAATAAAGCTATAATGTAGTTATTATAAACGTTTTGTTGTTTCTATCTGAATTTTGCACCAAAATTAGTTTTACTGCTAAGATATTTCAGAGCCATTCAACATCCTCCAAGGAACGAGGCAAGGCAGCATATGTGCCCCATTCTTATACACCATGTTCTTAGATGGATTACTAAATGAATTAAGTGAATCGCAAGGCGGTCTGAAAATAAACAATATACCATTCTGTGCACCAACTCAGGCCGATGACATTGTCCTGATATCGCTAAGCAAAAGGGGTCTCTCTGATCTTCTGAACATCTGTTACAATTATGCAAGCAAGTGGCGATATATTTACAATCCAACGAAATGTGCCGTACTTGTATATAACCAGCAACGGCGTACCCGACCACAAGATACCAGCATTATGTACGGGACCTCAAAATTACAAGTGTTAACGAAATACAAGCATTTAGGTATCACACAATGCACATCACGTAAAACTCCAGCCAGCATAGACAACGTCCGCCAAGTAGCCAGAGGAACTCTGTTTAGTGTCAATTGCATACATGATTACGGTATAAACCCGATATCGTCTGCTCGAATATACAATTCAACTGTCCTACCAAGAGCATTTTTCGGCTGCGACTTGTGGAACAATATATCCCGAAGTGACATGCGCCACCTGGAGGCAACTCACCATTACTGTCTCAAACGAATCCAATCACTACCATTTAGAACTCGTTCAGACATGGTGAAGGGACTTCTTGGATTTACATCTATCGAAGCGTACATCGATCAACAGAAATTGAACTTCTTAGGGTCTATTTGTAGAATGAAATCGACAGATGTTGTCTTACAAATGTTCCTGTATAGACTATCTCAGTTCAGGCTTAATAGTTCTACTAAGCACTATGGCTTTATACCTGATATTATTCGTATACTGAGTAAGTACAACCTAGAACACCATATTCTAGAGTTTGAGAAAACTATGACATTTTCATCAAAGTTGTCATGGAAAAAGACATATAAACATGCGTTATTCTCGTATGAGCAACATAAATGGCTAGAACGCATGGACATGTGTCCAGAATTCAGCAGATTCCGTGAAATTCATTTTGACATTACACCTTCGAACCTTTGGCGAGTGGCACTAATGAAGCCACACAGTATCGAACTCATGACTTTTCTGGTGAAAACTGGCTGTACTCCGGTTACAAATACCGAAACTTTATGCACTGTATGTAACATGACACATAGTGACTACCTTATTCATGTAGTGTTTCAATGCAACAACGATGATATGAACGTATTACGTGACTCTTTTGTACGCAAAATGTGTGTTTTATCTACAGATTTCTATCATACACTAACTGAATGTACAACCATGTCGTTACAATTAAAATATCTATTAGGTTTTGTTGACCAAAGACTGTCTGACCTAGTTACCCCAGAGAAATATGCTGAAATAATTTGCTTTGTTGCCTCATATATGAGGCAGTTACTTAGTGTACATGCAACTTTACAATAACGATCCATAATATTGACTTTTATATCAAATGAATCTAAAGTTTGAATTTACATTTTGAATGCATCATGATTAAGTACTAGTAATATTCCTATACTTCAGCTTCCATTTCGTTCTTCTTTCGCAATCTTTTTGAAGCTATTGTAAATGGCATATTGCTCAGTTAATATCATCTGAAAGACGATAATAGTATTCTACCTTAACGATGCTACCATTAAGGGGGTACTGTTTAGCGCTTGTAACAGAACTTATGTATCTTGTAACTTGCATTTATATGTGTAATTCGGTTTACCTTGTATGTGCGTGTAATTTGTACATGTGTGTGTGTGTAATTTGGCATAATTTACAATTCTCATGTGTGTTATTTGAAATTGATGTGTGCAATTGTATATGTAATTTGTAGTGTGTTTGTTCTTGTGCATACTTTGTAATTGTATATATATGTATAATTGCATGAAAATCTGTATTTATACTGTGCGTGTGTGCGTGCGTGTGTGTGCGCGTGTGTGTGTGCGTGCGTGTGTGTGTAGGGTGAGAGTACATGTTTTGTGAATAATATCATGATTCTTGTTGTTTTCATGTTTCTTCTTATAAGCATATCTACATGTTTGTTAGTATGTCACTCTTCAGAAATTGGAGGAATAAAAGTTATATATACTTGGTCTGTGTTGGACCAGATATGGAATTGTGCAATCTGTTCTTGATAACACAAACATTTCTTCAGGAGTCTGAACTACATCTTAAAGTACACACTCCGTAGTTTACAATAACGAGGGTAGATAGCAACGCAAACAATACGAGTTTCTTACATCATTGGTATAAGTTAAAGGATTACATTATATTGTACTACATGACTGTATGGGTAGTTATTTTTTGCAACATTGCTTGTCCTATTGCAATATTGTTAAACTGTAAAGAAAATGTCATAACACACAATTTACGTTGGTTGGACTTGTCAGATATCATTTTAAACATTATTCCAACTAGAAAGAACATAATTTATCTAAACTCTGAAAGTAGTACCAAATGCTGTTTTGTCTTTCTCCCGACCAGAAATCTTGTGTGCATGTGCTTGTTATTAACGATATGTACCAAGCTATGTTAACAAACTCATATGGAGCCCCTAGACTGAATTCTTATCCTTATCTAATAAGTCAATGTTCGGCGTCAATTTCACAGACAGGTGGGCGCGATTCTTGAGAATGAGAATTGAGTGGTTTGCATCTGTTATTATGGCCGAACATGATCGGTTTGGTGGGTGTTTGGTAATGACTTTGGCTAGAATCAGCGTACATGGAAATACAGACCTGTACTACTACCTTGAAAAAGGCTTCAGAACATATATTATGTACATCAATGAATTCGTGAACGCTTTTGTTCGCCAGTATGCTTGTGCTTTTGTCTTCTATTACATTTTATTGACGAGTATGCTTGTCAACTTAGGGCTCACGTAACCAATGCATACCTACAGAATTTAATAGCCGTTCGCTTGGACTGGCCTGTTCGATCTCCGAAATTAAATAAAATCGAAGACACCTGGGACGTTCTTCAGACAGCGATGTCAACTCGACCAAAACTAAACAGCACAGAGCTCTGAGCCCTGCTAGAGGAATGGGTCAGAATCCTGCAACACAAAATTGGAAGTCTAATTCCCAGTATGGGACAGTGATGATAATATGTTATAAATGCATGCGGGCGCTATACATGTTACTTAAATTAGTATTGACTAACAATTATTCCGTAAAACAACTCCTGCTATTTCTATGCTCACCGCATACCAACAAAATGTTGTATTTCAACACCAACCGTGTCAAAGTAGTCCGAATGCTTCAATAATTCGTTTAGGTGTTAGGTGTTAGGGAACCTACCTTAAACCCTTATAATTTATTTTTACAGAACAACGATCCTGTAAAGTCTAATTCAGATATGTTGAAAGTGAAATACCCAAAAGATTAAACTCATTGCTTATATTAAAACTGGTACACAAATACACCGACACATGCATATCAGCCTCATTTTCAACAGCTATCGATCACTTTAAAATACTAGTACTTCCGGACGAAAACATTATTCAGAGATCCTGTCTAAGACGTTCTGTTCTAAATAATTAAAGTTCGAATGTTCATTAACTTTCACGAACTAATATTGTAGTGAAAGTATGGGTTTTCATATAGTTTTCTAACGCTCAAGGATAACTGCAATACGATATGTGTATGGATGGCGGAAACAAGACTGCAATGTATGATGGAGGATTTGACGCTTGTTTTAAGCTGATTATAACATTCTCTCTAGACACCCATTTGGGTTTTACGTTCAATTTGATGGTGTAATTTTGTGCGGTTAGTCCCAGTGCGACATGTCATAACATAACTCGTTAATTTGTGTTTAAGCATGACAAATGAATCAAATGAAGCATTAAGCATGAGGAGATGATGATAGTATTTCTGCTATTATCACACCAGTTCATTGATTGACAGCAAATTATTACACTCTATTAAATATATCATCCACTCAATATCACGGTGTGAGGAGCAGAATACACCGCATCATACAAACCGCGCCCAGGGAGCACAGCGCATATCCTAGTAATAATATCAAAATGCAACCTACGATATAGGTAAGAAAAACATAACTAAATCATTTTACATGCGAGCTTTCCGATGTCAATTTCTAAGAACTAAATACTTTTAGTTAATGATGTGTTTCTATCAAAACCATAACTATACTCTTGTAGCGATGCGGACTTCCATCACTTATGTAATATGTACGTGTGCACTGTTGATAATCAATCATAACAAAATGTTAGTTTTGGTACTTGTGCACTTGAACTATTTAAATAAATATGAGAGGTAATGTAACGTGATTGCTAATTAATGGCATCCATATTTAATTCTAATGACATTGAACCCAAATGATCCCACGTCAATTACAAGGTAGTCTGTACACAAGATGAAAAAGATAAGTTGTCCAACAATAGTATGTTTTGATGAGATCACTATGAAAAGTACAATACAGTGACGTTAATCTATTGCTAACATTTTCAGCAAAACAGTTTTATCAGTCAAGTACTGTTGATAGTGTGAAACAGCAATTCTAGGTAATTTGGGGTTTTATTTCTTTATGTTGTCAAATACTAAGAAATATCGAATATCTAAGAAGATAGAAAGGTTGGAAAGTTGTAGCTAATCTCACGACCTCTCGCAGAAGGTATTCTGAAATATCGCGACATCTCGCAACAGGTCTTTTGAAATCTCACGTTAATGAACCTTGTCATTATATCTTTGTTTAGTGGAATACCTTCTTGTATACGATTTCATTCCACTTTTACGGAGATGTATACATTTTATGAATAATGAAAATAATGAACATTTATGGTGAAAAACAACATTATATAGAATGTACAAGTGGAAGATACAGATAGATAATGCATATGAATAACATAATATAAGAAAAATACACATTTCAATTTACATCATTTGCTATTGCTTTGTGTAGCTAATGATTGACCGTTAGGCATAAGCACCATTTTACTTGAGTGAGTGGGATTTGCATATATCGTGGACGTATTAAATTGATAATTTCAGAAAAAGTGATTGCGAGTTTCGCGATAATGAGTAGAGTGCGGGAAGCTGGCCACCAAACAAACACTGGGTAGAGAGTTCATTATCAGCTGTATCTACAAAGGACCCTACTTCCAACCCACAGGCCTGTGTATGCAATGTAAAAGTAGGATTTTGTACGTCGAGTATACATGCATTTAAACAAGAGATGTAAATTGATGTCTGCCGTTTTGATCTTACAATATTTGCAGGTAGCATAGTTTTAATAGCGTCTAAATGTAAGTATTCTAACAGCTGTGAAAGCATACGTGATTTCGGAGTGCGTTTCAGGTGACGACCTTATAGGAGAAGGTGAGATCGATTCATGTATGAGTATAAATCTTCGAAATTCTTCGTCATCATATACGCGATCTTGCCAATTACGCATTTGAAATTCATATACAGATTTATTTGCAATTGTTTTCCATGAATTTTGGCTTGGATAAGATGCATCTGATAAGTATTGCTGAATATAGTTAAGCAATTTGTATTTGACAAGTATTTTAAATATATCGGGAATGAAACCGCGCTGGTTTTTAAATTCCTTTACTACGACGAGCTGGAGCCTATAGCAAAATATTTTCCGACATAAATTTTCAGATGATATTGTGCTTAATTTCTGTAAAAGGCAAAGCTTTCTCCGGACAATTTCAGTTTCGATGCTAAACCAACCTAATATGCTGAGGGCCATATCGGTTAAAATATTTATTATTCAGTTGTCGGTGCTATTTTGTTTCCACTTGTCCTTGGAGTAAATTTCCTCAGCCCTCTTTTTTTGTTGCTTGCGGAGATGCTGAATGAGATACTTTTTAATTAGGTCACTAATATAAACGTTTTTGGCATATATATTTTCGAACTAGATGTATAGCCTAATAATATTCCCCTCTTTTATTGTCTCGGTTTGCCCCTTCTGCTGGGAGAGCAATTTTTTAAATAAGGTTACTTTGTGGTTATGCCTTGTTTTTGTCGCTGGGGTCACATTGTTGGCATATTCTGGAGCAGTATGCATCTAGAAATATGTAATGTTATTTCCCACCCTAGTCCTACCTTGCCCATTATTGTAAACTATTTTAAGTCGTAGTTGTGCCTCTTAAGGTCGTATTTCCGTTAGGTCACTGTCCTTAGTGTTTTAAACTAGGTCAGGGTGTAGTTGTGCCTCATTTGGTCGCTGTTTTGGCACGCGTTTGTGCGGTTGTGTCGCCGTGCAGCGGGGCCTTGGGGAACTTGGATGATCGAGTATTGGCTACGTTTCAATCGGTCTCATGCAATAACCGCTGTTCTATAATTTCTCTGTGAAATTGGGTCATCCTGCATTTTTCGACGGGGACTTGGTTTGGAATTGTTTCTGGGACTTCTGTGTGGGCTTAGCTCTATGTAGTTGCCATAAATATGTATCCTTATTTCCCGCCCCACTCCTACCTTAGCCATTATTTTAAACTAGGTCAAGTCGTAGTAATGCCTCTTAGTCGCATAACGTTAGGTCACAATCCTTAGTGTTTTAAACTAGGTCACGCCGGAGTTGTTGTGCCTCATTTGGTCGCCGTCTTGACACGGTCTTGTTCTGTTGTGTCGCCGTGCAGCGGGGACTTGTGGAACTTGGTTGAGTCTTGGCTACGTTTTGTTCGGTCTCATGCAATAACCGCTATTCTATAATTTCTTTGTGAAATTGGGTCAACCTGTATTTTTACGGCGTGGACTAGGATTTTTTTATTGTTTCTTTGGCTTGTGTGTGGGCATTGCTGAGGGTAGTTATGTTGTGGTGTTTCTTATTTCTGAGGTCGGCTGGCTATTAGGTTGAGTGCTACCTTCCATGTCTGATTTTCTCATACCTTTTTACAACGGAATCCCATTTATTGAAATCAGTTTCATTGTCAACTAAAGTCAATGCATCTCTATTTGTTGTAATGGTGACATCGACCTAACCGACCCAATTTTCAATCACAAGTGACCAACACATCTTATGTAATCATGATTTATCATTTCTAACTTAATTATCCTGAAGAAACGAATTGTGCACGACCGTCTTTCAGCCTATCCACGCGTCCTGTTTTCGTTAGAAAAGCTGGTTAAACCCAAACTAGTTTTGCTTCAAAAGTACTTTGATAATGTATCAAACGAACCAAGAAACAGAACGAATGTCTTTTCTTGATTAGATTATTTCCTTTTACCAACAAATCATATTCTAACACATAAAATAGCACGTTCATAATTAATTGATACATTTAGTTTGAAATGATTTCTATGTATTTAATTAAACTATTCCAGTCCGATGTCTTGTTTTCCTAATAAAATAGGGAACAAAAAAGAAATGTATTTCTTCCAAATAAATACGATACTAATTATTGTTTAATCAAATATTTCATTTGTCACCCGAATATGTATTCAATTATGTAGCTAAGAAGGCGCATATATATATATGGGTTTTTATCCATCATTGAAAATATTCTAGTTTAATTAAATCTAATAATGCATTATACGGTTACGTAATAGGAATTAGTATTTTTGTTCTGACGAGCAGCTTTAATCTATAAATAAATATCTAGGCTTTGCATGTTTATGTACGTTTATCAGTAAGAGTTTATACATAGCCCTTTGAAAGTCAAATGAGAACGGTTGTAAATATGATATCGTCCGACAGGTTAAATATGTTTTAAAGTTTTTTTTTAAAATATGACCATTTGTTTAAAAATGTATGAAGTATTTGAGAGACAGCATTGTTTGAATTTTTTTAAGTACTTTTTCTCCGGTAGTCAGACATTTAGGTTTTGGATCAAATGATCGATACACATGTGTTACGTGAATGTAACAATAATGATTAAAGATACAATACGATAGCATCTCTTCAAAATGCCGACCTTACGTAACACATTTTGATATTCTGTAATCAGCATCTTACGCCATCGTCCAATCAGTGGAAAAAAACACTTGCTGTAAAAACACCGAATATGCAGTAGCTTTTAGACACGTTATCATAATGTGTCATAGAATACATGTTTGTATCGCATTAAGTATTAAACAGGACACCATATGAACGGGCCTGGTTGATTTAGGAGTGTATTGTACAACATTGATGAAGCTGAAGTTTAATCTATTTTATGAAATGTCTTCTCCCCAGCCTCGTGTGTATTAAATTTTAACAGAAAGACTATCCGTGTAATAACTTGCCATTTCCATATCGCATTCTTTCACTTTGATTTATATCATGGCAAAGATTTAATGTCATTTTTAAATTGAGATCAATGCAACTACGTAGATGTCAACATTGGAGATGAAAGCCACAATTTAGTCTTGATATTATCTGTAAATAGTTTATCTTGATTCATTACCGTTACTAATGCTGTTCCTAAATAACTTGGGGATCGGTAAAGGTGGATTATAGAGACTTCATTCACTGTAATACAACTTTTCAACTAACAAGAATTTGGTAATGAATAGGAAAAGCAATTTCACAATCTTAAAAAAGTGACTAGTACCATTTATATGTATGATATGCTGATTTGTCATACGAGAAAATGGAATTACAAGATAAATTTGCTAGATTCGAAACTACTTTTGTTAGATCTAGTCCCGTGCGACTAGTTTTAAGTCGCTAAACTAAAATCGCAATATTTATAGCGAGTGCAAATTGCATTAATTTTCAAACATCCCTTACCAAAGGCTCCTTAAATAACTCGTTTTTTCTATACTCGTTTAAGAAATGTTGTTCTACAAAGACAACTAATGACGGATCCTACATATCCACATATCTATTATCAACTGTTATTCTCAAAATGAGATATTTGGTAAAATTCGTGTTTATCCTCATTTTGAGCTATTTAAAACAGTTGGTAGTGTTATTGAATTTACGTTCAGGGGCGCAATGTGGGCACAAGAATATCCGATAATTACAGTTGTATTTATCTGTAATATGGAATTGACGCTATAAGCCACTAAAATTGCCTATGTAGAATGCTAAATCTTCCCTTATTAGGACTTAACTCATTTAAATTTAAAAAAACAAATGAGAATTTCCTAATTTTAATTCATCTATCGAAGCATGCATATAATATTAAAGCGGCAAGCCTAAGGATCCATTGGTTATTTAGAACTGAAGTTTTCTGTACGTATTATTTGCATGTAATAAATGTTAAAAAACAGTCCTTAAACCTATAGACTATATTACAGTACAGATCAATTACTCTTGTTTTATGAAAAGATGCCGCTCACATAGTTAAGAATAAAATTAGAGTACTGCGAACGCATGCTCCGTAGATACGGTGTCTGTTTTCCCAGACTCTCTTTGTTAGTTTAGAAAGAGTCTGTCGAGGCATTGTCAGTCCTTTTGTAGAGCTCTACAATTTAGTACATCCACATTATTCTGCACAACCTCTTTATTGGGGATGTCTTTCAATAAAGCGTGTGTAGGAAAGGGCAAATATAGACTAAGCATGTTGTCTAATCCTTTGCAAATAAATCTTTGGAAATAAAATAAATATTTTTTAAAAAAATAGATAAAGCGTGCGTATTAGGAATAGTCTTTCGTCAAAAGGACCTTATCATATCACATAGACGAGTTCACATGACCGGCACGTTTCATCCAGGCTTCAATCTAGTTAGAGTCGAATTCCATAGGATACTAGTTAATTGTAAAAAAAGTAAACGGTATTGATGACAACGAGTACCAAAATCGATTCTCGAGGACTCGAGTACTCGTCAGAATCGTCCGAAATCAGTTCATGATTTATATAAAACAAGCTCTACACGCTGATTGGTTAGCTGTTAAGATATATGCTCTATTATTTTGCAACAAGGATATTGTGAAAAGCGGGAATCTTTAATTCGATCCACAGAGGGGGTTTATTTTAGTATAAAAATGACTGATTTTATAACAGTAGGCTAAACGGCAAATGTTTGTAAATATCACATTATCCTGTGCGCTCTATAACTTTCATAAGTTTCACGTTTAGTCACATTCACTGTCGCATAGTCTTTCGTTATCGATCTAAGTTGTTACTTCGTCTGATTCTTGTTATAGAAACACGTTAGTTACGTGTAAGTTTTAAAGTCACACATCATACATGTAATCAGTGTGTTCTAAATGCAGTTATACGGGTAGGGAAGTAAGAGTAGTAAGAATAACTACATTACTGACACCATCACACATCTACTACACACTAGGCATCATCGATTCATCAAAACATCGGCGAACATCGGAAATGTTTTGGCGAAACTTTCGTGGTCATTGGATGTAATATGATAAGTATCGTGTGAGAAACAATTTTGACTTCCACGTCGCCGATGAGAAATTCTTCAATGGTACCTATGCATAAGGGTGTGGTATTAATAGTTAAACGAACAACGTCAGTGGAACCTTTTATACACACCTATTATTGGACACAAAATATGTTTTCGAACTAAGGGCGGACGCTAATCGAAAATACGATTTGGTATAGCCTTGGATGACGGTACCCACAGGGCAGTCATCAAAAATGTTTCAATTCACTATAATAATGTATCATAAAGTGCAGCGAATGCTATGCATTAATATGTAACGTTGTTTGTAACAGGTTTTTAAAAGCATTTAAAGGACGCAAAACTCCCGAGTGTAACCATACACGCTCATGCTACACACAGCTGTAATTCTTTACACAAAATCTGGTTTTCTCAACAACTGGGAAGCAATTCGGAACACTGTACAATTGATGCAAACGGTCAATTTGCGCTAAATAAATCAATTCCGGTTGTTTTTTGTTGGACCGCTTTTGGCAGTTTTCACATTTCGTGGTAGTTCGTTTGAATAGCTAATGAACGAATATTTGAGTTTAACTTTCAATGGATTTCTTTCAAATTGGACTTCATTAAAGTACTTTTAGTAATAAAGGCATACCTTTACTAGTGTCAGAGTAGTAATAATGTGCAAAGTTTTAGTTAAAATGTCGATTGTTGGGACAAACATTGGTATAGTTCGATTTCGAGCATTGACCCATGAATGCACTTTTTTCGCCGATAATAGACTGTAAATCGATAAATTACACACAGTTGTAAGTTAAATATCTTTATATAATTGTAATGAATAAATCTCGGGTTGCCCGCCTAAATAGACCCGTCTGAAAGTTCATGGCTCAGGGTTCAAAATTGAACTATACTAAAATAAACCTAAGTACTTAATATCTATATTTAGTTTATTTGATAACTTTAGAAATTGAGCATAGTCTTCATACTGACATAAGGCTTGTATATATATCACTATCAGTATACATTTTGATTATAGGCGAACATTTCGTTACTTATATTTATGGGAGAGATACCGCCAGTATAGTGACTTGATTATATTGATCTGGTGACTGCGTTTGTTTCCAAGATCGTCTTTGAACTTACGGAAAAAAGGGATATTAATTAGATGAGGCAACGATAAGGTCTGAATATACCGAATATCGTCCACTTAATCTACTATCAGTTGAATGGCTGTTTTAGATTTGCTAAACATCACCCTCAGAGACATCGCAGAATGTATTGTTACACTAATCTAAAGCACATGAATACATTGCAATTTGTACAGCAATTATGTGACAACCTACACTCACGAATGAACAGTGTGGCGGATCTTGGATCAACAAACACGCTATGTGTTCCACGTACCCAGTAGATCAACAAACCTACCATGTACTCCGCGAATCCCGTAGATCAACAAACACGCCATGTACTGCACGTACCCCGTAGACCAACAAACACGCCATGTGTTCCAAGTACCCCGTAGATCAACAAACACCATGTACTGCACGTACCCCGTAGATCAACAAACATGCCATGTACTGCACGTACCCCGTAGATCAACAAACACGCCATGTACTGCACGTACCCCGTAGATCAACAAACATGCCTTGTACTACATGTACCCCGTAGACCAACAAACATGTCATGTACTGCATGTACTTCGTAGATCAACAAACACGACATGTACTACATGTACCCCGTAGATCAACAAACATGCCACGTACTGCACGTACCCCGTAGACCAACAAACATGCCTTGTACTACATGTACCCCGTAGACCAACAAACATGTCATGTACTGCATGTACCCCGTAGATCAACAAACATGCCACGTACTGCACGTACCCCGTAGACCAACAAACATGCCTTGAACTGCATGTACCCCGTAGATCAACAAACATGCCATGTACTGCATGTACCCCGTAGACCAACAAACACGTCATGTACTGCATGTACCCGAAGATCTACAAACAAGCCATGTACTACAGGTACCCCGTAGATCAACAAACATGCCATGCACTGCACGTACTATGTAGACCAACAAACACGCCATCTACTACAACAAACATGCCGTGTACTACATGTACCCTGTAGATCAACAAACACGTCATGTACTGGACGTACCCCGTAGACCAACAAATATGCCATGTCCTACACCTACACCGTAGACCAACAAACTTGCCATGTACTACACGAACCCAGTAGACCAACAAAGATGTCATATACTGCACGTAACCCGTAGATAAACAAGCATGTCAGGTACTGCACGTAACCCGTAGACCAACAAACATTTCATGTACTACATGTACCCCGTTGATCAACAAACACGCCATGTACTGCACGTACCCCGTAGACCAACAAACTTGCCATGGACTACGCCTACATGTACCCCGTAGACTAACAAACATGGCATGTCCTACACCAACACCGTAGACCAACAAACTTGCCATGTACAGCATGTACCCCGTAGACCAACAAACACGCCATGTACTGCACGTACACCGTAGATCAACAAACACACCATGTACTGCACGTACACCGTAGATCAACAAACACACCATGTACTGCACGTACACCGTAGATCAACAAACACGCCATGTACTGCACGTACACCGTAGATCAACAAACACGCCATGTACTGCACGTACACCGTAGATCAACAAACACGCCATGTACTGCACGTACACCGTAGATCAACAAACACGCCATGTACTGCATGTACACCGTAGATCAACAAACACGCCATGTACTGCACGTACACCGTAGATCAACAAACACGCCATGTACTGCACGTACACCGTAGATCAACAAACACGCCATGTACTGCACGTACACCGTAGATCAACAAACACACCATGTACTGCACGTACACCGTAGATCAACAAACACGCCATGTACTGCACGTACACCGTAGATCAACAAACACGCCATGTACTGCACGTACCCCGTACACCAATAAACATGCCATTTACTGTACGTACCCCGTACATCAACAAACACGCCATGAACTACACGTACCCCGAAATCAACAAACATACAATGTACTGCACGTACCCTGTAGACCAACACACATGCCATGTACTGCACGTAATCTGTAGACCAACAAACACGCCGTCTACTTTGTAGACCAACAAACATGTCATATACTACATGTACCATGTAGATCAACAAACACGCCATGTACAGCACGTACCCCGTAGATCAACACACACGCAATGCACTGCACGCAGCCCGTAGACAAAGACACATGCAATGTGTTCCACGGACCCCGTAGACAAACAAATACGCCATGTACTACATGTACCCCGTAGATCAACAAACAAGCCATGTACTGCACCTACCCCGTAGATCTACAAACAAGCCATGTACTGCACCTACCCCGTAGACCTACAAACACGCCATGTACTGCAAGTACCCCGTAGATCTACAAATATGCCATGTACTGCAAGTACCCCGTAGACCAACAAACATGCCATGTACTACACCTACCCCGTAGATCAACAAACTCGCCATGTACTACATATATCCCGTAGATCAACAAACACGCCAT
Source organism: Spisula subtruncata (assembly GCA_963678985.1). Taxonomy (NCBI): domain Eukaryota; kingdom Metazoa; phylum Mollusca; class Bivalvia; order Venerida; family Mactridae; genus Spisula; species Spisula subtruncata. The sequence goes on from OY787665.1 coordinate 12,223,767, forward strand.
GTACTGCACGTACACCGTAGATCAACAAACACGCCATGTACTTCACGTACACCGTAGATTAACAAACTCGCCATGTACGGCACTTACACCGTAGATCAACAAACACGCCATGTACTGCACGTAACCCGTAGATCAACAAACACGCCATGTACTTCACGTACACCGTAGATCAACAAACACGCCATGTACTGCACTTACACCGTAGATCAACAAACACGCCACGTACTGCACGTTCATAAGATAAGCTAGAGTCCACTCCACCAAATTGCTGACCGGAGTAATAAGACTCGTTAGAAGCATTCACAGTAAATCTGCGCAGCAACATCAAGCTTGAATAGTCAAACCCGACCGCACATAATGCATCAAATGGTTATATACGTGGACCAGGCCCCAAAGTCCCAGAAAATGTCCAAACGATAACAGGGTTATTAAAAGTAGCATAGTTTGAGAAGTCAATAAGGATATTGCAGTCAATAAAACTGCTTATGTGTGTGTCTCAAATACCCCTAATATAACCAATGTAATTAAGTTTTAACTGTAACAGTAATAGAATAACATAGAAAGTTAGTTAATCGTTATAAAACTGTATAACACTCATGCACACTACTAAATATAATGTATGTTATATGTAATAATGTAGCTACATGTTGACAGCTGTTAACATATTTAGCAAATAGAAATGTTTATATGAGGGAATAGTATACTGATTGCCTGATCTAGATCTAGCAAGTAGGAGACCATGTTTATACGTGGTATGGTATACTTACTGCCTGACCTAAATCTAGCAAGTAGGAGACCATGTTTATACGTAGGCATGGTACAAAATTTATACTGATTTGCCCAGCCTAGATCTAGCAAGTAGGAGACCGTGTTTATACGTGGGTATGGCATCCTGATTGCCCGGCCTAATCTAGCAAGTATGAGACCATGTTTATACGTAGGTATGGTACAAAATTTATACTGATTTGCCCCGCCTAGATCTAGCAAGTAGAAGACCATGTTTATACGAGGGAATAGTATACTGATTGCTCGGCCTAGATCTAGCAAGTAGGAGACCATGTTTATGCGTAGGTATGGCATCCTGATTGCCTGGCCTAAATCTAGCAAGTAGGAGACCATGTTTATTCGTAGGTATGGTACAAAATTTATACTGATTTGCCCCGCCTAGATCTAGCAAGTAGGAGACCATGTTTATACGTAGGTATGGCATCCTGATTGCCCGGCCTAGATCTAGCAAGTAGGAGACCATGTTTATTCGTGGGTATGGCATCCTGATTGCCCGGCCTTATCTAGCAAGTAGGAGACCATGTTTATAAGTAGGTATGGTATACTGATTGCCTGGCCTAGATATAGCGAGTAGGTGACCATGTTTATACGTGGGTATGGTATATTGATTGCCCGGCCTAGATCTAGCAAGTAGGTGACCATGTTTATACGTGGGTATGATATCCTGATTGCCAAGCCTAAATCTAGCAATTAGGTGACCATGTTTATACGTGGGGAAGATATCCTGATTTCCCGCCCTAAATCTATAAAACTGCTTAAGTGTGTGTCTCAAATACCCCTAATATAACCAATGTAATTAAGTGTTAACTGTAACAGTAATAGAATAACATAGAAAGTTAGTTAATCGTTATAAAACTGTATAACACTCATGCACACTACTAAATATAATGTATGTTATATGTAATAATGTAGCTACATGTTGACAGCTGTTAACATATCTAGCAAATAGAAATGTTTATATGAGGGAATAGTATACTGATTGCCTGATCTAGATCTAGCAAGTAGGAGACCATGTTTATACGTGGTATGGTATACTTACTGCCTGACCTAAATCTAGCAAGTAGGAGACCATGTTTATACGTAGGCATGGTACAAAATTTATACTGATTTGCCCAGCCTAGATCTAGCAAGTAGGAGACCGTGTTTATACGTGGGTATGGCATCCTGATTGCCCGGCCTAATCTAGCAAGTATAAGACCATGTTTATACGTAGGTATGGTACAAAATTTATACTGATTTGCCCCGCCTAGATCTAGCAAGTAGAAGACCATGTTTATACGAGGGAATAGTATACTGATTGCTCGGCCTAGATCTAGCAAGTAGGAGACCATGTTTATGCGTAGGTATGGCATCCTGATTGCCTGGCCTAAATCTAGCAAGTAGGAGACCATGTTTATTCGTAGGTATGGTACAAAATTTATACTGATTTGCCCCGCCTAGATCTAGCAAGTAGGAGACCATGTTTATACGTAGGTATGGCATCCTGATTGCCCGGCCTAGATTTAGCAAGTAGGAGACCATGTTTATTCGTGGGTATGGCATCCTAAATGCCCGGCCTTATCTAGCAAGTAGGAGACCATGTTTATAAGTAGGTATGGTATACTGATTGCCTGGCCTAGATATAGCGAGTAGGTGACCATGTTTATACGTGGGTATGGTATACTGATTGCCCGGCCTAGATCTAGCAAGTAGGTGACCATGTTTATACGTGGGTATGATATCCTGATTGCCAAGCCTAAATCTAGCAAGTAGGTGACCATGTTTATACGTGGGAAAGATATCCTGATTTCCCGCCCTAAATCTATAAAACTGCTTAAGTGTGTGTCTCAAATACCCCTAATATAACCAATGTAATTAAGTTTTAACTGTAGCAGTAATAGAACAACATAGAAAGTTAGTTAATCGTTATAAAACTGTATAACACTCATGCACACTACTAAATATAATGTATGTTATATGTAATAATGTAGCTACATGTTGACAGCTGTTAACATATCTAGCAAATAGAAATGTTTATATGAGGGAATAGTATACTGATTGCCTGATCTAGATCTAGCAAGTAGGAGACCATGTTTATACGTGGTATGGTATACTTACTGCCTGACCTAAATCTAGCAAGTAGGAGACCATGTTTATACGTAGGTATGGTACAAAATATATACTGATTTGCCCCGCCTAGATCTAGCAAGTAGAAGACCATGTTTATACGAGGGAATAGTATACTGATTGCTCGGCCTAGATCTAGCAAGTAGGAGACCATGTTTATGCGTAGGTATGGCATCCTGATTGCCTGGCCTAAATCTAGCAAGTAGGAGACCATGTTTATTCGTAGGTATGGTACAAAATTTATACTGATTTGCCCCGCCTAGATCTAGCAAGTAGGAGACCATGTTTATACGTAGGTATGGCATCCTGATTGCCCGGCCTAGATCTAGCAAGTAGGAGACCATGTTTATTCGTGGGTATGGCATCCTGATTGCCCGGCCTTATCTAGCAAGTAGGAGACCATGTTTATAAGTAGGTATGGTTTACTGATTGCCTGGCCTAGATATAGCGAGTAGGTGACCATGTTTATACGTGGGTATGGTATACTGATTGCCCGGCCTAGATCTAGCAAGTAGGTGACCATGTTTATACGTGGGTATGATATCCTGATTGCCAAGCCTAAATCTAGCAAGTAGGTGACCATGTTTATACGTGGGAAAGATATCCTGATTGCCCGCCCTAAATCTATAAAACTGCTTAAGTGTGTGTCTCAAATACCCCTAATATAACCAATGTAATTAAGTTTTAACTGTAACAGTAATAGAATAACATAGAAAGTTAGTTAATCGTTATAAAACTGTATAACACTCATGCACACTACTAAATATAATGTATGTTATATGTAATAATGTAGCTACATGTTGACAGCTGTTAACATATCTAGCAAATAGAAATGTTTATATGAGGGAATAGTATACTGATTGCCTGATCTAGATCTAGCAAGTAGGAGACCATGTTTATACGTGGTATGGTATACCTACTGCCTGACCTAAATCTAGCAAGTAGAAGACCATGTGTATACGTGGGTATGATATACTTACTGCCTGACCTAAATCTAGCAAGTAGGAGACCATGTTTATACGTGGGTATGGTATACTGATTGCCTGATCTAGATCTAGCAAGTAGGAGACCATGTTTATACGTGGGTATGGTATACTGATGGCCTGACCTAAATCTAGCAAGTAGGAGACTATGTTTATACGTGGGTATGGTATACTTACTGCCTGACCTAAATCTAGCAAGTAGGAGATCATGTTTACACGTGGGTATGGTACACTGATTGCCTGATCTAGATCTAGCAAGTAGGAGACCATGTTTATACGTGGGTATGGTATACTGATTGCCTGATCTTGATCTAGCAAGTAGGAGACCATGTTTATACGTGGGTATGTTATACTGATTGCCTGATCTAGATCTAGCAAGTAGGAGACCATGTTTATACGTGGGTATGGTATACTGATTGCCTGATCTAGATCTAGCATGTAGGAGACCATGTTTATACGTGGTATGGTATACTAACTGCCTGACCTAAATCTAGCAAGTAGGAGACCATGTTTATACGTGGGTATGGTATACTGATTGCCTGATCTAGATCTAGCAAGTAGGAGACTATGTTTATACGTGGTATGGTATACTTACTGCCTGACCTAAATCTAGCAAGTAGAAGACCATGTTTATACGTGGGTATGGTATACTGATTGCCTGACCTAAATCTAGCAAGTAGAAGACCATGTTTATACGTGGGTATGGTATACTGATTGCCTGACCTAGATCTAGCAAGTAGGAGACCATGTTTATACGTGGTATGGTATACTTACTGCCTGACCTAAATCTAGCAAGTAGGAGACTATGTTTATACGTAGGCATGGTACAAAATTTATACTGATTTGCCAGGCCTAGATCTAGCAAGTAGGAGACCATGCTTATACGTAGGTATGGTACAATATTTATACTGATTTGCCCGGCCTAGATCTAGCAAGTAGGAGACCATGTTTATACGTAGGCATGGTACAAAATTTATACTGATTTGCCCGGCCTAGATCTAGCAAGTAGGAGACCATGTTTATACGAGGGAATAGTATACTGATTGCCTGGCCTAGATCTAGCAAGTAGGAGACCATGTTTATACGTAGGTATGGCATCCTGATTACCCGGCCTAAATCTAGCAAGTATGAGACCATGTTTATACGCAGGTATGGTACAAAATATATACTGATTTGCCCCGCCTAGATCTAGCAAGTAGGAGACCATGCTTATACGTAGGTATGGCATCCTGATTGCCCGGCCTAGATCTAGCAAGTAGAAGACCATGTTTATACGTGGGTATGGCATCCTGATTGCCCGGCCTTATCTAGCAAGTAGGAGACCATGTTTATAAGTAGGTATGGTATACTGATTGCCTGGCCTAGATATAGCAAGTTGGTGACCATGTTTATACGTGGGTATGATATCCTGATTGCCAAGCCTAGATCTAGCATGTAGGTGACCTTGTTTATACGTGGGTATGATATCCTGATTGCCCGGCCTAGATCTAGCAAGTAGGTGACCATGTTTATACGTGGGTATGGTATCCTGATTGCCTGGCCTAGATATAGCATGTAGAAGACCATGTGTATACGTATGTATGGTATCCTGATTGCCTGGCCTAGATATAGCATGTAGAAGACCACGTTGATACGTAGGTATGGTATCCTGATTGCCTGGCCTAGATCTAGTAAGTAAAAAAGTATGTTTATACGTATGTATGGTATCCTGATTGCCCGGTCTAGATCTAGCAAGTAGAAGACCATGTTTATACGTAGGTATAGTATCCTGATTGCCTGGCCTAGATCTAGCAAGTAGAAGACCATATTTATACGTATGTATGGTATCCTGATTGTGTCTCCTAGATCTAGCAAGTAGAAGACCATGTTTATCCGTAGGTATAGTATCCTGATTGCCCGGCCTAGATATATCATGTAGAAGACCATGTTTATACGTATGTATGGTATCCTGATTGCCTGGCCTAGATATATCATGTAGAAGACCATGTTTATACGTATGTATGGTATCCTGATTGCCTGGCCTAGATATAGCATGTAGAAGACCATATTGATACGTATGTATTGTATCCTGATTGCCTGGCCTAGATATAGCATGTAGAAGACCATATTGATACGTATGTATTGTATCCTGATTGTGTCACCTAGATCTAGCAAGTAGAACACCATGTTGATACGTAGGAATGATATCCTGATTGCCCGGCCTAGATCGGACAAGTAGAAGACCATGTTTATACGTAGGTATGGTATCCTGATTACCCGGCATCATACACGTTATATCTACAGCATAACTGCGTCTTGTGGAGTGTGGAGAGTTCATTTCATTTCCATTTAATTGGAGCACTCAAAATGTGACGTCAGTGGAGGACATGTAGTTAGACCATGTTGTCATGGACGGGGGTTAAAGTATAGCATCACCAACCTCCCTGATATACTAGTAGGACAAAGAAGTCAAACAAACGTGTTCCATTAATCGAATGATTTCTATCGAGTATTGAAGTAACGTTAATTATGTGAAATTGTCTCGCGTCATGTTATCATCATAAGCTGAACGGTTTATTTTTATATCGAGCATGCGATAAATATACTTTCACATACACGCACAAACACGCACATATCTGGACATAAGGCCAACACACACATATCCGCCAAGGTGTAATTCTAAACAACATTTCTCCTTCATGTCGTATCGTTGAGACCTAACACTTTGAACACACTGGCTTGTATAGAAGCTGATTGTTTCTACAACAATATACACCTAACAACAATCGTTCTAACATACGCTTGTCGTGGACAACGCGAGGCTACGGCATGCACTAGACAGCAAACAGTAATGTTTATGAATTAGGACTGCATTGTTCTATTATGTCACATAAAGCTTGCTATATGCTGTATCTACTAGACAGAGTATATGCCACTGTAATACTGATATCATGCTATCCTATCAGCAGTTCTCTTCTCGTGCTCAATCCTTGTTGATACATCAAGCAGTTCCCACCCTCATCTGAAACATAGACAACTAGATTATTATAGTTGTAAACATGTGGTTTCGAAATCATTTACCATAATGCTCTTTATCTACACGGTGCTTCGTTTCAGACAGTCGTCTGAGTATCTTAATATTATAGTATTTGAAAACTGACAATAATTAAAATAAGACGATCGCTGTAGCCTAGTTGTTAGGGCGTCCGCCTCCTGAGCGGAAATTCGAAGGTTTGAATCCCGGCGGAGGCTGGGTTATATGTGCAATATTCATGTTAGTTTCAACTGTTAGAATCGTGTAAATATAATGCAAACCTCTTTGGATATCATATAAACTTAGGCACATAACCATAGTCTACTGATGTCATAATCCGATAAATCGCCTGTTCACTGCAACAAGAAGAAAATACTATCATTAAGTGAGGCACTCTTAACTATAGAGTAGATATAAAACCGCAAGCTTTGAACTAGTTGTGCGGTATGTCACAGTAAGGTGTGTGGTATGTCACTGAAAAGTTTGTGGTATGTCACTGCAAGATGTGTGGTATGTCACTACAAGGTGTTGTGGTATGTCACTACAAGGTGTGTGTGGTATGTCATTACAAGATGTTGTGGAATGTCACTACAATGAGTGTGTGGTATGTCACTACTAAGTGGGTGGTATTTCACTACACGGTGGTGTGGTATGTCACTGCAAGGTGTGCGGTATGTCTCTGCAAGGTGTGCGGTATGTCACTGCAAGTTTTGCGGAATGTCACAGCAAATTGTGTGGTATGTCACTGCAAGGTGTGCGGTATGTCACTGCAAGGTATGCAGTATGTCACTGCAAAGTGTGCGGTATGCCACAGCAATGTGTGGTATGTCACAGCAAGGTATGTGGTATGCCAATGCAAGGTATGTGGTATGTCACAGCAATGTATGTGGTATGTCACAGCACGGTATGTATTATGTCACTGCAAGATATGTGGTATGTCACTGCAAGGTGCGTGCTATGTCACTGCAAGGTGCGTGGTATTTCACAGCAAGGTGCGTGGTATGTCACAGCAAGATGAGTAGTATGTCACAGCAAGGTGAGTGGTACGTCATAGCACGATGTGTGGTATGTCACAGCAAGGTGTGCGGTATGTAACAGCAAGGTGAGTGGTATGTCATTGCAAGGCGTGTGGTTTATCATTGCAAAGCGTGTGGTATGTCACTGCAAGGCGTGTGGTACTGCACAGCAAGGTGTATGGTATGTCACAGCAAGTTGTTTAGTGTACTGTCACTTTGTTGAGTTATGCTAGGTGTCATATGCATACTTTATGCATCTAGTAAAGGGATTTGTTATTCTACCCTCATTTTGACAGATTATTATGCTATTATCAGATGCCTTGAACCTTATATTCAGATTTCTGATGAGCATTTGCATATACAGTAAAACGATTTATGTTCCAATTGAGAAAGGTGTCTGTTTAAAATTCACATTGGTTGTCATCGATTTAGACGATAGGACTCCACCGGGAAAGTGTTTGATGGATCTAACCTTAATAACAGCATATGTCAGAATTTGAAATTCATTTTTAAATTAAACTAAGGAGTGTCTTGTATTTAGGGAGTATTATTGTAAGTGAGTAGGATTAATTCAAATGGTACTGTACATGTTGAAATTCACCTGAGAATAAACGAAGTTGATTCTTGACATTAGTATACAAAATGTACTTGACAAACCTGGAATATTTATGCATATTGATGAGCTCATATGCGCCCCATTGTACCAATTTGTTTACAATCCAAATATATGATCTTTAACCTATACTTATTTAGCATTTTTGAAACTTACAAACATAATAAACTCGAGTATGTGAAACAAGTGGCTGTTTTATATTTAGGAATCAAAAGTTGACATCAGATTTCAATTCCAAAGATAGTATGACATGGTATACATGTATTACTATAAGTATACACTTATGAACGTTCCAAAAGCACCATATTAAACTTTCGTCATTTCTCGACTTTTGGAGATAACGTTCAACTTTTGACTATGATTAAACTAATACTCGTTGAATGTATCCTTCAATTTATGTGTTAATTGGGTCAAAGACGGTAATAAAATAAACAATGAACACCAATATCAAATGAAAGTCACAAAACTGATACCATGCACACAGTAACACCAATAAGATATGCATGTATGTAATTGCAGAATTGTAACCAAATCCTTTTGTAAAATTTAATAGCTGAGTATTCCTGAAAAATATAGGTGTTGCGTTAGGAGAGTACGTAAGAGTGTAAGAATATCTAGTGCTTACCTTTATATGACTTTGTTATTTTGAAAGCACATTATTCGCTCTGGAATAAGAAATAGGGACAGTTAAGCCTAGGTCCTAGTGAGCATTTTAGCCTCGGCAATGAACTTCCCATTGTATGAGTGAGCATCGGCAGACACCAGGAAAAGAGTCAGAGTGGTTTACGGGAAACTTCTGGGAAGTTTTAAGAATAATTTTAAAACTATCTGTTCCCGATGACTGCCAAAGCTAATTTATGTAAATAGGGAGTACATCGCCGAGGCAAAAAGAGCTCAGTGGGACCTATGCTTCAATAATGAGGGTAAATGCGGAAATGGTTTCGCATAATTTAAAGAGTACATTTATATTCACAATTTAAGCATACTCATTGGTAGCTACAAATGTTTTAATAAATAGTAAGATATATACATACAGATTGTAATTAATCGTCAGTATAATAATCATAATGTTTCTTTACATGAAAACTGGTGACCGTTGCCTAGGCAAAGCGCTACGTAGCGCTTTCAACGGGATTCAATCCATGCCTTCTATATTTAATTAAACTAAATGAAGCCACTCGGTAGCGCTTTGCTTTTGCAATTGACACCTGATAACACTACAGATGATTATGCTTTATAGTAAATGCATACTAACCTCTACATAAGGACTTATATTGGTCCTTACTGTTCTTCTATTTAATGGTTGTGGCGGTCGGAAGTTGTTATGTACTAGGGGTGTATTACTCGGGGGACAATTCTGATCCCAGCGGTTAAGCTCTCGTAGTGAAGCCATCTAGAAACATATGTACAAAAACATCATACATGTAGTACTACGTCAAAATGTATAACATGATAATTTATGTATAACATGGTTAACTCTAAAATCACATTAAGCTTCATCATGTGTACAAACTGCACACGATAATTATATCCCAACATATAAGCCGGCAACACTCGTATTACATGAGTGGGATATTAGTATTGTACAGTCATAGTTCACGTTCAGTAATAAATATGATGCTCAACACTTTATGTCAGTCCACGTGACTTTCTTACTGGTGTTTGATCCACGTGTTACATTAAAAGAGTCCGTTAGGTGCATTTTTCTTTAGAAACGCCATCAAAACAATATCTGTGCCAAGGAATGCCGAAATGGTACATGTTGCACTGGAGCAAATACATGTACAATGTAATTCAGGAAGATATTAAGGCACCAAGCTAACTCATGTAAACTAACACACTTCAATACCATATGATATGTTCATGACTTATTCAAATGTTCACCATTTGAAATGTACTTGGTGAGTTCTTTACGAGTTTTTTATGTAACAAAAACGTGCGAATACATTCAGAATGAAATTACACACTGTGAATATGGTCACCATGGGAATTTGCTAAAAGGGTTGTCACAGCTTTGCATCCCACTCAGGATGAAGTACTAGAGTAAAACTAATTCTTCCATGTTTAAACTGTTGGTACAAAAATGTAGTTACTTTACAATATGTTTGACGTAAATCAGAATAAGTTATGAAATTAATGCTGGAAAATGTATTTTAACCCTTATTTGGATGCCTAATTGCGATTCTATGGGCAAATTTCTTTAATAAAGTCTAATTAATTCGGAAATTATTATATTTTAATGGAACATTGCTGGATATAAAACATTTAAGCACTCCTCTAAACGTGCGGCTTACGGTTGCTTAATCATTCAAATGCCACGATTGTCGTAGAAATTCTTATTCTGTTGAATTAAAACATTAACAAATGAATCGTATGTACTCAGTTTGTATTTTATTTCATATTGATAGCGGATTAGTCCCACTTAAAAATGAGATGGTTTTTTTGAACTATATAATAGTTCATACTCTTGTAACGGATGTTTAATGAAATGAAGTAAAATATGTTCACACATTGTATTTTATAACATTTTCACTAAAATAGTGACAAATGTTAATTGAAGGAAGTTCTAATTCTTCTTAAAATATAGTTGGCACTCAGTTCAGTTTTTGGCAAGGACAAATGTCACAGTTTTTTAACAGGATACATGGAGTTTTCATGTAATCAAAACCAAACGAGATCTTCATGCTAAAAATCGATTAACTTGGTCATCTATTGGGATGACTTCGCGCTTTATCGCCTTGTAGTACAATTAATTCATACAGATCATCACACATTGTCTTTTGACTTCACAGGCGCCCCCCCCCCCCCCCCTACACTACAAGGAGTTATGTCTCCTTAAGATTATTTATTTCCATTGGGAGTGCTTTATTTCATTTTTTGTCTTATAATTATTATTATAATAAAGGTAAACATAACTCTATATTTATAACATTGTATATCAGTATTGGGTTAACATAACTCTATATTTATAACATTGTATATCAGTATTGGGTTAACATAACTATATATTTATAACATTATATATCAGTATTTAGTATCATCACATATAATCAAATCGACTATTTACAATGGGATTTGGTATCAAGACATTTAATTTTCAATCTCTGGATCAAAATTTATGATGTTATATATTTAAGCTTAATGTATGAATGTGTCGTATTTTTGTCATGTTATATACATATAATTTACATCGCTGATAATAGTTCTAGATAGTTTGTTGCATAACATCCTGATTTATGTTCCTACAGATGAAGTATCAAATCAGGAATTATATTTGATTAAATTTTAACGAATTGTAAACTTATAAGCTGACAATTATATCAATTGACATGACACCAGAGCAGAGATCGCTCCTTCTGGTTGTTTGTTGAAGGCTACTTTGTGGTTTTAAAGCTAATCCATTTGACTATGTGATTATAATTTACCGTTAAAATTTATTTAAAGGGTTTTGATTGACACCTGGCGTAATGTCAATTCTAAATACTAGTACATAAGTTTTATGTGCATAGGTACGCTTATGTAGCATAAACTGAATATTATTATCGAAAGTTTTTTATTGATAAACATTTGATCGACATTCATCAAAATTTACAGTAATTCTTATTTAATGATATATGACAAGGTTCTTGCATTGAATATATAAATCGTGCATTATAGGTCCTGGTGATTTGTGTGTGCATTACAGATTGGGCATCTGTGAGATACTCTCTGCGAATGGAAACATACAACCTGCATGTCTATAGATACAGACATGGGCACTGTTTTATCAACGTACTTACGGAAATCGTAAACCTACGTTCACATTTAAAATCTGTATAATTCTTTAACAACTGCAAATTGGGAACAGATATTGTTTGTAGGGATTCATTTACGGAATCTTAAAGTATTACATCTCCATTTACCACTTTCCATAGTGATAAAAGTATTTTAAGAATTTAAATTTGATCGTTAGTTTAAGATTTCCGTAAATGCTTTCCTTAAACAGTCCCCAGGTGCGTGTGGTTACCTAAATTATGCAAGTATAGAAGGTCGAGGATCGTATCAAATTATCTTTGCTATCCATTAAAAATATTCAAAGTGGCATGATAGATATGAACCAATCAGCAATAATTCTAGCATTGTATTTAATCGCCTCATCAATAGCCTAGTGGTTGAGCGTTCGCTTTGAGTTCGGGAGGTCCATACCGAAGACGAGATAAATATGGTACCAGAAATTCCATTGCTAAACGTTCAGCATAAAAGGGAAATTGGCCTCAGTTCTTTTATACCCTCGACCTTAAATAAATTAGTATATAGTTTTTACGTCTATATGTTTTTGACAAAAATGAATTTAAAGGTTGGGAAATCTTACCTGATGGTTTGTTACATGTATATGTAGTGGTATTGTTAATTAGTATCCATGTGACCGTTCCCTAACAACTAGGCTGTGTTAATGATCCCTCATACGTTATATACAATCGTGATGGGGGCACAAGATCAGCAATGTAGAAATTTGGTATACCATGTCTGTAACCTGCAAGAATAAAACATACAGGATTGACATATTTGTACCCTAAAAGATTAAAACATGTTGACATACAATGTTTGTACCCAAGAAGATTAAAACATGCAGGAATACCATGTTTGTAACCTACAAGATTAAAACATACGGCAATAACATGTTTGTACCCTACAAGGTTAAAACATACTGGAATACCATGTTTGTGACCTACAAGATTAAAACATACTGGAATACCTGGTTTGTACCCTACAAGATTAAAACATACTGGAATACCATGTTTGTGACCTACAAGATTAAAACATACTGGAATACCTGGTTTGTACCCTACAAGATTAAAACATACTGGAATACCTGGTTTGTACCCTACAAGATTAAAACATACTGGAATACCTGGTTTGTACCCTACATGATTAAAACATACTGGAATATCATGTTTGTGACCTACAAGATTAAAACATACGGGAATACCTGGTTTGTACCCTACAAGATTAAAACATACTGGAATATCTGGTTTGTACCCTACATGATTAAAACATACTGGAATACCTGGTTTGTACCCTACATGATTAAAACATACTGGAATACCTTGTTTGTACCCTACATGATTAGAACATACTGGAATAACATGTTTGTGACCTACAAGATTAAAACATACTGGAATATCTGGTTTGTACCCTACATGATTAAAACATACTGGAATACCTGGTTTGTACCCTACATGATTAAAACATACTGGAATATCATGTTTGTGACCTACAAGATTAAAACATACGGGAATACCTGGTTTGTACCCTACAAGATTAAAACATACTGGAATACCTGGTTTGTACCCTACATGATTAAAACATACTGGAATATCATGTTTGTGACCTACAAGATTAAAACATACGGGAATACCTGGTTTGTACCCTACAAGATTAAAACATACTGGAATACCTTGTTTGTACCCTACAAGATTAAAACATACTGGAATACCTTGTTTGTACCCTACATGATTAGAACATACTGGAATAACATGTTTGTACCCTACAAGATTAAAATATATGAGAATATCATGTCTGTACCCTGTACTATTAAAACATACGGGATAATAATGTTTGTACCCTTCAAGATTTAAACATTCTGGAATAACATGTTTGTACCCTACAAGATTAAAACATACCGGAATAATATGTTTGTATCCTATAAGATTAACAAATGTTTGAACCCTACAAGATTAAAACATACGGGAAAATCATGTTTGTAAGCTGCAAGATTAAAACATACGGGAATACCACGTGTGTACCCTACAAGATTAAAACATGCGTGGATAACATGTTTGTACCCTACACGATTAAAACATGCGGGAATAACATATTTGCACCTTCAAGATTAAAAATACGTCTATCTAAAACACTAATCGATATTATCGATGGCTTTTATTTGTATTTACAGTTTGAGCAACAGACGGTCATGGTTGCATTCCAAGTAGTTTCCAAGATAGTACCACATAATTATATTGTGTGTCGGTTATATTTAGTAGTCTGGTTTCAAGTATGTTAGATTAAATTTGCCGAATAATGAATTTCTGTTTTATAACTTAAAATGCTTCAATTTTTAATACGATAGTAAGAACGAATGATTCATGATTTGCAAGGATGATACATACATGGGTAATTGATAAAATCCTGCCAAATTGTCTTTTACAATATTATTTTATTATATTTTACGATATTATTTTATTCAGAAACATGTTATATGGAGTGTGCGAAGATAACAGTTTCAAAGACAAAAATATAACAAACGGAAGTGCAACAATGTCGACATTAATACTTAATATAAAGACTCTTTGTACAAAGCTGCATGTACTTTTAAAACGGTTGTCTAGTGAGGAATGCCTTGATACACGAAAAAGATGTAAATTTCGTCATGTTTTTTATGCAGACAAGTGAGTAACACGGTGTATTGTATTGTATGCCAACATTCCTAACCCGTTTGTTGAACCCGTAAAGCCCTTAAAGCTGTTTCGGAGGTGCCAATGTACACCATACTCTCACACCTACATTACAAACCCGGCCGAGAGTATAACAAACCCAATATATTCGTTGTGTTTTTCTTCACGTTTCGAGTGTACTTTTCACAGCAAACACACACGGTACTGTTTATTACTTATAACGCCTACCTATAATTCGTCTGGTCAATATCCTAGACAATATTAGCTACCAAAATCATAATGTTTAATAATAAATTTACTCCAATGTAAACGCTAGCGAATAAGGATTATGCGACACCAACATTTTGCCTACAATGTTATTATTAAGAACTAAACAGGAAACTTCCGGTCAGTGAATATTTAACATTCTTACAGTTCCCAATCCACATGTACTCACCAGACGATTACCAACTGCCTCGTACATGTGCATGTCGTGCAATTCTCCAATATTTCAAATCAAATTATCACTAGCATTGCAGTCCACCAATTCCAAAAATGCACACTTTTAGCTTACATTTTGAGATTTTTTACACCAAAATAGTCAGTTTCGCACTCGATATTAAATGAACAGCAATATTTATATCTGATTTAGATTTCAGATGTCTTTCTGGTCAGTTTGATATGTCATATGCCATGCATCATCAAAAGTTCCACTAAAAGGGATTCATTGAAACTTGTTTTCTGTAATACTAGCGAAGAGCTTGATAGCATCTGATTTGTTCTACATATCCCCCATTTATTCTTCTTGTTGCAATCAAGCGATTGATTCAGTCCAATTTAAGATAAGAGTGGACAACCTGACCATTTCATGACATTGTACGACGGTTCAGTCAACACTATATAGCAGAAAATTAGTGAACCAACACTGATGCTTTTTATCAGTGTTAATGTTCATACTACATGTATCTCAGTTATAAAGTATGGATAATGAGGAGAGTTATATAGTTCTACAGTATGAATATTGCGGGAATGTATTGTATAAATCGCTGGCTTATAATGAGAAGGTCGTATCTACAAAATCAATATTTTGAGAAAACAAGAAACACTGTGTGACATTTACTGTGTGACATTTACTCTTTACTTATGGTAAAATAAGCCTTTTCGACTCCAGTTTGGTCAACATGACAAGTTCCGATTTGCACAAAATAGGCTCATAAGAAGCGCCTGATGGTGTAGAATTCAAATATGCACCAGTCTTATAAGGACGTAACTGGCACTTACGACTTTCTTATTCTAAGCCAACGATATGAGGAAATGTATTGTATAAATGTGATTGTTCCTATCTTACTATCATCAACTCTGTCTGGTTAATGGCGGGCTTACGTAAGAATTAAGTGCGGTATAAAACTAGTGTCATTACGATCCTAGGAGACAGCCGATCAGTCTGTTTTCACGTATGTCTTCTTACGCCAGCATGATATCTTAAATCGAAGAATTCTGATGAAGTCCAAATGCTTATGTTGATTCGTTATTTACGCTATCATGTGTCCACGTTAGCTCAAGGGAGATTGCAAGCGCGTAATGAGATTCTATCATGACGATATGATGCTATCTTTAACTGTCCACTGGGATGTTTTTATCCAAACAATCCAGTCGTTCAAGTCAATACTTTGTCTCATTCCATTCTAACCTGGTTTATTCTTTTTTAGTTGTTCGAAGGACGACTTTTGCTTTTCTACAATCGGTCATTTTTTATTGAAACTGAAATGTTTAACTTAAGTTGTGAATTAACGCCTAAGAGTAAATAGCCAACTTTACCGGCCTATGATTTTTTCCTAGGGCTTGGTGTTTTTTGTCTCCGTGTAGCTAGTTATGTTTTTGAACTTAGAGTGGATGCTAAACGAAAATACGATTTGGCATGGCCTTACCGATAAAACACAGCTACGGGAAAATAAATTGATATTGTTCCGACGATGAAAATATTGCTTCGATCCCTATGTTAAATGCGGCATTATATTGTGGAATACCAGATTACCTTGAAATACCTTCCTGTGTTAAACTGTCCAAACTCATGTAATTTCAATATAATAATATTTCTTTTATAGTAAGTAAAATTATGAAATTCGGAATGGGACTAGGTGGGATGCAGTTGTGGTTATATGTAAACTTTTTTTAAATATCTAATATATTGATTTTCAGAAATTTAAAAGTGATACGCTTTTTTATCGCAAACGACATATATCTAATGTGTATTGTTTGAAAAATGAATATTCAAACCTCTATAATTGAAAATGAATAATCCTACCTCTATATTTGACGTTCTTTGCTGCTGTTAAGATTTTATTAAATTCTGCACTCACCACTTCACCAATCTGAAACAAAACATAAAAGTTAAAATGTATACATGCACGATATATCTTGTGATTTCATTCGTGTAGGCTTGTGGCGTCCACGTCAATTCGTCCATGAGCACATTGTCTGGAAAATTTGGATATTGGCATATAGCCCTAACTGAAGCTGAAACAACTTGTTTTACCACGCGTACAGAGAATTTTTTACGGACAATATTTGTTAGTTCTGAACCTTGCAGTTTAAAACAAGACGATTTTTGACGCTTTAAAGAAACACTTTTTTGGCCCCTTGACCACATTGATCAAACAAGAGAATTTTTGACACATTAAAAAAAACTTTTTTGACCCCCTGACTAAATTGATCAACATACCTGAACCAAGGACCATTCCTACAATGTTTCATCACATTTGGCCTAGTGCTTAATGAGAAGATGACATTTAAAGAAATGTTTGACGGGTCAAAGATGGACGGACGACGGACAAAGAGTGATCACAAAATATCATTATAAGTTATAAACAAATATGGTACAAGAGCGCTGATTGGCCAAAACATACATTTTCAATAGTTGCCGTATTTTCATGAAAATAGACATGATTATACAAACGTGTCAGGTTGACCAAACTGAAGTTTAAAGCGTAGATTTGTTCATACGTAACGAGTAGTTTTCTGACATTTGTTCTTGTTTTCTCAAAATATTGATTTTTACTGTACTTAAGACTTTCTCATTCTTAGCAAGTGAAAATTGGTAATTAAGATTGCCAAATAGTAATAAAAGACAAAGTATGTGTTCGTTGTATGGTGGCATTCATCAATGCGTGTCAGGACCTAGCTCTTAATTATTTGATATACATTTAATATTTGATCAGCGGATCCATATTTATCATCTGTAATCAAACTATCACTAACATATACACAGACTTATCCATACCACAATTCGTTGAATCGGTTGTACAAACTTAAATCTTACTATATTTAAATTGAACGAAATGTAACAAAAAATTAAATCCATTTTTTGTGCTCATAAAAACTTAGATGATTTTATGTGCATACATACCGAAACGAGTAAGAGGCCAGTAAATATATAAATGATATTGAACGAATTTGATATAAAAACAATATTAATTAGCAAAGAGTGATAGATTCTTTACATCATGTGACACTAAAAACGCAAAATACGCATCAACTTATTGGAACAGAATGTAACAAAATATTAGGTAACATGTTTTTCAAGGTACTAATGTGCGTACTTATATGGCGAAGTTTGCATTATTAAATGAGGTAGTTAAATGTCGACCGTTACTTTTAACTTACAAAACAATAGGCATTTTAACTGTCTATTTATGTTTGGTTATTTTGTATTCAATGTCAATTAATGGAAATAATGGATAAACACTTGGCTTATTAAAGTTATCTGAAGTGTAAAATTCGATACAATATGATGCACATAAAGTACGATACATACATGGACATGTTAGTAGGAGTTGATATTTTCAGGAAACTTCCGACTTTCCAGACAGATTCCAGATTACTGGTTCGATAGCTTAACTAACCGGACAGGCGTACGGAATATTTGTAGCAGACATATTGGATATATTTACAAAACATTATTTAAATGAATGAGTATATGTTAGAATGTAGTAATTTAATTCAGTTCCAAATTTGTAAAAGTGATTTTTTATTATCGCCAGACAGTATTCTTAATATATTCTCTTTAATTCCTATAACGTATGGAGCGAACGTTTCCATACAACGGCCCGTGTGCATGTTTTTGGGTTTTGAAAATAAATTATTCATCACCAATCTAGACATAAAATCAATGAAACTCAGTCTGGCAGAAAGTAATGTCAGATGGTGAATATATGATGTGAGTACTGGCATGGTTGGCATCTCGTGTAATATAGCACTTAAAGTAGAGTATAAACTAGAGTATGAGGCTACTGCTCGATGACAGATTGATGCCATACAGTAATAATCACCCATAGCTTTATGGTGAAATTCTGACTCGATATGCATATGTTAACCACCAGTCCAATAATACAAAGTATTGGCCTACCTTTGCGATCATCATTCATCCATGATCCTAAGACAATAATTAAAGTAACTAGAAATGGGATACGGGTTCAACATTAAAGAATGTATCATTTCAAAGTGGGATGCAGAGGGGAATGTTGGATTAAGGTAGCATCATTATTAATTTTCTCTAAAATGTTTAAGGTTAATGAATATTGTTAAAAAGACACAGCTAAAAGTTTGAAGTATTTCCACATAAACGTCTTTGAGGAAATAAAGATAAAATATTTTCCATTACAGTATAGATTATAAAGTAAAACATAACAAGCACTAATCACATACAGCCATATCCATCACCGAAGAAAAGAAAAATGTGACAAATATAGAACAAATTTAAAGACAAAAAATATATGAAAGGTTTGTTTGAATCCCATGAGACAGGTTTGAAATTTGCAAACTGTTTCCACAAAATCCCTGGCTATTTTTTAAACTACAAACATAAATTGATATTTTGTATGATTGTAAAGCGTTATATGAATTTAATGTGGATGTTTTTCATGTTATTATAAATGCATCTAGTCCCAAATAGTTACAGGTACCCTTGCTGAATGATCGGTTGGACTAAATATTAAAATTTATATGCAAGCTATATTGTATAACCAAGATTTTCAGAGAAAATTAACATTTAAACAAAAATATAAAGGGTAAAATATTTCAAGGAAATTTCAAGGTTCAAAACCCTACTCCTGAGTCAAACAAAGTCCCGTTCGAAAAACTTCCTACTTAAATCATCTACGAACTTGTAAACAGCTCGAAGACAGCTTGGGAGCTCGATGAAACATTTTATCCAAGTCGCCGAGTCCTTTACGAGTTGTGAAAATCCGTACAATGCTCGTACGAGTACCAATATCCGTACGAGCTTGACCGTGTAGGACAAACGTGACCATTTACATGGTATTATTCCACTTATTCTTATTGAGAAGTTAGCTGTTACTTGTAGAGTAAGTACTGGACAGGTACATAATCCAAATAACGGGCAGAGTTAATTGCCCACAACCATGTACCAAAATACTGGTATAAACACATTACAGCTACACAACCCTTGTAGACATTGTGCTCCCCTTCCATTGTCTATTAAAGTTACACTGAGTGATACGTTGACTCTGTCTTTAACAGTCGACAGTGTTACAATTAACAAATAGTTTGACCAGTTAGAAAGATTGAACATTGTATTTGTATTCAACATGTACAGTTCGTATCTATATGCACAAACATTACTCTCGGAGAAACTATGAAGTCAACTTGAAAACAAACACTTACACTTCCTTAAACAGACGAATGGTATCAAAAAATGTATTACACTATGATGTTGATTGCATATAATGTTCTTTATTGATAAACAGAGATCTTCCTATCCCTAGTACAACAATACGTTTTGTACTTTGATTATTCAATGTTAAGGTTTTATAATACATGGTCGGTATAGTTCGAGACAAAATCGTTTAGTATGTATACGAGTTTAGGAGTAATTGACATGTAAGTAGTATATAATTATACCTTCGAGCAACACCATCTCTTTCGAACAAATATGCATAGCACTGTTTTCACTTTTCCAGTGATGTCCCCTTTTACCATTCAACAAAATTAATACTAAGCTAATTTGTCTTAGACTAAAATTGTAATGTAATTTACACAATTCTGTGTCGAGAACATTTTACAGTTCCCATTGTGAATAACTGAACACCAAAATTAGATAAAACAAACTTGGCGGAATCACGTTAATTCTAAGAATGTATGAAATCCAAATAAAAGAAGAAATGTTTGTAAAATATGTATGCCCTCGTGGTAGCCCAATAGTCGGGAATGGTAAAGGCTACACATACCTCAATATCAAAAGGGGATCATCTTCAACTGCTGTTGTTTGTCAACCTATATGTAAGTTATGGAGAGCCTTAATGAAAGCATTCGTGTGTTATTGAACGGTTATCAGTTGGTCTTATATAGATCTATATTGTACCCGATCAATTGTAACTGAAAGTAGAAAACATCATCACATTATATACACAGAATGTTCTAATCAGGCTAACCTATTCAGAACATTATACTTTAACTACTAGTATATGGTCTATTCATGTATTGATACTGTATGATTTCACCAATCTCTGTTGAGCATCAACCTTTCTACAACAAGAAGCAAACGCATCAGACTTCTACAACAGATACCGTGCATTTCTCTAACCACCTTCACGTGTATATTGTAATCATGATACATTAAAACTTCGTTATGACGAGCATCAATATCACGAGCACCACCCAGCCTATCTCGAGCAAGTTATAAAAAGTATCCGTCTGTATTATCAATACATGCTATTTGGTTATTTCAAGCACCCGATTTATTGCGAGCATTTTACCTGCCCCGAGTTTTCCTCGAGATAACGAAGTTTTACTGTATTTCATTGTTGTACAATAGTGATGATTTTTTGGTTGTTGATCTTCTTTCTCGGAGTTTGCAAACAAAGTTAAGAAGACGTCTTAACTAGAGTGTCCACCCCATCCATAACATACAATGAAATAACTTCATGCATGATGAGTTCTGCTTGTGCAAGCGTATATAGTATGTGGAGGTTTGTTTTCTCACTTGAACATATATTATACGATTCATCCAAGTTAATTAAATGTTAGAAAATAATGAACATGTCTCCAGTTTAAAGTCAAGCGACGTTTGACCTTATATTGATTTACCATTTCACATCAAGTGAACTCTTGACTTAATTGTCAGATGGCATGTTCTGGAGGCGGTTTTGGTGGATGCTATAACTGCATGTATAGTGTATAAGCCATACAGAAACGGCTGCAGTACCAAACTACAGAGAGACACAGAACATACCGTCAGCACACAAGGTATATGTCAGGCACGCATATATACTGCCTCACACTGCATGTGCTCTTAAGTTAGCAATGTAACATCAAGCGAGGTAATTCTTAATAGAATGGAACAATCAGAATATCTTGGCCATATTTATAACGTAAATTTATTTGGGGAGGATAAATGCCGTACGGACGTTCCAATTGGGAATGGATCACAGTGAGATACTTTCAGCCAACACACGGCAAATATATCTGATGTTATATTATATCCAAGTAGGACTGTTAGATGAATAAGCATCTGTAAAACTGGTATATTCATTGCCTGGTGTACTCGACTGAGTATACGATGGCATGTGTATTAGTTAATGCAATACGTAATTAACACCAGGTGCCTGTGGCATAAGCGTAGCGCTACCGAACGATTTCATTCATTTACCTCCCGTACAATTAAACATAGAAGACATGAATTACCTCCCGTGGAAACCGCTACGCACAACTTTGCTTATGCAACGGACACCAGATATTATAAGGAATGTTGAAGTGCATCCACAGTTCGCATGACGTGATGTCTCTCATAAGGTGTCATCCGTAAACGACAACTGGGAACCAGGCTATCATTGAGCACTCGCATCTAGTCATTGATTATTATTGTTTCTAAATACACAATTTCAATAATAAGCTGTTTCGTCATGCAATCCAAACCACACACTCTCCAAATATATTGAAAATTGAAACATTTGTAGCAATTTAGAAATTTAACTGATCGGTAAAATGGAGGAAATAGCGACACGAGAGTAATAAAATCGTGCTGTTTGTAACACAACAGTAATACATTGGTCATTAATATTATATACAAAATGCAGACGGAACGCTAGTATTTTTACAAACCGCGATGTCATAAATTGTGAATGTTTTTTCAATGCTATAAATGATATATTAGTATGTCAGCCATTAGTCTTAAAGGAGAGAACAAGTTCGTATAAATCGTGAACTATTCAATATGAAATTCTTGTAAATGTATTTGTTATGATGATTCAGTCGAGCATTTGTTTATGAAAACTATTAATAATGTGTATTATCGATGCGTTTCTGAGCTGGGAAGGAGAGTTTGACACAGTGACCAGACAGCCATGGAGAATGAATGACTCGCTTCGCTTAAATATACAACTGATTAAGAATGTCCCAGTCAGACATCTTACCATCGTGGAAACATGCCAGTGCCCGAGGGAAATTGTTCAAAATAGATTCTTTGCGATCAACGAAAGACAAATATTCTAAAATGTCACTTTTATTGAAAAGCAACAATATCATTACACGTCGAGCTATTTCGTTCTCTGTAGAACACCACATTATTTATACATGTTTTACTTTCGAGAACAAATCTTCTTTCTACGTTGGCATGCGATAATTTAATTATTCAATAGGGATATGTAATTACTGCCTATTACCCAAACTACTTAAAATTACTTCTGCTCGATTTTATTACAGGCACATTCTGTTGGTTTTGTCACGAAGCTGGTATGAGATAGCGACTTCTGAGCGACGCATTGCCATATTCCCGTTTCTGAGCGCTAACTTTATTGATATTTTTGTATTCCAATAAAACATCTTATTTCCATATTATAGTATGTTTGACAATGTGACCATGGTCATGTCAGATTATGAGGAGTTTCAGTGCCTTCTATTGTTACATCAATACAAATAAGGCAATCCATAGAATCGCGTTAAAATCACATAACGCGACAGTAAATACCCTGATATTTCATAACTCTGGCGTCGCTGGATCAGGAATATTTCTAGAGATATTTAATGAATTGACTAGAACAATAAATGTCAATAATTGTTTGTTTATTACTCAAATGAATACTTGAATATGCTGATTTAACAGTATAAGCTAGGTTCAGTCATGCAAGGTCCCGCGTTAACTATTCAATTTCATTTAGTTATACAAATCGATTTGTTATCCTAGACCATACAAGTTGTTGTTTTATTGCAACATTAATATCAAATTATATTTTGTGATTTTAATAGGTTTGCCTTAATGTATTTGCTCAGATATGCACAGTAACACCCTAACGTCCATGTAACGATCATTTTCTCTAACAACGGCCAAACTTTTACACACTCACAGAGTTTGAAACAAATGTCAGTGAAACATTGTATCCATATCACGTACATGCCCCCACAGAAGCTTGGTCAGCAAAAATATGCATTCTCAAAGAATGGTTCCTTATAATGAAGTCAAGCTTGATTGAAACTGACATTGTAACTTATGTACTTTTGATGCTCTAAGCAATCCAGGAAAGTAACATCGTACAAATAAATTATTAACACAAATCTGACTGACCGCTTGTTAAACCTACCTCGAAAGGAAATTGTCGTCCCGCTATAGTATGTTCAGATCATACATAGTCATACGTGCCAAAGTGTACTTTGATATAATGTAGTCTGTAAGAATACGAAAGTGGACCACCTGTGAACACAAACTTGGAACTGTTGGTGTTATTGTTTATTTCAAATGTTAAATCCACACCAGTATTAACTAATATACCGTCAATCTGAAATATTGAAGGTCAATACATTATATCCTTGCAGGCAGGTACGCAAATCATCGCTAATGCTCCTATTTACATGTCCGTGGACAGTGTCCTACGTCACCTATTTAATACAAATGAAAGATTTATATATGTATAAATAAGTGATCTTAATACACTACTGTGCCTATTTTATTCAATTTAGATTTGAAGACAATCAGCGTTTTTGAAAGACAATTGAACTATTTCACTACATGTATAGCTAATTAGACAGCATCTAACAATATCGGCTCATTATCCACATTGATGACCAGCAATGATAACTAATATGGCCAGTCAGTACGCATATTGTAGGAAAACCAACTTACCATATTTTCATCGTATTCAAGTGGAGTCAAATTTGGATCATATATCAATGTCTATAGGCAAATGGAATCGGCCGGTGCCACAGAGAGACCAGTTCTGGTTGTGAGATCCCGAAAATTCCGGCCCTGAAACAAATGAAATAATTTGCCAGTAGACTGTAGTACAACATACATTGTTAATACTGTAATATTCGAATACCGGGCCATGTATGTAATTATTATCCGAACTAATTGCGAATAACGACTAAGGTTTAATACCGAGCCAGCTTGATAATCGATACCGATGGTGGTTCGAACAACGATTAAAGAGTTGGCGCGGTACTCGAATTAGCTCGATTTACTACTCGGCTTGATATTGTTTAACATCGTGCTAACCTGTTTTTCGAAACCGTCATGATATTATCCAACGTACAATTGACAAAATTGCTTTATTGTGATACATAATCAACTCATGCACTAATATAATTTCGTAAAACAACAAGCCTAACATGTGCACACCTTTCAGTTTAACGTGAATCTCGAACTAGTAACGATTACGTGACAGTCCATCATTTTCGGTCAAATAGAAAATTTTGTCTTGTTTCTTTTGGGTACCATGTGGTTATTTTTGTTTCCGTTTCAGTATAATAAAGGAAACGTGGCAGTATAATACTTCTAAAATAACTCAATCTTGTATAGGCAATGTGAAGTCTCATGCCATATAACGTAGCAAGTGGAACAATAATTATACGCACTACAGTCCTTTCAAAATTAAATGACAACGCTTTGTAAACATCGAATCGTCTGTCAGTTAACTATGTTTATCTTGGTTTAAGTATGTATGCCTGGGTTAACGGTAGACCCCGATATTCTTTCGAATGAAATAGTTTCCTCATTAGTTTTGCTTATTGTATCGACTACAGTAAATTCGTATATTACTAGTATAGTACCATAATGTTTATATAGCTTCCAGCTATTTACGTTACCAAACTGATGGTGTGTGTTGGTAACGTACTTAATTATAGTAGACGTTGAAACAGTCTGGCCTAGTATTATGTTCTCACACATTCTTCCGCTACCAGAAATAGAAATAGGATGTATAAAATAAACCCGTCTTTTAATTAAGTAATTAATTGTGTCCGATATCGATTTAACGTCATACATAACACGTCTAGAAGTTTTGTTGCAAACGATGTCCATTAACATTGGTCGTCCTCTCCTATTCTATAATTGCAACCTGCAAACACACTATTACTCAACGCTTGTATTTTTGTTTCTTTCGTTTGGTGTGGTGTGCGTGACTTGGGTATATTGTAATACAGAACTGTGGGATATTCCTCTTCTATTCATATTCTTATACAACCCCATGTTGTAACACGAGAAAATATCCTAATTAAATGCTCCAGTTTCATGGCGAGTTCTGTGTTTTTGCTACTCCATGAAGTTTTGTTTTCCAGCATAAATATTTAATACCCTATCTAGTGGCAAGTAACAGCTACACGAAGATAAAATGACATCAAACACCAAACCTCCCAAGTAGAATACTTTAGTACGTGCATGCCTAGTGTAATGCTGGTTTTAATACGTTACGGTCTTATACACGACCACACAAATATATTACTACAAAGTAGTCATGAAACTGAATGATCTAACGGTTCATAAATATGCCTAAATTTTCAAATCAAATGCACACTTACGAATCCAACACTGTTTATATTTTTATAATGTTTGGCATAAATGTGAATGTATTATAAAATTGAAAGGACAAAATATGCCAAATAACATCTAGCGATCAAAAGATGGCCATCTTATCGACCCAGGTTTCCTAAGATTGCCCACACATCAGGGGAAGTTTAAATGTCAAAAGGTGGTTGAACTGCTGATCTGCTGAAAACATCCCTCGAAAGGGGCTTCCTCCGGCGACCAAACAGGCCTTCCTATGGCCGGTCATAACAAGTATGCCATATTGTGACCCGTGGTGACTAATCAATGTTAGTTAATTATTCGAAGTAGTACTCTTGTATTTTACCCATAATGTCCCTTACGATTACGCCAAAATTGTGACATGTTGTGAACTAGCAAGGTTTTTTCTCTACGACTTTAAATAAACATAAAGATGAATCAGTAGTGCTACATTAAAAAGATATTGTTAACAACAACTTAATTAGCACAACGCGAAGCCAAACGTAAACAACACTCGACTGTGCTAGCCATGTTGATTGTGCTAGCTGAGAGTTCTCCGGTTACAGATCTGAGTCAAATGCTATAAAATCACGAACATGCTCCGATTCTTGTTAAAACACGTGAGGCAATAGCACGCAGTATGGTCGTTTTTATAGCGGTACTAATGCAGCAGTTGCAATAAAATACATTCCTGTACTAGGCCAAGTTAGAAACGCGTTAAAGTGGCAGTTACTACAAGTGCGAAGAGATCTCGTAAATTGCAGTTCGTTTAGCAATGTGTCAAATTATCTTCTGGCTGTGTTTCAATCGTATAAAACTTCATTACACCAAGTGCTATCCCATGGAACACTTTACGTCATCCTTACATAATTATTTTGGCTCTTTTTTCCAACTGAACGACCGAGTTGGGCGCTAAGCCTTAATCGATTATCTCCGTTAAAGTTAAATTGCAAACCTTGTTAAATATGACATCACAAATGCGACATAAATTCATATTTCCCTGGGGATGATTGCGTGCGCAGACACCGCAGTGTTTTTTGGCACTTATACATGACATAGCAGTCATTGCATGCTAATATCCGAATCTGGCAAATAGATCATGTATAATCAACGAACTTGGCTATACATCTATGTTAATTGATGAGGGGACTGGTGGACAAGGTTTTGGGATGTACATGCATCGTCTGTCACACAATCTTGACTTTCTATATACTGTGTATGCCATTTTAAAAACAATTGGTTGCAATGCAGCAGGGTTCATATGTTTTTGACAAACAATTCTTGTCATCGTTCCTCCCATAGTTCTGTGGCTATTGCTGAAATATATAACAACAGTATTACTGGTATCGTTATTAAGCAAGTAAAGAATACTAAATGTACATGTTTTGAAAATTAGGATATAATAATCACTATCACAAATGACCAAAATCTCTAGTTCAATATACCGATTACCATTACCTCGTTTGTTTTTGACAAACGCAAAAACTCTCACATAGTCTCCAGGTTTGCTCGAATGTGACCCACAAAGTGTTTGAAAGAGGTGATGCTAGCAAAGCTATTATTTATTTTGGCCAAGAAGCGACATTTAATGATGATATTGTGCGTTGGGGGTATTCTTTTCTGTTCGTTTCTAACTAAATACTCTGCTCGGTAGAGACCAGCAGTGCGTTCATTAACGAAAACGCTCGCCAACGTTCGCGAACAATACGTGAGTTCGCGTTAATGAACGATAAGTTCGCCACGAACATGTTAGCCAATCGCGAACGACCTTTACACATAGCTCGCCAAGCGTTGCCAAGCGAACAAAGATGGCGGATAGGTAAATATTCGATTTAATTTATTATAATCTTAGCGATTTAAACATTAATTGTAGATTGTATGTGTTTTGCATTTGTGATACAGTGTGGATACCAAAGCTGAATAAATAGAACACGAAAGAAGTATTAACGAGTTCCTAATTTTCAATCTACGGTTGAAAATTAAATAGAACAAGTTTGGCCATTAAATCGTCTATCTCCGCCATCTTGAAATTGTTTGCGGCGAACGATTATAATCGTTCAATAAGTAGTTCGCGTGACGAACTACTAATTCTCGCCGCGAACGTTTTCGTTAATGAGCGTAAGGCAGTTAAACGTTTCACGAAGTAGGTTTATTTGAGTCCTATTTTCATGACAAATCAACGCAAGTTTTACTACTCATATTACAAATCAAACTCCAGTCCTTTCATTCATTCTACATAACCAGAATACAAATACATGTACAACTGTCAACGACATACCAATCGGTCATAACAAAAATACCTGAACCCTGTATTGACCAGACACATAGTATGTTGCTGAATGAAAACCAAGTACACTCAACCCCTTTAAAAACGCACCACATATGAAATATCGGTTTTAGAGATGAAAACGTTAATTTATTGTTATTTACTTTCGGATTAATTATCTTCAGTCTATTTTTAACGAGATGTGTGATTTTCATGCCATTATTACGAGTTTGAGATGAATTATGATATAGATAACACAGAGACCCATGGAAGTGAAAGTCACAATTTCAAAAGCAAGTATAAGAGCCCGCTACATTGGAGCATACACGTGGTATCTCCTCCTAAAGCTTAACATTTATTACGTAATAGGATATAATGATGTTCGACGTGATGGTTCCCACCATTCGAGCAATGCTTAACTTGAATTATAAATATTATGTGGCTATGGCTGGCTGGCTAATACCGTACGACCGAGTGCGGTTCAGATATGCGCATTATGTAAACCAAAGATGGATTCAAGCCTTATTTAAACTTGAAGTCTTGGTTATGAGCATCAGTCTGTCAGAAAATATTCCGTTGTGCTTCTATGGCACCTCAAATCAACACTATGAAGGAGCTTGAAGACAAAAAGTTGGTACTTAAGGCTCTAAACGGGAGAAAATTTATTAAAAAATGTACTAAAATAATTTTCCTTTTTATTGACAATTTTGAAAGAAATAATTATAAAAATGCACTAATGTACTTTTGGCTTGTTGATTGACACCAAACATTATTTTGACACTGTGTACAGTCATGCGGAACCAATTACAGTGACACAACCTGTGTCATGTTTCCTCCTAGCTCGGGCTCAATACCTTTAGCTGGTTTCATCCAGGTCGGTCTGTGACTATGCCATTCGCTAGGAATCGATGTTCTAAGCCCACAATCATTGTATGGTGGCAGCCGAACCGCTATGCTATGGCACCGAGGCTCTTTTTAGTTGGAGTCGAAGGCACAATTATCGAGAACAAATATTTGAGATATTCGCAGCATAAAAATGCCATTAGCAAATAGTCTTTATGTTGTTTTTTCAATGTGTAAACTAACAGCGTACAGTTTAAAGTTAATATCGATCACACAGGTCGACGCGATCGAGATGCGCGTGCAAAACATGCAAAATAAAAAAAAGTTCTCTGGGCGGTGTATTCCGAATTTTAAAAATCTTTTCTTTATTTAGGTCAAGCTTATGAACTGAACAAACCCTGTAAACTATCAATTTTAGCACAAAAAGTATTTTGACAACATTTGATTATTTTCAACAGTGGTGCGTTTTTAAAGCGGTTGAGTGTATATGGGTGTGACAGGTTTCTAAATATTCGACGTGAAGCATAATTACGCGAATGTGTGTGCGTACGTGTGTGTATGTGCGCGCGTACGTATGTGTGCTCGTGTTCGAGTGTGCGTGTGTGCATGTGTGCATGTGGAGTATATTTAATGTGGTAGAATGTTAATTAGTAGGTCATGGCTGACAGAGGTACTTCATGTTCAATTTGTTAAGAGGCTGTGGTTCAAGTAACCATTTCATACTGACATGCGTCGTGGTATACATGTTATTCATACCCTCTGCAGTAACATTTATTTTCTCTCTAACCAAACACCATCTTTTAAACACCAGGGGGCGTTTTATCAACGTGTCGTACGACAATACTATTAGCGTTTTGTCGTAAGTTGTGTCTTACGTCGCCGGATCTGCGACCAAGGCGTTTTATCAACGTTTTGTCTTAGCTACGATGTCGCAACTTGGTCGATTTTTGTCGCAAGTTCTAAGACAGGGTCGAGGCAGTCGAAACTCTCAGATTTTGTCGTAAACCCAAACAAAATGGCTGCCATTCGTCTGCTTTTAGCTCGATTCGAAAGCAATTTTGACATTTTTGTCCCATAAACGACGTTTCGAATAGTTTTGGTACGATGTGTTACGGTTGAGTCACGAAGTAGGACATGCGGCAACCACTCAAATGAGTGAAGTGTAAACAAATCTGAAGAAAATCCAACTTTAAAATCTTCACAAGACCAATGTCATGTTGATAGGTAACAAGGTAGCTGTTTGTTTTCAATTTCATTATTTAAATAAGGTTAATTGGATCTAGTTTACTTAATTTGTTTATCTCAATTGACAGGAATTGTCATAACACCAAGCAGCCAAGGGAGATTACTCAAACTTCAGTGTATTCTTCTCTATTTTATGATGTTATTTTACTGTAAAAAACTGAAATTAGTCACTAAATGTATGCTTAAGTGTGTTATTGATAGGCATATTTATTGATATATCATATTGAGTTACTGTGCTACTTGTCTTGAAATGTTTACATTTTGGTACATCCCACGTCGGTGGTTTAACAAAGTGTGCGATTAAGCAGCTCTAGTTTAGTATAGAATAGACCATTTTTATTAGGTGTTTAGATTACAGTCGAGGCAACTCCGATCGACGTTTATAAATATCATATTATCCTGATCGCGGCACTATATCCTAACATGGCTAATTGTTTATAAAATTTATACAAGGTCTTCCTAAGTTTACAAGTTCTGATTATGCATTAGCTGCTTTGAACATTCCATGCATTGAAACTATTATAGACCATCGCAAACTGCAACTGCTTGGCCAGTTATGTAGATTACCCAACCAGTATCTAGCGAAACAGGTATTCAACAATAGACTAGTCAGATTTGTGAATAGTGTTTGGAATCAGACGATGGGGTTTATTCCGGATATGCATCACCTATTGTGTAAATATGAACTGATAGAATATATTCACAAATATTTGGAGTCAGGTTCTTTCCCGAACAAGCAATGCTGGAAAACGATTTTAACACAGAGTGTGATAAAGCGTGATAAACAGAATAGACTGAATAATTTAAATGACAAGTTATACCTCACAGAGATTCTTAATTTAGTGTTACGTGCCGACTCGCCCTCACTTCTTTGGTTGACACTGAGAAAAGAGCCGCGGTTATCAAAAATATGCCGGATACTAAACAATGTTCTAGGGTTGTTGGCTTCAAGAACGTTTGTGCGACCCTGTAATAAGTGTACCCTTATGTGTGAGGAATTAATTATTCATAAGATCTGCTTCTGTCAGGCGCTTACTAGGTTAAGTGAGAAATTGTGGTCTCATCTTTGTTTGGAGAATAGCCATTCCGATTACTTAGATATTATCAGTTGGACACCTTTTTCCAATGTCTGTACATAATTCAATATGCCATTTCGTGCACATGTAATCCTGGAAAACACTCCGCAGTTCCATCCGTATTACGCTGCTTATTCAACTACGCATAGAACTGTTATGGATTTATAAGTCGATATAGTATACGTACTCACTACTCATTTTGGTCTTCTATACATTTCGCTTTCGGGTATAGGTTACCTCTCAAGTGAGTTTACTGTTACTACTTACGTGTCATTTGACTGAACTGTGATCAGTATAACTTTGCGGATTTGACACGAGCCTGACCTTTTGATTCGCATATTATTTAATATTCGATATATTTCATGCATAAAAGTTAAGGTCTGGTCAAATCCGTCAGGCTATACAACATTTATATTTGTATAGTGTTACTTATGATGTACATATTATGCTAGTTACAATATTTTGAAACTAAATGTATTTCACCTGCTTTGTTTTGATGTGTATTTATAATTACTATGATTGTGTGTTACAAAATATGCTCTTCATGTCATTGGAGGGAATAAAAGTATAATAATAATAATCCAGGACCAGCTGGTCGTTAAATTATGTTAACTCATCTTTAGCGATAGAATAAAGCTATAATGTAGTTATTATAAACGTCATGTTGTTTCGATCTGAATTTTGCGACAAAATTAGTTTTACTGCTAAGATATTTCAGTACTTGGTCTGTGTCGGATCAGATATGGATATTGTGCACTCTGTTCTTGCTTAAACAAACATTTCTTCAGGTGTCTAAACTACATCTTTTGGTACACACTCTGTAGTTTACAATAACACGGGTAGATAGCAACGCAAACAATACGAGTTTCTTACATCATTGGTATTAATTAAAGGATTACATTATATTGTACTACATGACTGTTTGAGTAGTTATTTTTTGCAACATTGCTTGTCCTATTGCAATATTGTTAAACTGTAACAAAAATGCCATAACACACATTTTACGTTGGTTGCACTTGTCAGATATCATTTTAAACATTATTCCAACTAGAAAGAACATAATTTATCCAAACTCTGAAAGTAGTACCAAATGCTGTTTTGTCTGTCTCCCGACCAGAAATCTTGTGTGCATGTGCTTGTTATTAACAATATGTACCAAGCTATGTTAACAAACTCATATGAAGCCCTTAGACTGGATTCTTATCCTTATCAAATAAGTCAATG
The DNA here is from genome assembly GCA_963678985.1 of Spisula subtruncata. NCBI lineage: Eukaryota > Metazoa > Mollusca > Bivalvia > Venerida > Mactridae > Spisula > Spisula subtruncata. The sequence goes on from OY787665.1 coordinate 12,257,142, forward strand.
TTCGGCGTCAATTTCACAGACAGGTTGGCGCGAGTCTTGAGAATGAGAATTGAGTGGTTTGAATCTGTTACTATGGCCGAACATGATCGGTTTGGTGGGTGTTTTGTAATGACTTTGGCTAGAATCAGCGTACATGGAAATACAGACCTGTACTACTACCTTGAAAAGGGCTTCATAACATATATTATGTACATCAATGAATTTGTGAACGCTTTCGTTCGCCAGTATGCTTGTGCTTTTGTCTTCTATTACATTTTATTGACGAGTATGCTTGCCAGCTTAGGGCTCACGTAACCAATGCATACCTACAGAATTTAATAGCCGTTCGCTTGGACTGGCCTGCTCGATCTCCGAAATTAAATAAAATCGAAGACACCTGGGACGTTCTTCACACAGCGATGTCAACTCGACCTAAACTAAACAGCACAGAGCTCTGAGCCCTGCCAGAGGAATGGGTCAGAATCCTGAAACACAAAATTGGAAGTCTAATTTCCAGTATGGGGCAGTGATGTCAATATGTTATGAATGCATGCGGACGCTATACATGTTACTTAAATTATTATTGACTAACAATTATTCCGTAAAACAACTCCTGCTATTTCTATGCTCACCACATACCAACAAAATGTTGTATTTCAACACCAACCGTGTCAAAGTAGTCCGAACGCTTCAATAATTCGTTTAGGTGTTAGGTACAGAAAATATTGATGCTGACTTTAAATCCATTACAACCATTTTCCATCATATCAAACAACAATGATACACCAAAGATACATCTTATCAAATTTTGAGTAGTATATATAATTATGGTGTCCCAAAAACGGGAACCTACCTTAAACCCTTATAATTTATTTTTACAGAACAACGATCCTGCAAAGTCTAATTCAGATATGTTTAAAGTGAAATACCCAAAAGATTAAACTCATTGCTTATATTAAAACTGGTACACAAATACACCGACACATGCATATCAGCCTCATTTTCAACAGTTATCGATCACTTTATAATACTAGTACTTCCGGACGAAAACATTATTCAGAGATCCTGTCTGTAAATAATTAAAGTTCGAATGTTCATTAACTTTCAAGAACTAATATTGTAGTGAAAGTATAGGTTTTCATATAGTTTTCTAACGCTCAAAGATTACTGCAAGACGATATGTGTATGGATGGCGGAAACAAGACTGCAATGTATGATTGGAGGATTTGACGCTTGTTTTAAGCTGATTATAACATTCTCTCTAGACACCCATTTGGGTTTAACGTTCAATTTGATGGTGTAATATTGTGCGGTTAGTCCCAGTGCGACATGTCATAGCATAACTCGTTAATTTGTGTTTAAGCATGACAAATGAATCAAATGAAGCATTAAGCATGGGGAGATGATGATAGTATTTCTGCTATCATCACACCCGTTCATTGATTGATAGCAGATTATTACACTCTTTTAAATATATCATCCACTCAATATCACGGTGTGAGGAGCAGAATACACCGCATCATATAAACCGCGCTCAGGGAGCACAGCGCCTATCCTAGTAATAATATCAAAATGCAACCTACGATATAGGTAGGAAAAACATAACTATATCATTTTATATGCGAGCTTTCCGGTGTCAATTTCTAAGAACTAAATATTTTTAGTTAATGATGTGTTTCTATCAAAACCATAACGATACTCTTGTAGCGATGCGGACTTCCATCACTTATGTGATATGTCCGTGTGCACTGTTGATAATCAATCATAACAAAATGTTAGTTTCGTTACTTGTGCACTTGAACTATTTAAATAAATATGAGAGGTAATGTAACGTGATTGCTAATTAATGGCATCCATATTTAATTCTAATGACATTGAACCAAAATGATCCCATGTCAATAACATGGTAGTCTGTACACAAGGTTAAAAAGATAAGTTGTCCAACAATAGTATGTTTTGATGAGATCGCTATGAAAAGTACAATACAGTGACGTTAATCTATTGCTAACATTTTCAGCAAAACAGTTTTATCAGTCAAGTACTGTTGCTAGTGTGAAACAGCAATTCTAGGTAATTTGGGGTTTTATTTCTTTATGTTGTCAAATACTAAGAAATATCGAATATCTAAGAAGATAGAAAGGTTTGAAAGTTGTAGCTAATCTCACGACCTCTCGCAGCAGGTATTCTGAAATATCGCGACATCTCGCAACAGGTCTTTGGAAATCTCACGTTAATGAACATTGTCATTATATCTTTGTTTAGTGGAATACGTTCATGTATACGATTTCATTCCACTTTTACAGAGATGTATACATTTTATAAATAATGAAAATAATGAACATTTATGGTGAAAAACAACATTATATAGAATGTACAAGTGAAAGATACAGGTAGATAATGCATATGAATAACATAATATAAGAAAAATACACATTTCAATTTACATCATTTTGCTATTGCTTTGTGTAGCTAATGATTAACCGTTAGGCATAAGCACCATTTTACTTGAGTGAGTGGGATTTGCATATATCGTGCATAGGGGTCTGTAGCGTCTTCCACCCCATTCACTGTTAATGAATAACAGGGGGAGAACTCTTGTCGAGATCGTTAAGTCACCAAGTTTACAAAAAGTCCTGAGACGTTTGCGAAATAGATGATAACCAACTACTGTTTTATTTATTAGCTAACTTATACTTTTTTTTACAAGTTATAATCATGTTTTTGTCAAACTGTTTCATAATCGAGACGTTATTAAGCAAAACACACCGAAAATATACCGCTTTTGAAAATCTCGACAAATCGATGCACAGGCGCTTAGTCGCCGCTTACCATACTATATGGTAATTCATGCGGAAGTGACAAAGAAAACAAGGACATGGGCAAATATGCACACAACTTTTAAAACTCTGATCAAATGCTTACCTCTGAAAAATAACACAAACGCTAGTGAGGTCATTTTATTATTTTCCATCCAAGAAATTGACAATTGGCTTCCATGTTAGCTAAGCCGAACACGCGATAATACAACCCATTTCATTGGACGACATGATGGACATGTCATCAACTCATTTACATGTTGCTGGTTCTCCGTTTTCATGCGCCGATAATACATTTAGCATACATACATGGATTCAATATATAAGTAAACAGTAATACCACGTATAGGCCCACAAGTTATGCACGATAAACTCGTGTACTGTTCCAAGTGAGTAGGTAAGGATTTTCGAAGGGTTGTAAATATTACTATTACCCATGGAAAAAACGTGCAAATCATGCAGGTTTTAAACTAATAAATAAGAGAGGGATGGTCAACAAATTTCACATGAAAATGTTCTGACATCTTTGTTTCGGGACCAAATTGCTATATAAAACAATTAACATAAGGGCGTATTGTAAATACAACATTTAAAAAGCGATCAATTTTAAAGCAATCATTCAGCTTAACCTGTTTGTTACAAAGTTAAATAGGATAATTTGATTACAAAATGTATGTCATGTGTAATACTTTAAGGATGTATTAATTGAAAGTCAGTACTATTTCATTGACATTAAGACATTGATTGTCCTCGGTTACTTAATCGTACATTGTGTTAAGTTTTGTAATACCAACGCACATTTAAAACACACCTGCAGGAAAACCATGATAAGAATGAGAATGTCGTAATTACTACTTACGACCTGATAATTGAAATCTGCATCATACGGAGCTTCTTGTGAGCCTATTTACATGAAAATCGAAACAAGTCATGTTGACCATACTGATGTTTAAACAGTTTGTTTTGTCATAAAGCGGTGGTCACAACTGGACGTACGTGCTAGTATGTGGTGTCTGTGTGTACAAACGCATGTGATACGTAAGAATACGTACGTCGTCAGTACGGTCGCAGTATTATTTTTCGGAACACACCTACACGAAGCAGCATGTTTTATGTACGCAGAACTTTCACTGCGTTCGACCTGCGTTCGACCTGCGTTCAGTCTACGTGTTCCTACCCTTAAGGCTTACGTGCGACGTGCGTGCAACGTGCGTGTCTTCTACAGCCAACTAACAACAGAAGGACAACGTACGTGAGCGATACGTGCAAGTACGGTCTCTGTACCATAATTGGGCAATCGCTTGAAGAACGTACTCTGTGTGCACTTTGCAAGTACACACCATTTACTTATCAGGTGCGCGACGCACGATGCACGCAGCCACTTAAGGTCAGGGAAAGTCTTGCGTGCAACGTGAGTCCACGTTCGTCTTCCGTACTTCCTTCCTACGTTATTTGTCAATAAAAAATGTAGCGACCACTGCCTTAGAAAAAAACGTGCGTGCTAAAACACGCACGTCGGGTTGTGACCAGGCCTGACGCGCGGTAACATGTAAGTGGTATTACATTTTTGCTTATTTGCTGATCAACCCTGGTCAAATTCCATTCATGAGCGTACGCGTGGACTGTGACGTTGCATATCTCACAGCTCGTCCAATGAAACGGGTTGTATTATCATGTGTTCGGATTAGCTAACATGGAAGCCAAATGTCAATTTCTTGGATGGAAAATAATAAAATGACTTCACTAGCGTTCGTGTTATTCTTCAGAGGTAAGCATTTGATCAGAGTTTTAAAAGGTGTGTGCATATCTGTCCATGTCCTTGTTTTCTTTGTCACTTCCGCATGAATTACCATATAGTATGGTAAGCGGCGACTTAGCGCCTGTGCATCGATTTGTCGAGATTTTCAAAAGCGGTATATTTTCGGTGTGTTTTGCTTAATAACGTCTCGATTTTGTAACAATTTGACAAAAACATGATTATAACTTGTAGAAAAAAGTATAAGTTAGTTAATGAATAAAGCAGTTGTTGGTTATCATCTATTTTGCAAACGTCTCAGGGCTTTTTGTATACTTGGTCTCGACAAGAGTTCTCCCCCTGTTATTCATAAACAGTGAATGTGAGGGAAGACGTTACAGACCCCTATGATATCGTGGACGTATTTAATTGATAATTTAAGAACAAGTGATTGCGAGTTTCGCGATAATGAGTAGAGTGCGGGAAGCTGGCCACCAAACAAACACTGGGTTGAGAGTTCATTATCAGGTGTATCTACAAAGGACCCTACTTCTAACCCACAGGCCTGTGTTATGCAATGTAAAAGTCGGATTTTTTACGTCGAGTATACATGCATTTAAACAAGAGATGTAAATTGATGTCTGCCGTTTTGATCTTACAATATTTGCAGGTAGCATAGTTTTAATAGCGTCTAAATGTAAGTATTCTAACAGCTGTGAAAGCATACGTGATTTCGGAGTGCGTTTCAGGTGACGACCTTATAGGAGAAGGTGAGATCGATTCATGTATGAGTCTAAATCTTCGAAATTCTTCGTCATCATATACGCGATCTTGCCAATTACGCATTTGAAATTCATATACAGATTTATTTGCAATTGTTTTCCATGAATTTTGGCTTGGATAAGATGCATCTGATAAGTATTGCTGAATATAGTTAAGCAATTTGTATTTGACAAGTATTTTAAATATATCGGGAATGAAACCGCGCTGGTTTTTAAATTCCTTTACTACGACGAGCTGGAGCCTATAGCAAAATATTTTCCGACATAAATTTTCAGATGATATTGTGCTTAATTTCTGTAAAAGGCAAAGCTTTCTCCGGACAATTTCAGTTTCGATGCTAAACCAACCTAATATGCTGAGGGCCATATCGGTTAAAATATTTATTATTCAGTTGTCAGTGCTATTTTGTTTCCACTTGTCCTTGGAGTAAATTTCCTCAGCCCTCTTTTTTTTGTTGCTTGCGGAGATACTGAATGAGATACTTTTTAATTAGGTCACTAATACAAACGTTTTTGGCATATATATTTTCGAACTAGATGTATAGCCTAATAATATTCCCCTCTTTTATTGTCTCGGTTTGCCCCTTCTGCTGGGAGAGCAATTTTTTAAATAAGGTTACTTTGTGGTTATGCCTTGTTTTGTCGCTGGGGTCACATTGTTGGCATATTCTGGAGCAGTATGCATCTAGTAACATGTAATGTTATTTCCCACCCTAGTCCTACCTTGCCCATTATTGTAAACTATTTTAAGTCGTAGTTGTGCCTCTTAAGGTCGTATTTCCGTTAGGTCACTGTCCTTAGTGTTTTAAACTAGGTCAGGGTGTAGTTGTGCCTCATTTGGTCGCTGTTTTGGCACGCGTTTGTGCGGTTGTGTCGCCGTGCAGCGGGGCCTTGGGGAACTGGGATGATCGAGTATTGGCTACGTTTCAATCGGTCTCATGCAATAACCGCTGTTCTGTAATTTCTCTGTCAAATTGGGTCATCCTACATTTTTCGGCTGGGACTTGGTTTGGAATTGTTTCTGGGACTTCTGTGTGGGCTTAGCTCTATGTAGTTGCCATAAATATGTATCCTTATTTCCCGCCCCACTCCTACCTTAGCCATTATTTTAAACTAGGTCAAGTCGTAGTAATGCCTCTTTAGTCGCATAACGTTAGGTCACTATCCTAAGTGTTTTAAACTAGGTCACGCCGGAGTTGTTGTGCCTCATTTGGTCGCCGTCTTGGCACGGTCTTGTTCTGTTGTGTCGCCGTGCAGCGGGGACTTGGGGAACTTGGTTGAGTCTTGGCTACGTTTTGTTCGGTCTCATGCAATAACCGCTATTCTATAATTTCTTTGTGAAATTGGGTCAACCTGTATTTTAACGGCGTGGACTTGGATATTTTTATTGTTTCTTTGGCTTGTGTGTGGGCATTGCTGAGGGTAGTTATGTTGTGGTGTTTCTTATTTCTGAGGTCGGCTGGCTATTAGGTTGAGTGCTACCTTCCATGTCTGATTTTCTCATACCTTTTTACACATAATCCCATTTATTGAAATCAGTTTCACTGCATCTTTATTTGTTGTAACGGTGACATCGACCTAACCGACCCAATTTTCAATCACAAGTGACCAACACATCTTATGTAATCATGATGTATCATTTCTAACTTAATTATCCTGCAGAAACGAATTGTGCACGACCGTCTTTCAGCCTATCCACGCGTCCTGTTTTCGTTCGAAAAGCTGGTTAAACCCGAACTAGTTTTGCTTCAAAAGTACTTTGATAATGTATCAAACCAACCAAGAAACAGAACGAATGTCTTTTCTTGATTAGATTATTTGCTTTTACCAACAAATCATTTCTTACACATAAAATAGCACGTTCATAATTAATTGGTACATTTGGTTTGAAATGATTTATATGTATTTAATTAAACTATTCCAGTCCGATGTCTCGTTTTCCTAATAAAATAATGAACAAAAAAGAAATGTATTTCTTCCAAATAAATACGATACTAATTATTGTTTAATCAAATATTTCATTTGTCACCCGAATATGTATTTAATTATGTAGCTTAGAAGGCGCATATATATATATGGGTTTTTATCCATCATTGAAAATATTCTAGTTTAATTAAATCTAATAATGCATTATACGGTTACGTGATAGGAATTAGTATTTTTGTTCTGACGAGCAGCTTTAATCTATAAATAAATGTCTAGGCTTTGCACGCTTATGTACGTTTATCAGTAAGAGTTTATACATAGCCCTTTGAAAGTCAAATGAGAACGGTTGTAAATATGATATCGTCCGACAGGTTAAATATGTTTTAAAGTTTTTTTTAAAATATGACCATTTGTTTAAAAATGTATGAAGTATTTGAGAGACAGCATTGTTTGAATTTTTTAAGTACTTTTTCTCCGGTAGTCAGACATTTAGGTTTTGGATCAAATGATCGATACACATGTGTAACGTGAATGTATCAATAATTATTAATGATACAATACGATAGCATCTCTTCAAAATGCCGACCTTACGTAACACATTTTGATATTCTGTAATCAGCATCTTACGCCATCGTCCAATCAGTGGAAAAAAACACTTGCTGTAAAAACACCGAATCTGCAGTAGCTTTTAGACACGTTATCATAATGTGTCATAGAATACATGTTTGTATCGCATTAAGTATTAAACAGGACACCATATGAACGGGCCTGGTTGATTTAGGAGTGTATTGTACAACATTGATGAAGCTGAAGTTTAATCTATATTATGAAATGTCTTCTCCCCAGCCTCGTGTGTATTAAATTTTAACAGAAAGACTATCCGTGTAATAACTTGCCATTTCCATATCGCATTCTTTCACTTTGATTTATATCATGGCAAAGATTTAATGTCATTTTTAAATTGAGATCAATGCAACTACGTAGATGTCAATATTGGAGATGAAAGCCACAATTTAGTCTTGATATTATCTGTAAATAGTTCATCTTGATTCATTACCGTTACTAATGCTGTTCCTAAATAACTTGGGGATCGGTAAAGGTGATATAGAGACTTCATTCACTGTAATACAACTTTTCAACTTACAAGAATTTGGTAATGAATAGGAAAAGCAATTTCACAATCTTAAAAAAGTGACTAGTACCATTTATATGTATGATATGCTGATTTGTCATACGAGAAAATGGAATTACAAGATAAATTTGCTAGATTCGAAACTACTTTTGTTAGATCTAGTCCCGTGCGACTAGTTTTAAGACGCTAAACTAAAATCGCAATATTTATAGCGAGTGCAAATTGCATTAATTTTCGAACATCCCTCACCAAAAGCTCCTTAAATAACTCGTTTTTTCTATACTCGTTTAAGAAATGTTGTTCTACAAAGACAACTAATGACGGATCCTACATATCCACATATCTATTATCAACTGTTATTCTCAAAATGAGATATTTGGTAAAATTCGTGTTTATCCTCATTTTGAGCTATTTAAAACAGTTGGTAGTGTTATTGAATTTACGTTCAGGGGCGCAATGTGGGCACAAGAATATCCGATAATTACAGTTTTATTTATCTGTAATATGGAATTGACGCTATAAGCCGCTAAAATTGCCTATGTAGAAAGATAAATCTTCCCTTATTAGGACTTAACTCACTTAAATTTAAAAAACAAATGAGAATTTCCTAATTTTAATTCATCTATCGAAGCATGCATATAATATTAAAGCGGCAAGCATAAGGATCCATTGGTTATTTAGAACTGAAGTTTTCTGTACGTATTATTTGCATGTAATAAATGTTAAAAAACAGTCCTTAAACCTATAGACTATATAACAGTACAGATCAATTACTCTTGTTTTATGAAAAGATGCCACTCACATAGTTAAGAATAAAATTAGAGTACTGCGAACGCATGCTCCGTAGATACGGTGTCTGTTTTCCCAGACTCTCTTTGTTAGTTTAGAAAGAGTCTGTCGAGGCATTGTCAGTCCTTTTGTAGAGCTCTACATCCAACGATAGCGTATCTGAGGCAGTGGACGAAGTTTAGTGGTGTGCCTTGGACTGAAATGCTGCTTGTCCTGTAACTAGTGTTTTCTTCTGACTGATTGTGTGAGGCCGAATAGATTACATGTATCAGCAAACTTGTCCATCAATCTTTGGAGACCGTCTTCTTGGTGTGACGTTATAGTTGCATCACCAGCGAACAATATGTTCCTGCTTAGGACTTACCTATTCTTGGTCTGGGAACGGAACCAGGCGAAGTTAAACAGACGACCACCAGGTCCACGATTGTTTCGAGAGCAAGCCTTAATGATATTATATCATAAAATAATTAGCTATACACTACCCGACACAAATTAACAGTTCCAGTTCAAATATAAAGCCTTGATCATTTACACTGTTTCGCCAGTGAGAAGTGATGATTGTTTAAAAAATGATATTGCTTTTCTTAATTGAGTGTTGACATTGCCAGAACTTCATTTTCTGCCGAAGTGATTTGAAACTAGAAGTCGGTGATACATATTATTGAATTGCTGGGTGTCACGATTTTAGTGGCCTTTGTTTGCTGGATAAAACGAATTAACGTAATTTGTTGTATGACAGTGTCCTCAAAATCGACACTTCAATCACTCAACCAGGCCCTTTTCATAAAACTTAAATTATATTATTTTATTTCAATAACTGAAATAATGACCGTATTCTTAATTTTTAATGCTTTTTTTAAACAACAAAGGCCCCACACAATGGTTTGTTTTACGTATTTTGAGACACGAAACGTGCTTGAATAAATCATGTAATTGCACATAAATCAACAAAGATAATACACCGGGAAACTTGCATCATGTCAGATGTGATTGGTAGCGTGTATATTATAATATACATTACAAAAGCGCAAAATGATTTCAGAAAATAGGAAAACTATAGAAGTGATCAATTTTAGGCGCAATGTACGATGCAAGCATACACTCACGGCCAGGGAAACTGTACGTGTGATGTGCGTCGACGTATGACCCTGTTCGTACGTTATACTTTATACTAGAGGAAATGACCGTGTGAAATCATTCGCTGAAAGATCACACTTTTGTCAAACACTATATGCCTTTCAGACAGGCACAACCTGCAACAGGCAAGCTTTAATTGCATTTTAAATCTAACAATTGTCAGCATAATCGGTTTAAATTCCTATTCTTATCAAGTTTTAAAGAAACTAATCATGTTCTGTTATAATGATGTCGTTCGTAAATATTTTATACACTGGGATGTGCATATGCGGGCATCTTAAGCTACAATTACAGATTTAATTGGTTTCCTCCAATTGAACATGTCCATCATGTACATACTTCTTGTAATTGTTCCGTTTAAATATTCAAAACAACTATTAAAGCATTTTTGCTTCTATTTCTACGACCAAAACTATACCGACTGTTGATGACGTTGACTGTTCTAGACAAGATATACAAGTCTGACATTTGCACTTAATTCATTCATGTGTTACGGAGCAAATACCTTCTAGTAATATGCACAAACTTTAAAATGCTTATTTAATACAAAAGCTCTTGTGGTTTCCAAGAACCTATTCATCGTAAAAATAAATGAGACAATTCAACTTTAATAAGTTGTAGGGCGCACCAACAGCTATATTGTCAGTTAGTGTATCATCACTTAGTATGAGAGGGCTGTATATAGCAGTGTGTCAATGGAGAATACATGTTGTAGATTGCTGGTGCTTAGCCTATATTCACCATTGACCATATGATATGTTTATATATATGATGTACACATTTACACCAAACTAAAATGCATATCTAGTAAAAATATAACCCTGGAGGAGATCACAATAATGGTTGATACATAAACCTGGCTCTATATTTAACTTGACTACGGATAGAGATGTCCTTGGCTCAATGGTCGAGGCTTCCAGTGTTTACTGGCTGGTAACCCAGGGGTAGTCTCGCCTATAGCGGTGATGTAAACCGACAGTGGTTTATAGCCAATATTGCATGGAACGCCCCCCAGTGGATGCATTAATCATGCGTTGTTTAAGCGCAGGGAAATCACTAAGACATCATCATAACGTTTGTTATTATCATTTAATACTGTACTGTTAACTTCAACCGTTAGGAGCATAATGTTTAATTAACCGGTATTGCATTTGGATTGGAAGCCATTCATCGGGTTATGGGCTCTTGTGTATTTTTGCTAATTACGGGAATGATAAGCCAAGCAGCAAGATAATAAAGCAATGATTGAACAATGCAAAATGACCACGAAAAGAGGCTTCATTTCGAGAGATATGCAACACATGTAGAATACGTGAACATTGCATGACGACCTAAAGCAGATACACTTCACCACTAATAAATATAGTTGAGAATAGCATAGAAAATAATTATTGAGTCATTACATTGCCAGTACGCCTACATTAAGTTCTTGAATACATGCACATAAATACATTTCTCTTCACATGCACCGATATATCCTCTTTACTTGCCGTGTTCCATTTCGTTATATACATGTATTTGAATCATTCCATTTTTCGGTATTGTGAACTATGAAAATTCCGATGTATCAATGAAACCTTGGTTTCGCTTACAATGACGATTTTTAAAAGTACTTACGTGATATAATTATATCTACCAGAATTTTTTTGTCTTCATGAGTATAGAATGGTAATCTGTTAAATGTGTCTCGTGTGCGTTTCCCTAAACTCAGTACTTAGATATTATTGTTTGATTCATCAATGAAAACTTGAAACTTCGTAGGTTCATTGAGCTCGGCCATATACAATTATTCATATTTCAATACAAATGAAATTGAAAAAATAAAATACTACAAAGTACATGTCAATTAAATTAAATTATTTAGCAATTAACCAATTGATCAAGACTGCTAAGTTTGTGGTCATAGAATGCTCACAAGTACTTTTCCTCTCAGAGTAAACACGCATGTTGCCACAGTCAGTACCATTACTGACAGATAAATGTTTTTAAACAACCGTCCCCATCTCAACTGTGTGTCAATGACATGCGAGCATTGAAATATAATTTGTTTGCCCATCTAAATGATCACGATGTATTCATGTGTTTACCCTATCCGTGTTTTCTTCAATTACCATACAACATAACGATTTCCTTTGATTAAAAGTTTGTACGTTCAAAGCGTATTGGCTTTAATTTGAGATCTAGTTAAGCCAATAATGGCATTTCCATCGTTCAAGTTGAAAAGTTGTATTCAATCGAATCTAAATTTGATGAATAAGTTTGTTCTTGAGTTGAAGCTTGTGAGTGGAACAAATACATGGGCAAATATATTTTTACCATTGATTACCAATTTTCAGCAACAGAAAAGCACTTGCTATGGCCTTGTCTCATTAGTGCCAAGCTTGTGTTAGACATTGTAAAACTGTTTGTAGAAGTGTAATTCAAATCTATTGTGCGTGGTTCAGTTTGACAAATACAAGGTGTATAGAATGGATCATTTTCACAGTATGGCGTAACACTCAATCAATCAATGATTTTATAATTGGTGTGAAGCCGAGGGATTCTGGCAGTTGTTTTTATGACAAATTGTCTCAAACAGTTTTTTTCACGTATTAGTATGAGGAATTATATTACTGTTGTTATAGAATGACACGGAGACGTCGTGCATGGTATGAATAGCTAGAAAACATTTAAATGTAGTGAAACCCATTGAATATGGCCACGCAGCATGGATAACTTGAGTTTGCTCAAGGCGAAACCATCTTTTTCTGATAGGAGCCCTTATATTCCGGCCATGAAATATGACTGTCATTGGTCGTAGGTAAAATGTCTTTCTGGTAAATGTTTAACATCGAAACCGGCTTATTAATGGACACCGGACCAGAACTCTGTCATTCAACTGCACAATTAAATCCTCTACCGTATGTTCACTTGGTATAATGTGGAGATAACGTGAGTAGTGAGGACGAGGAACTTCGTGTCATTATCCAGACGGACCAATGCTTCCAGATCAACACAAACATCCATTAAATAACACTACAGAAAATCCACTTAATTTTTAGCTGAATCGTGAATACATTATATGTAACATTGAAATAGATGTTGTTTTACATTTGATAGATAATCTATATTGATGCTAGACAAGATATTTCACAAAGTTTCTTGGACAAGAATGGGTACTGTAAATGTTATTATGTTTATAAAAAGTGTACATATTCGTAAAATCTAAAATGTGACATTATTTAAATGTATACGTTGTCTGGGCAAACCTTTGAGTTGATTAGAAAGTTAGACATATTAATTTCCACCTAAACATTAGTTCACAAATTAAATATATTTTACGCAGACTAAATAATGATATGTCAACACATTATTCGCCTGCAAGTACTTATTGCTAGACGTATGTGAGAGTAGGTTCTAGGAAATGTTCGTGATACAGTATAACATGCACTTTATAGCTGATAATGTATTCGATACAGGACAAAATCTTGTATAAGATATTCAAGGCAAAACTGAAATAGCACGTTGCAATGTTGTGTGACGTTTTGAATGCGTTTTTCAGGTTTTCGCTTACAACATTTATATGTGGTTGTTCAAATGCAACAAAACATATATTAGAGCGCCCATGATAATGTGTTGTTTGCACATTGACCGGCTTATCCGACTTTTGCTAAATTGGTTACTAAAATAAATACGTTCTAAAATAACACTGATCGTGTGCTCTTGAGTAATCCACCCATATGTTTCATTCCAAAATTGTCCACCTTTCACATTATCATTGGTGTACTATACTGAACTTAAATGTTTAAAATCGGCGAAAAGATGAACAATTGATGCAGTCACTATCAGTGTGTGGTCTGTTTCTGGGGCTGACTGTGTCCTAAAACTGCTAATCTAGCGACGTCTAGTGACGTCCTGATAGCAATAACGTTGCTACACAACGTAGATAACGCCCGCACTTACTTTCAAGCAATTATAGATATATCAACTTTATCACATCATCGCCTCGCGCTCATACACGGACAGATTGATATGGTAAAGGAATGGCATCTCTTCCGAATACTTCATTTGTGGTTTATACCCAACAACTGTCAACTCACGATAATTCAAATTGACGAGTGTTTCATTAGATATTGAAGAAAATACGACTGAACCTTTGTTTGTTACATTTATTTTAGAATAATCTTTTTACACCAAGTATGCAGCTCATTGAAGGCGCGTAAAATTGCAACTGATGCGCCTTGAATTCGCCTATTTATGAGGTACAAATCCCTGCTCTGGGTGCATCCCCAAGTCAAGGAAATTACCTATTGGACCAACTTGGTCGTTGTTTGTACTTAAGAAATAACTGACAAAATAACTAGATTTGATGTTTGTTTAATGTTGGCATGATATATGACGTGGCCCGATGTAAAGCAATTTTAAAATGAACTAACTGGCAATTGCTAACTGGCAATTGAACATAGATAATTGCACATACTGTGAGTATGATATGGGATGGTCCTGGGTAACAGCAACCAGTGCCAAATGTGACAATAGCACGGGCTGCCTCAAAACTATGATGTTGGCAAGCCCTAACTAACTGCAAATAACTAACTGCAACTTCAACTTGAAGTTGAATAACGGAATAGTGTGATATGGGCTGGTCCTGGGAAACAGCAACCAGACCCAAATAACACTTGTTAAACATGTATTCAGGATCGCGAAATCATGTATCCTAGCGCTGCCCGCCATGACGCAACAAATGGATAAACAAAAAACACTTTTAAATTAAAATAACACCAATGTTTATAATATTGTTCGCTTCGTCGCCACGGCACTTGACAGCAGGTCTGTGTTACCGGAAAACAAGTTAATCGAGCCACATCGGGTTTCTGAGTACTGTACTAGTAAACAAGCTTGATACATTCGGAGATCTGAAAAGATAGAACAAAGACAGCAGCACACGTTCGATAAACACAAAAGGGGGAACAGGGTGGGTGGGTAAATTTTAATTTCAAACCTGCAAGGATGAAAGTTGGAACGTTGTTGTGCTGTGCAAATAACACGCTGTGAAAAACACTTACGTTTAGGCTAGACACCCATAAATTCTTTTTATAGATTCTCTTCAATAAATGATGCTATTTCTGAGGAAAAGCACTTATTATTTTAGAATAATCTTTTTACACCAAGTATGCAGCTCATTGAAGGCGCGTAAAATTGCAACTGATGCGCCTTGAATTCGCCTATTTATGAGGTACAAATCCCTGCTCTGGGTACATCCCCAAGTCAAGGAAATTACCTATTGGACCAACTTGGTCGTTGTTTGTACTTAAGAAATAACTGACAAAATAACTAGATTTGATGTTTGTTTAATGTTGGCATGATATATGACGTGGCTCGATGTAAAGCAATTTTAAAATGAACTAACTGGCAATTGCTAACTGGCAATTGAACATAGATAATTGCACATACTGTGAGTATGATATGGGATGGTCCTGGGTAACAGCAACCAGTGCCAAATGTGACAATAGCACGGGCTGCCTCAAAACTATGATGTTGGCAAGCCCTAACTAACTGCAAATAACTAACTGCAACTTCAACTTGAAGTTGAATAACGGAATAGTGTGATATGGGCTGGTCCTGGGAAACAGCAACCAGACCCAAATAACACTTGTTAAACATGTATTCAGGATCGCGAAATCATGTATCCTAGCGCTGCCCGCCATAAAACAGCCAAACAAAACGCCTAGGCTGTTACTGCCAAACAAATGTTTGCGTCAGCGCCAGGATAATCCTAAGAGCCCGTCATATAAACTAGTCGCCAACAATATTGAATAGCTATTACCTATGAACTTTCATCCCATTACACAAGAAATTATTCAAACCACAAGCGATATTGTTAATGAATATAGAATTGCCTATATCTGATAAATGGACCCCGTCTGAACTAAGGAGTTCACTATTGGAAGATTTAAAATCAGTATGTGCCAGATAGCACCCACCCAGGCTAATGACAGCGTTAGCAGCAAACTTATTTAATCGCCTCCTTGCCCTCTCCATGGCAAGGGTATTCTTGGAATACCTCCAATTTGTACGAGGCAATATCTCGGACCAAATGATTTTAGCAGAAGGGAATAAACTACCAATGTGTTCCAAAATTTGGGACACCACGATTCTCAACGTTGAAATGGGGGTTTTTCCCAAGTCGTTTCCACCGCAGTGTATCATGATACTACCTGGCTGAGGGCCAACAACAGAAAGGTGATTCAACTTCTGGACCAGTTCTATGAGCTTTAGCCCGCTGTAACCCTGCCACCAGATGACCGCATTTAGACCCATACTACTCCCCTCAGGCATCTCCCAGGCAGCTAAGAAAGCCTTCTTTACAATCGACGACCCGACAATCCACACCGTATCACCTATGAATAACTTGAATAATGTTATTATAGATAGAACTGGCATTTTTTCGCTAAGAAAGGAACCTCATGAATGAGGTGTCGAAATGATTTAAAGATTATACGAATTGATGTGTATAAACAATGGAAAAGAAACCCTCACGAATGAGGTGTCGAAAAAGGCCCTTTCATGAGCGCACAATACTGAACTGAACAACTTCTTGTTGACACAAGGGCAACACAT
This sequence comes from Spisula subtruncata, assembly GCA_963678985.1. Lineage (NCBI taxonomy): Eukaryota > Metazoa > Mollusca > Bivalvia > Venerida > Mactridae > Spisula > Spisula subtruncata. The sequence goes on from OY787665.1 coordinate 12,274,038, forward strand.
GCCAACTACAGGGTTTTCACTCAACCGAGTATGTTCGGGATTATTACTGGCATTGGCCGTACATAGGACTGGTATGCTTCGGAAGACCACCTCCCAGCCTTTTTAATATCTTCGACAGAAAAACCCAACTGGCTAGCAGATGTCGCCGCTCCAATACGAAAAGAGTGTGACTTAAAAACACTGTAATTCAGGCCAATTAAAGCAACTGATTTTTTAAGCATGGCTGAAAACTGATACCTTGTTAACGGTTGTTTATTATAGTGGATTAGCAGTGGACCTTGAAACTGGGGCCGTAAGGCAAGGAACTTTGCAAGGGCTTTAACTGGACATACCTCCTTATCGGTTTTATTAATGCGTATTAAAGAACCAGAGCCATACTGATCGGTTTTTGAAAATCTTATGTGGATTTCGATAATTCCTGCCTTCAGGTCTAATGATATGTCCCTAAATGCAACAACCTTATCCCGGTCTGGAAGTGTTGCATCATTTTTCGACACTGCGATCTCACCTACACGAAAAAACCCGCAATATGCTAATGTATATGCGGCAGAAAAAAGTGAAACTTCGTAACTATCTGAACAGCCCACTACTAATTTATGAAGAATAGACTTCAATAGCCCAGGAGAGATTGGTAACCTAGAATCAGATTTTTTGTTCTTCCGCAGACCTTTCAGCACTTTCACTACCAGGAAATTGTTGGTAATGTCAGGCTTGTTATATATTTTACATTGAAAACTAACTGCGCTGACATACGACCTAGCAGTGCTATAGGATAACCCTTGAAGCGAAAGATATGAAATAAACTGGACGACATGTTCAAGCTCAGGTGGCCAATTATCTAGTAAACCATACTCCTGTCTAAATGACTTAAATTTTTTGAGCCCAACATTATAGGTGGTCTTGGTATTAACGGACATGGAAGCATTTAATAATCTATCGGCCTCATGTTGCAGATGAATGACTGGAATTCTTTTGGTAACGGTTCTGGTAGCTTGTTTGCTTCGGGGGCTACTGACGAGAATCTGTCCCACTGTTTCCGAGAAATAGAATCGGCAATAAAATTTGACGTGGTAGATATATGCATGGCTCTAAAGATAATAGAATGTTTCATGGCTAGCAAAATGAATTTCCTAAGTAAAATCATTGTCCTTTTTGACTTACATGACTGTTTATTTATCACATGTACTAGGGCTTCATTATCAATTCTTAAAACAATTTTCATGTTTCTTAATCTGTCACCCCAAAGCATGACTGCTAATAACACGGGTACCATCTCCAAAAATGTTATATCTGTCAACACTTTGGAATTCTCCCAGATTTTGGGCCATTGGAAAAATGCCCATTGCCCCGTGAAGTAGCAACCACAGCCTAATGAAGCGCCACCTGCGCTATCGGTGTACAAATTGATGATTGAGTTTTCGTACCAAACAGCATCAGGTATGTAAACTACACCATTGAAATTATTTAAGAATTCGACCCACATAAGGAAATCAGCCATAAGCTCCTGATTTATTCTAAGCTTGTAATGTGGTTTCTTTAACCCTGACATGGCGTCATAAAACCGCCTTAAAAAGGCTCTGCTAGAACGAACAGCTCGGCTAACAAAACTCAATTTTCCCACAATAGATTGTAATTCCTTTAATGACATTTTCTTCCGAGAAGCATAACTTTGCAACAGTTCAAGCAACTCTTCAATCTTATGGAGTGGAACTCTAACCAACATTTCGTTGGAGTCCAATTCAAGACCTAAGAATACCAACACTGTCGTTGGGCCCACAGATTTTTCTGCAGCCACAGGGATTTCCAATTCGCTACATATCTGCTCAAAAGTAACGGCCAACCGCACACATTCGTCTGTTTTATTACTACCGACGAATATGAAGTCATCAAGAAAATGATCCAATGTCTGTAACCCCGATTTATAAGTGGAGAAAGTTTCAAACAGCATTGGAGCACGAGAGCAACCCATGGGAAGACACTTATCAAAATAAAAGTTATCCTCAAACTTTATGCCAAGGAGGTGAAAATCACCGGGAAAAACCGGTAATAAGCGAAACGCTGACTTAATGTCCCGCTTAGCCATAAGAGCACCTTTACCACATTTAAAAACTAAATCAGCGACTTTATCAAAAGATGTATATGAAACGGAACACAAATTATCATCGAAACCGTCATTTACGCTTGACCCAACAGGATGGGACAAATGTGTAATCAAACGCCAATTTCCGTCTGATTTAGGAACAACGCCAATTGGGCTTATCTTCAAATTAGCAATGGGAGGTGTCCTAAAAGGACCAGCCACTCTGCCTAAATCAACCTCTTTTTTTAATTTAATGCGAACTGCATCTGCGTGTAACGTGGCTGATGTAAGATTATTAGCCACAGTGCCCCCTTTTGATCCAGTAAAAAATAGCCTAAAACCTTTACTGAAGCCATTACTTAGGATAGCTGCATTCCTCTCATGCGGATAATTTGACAAATATTGCTTTAACTTGTGAACATTAATTGGGGACTTGCCCAGAGCCCAAATAGCATTAATATGGGAAACGGGGAGTAGATTGTCCTCTTGGGCCGCAGCCACTCGGCTGTCGTGGTGTGAATGAGGGTCTGTACCCGCCCCGCGAGGTTTGAGCCCGGGGTCCATTAAGGTGGCTGCTTCTCTGGCATGACCTACAAGGGTGGTGACCGCTGCAAGTTAAGCATGTATGTGAATACTGGCACACAGGCCTAGAACATGACGAGTAATTAAAATCGTAGCACCTTTTGACCGATGCTACAACTGGATTACCTGAGGTAAATGCCTGGGGGTTCATGTATATAAGCCACAATTCATAATCGATCTGGCCCCACGACATAGATGGGTTGCTGGCTATGCGCAGACGAAACTGTTGGTCGTACTGCTGCCACCCAGCCGAGTGACGCTCTGCCCCCAGGCGAATGTCATGCAGATATTTAATTAGCTCCATGGTTTTACCAGGATGATTATCAATATATATGGTCATGAATATTAAAAATGCATCGGTCCATTTCGCTATTGTGTAAATTCTTTTGGGCTTCCTTATAGGCGATACCACTAGCTGGCCAGAACTACTCAGCCCTAAACTTTTTGCTTGGATATCTAAATCCTGAGTAGGATCTACCTCCAGCAAACTGCCTAGATCAATATAATGCCCCAAGCATATCTTTGATTTGATTGCTGGGGAAAGGTGCGAGCCTAGAGAGATATTTATAGTGGGAATAGCCACTGGGTCCTCACCATAATCCTGCTCATGATCCTGAGGTTGAACACATGGCGGCATCTCCGCTGGTGGATTGGTCGGACAAACTACATGTGGAACATCAACCACGTAACGTGCAGGTTGAACAGGAATCACTTGATCATCGGCCTTCCTCTTTTTTCCTCTAGTCTTCACCATGACTTTGGATTATCTGGTACAGATCTCGTGAAAATATAAAAACGATGGATTACCAATATGCTTAAATTTAGCTTAAACCGCCACGAAAACTGTGGCCTACATTTCTTATTGTACGAATTACTCAAGACTTGATTAAGATAGAATTAAGTTTTGCAAATACTTTATAACCCTATCTGCGATATATAAGAAATGGAATGATTAAAACGGACAACCACGGTTTTTCCACCGATCACTAATTCACCACAACGAATCCGCAAAAATCATGGAAATAGCCATTCATCCGAGCTCAATAAACCTTCACACTATTAACTATATACTATGCTATCACTATGCGATAATTATATAAATCTTACCGCAGCAACGAGCTAAAATTTCACGAAATAAAAATAAAAATTTTAATTTCAAACCTGCAAGGATGAAAGTTGGAACGTTGTTGTGCTGTGCAAATAACACGCTGTGAAAAACACTCACGTTTAGGCTAGACACCCATAAATTCTTTTTATAGATTCTCTTCAATAAATGATGCTATTTCTGAGGAATAGCACTTAATATTCAGGGTTGTAAGAGCCATGGATGTTCACATGGTGTATAAAGCACCAAATTTGGCACAATTGCTCTATAAGTCAGTCTGATGAAAAAAATCCAAAGAGACAATCTTAAGAGGCCCTGTCTCCTGCACAAATGAGGCCCCGAAGGGGTATGATAATCTCCACCTACCCATCACTATAAATACTCGTATATGATTATTTGCCTGATTGTGAAGCGAAAACATATTAAGCAATATTATATAATATGATGAATGTGAGTGTTTAAAATTGGCTGCTTTTTGTAATAATAAAACTTGGAATAGAGGCCCCATTGGTGGATTTAACAAAAAAATGAGGCCCGAATTCGGGAAAAATAACATAAGAGCATGAATGTTCATATGATGTATATAAATCATCAAACATTGTATAGTTGCACTTAAAGTCAACCACCTATATTAAAACCAAAAAACATGTATGTGAGGCCCCGTGTTTTGCACAAATGAGGCCCCAAATGTGTACTTGATTTCACAAATTCATCTAAATATGATATACACATTATTATTTTCTCATGTTACGCACAAAATCTATATCTGTTATGTGCATTACTTTGACTTAGTTATTATCATAATTTACAATCTTAATTAATAATAAAATATGACCGTGAGGCCCTGCGTGTGGTGTTAACCACCCAATAGACTCATAATCACACCACACAACCATATATTATATAGAAATGCATCAAATGTTGATAATAAACGATGAAGATTGAGTTACATTGGTAAGTATAGTGTATAAACAATCTGAATTACATACTTAACTATTTCATTTGATGAAAACGAGGCCATAATAAGGTAAATTTATATAAGAAAATCCCAGAATGAAGTAATTATCTTTCAAAAATCGAACGGTTGAATAGTATTATTTTCTCTCCCTTGAAGTAATCCCATATACACAGTTCATTAGAATGTAGGCATACCAGTTGTGCTATGACCAATAATTGTAAAATGTTAATTTGAGGCCCTGTTGTGGTTCAAAAAATGTGTATTTGAATTAATAATCAGAACTTGACATTAGTTATAAGTTAAATTTTAAATATGAAAATGGTGCCAATTACTACATTTTGAATGTTTTGTTACTGAGTACAAACGTTTTCATGACCTAATACATTATAATGAGGTGTTTATATTCATTATTTATAAAATGGTTCGCACAAATGCCTTCAGAACATTAATTTTAGATACATAGAATGTAGAAATCGACTGTTTTTAATAATTTATTGAGGCCCGTAATAAGGAATTTATTTCTTTTTTATACATGTACATGTACTTATCCTGTATCAGCTCGGTTTTGGCCCTCATCATGGTCATGATAAGTCAAGAAGAGGCTGCAAAAATAAACAGTTATCTAACTGTGGCCGATGGGGAACGGTGATATAGAGGTAGGACGTGCGCTTCAGAATCGAGAGGTCCCAGGTTCAACCCTCATCTGGACCACTGGTTAATTTTTATGTGCAAGAAATACTAGTACCCATATGCTATACTCAACCAAGGTGTAAATTGGTACATGTCAGGGTAGAGTGTATTCCTAGGCACCGCAAATAGATGTTGGCTGATGGAAATAGCACAAGGAAGGCTCGAATGCAGGTTTCGTTAGGTACATGTAATTCAATGACCAGGGAAAGTTTTAAAATGTCAAAGGGTGGTTAAACGGCTGAACTATGGGTTGTTAAAGCATGAAACTAAGCCATTATTATAGACTAATGTACACAATTAATATCTGATACATTATTTCAGATTAGTCTTTGTTTTAATTTCAATTACTGTTAAAATGCTGTATTCATTGAAGCTGGTATCGACCCAGGTCATTTGAGGTGCTAAATACTGCCGAGCAAAGTCGTTTACTGTACTAAGATACAGTTAACACCACAAAGTACAGCCGTACCAAAACATGTTGTGTACCCGTAATACCCATGACGTCAATTCCAGATCTTAAAAGTAACTCATGATAGACAGTTCAGATCCGATGTGGTAAACTGAGGTCAGTCCTATGACGTGATTAAATGTTACAAGGTACAGCTTTGCCTGGCTCAATAAAATACAATCACCAATTACATTGATACATGAACTCGAGACAATATGGATATGCCATGGTATAGTACCGTACTCTCGGGTCCTATGGGTTACTTACTTCTCAGTTCGACGTCTCCGACCTGCTAGAGAGCAAAGCAGACAGTATAAGCATCTAGTATATGTGGTCCTTTGAAGTACTCACCATCCTCTTATTCAACCATTTCTAACGAATACCAGTGTGTGAATTGATACCTGAGGACAGTGGGCCTCAAAGATGGATACACACCAATCAGTAGATAATTAGTCTCAACATGGAGACTCGAACGCATGTTTCCTTAGGCTAATGATCAGGGAAAAATTAAAATGTCCGTTTAAACGTGGCCCTATGAATGAACTGCCCAAAGCGGCCATTCAAATTTGGCACATCTACATCTGGCTCAGTGGGGTCGATAAACCTGCTTTGTTAAATCAGTCCTCACTCTATGTGTAACTGTTAGGGCCTCATGTACACATAGTCTTGGTCCATGGTATGACAAACATGGTCAAATAATACATTAGTAGGTGCACTGTCAATGTAGACACTAATTGTATTTTGTGGTATTGGGGGTAAATGGCACTACTTCAGTAATTCATGGCCATGGGGTACATGTTACCTCATAAATACTTTACCATGTATTGCGAATCCATGGCTCCATGGAATATCTGTAAAGTAGGGTCATGCTGGGCCCTAAAATTACAACCATTCCTTGTGAAGTACCGACCTCAAGTAAACAACTTCATCTACATATATACTTTCAAGTCCAACTACAATAATTAGGAAGCTCAATGTCAGTGCTATATGATGTTTTAAAGTATGCGCGAAACAAACATCTATTACAAAATATAACTACATAATGGCAAATATTGAACTAATATTAATAAACATTCACATTCGCTGTACAATACAATATTATGTTTTATCTCATCGATTTGGGCAATGAATGTTTGGTGTAAACATGCATACGACAAGTTAAAAAACGATTATTATACATATTGTAAGCAATAATGAAAACAAAAATTGACTTTGCTGAATTATTTGCTGTTTACCCGCTAATGGGCTTGACGATGAAGTTTAAACCACGTGTGGGGCCTCATATCCACAGTAACTAAGATGGTATAGCTCGTAAGCTAACATTCAACACAATATACGAGTATGGTGCATATACTATGATTAAATATATAAGTAAATCTAAATATTTTGATATCGTTTCTCTACATATGAATTTTGATCCTTTTTTTTTCAAAATAGATTTAACCCTCAATATGGCCTCAATTCACTACATGTAATCAAGTATTAGTTATTTACTGTATATTTATATTACTTTATTATTAATGATCATTGGTATAAAATATGCCTTGTATTTGAGTATTAAATCAATGTACTGATTTATTTTCTAATTTGTCGTATATCAAGTATTGTGTTTAGTTTGTACCCCTAATGGGGCCTCATTTTCACATTGAAACTATTATTTAAGTATCAATATGGTAAATTGTCACATACAACAAAATATAAATCACTTTTACATATCATTTGTTGCACATTTTACAGACATTTATGTGTCTTACAGATTGAATCGTGAACATCTTAAATTCATCCACTTTTTTCATGATCGAAAATGTCCTTTAAAGGGCCTCAATCAATAAATAAATTGTATTTTAAATGGATTGAATTATATCATAAGCATCACTGGGTCAACCAGGTGCATTTTATTGTTGTCTTGTTCAACTATTCATAATACTGAAACTAAGTATACAAACATGTTTTTATTTCTATGAAATTTTTCACAAACACCACTTTCGGGCCTCATATTTGCAATTATACATGTGTAATAGTGAAATTTATAATATAATATATTAAATATGTACTTGATTTGGACATTCAAATTCAAATTTTCGTGATTTTTTATAATGTTAAAAAAATTGGGCGCTTTCATATTTTTAGTGTGAAAATCAACTTAACTTGATGGACCCTATTTGGGGCCTCATATATGCGAAATAAGGGGCCACACAGGTTGTCTCTTTCACTTTCCTTGAAGCCAATATATTAATTGTAATTATGTAAAAGTTTGGTGCTTTATACACCTTGTGAACAAAATGACCATTTTTTGGTTCTTACAACCCTGAGTAATAGAATAGGCACTCATCATTAATGATATCGATCGAGAAGAATTATTGCGGGATCTTGTCATCATTGAAGGTTATTGTGCCTCCACACGGTCAACAACATCGCCTAGAGTCTGTACTAACAAGCACGTTATATCAGCTTTTATTTAATTATTACCCCGTTTGACAGTTGAAAAACATAGGGTGTGACAGTGTGGAATACAAGTATAATGTGTAACTGCATCACATAAATATACAATGTACATGTACGGGTATTTTACAACAATAATTATTTACTGACCATTCATATTTAAAACACAAACTAGCAGTACTACGTAGGGCGTTTCAAAAAGTCCAGGAAAAGTGCTCTATAATATTTATCTTATGGTCAATATACTTCAAACTTTGCACTTAAATAGAACAATTTATAATACATAGTGTAATATGAATTGAACGCATGAGGGTTTGTCGTACAAAATGATGCGGCTGCCATAGTTACGTCAGTTATGGCTACCCGGGGCAACGTTACTTCTGACCGTACGTAATTAACATATTTTGACGCTGTCAGTCAAAGGCACACAAAAAAACACCTGCTACAATAACAACAACGCTTTATATTATAAAAAATGGCTTCCTTCGAGGTATGTACTTCCAGGGTCTGTTTGCAAGCATTCGAGAGTGTCACAAAACCAAGCAAAAAGGTCCAACGCAACGCCTAGCGTCTGATTAAAAACATTCCGTACCTTCCTATGATCAGCTGCACAGTACAATTGGCAGTCTGGAGGCGTTTATACTAGTCTTACATTCTACCCAGTGACATACAACGTTCTTAACAGACAGTGGTTAAAAATTCTAATGACTCAAGTCTTAATTTTCCAGCCAAAAGACAAAAACTGGTCAAATTTTAATGATTTACTGACATTTGACGGGCAATTCCAATATTGCGAAAAAATTAACCCGAACACAACAGGGGAACACTGTACAATTCGGAACACTGTACAATTGATGCAAACGGACGATTCGCACTAAAAAATCAATTCCGATTGCTTTTTGTTGAACCGCTTTTGGCAAAACTACCTCGTGGTAGTTCGTATGCATAGCTAATGAATGAATATTAGAGTTTATAATGTGCTTCTCCATTTAATCGTGCATTAAGGGCAAACCTTTTCCAGTGGATTTCATTCAAATTGAACTTCAATAAAGTACTTTTAGTAATAACAAGTCACATTGGCGGTCCACAACCGGCATTATACTTCCAAGTACGTGCTGTCATCGTGCAAGCTCAAAGTAAGAGTTATAATAATGTGTAAGGTGTTACTTGAAATGTTGATTATTGGGACATGATACTATATTAAACCTAAAAATAAATATTGATATTAACCCCCGTCTTTGTTTACTTGATAATTTAGAAATTGAGCATCGTCTTCATACTGAGATAAGGCGTGTATTGATCACTATCAAAATACATTCTGTTCATAGGAGAACATTTCGCAACTTATATTTATGGAGAGATACCGCTAGTATAGTGACTTGATTATATTGATCTGGTTACTGTTTTAGTTTCCGAGATCGTCTTTGAACTTACGGAAATTAATTAGATGAGGCAAAGATAAGGTCTGAATATACCGTATATCTTCTACTTTTAAAATCTACTATTAGTTGAATGGCTATTTTAGATTTGCTAAGTATCATTCTCAGAGACATCGCAGTATACATTGTTACACTAATATAAAGCACATGAATATATTGTAATGTGTGCAGCAATTGCGTTAATTGGGTCACGAATAAACAATGTGTTGGTACGTGAATCAATAAAACACGCCGTGTGTTGCAAGTATCTCGTAGACCAACAAACACGCCGTGTGTTGCAAGCATGCCATGTACTGCGGTTATATTGACTAGATTACATGACCACCATAGAAATGTATTCCAGTACAAGTACTATTAAATTACTAACGCAATGCAGGGCGATTTTCAAGACCACGGAACAAATTACCATGTTATGCACTGTCTTAGATTAGAGTAGTATTTTGCCTTTTCATACAAATAAATACAGTATTAACCTCGCATACAAATTTAATACCATCACTATTATAAGACGGTCTGTATTGGCCATTGTCTGTCATCTAGTTCGCACAAGTGTACTATTAGCCACAAACAAATGGTGTTACATTGTCTATTTTCATTGATTACGTTTACATTATAGAAATAATAGATTCAATATAAATACTATAATCAATTTAGGCGATGACAAATCATTCAATGAGACAATTGTATTGGTCTCTAGCCATTCACAATAAGTTTATGTCTTACATACGGGCAACAGCACAGTATAATACCGCCCCTCATCCATTAGAAAATGTCATCGTTTTAATCTTATGGACATTCTATAAGAGTTAACATTTATCCCATGGTATTAACCAAGGCACAGTGACTATGTTTACAAAGATCAAACGGTTGGCTGTTTGTAACAAGTGGACTTATGCCAATGTTGACGATGTAAATAGGCGACATGTATTCATAACACAAGTGTACTTGAACATTTATTTGGCCGATGATCATAGCGAAGTTGACATTTTCTATGAATATTAATGTGTTGTTTATATTCAGTGTTTCAAACAGATTGTCCTCAATAATAAAATGAGCACCTTTACCTCAGATTAAATGCATAGTCATTTATGACACATTTAAGGAACTAAAGTACAATCGTATTAACAGAGAGACAGATAGAGTAAGAAAGTTATCCTCTTCAAATCAGACTTGAACTTTGATTATAATAGAGAGCAGTTAAAACAGACATTTCACAAACTTGTACTTTGAATGGCTTGATTGTTTCTCCTTGCGATAAACGTAACATTTACATGAACTTACACAACGACATTTGCATTTCCTTTATGTAAAAATCACTGTGTCATTTGTTTGAATTGTTGTGCTTGTGGTGTGTAAGTATCCGTTTGTCTCGTTATTTGTTGTTGGTTTTTACTCCGATGTTGTCGGAGTGATGTTGTCGGGGTGATGTTTGTCGGAGTGATTTTGTCGGAGTGTCGAATCTTTTATGTGTCAATGTTGATTTCCATTACATTGGTCATGTGCTTCATTGTGGTCTGCTGTTAATCCTGTGTGCTGCTTGGTCTATTCGTTTGTTTTGCAGTTGTAGGAGACAATCGTTGTATTTATAATTACGTATGCATTTCTATGAACGAATGAAACTGCTATCCAAGTGAATTTGAAGACTAACGTACATAGCCCTCTTCTATTGCAAACAAAACATATTTTAACCACATAATGTATCATCACACTCTCCAATAAGATTAAGCTAGTTCTTAAAACAACTTGCAAGGCTGGAGTAATTATTTGTCGAAAACTCCATCAAGACATGGCCTTGTTTAGAATGACATATATCAGAAAAGAAAACCTAGCATACAATTTAATGAGAACTGCATCTGCATCAATAATAGAATGTCATTACCTTGAGGTTTTGCTTGCCTCTAGTTATGTGCCTCATTATTTGTTTATAATGATTCATTGTTACGTTTTGCCTGCTGTTATTTTTATTGAGGATTTCGGACCTACCCAAAGGTCGAACTGATTAAAAAAAACTGAAACAGAGATGGACAGAAAACACTCATTGTGTTACTTTATGGTGACTAGGACAGCAATTGTTGACAATTGGAAAGGTAGAATCTAGTATGAATAATTATAAATATGAGGAGGGAAGCTCTGATTGGCATCCGGAAGAAAATAAAATAACAACGACCGATACAGCAAGTAAAAACACAAAAATGTGCGTTGATGGAGAACTTATCGACATCTTAAAAAATAGTGTTAACAATGTAAGAATAATATTAAAGGGCAATGAATTTAAAGAATAAATCCATGAAAGACAAGGATCTACGTTCTATGGTAAATGGGTATAACTGTAACATATAATTTAGTCCCATTGTCGTTCAAACGCGATTTGTACTTGGAGCACTTGTCAGTCAAAGACGCTATAGGGTTAATTATAGATTTGTATACGCTGAGTGAACTTTAAGTTCAATGGGCTGGGGTACACTCTGTGGTATTGGAATCAATACAAACTTGGTATTGCCAAACGGGCGAGCTTATTTAGTTTATGTAGGTACTGTTGTAAATTGGATGTCAGTGACTGCTTCTAGTATATTGCACTTCATTATGTATGATTCAGACGCCTACATTGTATAGTTATTGGTACAATTCCCGACTCCTTGCTTCCATGAATGTTGATAAACGGCACGTCGAGGATTGTTTGCAAGACTGTAGTAAGTCTTATTTAATCATAAGCAGGCACTTTAGTCTTGCAGACAACCCTCGACATTTTCTAGAGAGGCGTCTTGTTAAGGGGGCTCACAACTGACGATTTTGCATCGTTTGCGCATCTTTTCGCGCAGCAAGTTTACGGAATTTGCGACGTTCTTAAAAACAATCGATTATTTAACAATGATTCGAGCACGTAACAACGAAGGGTAATCAATATACTAGTATTTGATAATTTTCATCTAGCGATTGATTGTTGTCATCAATGGTCTTAAGGACGATTTCGGTAGTAATTTCTGCGCATCTTTCTGCGCAATTGTTTCTCTTCACGGAGGTGAAATTGCGCGAAACAAAAAAGTCAATCTGTCAATCATCTATATTTCATGCCATCGGATTAGTAGGCCTTATCAACAATTTAGTCTTCGTGAGGCCCACCTGAAATTGTCCGATGGAGGTTCAAGATATCTTTGCGCTAATTAACGCGTTTTACTTTCCGTTGGGTTAATTACAACAGAACAAGTTGCCGTATTTCGGACAGTCGACTACGGATCGTCTAGAATTATGTCATAGCATTATGCCATCTAATTATTGGACGTTTAATGGTCAATATAAATCGAGCAGATCATGGAATAACGATCCAAACAGCTACAGTTCTGGCAAGACCAATGAATCCGACGTTAGACATAAGAAATAGTGGCAAACTGAGAGTAGACAGTCAGACCAGCTTTCGTTTTGCTGTTTTGGACTGTTGGAAGTAAGTTTTGTCAGTTTGTTTGGCAGTAAATTGAATTCACAATTCAAGTGTGCATGTAGATTTAATTGTCGGTATCAGATTTGATTACTAATAGTATTAATACACTAGTCAGTTGCATCAGCGGCCACACACCACCTGGGATGGGCCGGGATTTATACTTTCGGGTTGTCAAAATCCATGGTCCTGCAGGGGACAGATGATATAAAATCTTTCGTATTTCGCCCGGCCTCTTGACTATTAAGTATGATTCCCGTGTATTGTTTTGGGAAAAAATCCCATTTCCCTGGACGTGCGGAATAAGCCGGGAGGTAAAAATATGACTGATCCCCGGCTATCCCCCATGGGTCTCCTGGGGTTTGGGGTGAATGCAACTGACCGGTGCATAATAGCCTTTTAGGGAATAATAGCCTATTTTCCTGCCCCCCCCCCCCTGACGACTATATGTTCCCAGATATGAGTGTGGGGAATATATCCTCAACATTTCTTCGGCAATGATATAGCGCTTTTTACCGCCCTGTCCCCAGGGTTGGGGTTGTCATGAATGCAATTGACTGGTGCATTACATTTTGTGCTCAGCAGTTTTTTCCCACCTTTCACCCTAAGAACATCCCATATATAGAGGTTTCATGATTTATCTTTAAAAAAGGGGTGAAATGTATGTAGGTGTACAAGATTTTATTATATTAATATTGGAGAAACTTGAGTGAGTTGCTCCCAGGCTAGCTAAGTTGGTAAAGCATTGCCCGTAAGCTGAAGGTCCGGGGTTCAAGCCCGGCCCCCAGTCTGGTTGCACATTTTTTTTGTCCCTTTTACAAACGTGTTATGATAAACTAGATTATACATCTTATTTCAAGTTAGACTTGTGTGACTAACATTATTGTATTTCTTTCTTTGTAGACCAAAACCAAGGGGTTTTAAATTGGTGGCCTTGCAGTTCATGAGTTGAAGATCTACAAGTTTATCCACACATACTGTACCTTGTTCAATGTTGTGATGCTTACCCACAGGGCTCTTTGCTAACACACCCCTCAGGAGCAATTTTTTGGCAACTATGGAAAAATTAATCTCAAATAAGAATTGTTTACTTCAGAGAATCTGTTTATGGCTATAACTTTATATTAGGCATATTTGGTGTATGTTTCTTCCTTGACTTCAGATATTGCTGCACATTCCTTATTGGATTATGGCCCTTGAGTTGCCATAAAATGTGAAATTGGCCTTGTCTTGATAAAATTCCAAAATAAATTGATGTGCATATGCATGTATGTTGGAAAATGACTATATCTTAATTTAGTTTTGTTTCCTTTCAGGTTGTGAATGTCTGAAAGAAGGAGGGTGGAAGCTGAACATGTCATTTGTATTTGATTATTCATTGTACTTGAACATTAATTTTGGGAATCATTAAAACTTGTCAACCCATCTATGTTTAAATTTTTGCAGAGAAAAACATTTCATACTGTAACAATTGTCAAGGATAGCCGATAAAAGTGCAAGCACATTTTTCCAATGGGTTTCTGTGTTTTTGCTGAACGGACAGCAAGTGGGGTGATTCAAGGTATCACCTAGCTTGTTCCAAAGAGTCGCCTTGGTTCTTAAATGTGTATGGTACAGTGCCGATACACGCTAAACTACCTCTGGATTGCCAACCAGGTCATCTTTAGTTGGTTGGGAAACACAGAAAATGCTTCTGAAATGACCAAGTGCCCCAGCTAAGGATCGAACCTTGGACCTCTCAACTATCCCGGGTTTTGATTTGTAAACCCACGATCTCACTTCAATTCCTTGCATGTTATGCAATTCTGTGAACATTTGTCAGCAATTATTTTCCTCCACATGTGGATAAGTTGATGATTCCCTGTGGTAGAGAAAGTACTGGTTCAGATACAGTAAATCAAGTATATTTTTAGCTCACCTGAGCACAAAGTGTTCAATGTAAGTTATTGTGATCACTCGTTGTCCGTCATGATGTCCGTCCGTCGTCTGTCCACACTTTGAAACAACATCTCCTCTTAAACTGTTTAGCCAATTTTGGTGAAATTTGCCAGAATAATTTTTTTCCAATGTCGAAGGGAGACAATTGACATGTTATAGTACAATAGGAAGATATGTGACCAGAGGTTATTACTTACTGTACGTGGGCCCATCAATAATTTCGTGAACTAATTTTATGTAGCGAGTATAAATAGACTTACACACTTTTAGCCTCTATACCTTTTTTAAGTAACACCCCGTGCACAGTTTGCATTTATTCCATTGCTCGACCCATAACCGGAGCACGTGTTACAGACCGTCACGTGACATCTCCCGCAATTTTTTGTTTATGACGCACACAACTTCTCTCGGGGCTCGTATTTCTAACCATGCAGGCTATTTTTGAGTTTTGGCAATGGTCAGATGTAGCCCATAGTCTATTCTGGGCTATAGGATGGGTGCTATAACAGTTTTATATTCAAGTCCTAGATTATGCCCAAAACAACGCTGCGGCTACGGATTGGTGAATTTTCATGGTATATCAGAATTTCATACTTTTGAAGTTGTATGTGCTTTTATTTAATAGCCGTTAACAACTGAGATTTAACTATTGCTACAATAGTGTTTAATAACAGTAGCTTTCGGAGAAACACAGTAATTACAAGTTATTATTTGTATGTCGCAAAATATTACGGCCAATACACTTTACCGACCGCCAATTTAAACAACCAATGGCCGGCGAATATGCTTATCGTCTTTGTTTGCTCCTCTATTGCCCTTTAAGTACTTCTTCGACATTGAAATTGCACTATTCGATTACCAAGAGTCCATATAAACTGCATGCAAAGTGTTCTGAATGTAGAAGACATATTGCCTGAGTAATGTATAAATCTTTAATACAAAACGTTACTCGATTATACCACGCGACGCCATTTTTAATAACAAACGCCAATGACATGGCGTTAGAATATTGATATGACGTCATAAATAGTGACGTCATCAATCACTTTTTATTCTTAATTAATTGGGTAATAAATTATCTTTGACCATGCAAAATTTCAATAAGCTATGTCAAAGCGTTATAAAATAGTAGAATTAGTTCACGAAATTATTGATGGGCCCTCGTAAATGAAGAAATTATTTTGTGCGATTTGAGTTTGCGGAGTTTATGAATGGTAGAAATTCATGAAATTAAGTAGACGGGAAAACGATAAAATAATTATTATGGACATCGCGGAAGGCTTAAAAAAGTTAAAAATTGTAGTCGCAAATATGCCTATGACCTACAAAATGGGCAAGTGAGTGTTCACGAAAGTTATTTTGTTTACAGTAACTTTTGATAAAGTATGTTTTTAGGTCACAAACCACCAAATAGAGTTGTTCTTTAACTCAATGTAAAGTGACCTAGGTCAGCCAAAAAAAATGTCAACTTTTTGTCCATGGGGCCCTCTCAAAATATTTTAATCAATAGAAATAGCATCCAGCTTGAAGAAAGCAGGGGGTCATGTATCATATAAGAAAAATTTGGTTCGTCAAACGCGGTGAACAGATTTTCTCACATGTACGGATTTACTCACTGTCCGTTAGCCCCAACCTTTCTTTCACTTTCATATTAAAGCTAGAATACAAAATATTTCTAAATAAAACCATTTCACTACATCACATACATGCATACAAAGCATTTAACACCAATTTCATGATTCTGATGCTGATTTGTCAAGACATACCCCCATTTCCAGTCGCTTTAAAGTTTTTTAACGGACTATTTGACTGTATCTGAATTTGGTCCGCGTATGCATTTAGTGGTTATTTACCTTAAGACAACCCTTTTTGACTTGTTTAAGTGTTTTTTGCCCTTTTTTCAATGCTACTATATATATGCAGCACAAAACAATCAATTCTAGACAAATTGGGCATGAATTTCAGAAATAATAACAAACCTGCATATGCGCCTTTAAGGAGAAATTTGGTCAGCGCCTGTCAAATTGTATGAATAGTGACATGAAATGGGGTTGTATTTGTGCTAAAATGGTATTCTGAACCCCAATTTTGCTTTAGATGCCTAACAATATGTCTATTCTTCATTTTAAATCACAATTATTCTTGTCTGGTACTAAAATAAGGGCAACTTTCACATAAAAATGTCAATTTAAGAAAAAATAAATCTGAACTTTTCTGGATTTTTCATGATAAAAATCTAAATTTTCACTTTTTTAGACATTTTACACAGATAAAAATGGTTAAAACCCCATCTTGAGTGCATTTCCTATCATTTAAATGCAAAAAAATGAAAACATGATTTTAAAGGAATTTTGCATGTCTTTAGGTCACAAACCGCCAAATAGAGTTGTTCTTTAACTCAATGTAAAGTGACCTAGGTCAGCCAAAGAAAATGTCAACTTTTTGTCCATAGGGCCCTCTCAAAATCTTTTAATAAATAGAAATAGCATCCAGCTTGAAGAAAATGAAAAAAAAGCAGGGGGTCATGTATCATATAAGAAAAATTTGGTTCGTCAAACGCGGTGAACAGATTTTCTCACATGTACGGATTTACTCACTGTCCGTTAGCCCCAACCTTACTTTCACTTTCATATTAAAGCTAGAATACAAAATATTTCTGAATAAAACCATTTCACTACATCACATACATGCATACAAAGCATTTAACACCAATTTCATGATTCTGATGCTGATTTGTCAAGACATACCCCCATTTCCAGTCGCTTTAAAGTTTTTTAACGGACTATTTGACTGTATCTGAATTTGGTCCGCGTAGGCATTTAGTGGTTATTTACCTAAAGTATATCAAAGAACTGTAAGGCTGCAGGCTAATAATTCATTTCAATGCTGTTTAATAAAAAGGGAGACAAATGTTCTGTTTTAGCATGAACAGAAGCATCATGACCAATGATTTTATCAAAAAAAAACACTGTTGAACATGATTTGCAAAAATTTGTGATGCTATAATTCATTTTAAGGCTTGTAAGTACTATTTTTGAGTCGTTTTCGCGCCATTTTCATTGTAAATGGAGAAAATCCTGGTCTTATAGCGCAATAAGACGCACGCCAACCTATGTTTTTTTTGTATTATTCTGAAAGAGTACACTTATATCAATATCATTTGCAAAAATAAAAAAGATTCACTGTTCAGGAATTTTTTTTAGCTTGTAGAGCTATTTTGAGAGTTTTTCGCGCCATTTTCATTGAAAAGGGGGACAATTCTGGTCTGATAGCAAAAAAGAAGCATACTGACCTATGGTTTTTGTTACTATTCTGGTAGAGTACACTAATATTATCATCATTTGCAAAAATGGAAAATTCACTGTTCAGATATTTTTTATCAGCAAGTAGAGTATCATTTTGAGTCGTTTTCGGCTATTTTCATCGAAAAGGGGGACAATTCTGGCCTCATAGTGCAACTAGAAGCATGCTGACCTATGTTTTTATCTTATTATTCTGAAAGACTACACTAATATCAACATCATTTGCAAAAATAAAAAAGATTCACAGTTCCGGTATTTTTTCTTAGCTTGTAGAGTACTATTTTGAGTCATTTTCGCGCCATTTTCATTGAAAAGGGGGACGATTCTGGTCTGATAGCACAAAAAGAAGCACACTGATCTATGTTTTTGTTACAATTCTGATAGAGGTCACTAATATCAACATCATTTACAAAACTAGACAAGTTTTACTGTTCAGATATTTATTATCAGCCTGTAGAGTACCATTTTATGTCATTTTCGCGCCATTTTCATCAAAAAGGGGGACAATTCTGGCCTGATAGCGCGAAAAGAAGCGCCCTGACCTATATTTTTTCTTATTATTCTGATAGAGTAAATTAATATCCACATCATTTGCAAAAACGAACAAGTTTTACTGTTCTAATATTTTTTATTAGCTTGTAGAGTACTATTTTGAATCATTTTCGCGCCATTTTCATTGAAAAGGGGAACAATTCTGGTCTGATAGCACAAAAAGAAGCACACTGATCTATGTTTTTCTTCCTATTCTGATAGAGGTCACTAATATCAACATCATTTACAAAACTGGACAAGTTTTACTGTTCAGATATTTATTATCAGCCTGTAGAGTACCATTTTATGTCATTTTCGCGCCATTTTCATAAAAAAGGGGGACAATTCTGGCCTGATGGCGCAAAAGAAGTGCCCTGACCTATGTTTTTTCTTATTATTCTGATAGAGTACACTAATATCCCCATCATTTGCAAAAAGGAACAAGTTTTACTGTTCAGATATTTTTTATCGGCATGTAGAGACCATTTTGAGGCGTTTTTGCGCCATTTTCATCGAAAAGGGAGACAGTTTTGGCCTGATAGCGAAAATAAAGTGCGCTGACCTGTGTTTTTTTCTTATTGTTCCAATAGAGTAAACTAATATAAACATCATTTGCAAAAATAAAAAAGATTCACTGTTCAGATATTTTTTATCAGCCAGTAGAGTATCATTTTGAGTGGTTTTCGCGCCATTTTCATCGAAATGGGGGATAATTCTGGCCTGTACGGGCAAAAAGAAGCGCACTGACCTATGTTTTTTGTTATTGTTCTGATCGAGTACACTTATATCAACATCATTTGCAAAAAGGAATAAGTTTTACTGTTCAGATATTTTTTATCACCCCGTAGAGTATCATTTTGAGTTGTTTTTGCGCCATTTTCATCAAAAAGGGGGACAATTCTTGCCTGATAGCGCAACAAAATGCGCGCTGATCAATATTTTTTTCTTATTATTCTGATAGACTACACTTTTATCAACATAATTTGCACAAACAAAAACATATTCACTGTTCAGTTGTTGTTTTTTTGGTCAATAATGTGTCTTTTTATTAATTTCAAATAGTAATTTATTGAAAATTTTGAAAATTCATTTCTTGTTAAAATCTATATGAATGTTATTAAGAGTTGTAATTGTGCATAGGTATGTTTGACTAATATGTTTTTGTACATCTGAACAAAAAATAATAATTTCTGATGAAAAAAATGTGAATTTAATGCTAAAAAATCAGAATAGGTAAAATTTCATTATTTTTGTCATTTTTATAGAAAAGTGATGTTGCAAAAACCCTTTTTGTGAAAAATCGAGTTCGCCGACCACCTTTATTCTTTAGCCTATTGTCTTGAGCATAAAATTTCACATAAGAAAAGATGAGTTAATAAAAGTTTCATTGTCGCAAAAAAACTATAGAAATCGTCTTTAAGCAAATTAACATATGCTGAGTTAGGTATATCTCCGACCGAATGCACTTGTAGCACTGTTTATTGCGCGATGCTGTCCGTGACCTGACACATTGTAAGCGATATCGTTTGAGCAGTGCCAATCTTCTTTCTGGACTCATATTCGACCTCATGTAGAATATGATTGACTGTTATATGAGAAAATCCGTCAGGGAGGACAGCACTCACCTTAACCAACAGAGCACAGAACATTAACAACACAATAAAATTACACGGAGCAATGTCCATACATAACATATCCAAAGTTCACTTCTTATTTCGCTCGCAGACATAACCATTACAAAATGTTTAATTCTTTATGTTGCGAATTTGTATGGTCGCAGTCAATTCAGTCCTAGGTACCGTGACCGTTGGGTCGTTTGTTCCAATACTACCCACCGAGTTGGAGGTCATAAAAATACGACTTTTAAATCATAAACTGAGTAAAACGCGAGAAAATATATTTAATATTCATCAGCTGCTAGCTTCAGTGCACTAGAACTAATATATCAAAGGTTAGTAGGAAAGTACTCGTCGAAAATAATGATAACCCCTCGTAGGAGTATTTTGTTTGCAACTATTTTCGGGCGTGTAGCATTTGGTTTATCAATTCAATATAATTCCTAGTGAGGGTCCTTTCTTGAGGGATAGACAGTGCTTGATGTATCGGATTCTAGTTATTTTATAAAAAGAAAGACCTAATTCGTACAGTTAGTTTGCGATAGGAAAAAATCGTGTTTTTTTAAAGATTTCTGAAAATCTATTCATTAGATTTTGGTAAAAAATTACACACTACAACAATAACTTCCTACCTACTCCCATTTTGAATTCCATAATTTTTAGTCACCAATTAAAAGACATTTATTCTTTATTACATATTGAAATTACATGCGTATTTACAGTTTAACGCAGGGAGGTGATCTTGTATTCCATAAAAGATTTACTATCAATTATTTAACCGTTACAATCCGTGATCGGCGAGATTAAGATTGCTGTTATAAAGACAAGACTTAGGAGGCCCTTGTAATTCGGGTTATTTAGGTGTGTCGCCTATAAACAATGTACAGCAATTAAATGTACTTCGTCATATTCACAGACGGGCCTCGCATGTGTTAAATAAAGTAGATCGCAAATACGCAAATATACCGTTATGCGTATCACGTGACCGTGCAACTTGCTGTTGCAAGTATCAAGTCTTCTAACTTATATTTCATTCAAAACTACAAATATGTTACATAGAACTTATGAACAAAACTTTTTTAACTCATTTCTGATGTTGCTGAAATTTCAATGTGTATTAGGTAGATATATTTCATTTATTCGTGCAAATTTTAATACTTGTAGGTGTAATAATTACGGAGAAATATTGAAAAAAACACGATTTTTTTCTATCGCAATCTAGCTATACATTAACACTTAAACGAATGTGTACACGTACGCGTACGTACTAGCCTCGATTTTTATAGAATCACAATTAAACTGATCTATATAAAGATCAACTGTTGTTGGTACAATAACAGATTCATAGTAAATACTTTCTTATTGCCTTGGGCTTATGTGAACTGCTTACATCGTAACTTTGTGTGAACGTGTATAATTACATGTTATGACAATAAACAGTGTTTCAGTAGACGTTTGACGTGTAAGTATATTTTACAATATTATTTTATTCAGAAACATGTTATATGGAGTGTGCGAAGATAACAGTTTCAAAGACAAAAATATAACAAACGGAAGTGCAACAATGTCGACATTTATACTTATAAAGACTCTTTGTACAAAGCTACATGTACTTTTAAAACGGTTGTTTAGTGAGAAATGCCTTGATACACGAAAAAGATGTAAATTTCGTCATGTTTTCTATGCAGACAAGTGAGTAACACGGTGTATTGTATTGTATGCCAACATTCTTAACCCGTTTGTTGAACCCGTAAACCCCTTAAAGCTGTTTCGCAGGTGCCAATTTACACCTTCATTACAAACCCGGCCGAGAGTATAACAAACCCAATATATTCGTTGTGTTTTTCTTCACGTTTCGAGCGTACTTTTCACAGCAAATACACACGGAACTGTTTATTACTTATAACGCTTACCTATAATTTGTCTGGTCAATATCCTAGACAATATAAGCTACCAAAATCATAATGTTTAATAATAAATTTACTCCAATGTAAACGCTAGCGAATAAGGATTATGCGACACCAACATTTTGCCTACAATGTTATTATTAAGAAATTAACAGGAAACTTCCGGTCAGTGAATATTCAACATTCTAACAGTTCCACATCTACATGTACTCACCAGACGATTACCAACTGCCTCGTCCATGTGCATGTCGTGCAATTCTCCAATATTTCAAATCAAATTTTCACTAGCATTGCAGTCCACCAATTCCAAAAATGCACACTTTTGGTTTACGTTTTGTGATTTTTTACACTTAAATAGTCAGTTTCGCACTCGGTATTAAATTAACAGCAATATTTATATCTGATTTGGATTTCTGATGTCTTTCTGGTCAGTTTGATATGTGATATGCCATGCATCATAAAAAGTTCCACTAAAAGGGATTCATTGAAACTTGTTTTCTGTGATACTAGCGAAGAGCTTGATGGCATCTGATTTGTTCCACATATCCCCCATGTTGGCTTTATTCTTGTTGTTGCAATCAAGCGATTGATTCAGTCCAATTTAAGATAAGAGTGGACAACCAGACCATTTCATGACATTGTACGACGGTTCAGTCAACACTATATAGCAGAAAATTAGTGAGCCAACACTGATGCTTTTTATCAGTGTTAATGTTCATACTATCTCAGTTATAAAGTATGGATAATGAGGAGAGTTATATAGTTCTACAGTATGAATATTGCGGGAATGTATTGTATAAATCGCTGGCTTATAATGAGAAGGTCGTATCTACAAAATCAATATTTTGAACAAACAAGAAACACTGTGTGACATTTACTCTTTACTTATGGTAAAATAAGCCTTTTCGACTCCAGTTTGGTCAACATGACAAGTTCCGATTTGCACAAAATAGGCTCATAAGAAGCGCCTGATGGTGTAGAATTCAAATATGCACCTGTCTTATAAGGACGTAACTGGCACTTACGACTTTCTTATTCTAAGCCAACGATATGAGGAAATGTATTGTATAAATGTGATTGTTCCTATCTTACTATCATCAACTCTGTCTGGTTAATGGCAGCCTTACGTAAGAATTAAGTGTGGTATAAAACTAGTGTCATTACGATCCTAGGAGACAGCCGATCAGTCTGTTTTCACGTATGTCTTCTTACGCCAGCATGATATCTTAAATCAAAGAATTCTGATGAAGTCCAAAGGCTTAAGTTGATTCGTTATTTACGCTATCATGCGTCCACGATAGCTCAAGGGAGGTTGCAAGCGCGTAATGAGATTCTATCATGACGATATGATGCTATCTTTAACTGTCCACTGGGATGTTTTTATCCAAACAATCCAGTCGTTCAAGTCAATACTTTGTCTCATTCCATTCTAACCTGGTTTATTCTTTTTTAGTTGTTCGAAGGACGACTTTTGCTTTTCTACAATCGGTCATTTTTTATTGAAACTGAAATGTTTAACTTAAGTTGTGAATTAACGCCTAAGAGTAAATAGCCAATTTTACGGGAAAATAAAATGATATTGTTCCGACGATGAAAATATTGCTTCGATCCCTATGTTAAATGCGGCATTATAATGTGGAATACCGGATTACCTTGAAATACCTTCCTGTGTTAAACTGTCCAAACTCATGTAATTTCAATATAATAATATTTCTTTTATAGTAGGTAAAATTATGAAATTCGGAATGGGACTAGGTGGGATGCAGTTGTGGTTATATGTAAACTTTTTTTAAATATCTAATATATTGATTTTCAGAAATTTAAAAGTGATACACTTTTTTATCGCAAACGACATATATCTGATGTGTATTGTTTGAAAAATGAATATTCAAACCTCTATAATTGAAAATGAATAATCCCACCTCTATATTTGACGTTCTTTGCTGCTGTTAAGATTTTATTAAATTCTGCACTCACCACTTCACCAATCTGAAACAAGGCATTAAAGTTAAAATGTTTACATGCACGATATATCTTGTGATTTCGTTCGTGTAGGCTTGTGGCGTCCACGTCAATTCGTCCATGAGCACATTGTCTGGAAAATTTGGATATTGGCATATTGCCCCAACTGAAGCTGAAACAACTTGTTTTACCATGCGTAAAGAGAATTTTTTACGGACAATATTTGTTAGTTCTGAACCTTGCAGTTTAAAACAAGACGATTGTTGACGCTTTAAAGAAACACTTTTTTGGCCCCTTGACCACATTGATCAAACAAGACGATTTTTGACACATTAAAAAAACTTGTTTGACCCCCTGACTAAATTTATCAACATACCTGAACCACGGACCATTCCTACAATGTTTCATCACATTTGACCTAGTGCTTAATGAGAAGATGACATTTGAAGAAAGTTTTGACGGATGAAAGATGGACGGACGACGGACAAAGAGTGATCACAAAATATCATTATAAGTTATAAATAAATATGGTACAAGAGCGCTGATTGGCCAAAACATACATTTTTAATAGTTGCCGTATTTTCATGAAAATAGACATGATTATACAAACGTGTCAGGCTGACCAAACTGAAGTTTAAAGCGTAGATTTGTTCATACGTAACGAGTAGTTTTCTGACATTTGTTCTTGTTTTCTCAAAATATTGATTTTTACTGTACTTACAATCTTCTCATTCTTAGCAAGTGAAAATTGGTAATTAAGATGGCCAAATAGTAATAAAAGACAACGTATGTGTTCGTACATGTAGTATTATGGCATTCATCAATGCGTGTCAGGACCTAGCTCTTTATTATTTGATATACATTTAATATTTAATCAGTGGATCCATATTTATCATCTGTAATCAAACTATCACTAACATATCCACAGCCTTATCCATACCACAATTCGTTGAATCGGTTGTACAAACTTAAATCTTACTATATTTAAATTGAACGAAATGTAACAAAAAATTAAAAAAATTTTTTGTGCTCATAAATGATTTTATGTGCATACATACCGATTCGAGTAAGAGGCCAGTAAATATATAAATTATAGTGAACGAGTTTGATATAAAAACAATATTAATTGGCAAAGAGTGATAGATTCTTTACATCATGTGACACTAAAAACGCAAAATACGCATCAACTTATTGGAACAGAATGTAACAAAATATTAGGAAACATGTTTTTCAAGGTACAAATGTGCGTACTTATATGGCGAGGTTTGCATTATTAAATGAGGTAGTTAAATGTCGACCGTTACTTTTAACTTACAAAACAATAGGCATTTTAACTGTCTATTAATGTTTTGGTTATTTTGTATTTAATGTCAATTAATGGATATAATGGATAAACACTTGGCTTATTAAAGTTATCTGAAGTGTAAAATTCGATACAATATGATGCACATAAAGTACGATACATACATGGACATGTTAGTAGGAGTTGATATTTTCAGGAAACTTCCGACTTTCCAGACAGATTCCAGATTACTGGTTCGATAGCTTAACTAACCGGACAGGCGTACGGAATATTTGTAGCAGACATATTGTATATATTTACAAAACATTATTAAAATGAATAAGTAAACGTTAGAATGTAGTAATTTAATTCAGTTCCAAATTTGTAAAAGTGATTTTTTATTATCACCAGACAGTATTCTTAATATATTCTCTTTAATTCCTATAACGCATGGAGCGAACGTTTCCATACAGCTGTCCGTGTGCATGTTTTTGGGTTTTGAAAATAAATTATTCATCACAATCTAGACATTAAATCAATGAAACTCAGTCTGGCAGAAAGTAATGTTAGATGGTGAATATATGATGTGAGTACTGGCATGGTTGGCATCTCGTGTAATATAGCACTTATAGTAGAGTATAAACTAGAGTATGAGGCTACTGCTCGATGACAGATTGATGCCATAAATCACCCATAGCCTTATGTTGAAATTCTGACTCTACATGTATATGCATATGTTAACCACCAGTCAAATAATACAAAGTATTGGCCTACCTTTGCGATCATCATTCATCCATGATCGTTAGACAATAATTAAAGTAACTAGAAATGGGATACGGGTTCAACATTAAAGAATGTATCATTTCAAAGTGGGATGCAGAGGGGAATGTTGGATTAAGGTAGCATCATTATTAATTTTCTCTAAAATGTTTAAGGTTAATAAATATTGTTAAAAAGACACAGCTAAAAGTTTGAAGTATTTCCACATAAACGTCTTTGAGGAAATAAAGATAAAATATTTTCCATTACAGTATAGATTATAAAGTAAAACATAACAAGAACTAATCACATACAGCCATATCCATCACCGAAGAAAAGAAAAATGTGACAAATATAGAACAAATTTAAAAACAAAAAATATATGAAAGGTTGGTTTCAATCCCATGAGACAGGTTTGAGATATGCAAACTGTTTCCACAAAATCCCTGGCTATTTTTTAAACTACAAACATAAATTGATATTTTGTATGATTGTAAAGCGTTATATGAATTTAATGTGGATGTTTTTCATGTTATTATAAATGCATCTAGTCCCAAATAGTTACAGGTACCCTTGCTGAATGATCGGTTGGACTAAATATTAAAATTTATATGCAAGCTATATTGTATAACCAAGATTTTCAGAGAAAATTAACATTTAAACAAAAATATAAAGGGTAAAATATTTCAAGGAAATTTCAAGGTTCAAAACCCTACTCCTGAGTCAAACAAAGTCCCGTTCGAAAAACGTCCTACTTAAATCATCTACGAACTTGTAAACAGCTCGAAGACAGCTTGGGAGCTCGATGAAACATTTTATCCAAGTCGCCGAGTCCTTTACGAGTTGTGAAAATCCGTACAATGCTCGTACGAGTACCAATATCCGTACGAGCTTGACCGTGTAGGACAAACGTGACCATTTACATGGTATTATTCCATTTATTCTTATTGAGAAGTCAGCTGTTACTTGTAGAGTAAGTACTGGACAGGTACATAATCCAAATAACGGGCAGAGTTAACTGCCCACAACCATGTACCAAAATACTGGTATAAACACATTACAGCTACACAACATTTGTAGACATTGTGCTCCCCTTTCATTGTCTATTAAAGTTACACTGAGTGATACGTTGACTCTGTCTATAACAGTCGACAGTGTTACAATTAACAAATAGTTTGACCAGTTAGAAAGATTGAACATGGTATTTGTATTCAACATGTACAGTTCGTATCTATATGCACAAACATTACTCTCGGAGAAACTATGAAGTCAACTTGAAAACAAACACTTACACTTCCTTAAACAGACGAATGGTATCAAAAAATGTATTACACTATGATGTTGATTGCATTGATAAACAGAGATCTTCCTATCCCTAGTACAACAATACGTTTTGTACTTTGAGTATTCAATGTTAAGGTTTTATAATACATGGTCGGTATAGTTCGAGACAAAATCGTTTAGTATGTATACGAGTTGAGGAGTAATTGACATGTAAGTAGTATATAATTATACCTTCGAGCAACACCATCTCTTTCGAACAAATATGCATAGCACTGTTTTCACTTTTCCAGTGATGTCCCCTTTTACCATTCAACAAAATTAATACTAAGCTAGTTTGTCTTAGACTAAAATTGTAATGTAATTTACACAATTCTGTGTCGAGAACATTTTACAGTTCCCATTGTGAATAATTGAACACCAAAATTAGATATAACAAACTTGGCGGAATCACGTTAATTCTAAGAATGTATGAAATCCAAATAAAAGAAGAAATGTTTGTAAAATATGTATGCCCTCGTGGTAGCCCAATAGTCGGGAATGGTAAAGGCTACACATACCTCAATATCAAAAGGGGATCATCTTCAACTGCTGTTGTTTGTCAACCTATATGTAAGTTATGGAGAGCCTTAATGAAAGCATTCGTGTGTTATTGAACGGTAATCAGTTGGTCTACAGACCGACCGAGAGACATACACGAGCAAGGAAAATACCTTCTCCCCATTTTTAAGAAGCGGACATAATAACGAATTAAATGGAGTTTTGTAACATTAACTTACAGCACCAAGGACGGTGATAACCGACAATCCATGTGTTGACATAGAAGCTTCCTTGAACGTCTTATATAGATCTATATTGTATCCGATCAACTGTAACTGAAAGTAGAAAACATCATCACATTACATACACAGAATGTTCTAATCAGGCTAACCTATCCAGAACATTATACTTTAACTACTAGTATATGGTCTATTCATGTATTGATACTGTATGATTTCACCAATCTCTGTTGAGCATCAACCTTTCTACAACAAGAAGCAAACGCG
Organism: Spisula subtruncata; assembly: GCA_963678985.1. Taxonomy (NCBI): domain Eukaryota; kingdom Metazoa; phylum Mollusca; class Bivalvia; order Venerida; family Mactridae; genus Spisula; species Spisula subtruncata. The sequence goes on from OY787665.1 coordinate 12,302,839, forward strand.
TCAGACTTCTACAACAGATACCGTGCCTTTCTCTAACTACCTTCACGTGTATATTGTAATCATGGTACATTAAAACTTCGTTATGACGAGCATCAATATCACGAGCACCACCCAGCCTAACTCGAGCAAGTTATAAATAGTATCCGTCTGTATTATCAATACATGCCATTTGGTTATTTCAAGCACCAGATTTATTGCGAACATTTTACCTACCCCGACTTTTCCTCGAGATAACGAAGTTTTACTGTATTTCATTGTTGTACAATAGTGATGATTTTTTGGTTGTTGATCTTCTTTCTCGGAGTTTGCAAACAAAGTTAAGAAGACGTCTTAACTAGAGTGTTAATCCATAACATACAATGAAATAACTTCATGCATGATGAGTTCTGCTTGTGCAAGCGTATATAGTATGTGGAGGTTTGTTTTTTCACTTGAACATATATTATACGATTCATCCAAGTTAATTAAATGTTAGAAAATAATGAACATGTCTCCAGTTTAAAGTCAAGCGACGTTTGACCTTTTATTGATTTACCATTTCACATCAAGTGAGCTCTTGACTAAATTGTCAGATGGCATGTTCTGGAGGCGGTACCTAACTACAGAGAGACACAGAACATACCGTCAGCACACAAGGTATATGTCAGGCACGCATATATACTGCCTCACACTGCATGTGCTCTTAAGTTAGCAATGTAACATCAAGCGAGATAATTCTTAATAGAATGGATCAATCAGAATATCTTGGCCATATTTATAACGTTAATTTATTTGGGGAGGATAAATGCCGTACGGACGTTCCAATTGGGAATGGATCACAGTGAGATACTTTCGGTCAACACACGGCAAATATATCTGATGTTATATTATATCCAAGTAGGACTGTTAGATGAATTAGCTTCTGTAAAACTGGTATATTCATTGCCTGGTGTATTCGACTGAGTATACGATGGCATGTGTATTAGTTAATGCAATACGTAATTAACACCAGGTGCATGTGGCATAAGCGTAGCGCTACCGAACGATTTCATTCATTTACCTCCCGTTCAATTAAACATAGAAGGCACGAATTACCTACCGTGGAAACCGCTACGCACAACGTTGCTTATGCAACGGACACCAGATATTATAAGGAATGTTGAAGTGCATCCACAGTTCGCATGACGTGATGTCTCTCATAAGGTGTCATCCGTAAACGACAACTGGGAACCAGGCTATCATTGAGCACTCGCATCTAGTCATTGATAATTATTGTTTCTAAATACACATTTTCAATAATAAGCTGTTTCGTCATGCAATCCAAACCACACACTCTCCAAATATATTGAAAATTGAAACATTTGTAGCAAATTTAGAAATTTGACTGATCGGTAAAAAGGAGGAAATAGCGACACGAGAGTAATAAAATCGTGCTGTTTGTAACACAACAGTAATACATTGGTCATTAATATTATATACAAAATGCAGACAGAACGCTAGTATTTTTACAAACCGCGATGTCATAAATTGTGAACGTTTTATCAATGCTATAAATGATATATTAGTATTCAGCCATTAGTCTTAAAGGAGAGAACAAGTTCGTATAAATCCTGAACTATTCAATATGAAATTCTTGTAAATGTGTTTGTTATGATGATTCAGTCGAGCATTTGTTTATGAAAACTATTAATAATGTGTATTATTGATGCGTTTCTGAGCTGGGAAGGAGAGTTTGAAACAGTGACCAGACAGGCACGGAGAATGAATGACTCGCTTCGCTTAAATATACAACTGATTAAGAATGTCCCAGTCAGACATCTTACCATCGTGGAAACATGCCAGTACCCGAGGGAAAATGTTCAAAATAGATTCTTTACAATCAACGAAAAACAAATATTCTAAAATGTCACTTTTATTGAAAAGCAACAATATCATTACACGTCGTGCTATTTCGTTCTCTGTAGAACACCACATTATTTATACATGTTTTACTTTCGAGAACAAATCTTCTTTCTACGTTGGCATGCGATAATTTAATTATTCAATAGGGATATGTAATTACTGCCTATTACCCAAACTACTTAAAATTATTTCCGCTCGATTTTATTACAGGCACATTCTGTTGGTTTTGTCACGAAGCTGGTATGAGATAGCGACTTCTGAGCGACGCATTGCCATATTCCCGTTTCTGAGCGCTAACTTTATTGATATTTTTGTATTCCAATAAAACATCTTATTTCCATATTAAAGTATGTTTGACAATGTGACCATAGTCATATCAGATTATGAGGAGTTTGATTGTTACATCAATACAAATAAGGCAATCCATAGAATCGCGATAAAATCACATAACACGACAGTAAATACCCTGATATTTCATAACTCTGGCGTCACTGGATCAGGAATATTTCTAGAGATATTTAATGAATTGACTAGAACAATAAATGTCAATAATAGTTTGTTTATTACTCAAATGAATACTTGAATATGCTGATTTAACAGTATAAGCTAGGTTCAGTCATGCAAGGTCCCGCGTTAACTATGCAACTTCATTTAATTATACAAATCGATTTGTTATCTTAGACCATACAAGTTGTTGTTTTATTGCAACATTAATATCAAATTATATCTTGTGATTTTAATAGGTTTGCCTTAATGTATTTGCTCAGATATGCACAGTAACACCATAACGTCCATGTAACGATCATTTGCTCTAACAACGGCCAAACTTTTATCACAGAGTTTGAAACAAATGTCAGTGAAACATTGTATCCATATCACGTACATGCCCCCACAGAAGCTTGGTCAGCAAAAATATGCATTCTCAAAGAATGGTTCCTTATAATGAAGTCAAGCTTGATTGAAACTGACATTTTAACTTATGTATTTGTGATGCTCTAAGCAATCCAGGAAAGTAACATCGTACAAATAAATTATTAACACAAATCTGACTGACCGCTTGTTAAACCTACCTCGAAAGGAAATTGTCGTCCCGCTATAGTATGTTCAGATCATACATAGTCATACGTGCCAAAGTGTTCTTTGATATAATGTAGTCTGTAAGAATACGAAAGTGGACCACCTGTGAACACAAACTTGGAACTGTTGGTGTTATTGTTTATTTCAAATGTTAAATCCACACCAGTATTAACCAATATACCGTCAATCTGAAATATCAAAGGTCAATACATTATCCTTGCAGGCAGGTACGCAAATCATCGCTAATGCTCCTATTTACATGTCCGTGGACAGTGTCCTGCGTCACCTATTTAATACAAATTATAAATATTTATATATGTATAAATAAGTGATCTTAATACACTACTGTGCCTATTTCATTCAATTTAGATTTGAAGACAATCAGCGTTTTTGAAAGACAATTGCACTATTTCACTACATGTATAGCTAATTAGACAGCATCTAACAATATCGGCTCATTATCCACATTGATGACCAGCAATGATAACTAATATGGCCAGTCAGTACGCATATTGTAGGAAAACCAACTTACCATATTTTCATCGTATTCAAGTGGAGTCAAATTTGGATCATATATCAATGTCTTTAGGTGAATGGAATCTGCCGGTGCCACAGAGAGACCAGTTCTGGTTGTGAGATCCCGAAAATTCCGGCCCTGAAACAAATGAAATAATTTGCCAGTAGACTGTAGTACAACATACATTGTTAATACTGTAATATTCGAATACCGGACCATGTATGTAATTATTATCCGAACTTATTGCGAATAACGAATTAGGTCTAATACCCAGCCAGCTCGAAAATCGATACCGATGGTGGTTCGAACAACGATAAAAGAGTTGGCGCGGTACTCGAATTAGCTCGATTTACTACTCGGCTTGATATTATTCAACATCGTGCTAACCTGTTTTTCGAAACCGTCATGATATTATCCAACGTACAATTGACAAAATTGCTTTATTGTGATACATAATCAACTCATGCACTAATATAATTTCGTAAAACAACAAGCCTAACATGTGCACACCTTTCAGTTTAACGTGAATCTCGAACTAGTAACGATTACGTGACAGTCCATCATTTTCGGTCAAATAGAAAATTTTGTCTTGTTTCTTTTGGGTACCATGTGGTTATTTTTGTTTTCGTTTCAGTATAATAAAGGAAACGTGGCAGTATAATACTTCTAAAATAACTCAATCTTGTATAGGCAATGTGACAGTCTCATGCCATATAACGTAGCAAGTGGAACAAAAAATAATTATACGCACTACAGTCCTTTCAAAATTAAATGACAACGCTTTGTAAACATCGAATCGTCTGTCAGTTAACTATGTTTATCTTGGTTTAAGTATGTATGCCTGGGTTAACGGTAGACCCCGATATTCTTTCGAATGAAATAGTTTCCTCATTAGTTTTGCTTATTGAATCGACTACAGTAAATTCGTATATTACTAGTATAGTACCATAATGTTTATATAGCTTCCAGCTATTTACGTTACCAAACTGATGGTGTGTGTTGGTAACGTACTTAATTATAGTAGACGTTGAAACAGTCTGGCCTAGTATTATGTTCTCACACATTCTTCCGCTACCAGAAATAGAAATAGGATGTAAAAAATAAACCCGTCTTTTAATTAAGTAATTAATTGTGTCCGATATCGATTTAACGTCATACATAACACGTCTAGAAGTTTTGTTGCAAACGATGTCCATTAACATTGGTCGTCCTCTCCTATTCTATAATTGCAACCTGCAAACACACTATTACTCAACGCTTGTATTTTTTGTTTCTTTCATTTGGTGTGGTGTGCGTGACTTGGGTATATTGTAATACAGAACTGTGGGATATTCCTCTTCTATTCATATTCTTATACAACCCCATGTTGTAACACGAGAAAATATCCTAATTAAATGCTTCAGTTTCATGGCGAGTTCTGTGTTTTTGCTACTCCATGAAGTTTTGTTTTCCAGCATAAATATTTAATACCATATCTAGTGGCAAATAACAGCTACACGAAGATAAAATGACATCAAACACCAAACCTCCCAAGTAGAATACTTTAGTACGTGCATGCCTAGTGTAATGCTGGTTTTAATACGTTACGGTCTTATACACGACCACACAAATATATTACTACAAAGTAGTCATGAAACTGAATGATCTAACGGTTCATAAATATGCCTAAATTTTCAAATCAAATGCACACTTACGAATCCAACACTGTTTATATTTTTATAATGTTTGGCATAAATGTGAATGTATTATAAAATTGAAAGGACAAAAATATGCCAAATAACATCTAGCGATCAAAAGATGGCCATCTTATCGACCCAGGTTTCCTAAGATTGTCCACAGATCAGGGGAAGTTCAAATGTCAAAAGGTGGTTGAACTGCTGATCTGCTTTAAACATCCCTCGAAAGGGGCGTCCTCCGGCGACCAAACAGGCCTTCCTATGACCGGTCATAACAAGTATGCCATATTGTGACCCGTGGTGACTAATCAATGTTAGTTAATTATTCGAAGTAGTACTCTTGTATTTTACCCATAATGTCCCTTACGATTACGCCAAAATTGTGACATGTTGTGAGCTAGCAAGGTTTTTTCTCTACGACTTTAAATAAACATAAAGATGAATCAGTAGTGCTACATTAAAATATATTGTTAACACGGACTTAATTAGGACAACGCGAAGCCAAAAGGAAACAACACTCGACTGTGCTAGCCATGTTGATTGTGCTAGCTGAGAGTTCTCCGGTTACAGATCTGAGTCAAATGATATAAAATCGCGAAGATGTTCCGATTCTTGTTAAAACTCTTGAAGCACTAGCACGCAGTATGGTCGTAATTACAGCGGTACTAATGCAGTAGTTGCCATAAAATACATTCCTGTACTAGGCCAAGTTAGAAACGCGTTAAAGTGGCAGTTACTACAAGTGCCAAGAGATCTCGTAAATTGCAGTTCGTTTAGCAATGTGTCAAATTATCTTCTGGCTGTGTTTCAATCGTATAAAACTTCATTACACCAAGTGCTATCCCATGGAACACTTTACGTCATCCTTATATAATTATTTTGGCTCTTTTTTCCAACTGAACAACCGAGTTGGGCCCTAAGCCTTAATCGATTATCTCCGTTAAAGTTAAATTGCAAACCGTGTTAAATATGACATCACAAATGCGACATAAATTCATATTTCCCTGGGGATGATTGCGAGCGCAGACATCGCAGTGTTTTTGGCACTTATACTTGACATAGCAGTCATTGCATGCTAATATGCGGAATCTCGCAAATAGATAACGTATAATCAACGAACTTGGCTTATATCTATGTTAATTGATGAGGGGACTGGTGGACAAGGTTTTAGAATGTACATGCATCGTCTGTCACACAATCTTGACTTTCTATAAACTGTGTATGCTATTTTAAAAACAATTGGTTGCAATACAGCAGGGTTCATATTTTTTTGCCAAACAATTCTTGTCATCGTTGCGGGTTCCCCTAACTGAATATATTTATAATTTAATTATTTTGCGACTGAAAATTAAATCGTGTGACGTCATTATTTACGTTAAATTTGATATGACAACATTAACCCTCATGTTCATAAAATGACGAATATACTAGATAAAAGCTTAAATCATATCCAAATTTCCGTATGACATTTCTCAACTTGAAGGCGCATTCATGGTCTTTTAAATCAATGTTGAAACAATCGGCAATAAGGTAACGAATTTTTTGCCGCTTATGCATTTGTACGTTACAATTGTAACGTGTTGCTCTTGATACAAAGGTTACTGTACACCGGTAGTGAAAACACGGCTCTTTCCCCCGCTATCCACATACCATCCTTTGGGGTTGGAGGGTCAGGGATGCATTTGACTGGTGCATTACAGTGATACAAAAATTACTTATATATTATGGCATTTTATAACACTGGTTTTACCTTTAAAGTTTAATATCTACCTACCTGACACACCAGAATGTCCCCACCATTCCTCCCATATGCTTAAATAAACAACAACATTATTACTGGTATCGTTAGTAAGCATGTCAAGAGTACTAAATGTACATGTTTTGAAAATTAGGATATAATAATCACTATTACAAATGACCAAAATCTCTAGTTAAATGTTGCTATTCAATATACCGATTACCATTGGCTCGTTTGTTTTTGACAAACAGAAAAACTCACATAGTCTCCAGGTTTGCTCGAATGTGACACACAAGGGGTTTGAAAAAGGTGATGCTAGCAAAGCTGTTATTTATTTTGGCCAAGTTGCGACATTTAATGATGATATTGTGCGTTGGTGTATTCTTTTCTGTTCGCGTCTAACTAAATTCTCCGCTCGGTAGAGACCAGTTAAACGTTTCACGAAGTAGGTTTATTTGAGTCCTATTTTCATGAAAAATCAACACAATTTTTGCTACGCATATTACAAATCAAACTCCAGCCCTTTCATTCATCCTACATAACCAGAATACATATACATGTACAACTGTCAACAACATACCAATTGGTCATAACAAAAAAACCTGAACCCTGTATTGACCAGACACATAGTATGTTGCTGAATGAAAACCAAGTATATGGGTGTGACAAGTTTCTAAATAGTCGACGTGAAGCATAATTACGCGAATTTGTGTGCGTACGTGTGTGTGCGTGCGTGCGTACGTATGCGTGCTCGTGTTCGAGTGTGCATATGTGCGTGTGGAGTATATTCAATGTGGCAGAATGTTGATTAGTAGGACATGGCTGACAGAGGTACTTCATGTTCAATTTGTTAAGAGGCTGTGGTTCAAGTAACCATTTCATACTGACATGCGTCGGGGTATATCGTAAAATATGGTATTAGAGAAAAAATTATAAACTCATTGTTAACCGGTAGGAAAATGTCTCATTTACGAGATATCATTTGTTATCTTAAACTTCAACTTTTCTGCCCTGAAATGTGATTTGTTCGTATGAATTCCTCCTACGTGTTAGGCTTCAGTTGTTGATCAAGTTATCTGTGTAGGAAGCTCATACATGGATCAGTATCACTTACGTCAGACAAAACTATAAAATAAGCATTTCTCTCAACTAACTAGTTCATATTGGTTCAAGTATTTTAAAGATATTTGTTTGAGGCGCCGAAACCATCGCCCGTTCAGCGACAATTTGTCATCTAGTCTCAGACTGAAAGTCAAATGATTTAGCCTACAGCTTGTATGTCGTGTTATAGTGACAACATTGGCATCATAGATTTTCTACGTTTGACAGATTAATAGCTTCAAATGATGGCAAACTTTACTGGCATCATATCTCATGCTTAAGGCATATTCATCATTATAAAATCGTCATTTTAGCAGCTTACACAGCTTAAGAGGATTCTTTAAAAACATTATGAACGGGATTAACATACGCCGTTATATATTGTATGACTCGAAGAGAACGAAACATAGAAGAATGTTTTATAGTGGACCGTCGAATCAGTCCCATTTACAAATCCGAGTGGCCATACTGAAAGTTCTGATAACTGAGCGATAACTTTACATACATGTAACTCTGTCTTATTTTTCCAGTTAACATTTTATGGAAGACCAAAATTCCAGCTATACATCCATAATGAATTTAGCTTTTTTATTTTGACAATTTAGATCTTTATGTTTATGTTTTATTCCATTTTATTTCATGGTGAATTATTCCCTGATAATTTCACTGTCAATAATTTCACTCAATCGGACTACTTTTTTAGCAAGTTTCCTAGCATTAAAAATTAAAAACTAATAATCAAGCATTTTCACTTGTTCTCGTAATATAAGTACACACATCATTAACTGGCCTTGTTGTTAAATAAAAAGCAACTTTCTGTAGATATCATGATATTGAAAACGATTCTTGGAATGGTAGATAGGCAAACGAGGTGACGTTTCACGCAGCATCAATCGAAATGTGTGATATGTTTACCTCCAGTAATTTGATTTGCTGGGATGATAACTTTCAATAACCATATTACACTAGGAGGAGAATCTTCAATATTTTTTCAAGTTGATATTTAGATATCTTTATTGGAAATGTTAAAAAGGAGACTCTATAATAAGACAATGTATTAATGTATCTGGGGGAATCACAATTACTAGACAAACGCATACATATTTTGAAGGAAATATGTTACAAGACATATATAATAGGATAGGGCTTTTATTTGAAATTTTCGACATAAAATACTTTCGTTTTGACACATTGTTGAAATGCGGGTATAAAAACTGTCTAGTCAGCATTTTACACTCGCTAAGTCAACATGGGAATATGATTACATCAGCTATTGTTGTAAATTTTCCTATCATAGCTAGTTTACTGCAGTTCGTCAGTCATGGAAGTATGTAAAACTAATATACTACTTATTTCATAACAATAATAATTCTAAAACGACATCACAAATCCTCGATTAATTAGTTGATACTCATACATAAGACGGAAAACAACATCTGGTTAATATAACTCATGTAATAAAGATTAATAACATTGTTTGACGAAGATAATGATTCAATTTCCTTATGCAATTATACTCGGTGTCGTGATGTAACTTACTGTCAGCACAAATCATACCACAAGCACTGTAACATTAGGTAAACAACACAGAGCAATTCATATCGTCGAAAGACGAACCAAACGTGACAAGTCATCTATAAGGACATCGAGAATACACAGCTGTGTAATGATTTAAACATATGAATGGTAAAAGTGTTCAATTAATTCAATAATTCAACTACTTCATTTGAAAACATAACACGTGGAAATCCTCGAAAACTATAGTGTATGCCAAATATGCGTAATTTGGCAGAACTGAATACCTACTGGTTTGTAACAATGGCGTTCGTCCCCACCATCTCGATGTTCAACACAAAGAAGCGCTTTTCACACAATCTGTACTCACAGTAAATTCTATCAATAATATCTTTATTTAACAAAACTTATTATCAGTCAGCAAACCCTTTTTTAAATTTTAATTCTAATGACATTGAACCCAAATGATCCAACGTCAATTACAAGGTAGTACAAAAGATAAGTTGTCCAACAATAGTATGTTTTGATGAGATCGCTACTAAAAGTACAATACAGTGGCGTTAATCTATTGCTAACATTTAACTCAAAACAGTTTTATCAGTAAAGTACTGTTGCTAGTGTGAAACAGCCATTCTAGGTAATTTGGGGTTTTATTTCTTTATGTTGTCAAATACTAAGAAATATCAAATATCTAAGAAAATAGAAAGGTTGGAAAGTTGTAGCGAATCTCACGACCTTTCTCAGCAGGTGTTCTGAAATCTCACGACATCCCACAACAGGTCTTCTGAAATATCACGTTAATGAACCTTGTCATATATCTTTGTTTAGTGGAATACGTTAATGCAAAATATTTATTATTCAGTTGTCGGTGCTTTTTTGTTTCGACTTGTCCTTGGAAATAAATTTCCTCTGCCCTCTTTTTAATGACAATCGCCCACCCTTTTATCATCAGTTGTTTCTTGCGGAGATGCTGGATGAGATATTTTTTAATTTTGTCACTATGCTGTTTGATCACTTTTATAAACGTTTTTGGCATATATGTATTCGAACTACATGTAGAGCCTAATAATATTCCCCTCTTTTTTGTTTCGGTTTGCCCCTTCTGCTGGGAGAGCAGGTTTCTTTGTGGTGGTGGCTTGTTTTGTCGCTGGGGTCACATTGTTGGCATATTCTGGAGCAGTATGCATCTAGAAATATGTAATGTTATTTCCCGCCCTATTCCTACCTTGTCAATTATTTTTAACTATGTCAAGTCCTAGTTGTGCCTCTTACGGTCGTATTAACGTTAGGTCACTGTCACTGTGTGGTAAACTAGGTCAGGGTGTAGTTGTGTCTCATTTGGTCGCCGTTTCGACACGGGTTTGTGCGGTTGAGTCGCCGTGCAGCTGGGCCATTATTTTAAACTAGGTCAAATCGCTGTAGTGCCTCTTTAGACGCATAACGTTAGGTCACTATCTTTAAATTTGTAAACTAGGTCACGCCCCAGGGTTGCTGTGCCTCATTTGGTCGCCGTTTTGGCACGGTTTTGTGCTGTTGTGTCGCCGTGCAGCGGGGCATTTGGGAACTTTGTTGAGTCTTGACTTCGTTTCGTTCGGTCTCATGCAATAACTGCTATTCTATAATTTCTTTGTGAAATTGGGTCAACCTGCAATTTTTCGGCGGGGACTTGGTCTGGTAATTGTATATGTGGCTTCTGTGTGGGCTTTGCTCTGTGTAGTTGCTAGAAATGTGTACCCTTATTTCCCGCCCTAATTCTACCTGGGCCTTATTTTGAACTAGGTCAAGTCGTTGTAGTGCCTCTTTAGACGCATAACGTTAGGTCACTATCTTTAGATTTTTAAACTAGGTCACGCCCCGGGGTTGCTGTGCCTCATTTGGTCGCCGTTTTGGCACGGTTTTGTGCTGTTGTGTCGCCGTGCAGCGGGGCCTTGAGGAACTTTGTTGAGTCTTGACTTCGTTTCGTTCGGTCTCATGCAATAACTGCTATTCTATAATTTCTTTGTGAAATTGGGTCAACCTGCAATTTTTCGGCGGGGACTTGGATTTTTTGTTGTTTCTTTGGCTTGTCGGTGGGCAATGCTCAGGGCAGTTGTGTTGTGGTGTTTCGTATTTCTGTGGTCGGCTGGCTATAAGTTGAGTGCTAGCTTCCCTGTCTGATTTTCTCATACCTTTTTACAACGGAATCCCATTTATTGAAATCAGTTTCCTTGTCAACTAAAGTCAATGCATCTCTATTTGTTGTAACGGTGACATCGACCTAACCGACCCAATTTTCAATCACAAGTGACCAACACATCATATGTAATCGTGATGTATCATTTCTAACTTAATTATCCTGCAGAAACGAATTGTGCACGACAGTCTTTAAGCCTATCCACGCGTCCTGTTTTCGTTAGATAATCTGGTTAAACCCAAACTAGTATTACTTCAAAAGTACTTTGATAATGTATCAAACGAACCAAGAAACAGAACGAATGTCTTTTCTTGATTAGATTATTTGCTTTTACCTACAATTTATTTCTTACACATAAAATAGAACTTTCATAATTAATTGGTACATTTGGTTTGAAATGATTTCTATGTATTTAATTAAACTATTCCAGTCCGATGTCTTGTTTTCCTAATAAAATAGGGAACAAAAAAGAAATGTATTTCTTCCAAATGCAATACGATATTAATTCGTGTTTAATCAAATATTTCATTTGTACTACCGAACATGTATTTAATTATGTAGCTTAGAAGGCGCAGGTCTCATTCATTTGTGTAAGGGTTTTTATCCATCATTGAAAATATTCTAGCTTAATTAAATCTTATAATGCATTATACGGTTACATAAAAGGAATTAGTATTTTTGTTCTGACAAGACGCAATGATCTATAAATAAATATACATGTAGTATGTTCTGCATGTGCATGTACGGTTATCAGTAAGAGTTTTTAGAGTCCTTTCAAAGTCAAATGGGAATGGTTGTAAATATACCGTCGTCCGGCAGTAGGAAGTATTTGAGAGATGGCAATTTACAGCAGTGTATTTTTGAAGAACTTAATATGTTTTTCTCCGATAGTAAGACAGTTAGGATTTGGAGCCCATGATCGATAAACGTGTGATAGATGAATGTGCCAATAATAAATAAAGATACAAAACGGTAGCATCTATTCAAAATGCCGTTTGGAAGTAGATCTAACAAATTTTGGTATGCTGTACTCAGTATCTTATGCTATCGTCCAATCAACGAAAAAAATCACTTAGTGTGAAAAACCATCACTTGAAAACACCGAACCTGCAGTAGCTTTTTGACACGCTATCATAATGTGTCATACAATACATATTTGTATCGCAGTAAGTATTAAACAGGACACTATAAGAACGGACCTGGTTGATTTAGGATTGTATTGTACAACATTGATCAAGCTTACGGTTAATCTATATTATGAAATGTCTTCTCCCCAGCCTCGTGTGTATTAAATTTTAACAGAAAGACTATCCGTGTAATAACTTGCCATTTCCATATCGCATTTTTTCACTTTGATTTATATCATGGCAAAGATTTAATGTCATTTTTAAAATGAAATCAATGCAATTACGTAGATGTCAACATTGGAGATGAAAGCCATTTGGTCTTGATATTATCTGTAAATAGTTCATCTTGATTCATTACCGTTACTTATGATGTTCCTAAATAACTTGGGGATCGGTAAAGGTGATATAGAGACTTCATTCACTGTAATACAACTTTGCAACTTACAAGAGTTTGGTAATGAATAGGAAAAACAATTTCACAATCTTTAAAAAGTGACAAGTACCATTTATATGTATGACATGCTGTATTGTCATACGAGAAAATGGAATTTCAAGATAAATATGCTAGATTCGAAACTTCTTTCGTTAGATGTAGTCCCGTGAGACTATGTAGGGTGATAAATTTTGCCTTATTTAGGACTTGCCTTATTTCAATTTCAATAACAAATGAGAATTTGCTAAGTTTAATTCATATATCGAAACATGCATACAATATTAAAGCGGCTCGCCTAAGGACCCAAGTGTTGGTTTTTGGAAGTGACACTTTCTTTATGTAATATTTGCATGTAATTAATGTTAAAAACCTTCCTTAAACCTATAGAATGTATCTCAGTACAGACCAATGATTCTGTTTTATGAACAAATGCCACATATTTAGTTAAGAATAAAAGTACTGCGAACGCATGCTCCGTAGACGTTCAACTTGGTAGAGATTGCAAGGTGTCTGTTTTCACTGGCTCTGTTGGTTAGTTTAGAAACGGCTGTGGATGCCTTGTCAATCATATTGTTGAGTTCTACACCCAGCGAGCGTGTCTGAGGCAGTGGAGCTAAAGTACTGGAATTCGTGGACGACCTTATGTGGTGTGTCTTGGATGGAAATGCTGCTTGGCCCGTGACTTGTTTTTTCTTCTGGCTGATTGTAAGGACGAACAGATCACATGCATCAGCGAACTTGTCCATCTGTCGTTGATGCCTTCTTCTTGATGTGACGCTATGGCTGCATCATCAGCGTCAGCGAACAACCCTGATTTGGACTATCACAGTCTGGGTGTTCGAGTGGAACCCGGCGAAGTTAAACAGACTTCTACCAGATCCACGATTGTTTTGAGAGCAAGCCTGATTGATATTATATCATACAATAATTAGCTAGTCATATTAAAGTACACTACCCGTCCCAAATTAACAGTTCCAGTTCAAATATAAAGGCTAGATCATTTACACTGTTTCGCCAGTGAGAAGTGATGATTGTTTAAAAAAGAATTGCTTTTCTTCATTGAGTGTTGACATTGCAAGAACTTCATTTTCTGCCGCAGTGAGTTGAAACGTGATGTCGGCGATGCAAACAATTGAATTGCTGGGTGTCACGATTTCCGTGGCCTTTGTTTGCTAGATAAAACGAAGTCACGTAATTTCTTGTATGACTGTGTCCTAAAATCGACACTTCAATCACTCAACCAGTCCCTCTTCATAAAGCTTAAATTATATTATTTTATTTCAAAAACTGAATTAATAATCGTTTTCTTAAATTGTAAAGTTTTTTAAACAAAATGGTTCCCATCGAAGTTTGGAAAACAATGGATTGTTTTTCGTATTTTGAGACACGAACGTACTTGAATAATTTATGTTATTAATGAGTAATTACATAAATCCACACAGATGATACACCGGACAACTCGCATCGTGCCAGATGTGATTGGTAGCGTGTATATTATAATATACATCATAAACAAAACACAAAGCGCAAAATGAAATCAGAAAATTGGAAAACTATAGCAGTGATCAATTGTTTGGCGCAACGTACGATTCACGCAGTCATTCACGACCAGGGGAAACTGAATGTGTTATGTGCGTCGACGTATGACCCTGTTCGTATGCCAAACTGTATACTAGAGGGTGAAATGACCGTGTGAAGACATTCGTTGAAAGATCACATTTTTGTCAAATAGTATTTGCATTTCACACAGTCTAACAGGAACAACCTGCAACGAGCAAGCTTTAATTGCATTTCAAATCTTACATGACGCGCGATTTTCAACATAATCGGTTTAAATGTGATTGGTAGCGTGTATATTATAATATACATCATAAACAAAACGAAAAGCGCAAAATGAAATCAGAAAATTGGAAAACTATAGCAGTGATCAATTGTTTGGCGCAACGTACGATTCACGCAGTCATTCACGACCAGGGGAAACTGAATGTGTTATGTGCGTCGACGTATGACCCTGTTTGTATGCCTTACTGTATACTAGAGGGTGAAATGACCGTGTGAAGACATTCGTTGAAAGATCACATTTTTGTCAAATAGTATTTGCATTTCACACAGTCTAACAGGAACAACCTGCAACAAGCAAGCTTTAATTGCATTTCAAATCTTACATGACGCGCGATTTTCAACATAATCGGTTTAAATTCCTATTCTTATCAAGTCTTTAGGAAACTAATCATGTTCTGTTATAATAATGTCGTTCGTAAATATTTTATACAATGTGATGTGCGTATGCGGGCATCTTAATCTACCATTACAGATTTAATTGGTTTCCTCCATTTGAACATGTCCATCATGTACAAGTTTCTTGTAATTGTTTCGTTTAACTATTCAAAACAACTATTACATTTGTATAGCGTTTTTGTTTCTTTTTTTACGACCAATGTTATATCGACTGCTGATGACGTTGACTGTGCTAAATAAGACATACAAGTCTGACATTTGTACTTAATTCATCTCAATAAAATTTATTTTTAATAATACTTCAAAATGTACATGTAAATATGATATATATGACACTAAAAAGTACCTCATCGACTATACTTCTTAAAATAGATCTAATCACGTGACGTCAACAATACTAAAAAAAGCACCTCAGAATCTTACTTCGGTGAATTATTTTTATATATTTGTACCCTGATGAAGGCTATTGTATAGCCGAAACGTTGGTTTATAATGAAGAATGAAACCCGACCGCCTTGATCTTGTGTTCCACTTATTTTCTCTTTTCTTGAATTAATTTATCCTTGTATAAGGGAGCATATACCTTCTAGTAGTATGCTCAAACTGCATGTAAAGTGCTTATTTGATACATAATCTCTTGTGGTTTCCAAGAACCTATTCATCGTAAAATAAATGGGACAATTCAACTTTAACTTTGTTGTAGGGTGCATCAACAGCAATTTAGTGTCTCGGAGAGGGTATCTGCTTTATACAGCAGGGTTCCAATGTCAGATACAATGTATATGTTGTAGGTTATAAGTGCCTAACCTGTATTCACCATTACCATGTGATATGTGTATGTATGGTGAACACATTCACACCAAACTTTAATGCATGGTAAAAATATAACCCTGGAGGAGATCACAATAATGTTTGATACATAAACCTGGCTCTATCTTTAAATACACTTCTTATTTACCACTACATGTGCTCCATGGTAAAGTGGATAACACTCTCGACAACGGATAGAGATGTCCTTGGTTCTTTGGGCGATGCTTTTCATTGTTTCCAACCAATACGTTAACTGGCTGGTCACCAAGGGGGTCGTCTCGCGTATATCGGTGCTGTAAACCCACAATGAATCTTACACGTTTGTTTTTTATAGCCAATAATGCATGGAACGGTCCCCCTAGTGAATGACATTATTCATGCACTATATAAGCGCAGGGAATTCACTAAGACATCATCATAACGTTTGTTCTCGTCATTAAATACTGTACTGTTAACTTCAACCGTCAGACGCATGATTTTTAATTAACCGGTATTGCATTTGGATCAGCAGCCATTCATCGGGTTTTCGGTCCTTGTGTATTTTTGCTAATTACGGGAATGATTAGCCAAGCAGCAAGTTAATTAAGCAATGATTGAACAATGCATAATGACCGAGAAAATAGGCTTCATTACGAGAGATATGCAACACTTGTAGAATACGTGAACATTGCATGACGACCTAGAGCGGATACACTTCACGACTAAAATAGATGAGATATAATGATTAGCGTAGAAAAGAATCATTGTGCGATTGCATTGCCAGTACGACTACATTACGTTCCTGGATACATGTACATAAATACATTTCTCTTCACATGCACCGATGTATCCTCTTTCTTGTTCCATTTTGTTGTAAATTTGAATCATTCTATTTCTCGGTATTATCAACTATGAAAATTCAGATGTATCAAAAAAACCTCAGTTTCACTTCCAATTCATCAAGATTTAAATACTTACGTGATAAAATTATATCTAACAGGATGTTTTGACTTCATGAGTAAAGTATGGTTTTCTGCTAAATGTTTGTCACGTACGTTTCCCCTTCACTCAGTACTTACATAGACATTATGGTCAAATGAAAACTTGAAAATTCGAAGGTTCATTGAGATTGACAATATACATTTATCAATACCAATGCCATTGAAATAAATTAGAATACTCCCAAGTGCATGTCAATTAATTTAAATTATTTAGCATTTAACCAATTGATCAAGACTGCTGAGTTTATGGTCATAGCTTGCTCACAAGTAGTTTATTTCTCAGAGTAAACACGCATGTTGCCACAGTCAGTACCCTTACCGACAGATAAATGTTTTTAAACAATCTTCCCATCTCAACTGTGTGTCAATGACATGCGAGCATTGAAATATAATTTGTTTGCCCATCTAAATGATCACGATGTATTCATGTGTTTACACCATTCGTGTGTTTTTCAATTACCATACAACTTAACGATTTCCTTTGATTACAATGTAAAAGTTTGTTGTTCAAAGCGTATTGATTTTAATATGAGATATAGTAAGGCCAATTATGGTATTTTCATCGTTCAAGTGGACGATAGTATTCAATCGAATCTAGATTTGATTAATAAGTTTGTTTTTGAGTTGAAGCTTGTGAGTGGAACAAATACATGGGCAAATATACTTTACCATTGATTACCAACTTTCAGCAACAGAAAAGCACTTGCTACGGCCCTGTCTCATTAGTGCCAAGTTTGTGTAAGACATTGTAAAACTGTTTTTAGAAGTGTTATTCAAATCTATTGTGCGTGTTGATAAAAGTAACTTTCAGTTTGACAAATATAAGGTGTAGAGAATGGATCATTTTCACAGTATGGCGTAACACTCAATCAATCAATGATTTTATGATTGGTGTGAACCCGAGGGAACCTGGCGGTTGTTTTTATGACAAATTGTCTCAAACAGTTGTGTTCACGTATTAGTATGAGAAATTATTTTACTGTTGTTATAGAATGACACATAGACGTCGTGCATGGTGTGAATCACTAGAAAACATTTAAATATTTCGAATACCGTCGAATACGATAAGACATTATAAATAACTTAAGAATGGTCATGTCATAACCATCCTCTTCCGAATGGAGGCTCTGGTATGCCGACCATGGAATATGGCAGTAATTAGCCGTAGGTACAATTTATTCCAGGTAAATGTTTAACATCGAAACCGGTTTATTAATGGACACCGGACCAGATCTCTATCATTCAAGTGCAGTAGTTCCCTACTAGTCTTTTCTGTGTGTTCACTTGGTATAATGTGGAGATCACGCGTGTAGTGACGTCAAGGAACCTCGTGTCAATATCCAGACGTTCACAGCTTGCAGCTCAACAAAACATCCATTAAACAACACTGCAGAAAAACCACTTAATGCTGAGGTGAATCGTGAATACATTATATGTAACATTTAAATAGATGTTTTACATTTGATAGATAATCTATATTGATGCTAGACAAGATATTTCACATAAGTTTCTTGGACAACAATGGTTACTGTAAATAAAAAGTGTATAGATTCGTCAAACCTAAAATGTGACATTATTTAAATGTATGCGTTGTCTGGGTAAACCTTTAACTAAATAAGAAAGTTCGACATATTAATTCCCACCTAACCATTAGTTCACAAATTAAATATATTTTTTACAGACTAAATAATGATATGTTAACACATTATACGCCGGCAAGTATTTTTAGACGTATGTGAGAGTAGATTCTAGGAAATGTAACATGCATTATACAACCTGTGATACATTAACTATGGTTGTCTCACAACTGTGGCTGTGTAATACTGCTATATCAATTATGTTTTATTATGTTAGTTTATGATTTTTCTAAATCGCTGACATGATATTTATGCTAAAAAACTTTAAAAAAGATAACTTGGCTTTCCATGGGGAAACTTACTGTGTGTATGCACCCTTGATAAATATTAAATACAACAGAGAGGCGCTTCAAAGCGGTCAACTAATAGTATGGACATGGGTTCATAATATAATTATACTTAGCACAGGACGCGTCTTGTGTTGATATGTTGGTTTACATGCGTTGTATGTGAATACTGGTTGGTGTAACATCTGGGTACTGGTTGGTGTAACATGTGAGTACTGCTTGATGTAACATGAGAGTTCTGGGTGGTGTAACATGTGGGTACTGGTTGGTGTAACATGTGAGTACTGGTTGATGTAACATGAGAGTACTGGATTGTGCAACATGTGGGTACTGGTTGATGTAACATGTGAGTACTGGTTGGTGTAACGTGGGAGTACTGGTTGGTGTGACATGTGAGTACTGGTTGGTGTGACATGTGAGTATTGGTTGGTGTGACATTTGTGTACTGGTTGGTGTGACATGTGAGTACTGGTTGATGTGACATGTGAGTACTGGTTGATGTGACATGTGAGTACTGGTTGATGTGACATGTGAGTACTGGTTGATGTGACATGCGAGTATCGGTTGGTGTGACATGTGAGTACTGGTTGGTGCCACATGTGTGTACTGGTTGATGTGACATGTGTGTACTGGTTAATGTGACATGTGTGTACTGGGCGGTGTGACATGTGATTATTGGTTGATGTGACATGTGAGTACTGGTTGATGTGACATGTGAGTATTGGTTGGTGTGACATGTGAGTACTGGTTGGTGTGACATGTGAGTACTGGTTGATGTAACATGAGAGTACTGGATTGTGCAACATGTGGGTACTGGTTGATGTAACATGTGAGTACTGGTTGGTGTAACGTGGGAGTACTGGTTGGTGTGACATGTGAGTACTGGTTGATGTGACATGTGAGTACTGGTTGATGTGACATGTGAGTACTGGTTGATGTGACATGTGAGTATTGGTTGGTGTGACATGTGAGTACTGGTTGGTGTGACATGTGAGTATTGGTTGGTGTGACATTTGTGTACTGGTTGGTGTGACATGTGAGTACTGGTTGATGTGACATGTGAGTACTAGTTGATGTGACATGTGAGTACTGGTTGATGTGACATGTGAGTACTGGTTGATGTGACATGTGAGTATTGGTTGGTGTGACATGTGAGTACTGGTTGGTGCCACATGTGTGTACTGGTTGATGTGACATGTGTGTATTGGTTGGTGTGACATGTGTGTACTGGGCGGTGTAACATGTGAGTATTGGTTGATGTGACATGTGAGTACTGGGCGGTGTGACATGTGAGTATTGGTTGGTGTAACATGTGAGTCCTGTCTTTGATATGTTAGCCCATGACTGTATTATGATGCACAAACAGTGCTAGCCAGGTGTCTGCATTATGATACACAAAGTGTACTAGCCCGGTGACTGTTTTATGATGTAAAAGCCGTGGTAGTGTTTTGTCTGGATTATGAGGTACAAAATGTGCTTTATTTTTGTAGCCCGGTGTCTGTATTATGATACACAAACTGTGCTAGCCCGGTGTCTGTATTAAAATACACAAACTGTACCAGCCCGGTGTCTGTATTATGATACACAAACTGTGCCAGCCCAGTGTCTGCATTATGATAAACAAACTGTGCTAGCCCAGTGTCTGCATTATGATAAACAAACTGTGCTAGCCCGGTGCCTGTATTATGATAAACAAACTGTGCTAGCCCGGTGTCTGTATTATGATAAACAAAATGTGCTAGCCTGGTGTCTGTATTATGATGAACAAACTGTGCTAGCCCGGTGTCTGTATTATGATACACAAACTGTGCCAACCCGGTGTCTGTATTATGATAAACAAACTGTGCCAGCCCAGTGTCTGTACTATGATAGACAAAATGTGCTAGCCCGGTGTCTGTATTATGATTCACAAACTGTGCCAGCTCGGTGTCTGTATTATGATTAACAAACTGTGCTAGCCCGGTGTCTGTATTATGATACACAAACTGTGCCAGCCCGGTGTCTGTATTATAATATACAAACTGTGCCAGCCCAGTGTCTGTATTATGATAAACAAACTGTGCTAGCCCGGTGTCTGTATTATGATACACAAACTGTGCCAGCCAGGTGTCTGTATTATAATATACAAACTGTGCCAACCCAGTGTCTGTATTATGATAAACAAACTGTGCCAGCCCGGTGTCTGTATTATAATATACAAACTGTGCCAACCCAGTGTCTGTATTATGATAAACAAACTGTGCCAGCCCGGTGTCTGTATTATGATGAACAAACTGTGTTAGACCGGTGTCTGTATTATGATACACAAACTGTGCCAACCCGGTGTCTGTATTATGATAAACAAACTGTGCCAGCCCAGTGTCTGTACTATGATAGACAAAATGTGCTAGCCCGGTGTCTGTATTATGATTCACAAACTGTGCCAGCTCGGTGTCTGTATTATGATTAACAAACTGTGCTAGCCCGGTGTCTGTATTATGATACACAAACTGTGCCAGCCCGGTGTCTGTATTATAATATACAAACTGTGCCAGCCCAGTGTCTGTATTATGATAAACAAACTGTGCTAGCCCGGTGTCTGTATTATGATACACAAACTGTGCCAGCCAGGTGTCTGTATTATAATATACAAACTGTGCCAACCCAGTGTCTGTATAGCTAGTTTGCGATAAAAAAATCGTGTTTTTTAAATATTTCTCTGTAATTACTACACCTACAAGTATGAATTTTTGCACGAATAAATGAAATATATCTACCTAATACACACTGAAATTTCAGCAACATCAGAAATGAGTTAAAAAAGTTTTGTTCATAAGTTCTATGTAACATTTTTGTAGTTTTGTATGAAAAACCAAGTTAGAAGACTTGATACTTGCAACAGCCAATTTACGGTCATATGATACGTATAACGGTATATTTACGTATTCGCAACCTACTTAATTTAACACATGCGAGGCCCGTCTGTGAATATGACGAAGTACATGTTATTGCTGTTCATTGTTTACAAGCGACATGCCTAAATAAACCGAATAACAAGGGCCTCCCAAGTCTTGTCTTTATAACAGCAAGCTCAATCCCGCTGATCACGGATTGTAACGGTTAAATAATTGATAGTAAATCATCAATGGAATACCAGATTACCTCCCTGCGTTAAACTGTAAATACGCATGTAATTTCAATATGTAATAAAGAATAAATATCTTTTAATTGGTGACTAAAAATTATGAAATTCAAAATGAGACTAGGTAGGAAGTTATTGTAGTTCTGTGTAATTTTTTACCAAAATCTGATGAATAGATTTTTAGAAATCTTTAAAAAACACGATTTTTTTCTATCGCAAACTAGCTATATTATGATAAACAAACTGTGTCAGCCCGGTGTCTGTATTATGATAAACAAACTGTGCCAGCCCGGTGTCTGTATTATGATAAACAAACTGTGCTAGCCCGGTGTCTGTATTATGATAAACAAACTGTGCTAGCCCGGTGTCTGTATTATGATAAACAAACTGTGCTATCCTGGTGTCTGTATTATGATACACAAGCTGTGCTAGCCCGGTGTTTGTATTATGATAAACAAACTGTGCTAGCCCGGTGTCTGCATTATGAAATACAAACTGTGCTAGCTATGTGTCTGTATTATGATACGTTAACTGCGCTAGCCCGGTGTCTATATTATGATACACAAACTGTGCTAGCTATGTGTCTGTATTATGATACACAAACTGTGCTAGCTATGTGTCTGTATTATGATACGTTAACTGCGCTAGCCCGGTGTCTATATTATGATACACAAACTGTGCTAGCTATGTGTCTGTATTATGATACGTTAACTGCGCTAGCCCGGTGTCTATATTATGATACACAAACTATTCTAGCTATGTGTCTGTATTATGATACACAAGCTGTGCTAGCCCGGTATCTGTATTATGATACACAAGCTGTGCTAGCCCGGTATCTGTATTATGATACACAAGCTGTGCTAGCCCGGTATCTGTATTATGATACTTAAACTGCGCTAGCCCGGTGTCTATATTATGATACACAAAGTGTGCTAGCCCGGTGTCTTCATCATGTTGTACAAACATATTGGGATATCTGTAATTTGATGTAGAAAGATAGCTTGTTACACCATAATATAAATTGAACAATAGAAAAAGTAACACAGACAAGCGAGTTAAGTTTTTTATCACATATAAAGTTTGCAAATATTGCACAACAATGAATTAATCAACATTTCATTTTGCATCTTCATATTACATGAAAACAAGCACACTATATCTACTACAATGTACAGCACAAATAATATGTACATGTACTAATATCGCAATACCTGGGTGGTATTCACAAATCATTTTAAGTGAAAACTTTAAATTTTCTAAAAAATCTCAAATTTCCTTAAGTGTATCAGCTTAACAGGAATATTCGTTACATTGTTTAGAAGCATTAAGTTAAGAGCCACAGTGATCACAAAGAAACACGGATTGTTCTTCGTTTCTTTGGTACTATGTGCAGCTCAATATATTAACTTAACTAAAATATTTCAGTTTTCACTTAAGATACCTTGTGAATACCGACCCGGTTCAAATTATGAGTCTGAGTTTTAATGAGCCAAGACGACATAATGCAATTGCGTTGTACGCTGTATGTTGTTTAGACAATTCACAGATTATCAAAACATTATTTCTGTATGTAATACTGGAACACTATTTCCTTCTGCATTTATTGTGTTTATACAGTCAGCTTTCTGCTGAATATGACAGGCATACATGTGTGCCTCCACTAGGGTTTGAATCCGGGTCGCCGGATTAGGAGGCAAGCACGCCAACCACTGAGCTTCGGAGACCACCTTTATATGGAGCAAATGGTAAACTTTATTGCTCAATATTAGCACATACATACGGTCGTTTTAAGGAATGACACTCATATAATGTTTTAGCAGTTGCTTTGTGGTTAGCGTGCTTGTTGCCGGGCTCAAATCCGGTAGGAGGCACTCATATGCCTCTCGCCTAATCGGGGGACCCGGATTCAAATCCGGGTGAATGCATTCATATTATATGTACCCTTTAGTGAATAAAATAAGTGTTTCACCTCTAGAAAATGGCAGGCATGTATTAAGGTTTGATTATTGAGCAAGGGAGTACAATGTTAACACATATTTATCATGACCCCAATATTTTGAAGAAATGGTTTATTTTTTAGAAATACTAAGATCATAATTATAATACTACTTTGTTCATGTTTGATTCTCGGCGTGTATATGCATGCATGAAAACAATGTGCAGCATGTTATTTAAACGGTATTCAAGATTACCACCTGGATTCAAGCAAATTCACCAACCTTCTTGTGGAACAGTGTAGTTTCATTACTTATGATAGCACCTTATAAAACATTATTGACATAAGATAAGCTAAAGTCCACTCCAAATTACAGACCGGAGTAATAAGACACGTTAGAAGCATTCACAGTAAACCTGCGAAACAACATCAAGCTGGAATAGTCAAACCCGACCGCACCTAATTCATCAAATGGTTATATACGTGGACCACTATCTAAATTAATATTGTACTGTTCACATATTGATCTGGAGTCAAAATTCTACTGCCCCAAAGTCCCAGAAAATGTCCAAGTAGCATAGTTTGTTAAGTCAATTAGGATATTGCAGTCATTAAAACTGCATATGTGTGTGTCTCAAATACCCCTAATATAACCAATGTAATTAAGTAGTAATAAAATAACATAGAAAGTTAGTTAAACATCAAACGTTATAAAACTGTATAACACTCAAGCACACTACTAGATATAATGTATCTTATATGTAAAAATGTAGCTACATGTTGACCGCTGTTAACATATCTAGCAAATAGAAGTCCATGTTTATACGTGGGAATAGTATACTGATTGCCTGATCTAGATCTAGCAAGTAGGAGACCATGTTTATACGTGGGTATGGTTAACTGATTGCCTGGCCTAGATCTAGCAAGTATAATACCATTTTTATACGTGGGTATGGTATACTAATTGCCCGGCCTAGATCTAGCAAGTAGGAGACCATGTTTATACGTGGGTGTAGTATCCTGATTGCCTGGCCTAGATCTAGCAAGTAGGAGACCCTGTTTATACGTAGGTATGGTTTCCTGATTGCCTGATCTAGATCTAGCAAGTAGAAGACCATGTTTATACGTAGGTATGGTTTCCTGATTGCCTAGCCTAGATCTACCAAGTAGGAGACCATGTTTATACGTGGGTATGGTATACTAATTGCCAGGCATAGATCTAGTAAGTAAAATACCATGTTTATACGTGGGTATGGTATCCTGATTGCATGGCCTAGATCTAGCAAGTAAAATACCATGCTTATACGTAGGTACAAAATATGTATAGTATCCTAACTGCCCGACCTAGATCTAGCAAGTAAAATACCCTGTTTATACGTGGGTATAGTATACTGATTGTCCGGTCTAGATCTAGCAAGTAAAAGACCCTGTTTATACGTAGGTATAGTATACTGATTGCCCGGTCTAGATCTAGCAAGTAGAAGACCATGTTTATACGTAGGTATAGTATACTGATTGCCCGGTCTAGATCTAGCAAGTAGGAGACCATGTTTATACGTAGGTATAGTATACTGATTGCCCGGTCTAGATCTAGCAAGTAGAAGACCATGTTTATACGTAGGTATAGTATACTGATTGCCCGGTCTAGATCTAGCAAGTAAAAGACCCTGTTTATACGTAGGTATAGTATACTGATTGCCCGGTCTAGATCTAGCAAGTAGAAGACCATGTTTATACGAAGGTATAGTATACTGATTGCCCGGTCTAGATCTAGCAAGTAGAAGACCCTGTTTATACGTAGGTATTGTATACTGAATTTCTGACCTAGATCTAGCAAGTAGAAGACCATGTTTATACGTAGGTATGGTATACTGAATGTCTGACCTAGATCTAGCAAGAAGGAGACCATGTTTAAACGTGGGTATGATATATTGATTGCATGGCCTAGATCTAGCAAGAAGGAGACCATGTTTATACGTAGGTATTGTATACTTATTGCCTGGCCTAGATCTAGCAAGTAGCAGACCATGTTTATACGTAGGTATGGTATACTGAATGTCTGACCTAGATCTAGCAAGAAGGAGACCATGTTTAAACGTGGGTATGATATATTGATTGCATGGCCTAGATACAGCAAGTAGGAGACCATGTTTATACGTGGGTATGGTATATTGATTGCATGGCATAGATCTAGCAAGTAGAAGATCATGTTTATACGTGTATATGGTATATTGACTGCCTGACCTATATCTAGCAAGTAGAAGACCATGTTTATACCTAGGTGTAGTATCCTGATTGCCTGGCCTAGATCTAGCAAGTAGGAGACCATGTTTATACGTAGGTATGGCATCCTGATTATCCGGCATCGTACACGTTATATCTACAGCATCATTGCGTCTTGTGGAGTGTAGAGAGTTCATTTCATTTCAATTTCATCGGAACACTCAAAATGTGACGTCAGTGGAGGACATGTAATAAGACCATGTTGTCATGGACGGTGGTTAAAACATCCCATCACCAACCTCCCTGGTATAGGATAAAGACATCAACAAGATGTTCCATTAATCGAATGATTTCTATCGAGTATTTAAGTAATGTTAATTATATGAAATTGTCTCGCGTCTTGTTATCATCATACATTTTGTAAGCTGAACGGTTTATTTTTTATCGAGCATGCGATAAATATACTTTCACATACACGCACAAACACGCACACATCTGGACGTTAGGCCAACACACACATATCCGCCAAGGTGTAATTCCAAACAACATTTCTCCTTTATGTCGTATCGTTGAGACCTAACACTTTGAACACACTGGCTTGTATAGAAGCTGGTTGTTTCTACAACAATATACACCTAACAACAATCGTTCTAACATACGCTTGTCGTGGACAACGCGAGGCTACGGCATGCACTAGACAGCAAGCAGTAATGTTTATGAAGTAGGACTGCATTGTTCTATTATGTCACATAAAGCTTGCTATATGCTGTATCTACTAGACAGAGTATATGCCACTGTAATACTGATATCATGCTATCCTATCAGCAGTTTCTCCTCTCGTGCTCAATCCTTGCTGATACATCAAGCAGTTACCACCCTCATCTGAAACATAGATAACTAGAGTATTATAGTTGTAAACATGATTGTGGTTTCTAAATAATTCACCATAATGCTCTCATCTACACAGTGCTTCGTTTCAGACAGTCGTTTGAGTATCTTAATCTTATAGTATTTTAAAACTGACAATAATTAAAATAATACGACCGCCGTAGCCAAGTGGTTAGGGCGTCCGCCTCCTGAGCGGAAATTCGAAGGTTTGAATCCCAGTGTAGGCTGGCTTGGTGATATGTGCGATATATTCAAGCCGGTCTTTTTATAAACATGTATGTTTCAACTGTTAGAATAGTCTTGCTCCGGATCTCCACTAATCTGTAAATACAAATATGTTTTACAGTAATAATCCTTGTGTCACCTGAATATTCATATCTGGACAATATATAGGGTTGTGGTCAGTTGAATTTGCATTTAAATACATAGCCAGTCTAACTAGGCCAGATTTGTTTGTACCTACATGTAAATTAACGCAAAATCCAACTTGCACACAGTTCAGGATATCTACTTTTGTGTAAATATGATACAAACCTTCTCTTTGGACATCACATAAACTTAGGCACTTAACCATATTCTACTGATGTCATAATCCGATCAATCGCCTGTTCACTGCAAGCAGAGGAAACTACACAAATATACTACCATACAATGAGATACTCTCAGCTATAGAGTAGATATAATACCGTAAGCTTGCAACTAGGTGTGCGGTATGTCACAGCAAGATGTGTGGTATATCACTGCAAAGTTTGTGGTATGTCACTGCAAGATGTGTGGTATGTCACACCAAAATGTGTGGTATTTTTGTGCAAAATGTGCGGTATGGCACTGCAAAATGTGTGGTATGTCTGTGCAAGATATGTTGTATGTCACTGCAAGATGTGTGGTATGTCACTGCAAAGTGTTCGGTATGTCACAGAAAGGTGTGTGGTATATCACAGCAAGGTGTGAGGTATGTCACTGCAAGGTATGTGGTATGTCACAGCAAGGTATGTGGTATGTCACAGCAATGTGTGTGGTATGTCACAGCAAGGTGTGCGGTATGTCACAGCAAGGTGTGCGGTATGCCACAGTAGGGTGTGTGGTATGTCACAGCAGGATGTGTAGTACCGTATGTCACAGCAGGATGTGTAGTACCGTATGCTACAGCAAGGTGTGTGGTACCGTATATCACAGCAAGGTGTGTAGTACCGTATGTCACAGCAAGGTGTGTGGTACCGTATGCTACAGCAAGGTGTGTGGTACCGTATGTCACTGCAAGGTGTGTGGTACCGTATGCTACAGCAGGGTGTGTGGTACCGTATATCACTGCAAGGTGTGTGGTACCGTATGCTACAGCAAGGTGTGTGGTACCGTATGCTACAGCAAGGTGTGTGGTACCGTATGCTACAGCAAGGTGTGTGGTACCGTGTGTCACAGCAAGGTGTGTGGTACCGTATGCTACAGCAGGGTGTGTGGTACCGTATGTCACAGCAAGGTGTGTGGTACCGTATGTCACAGCAAGGTGTGTGGTACCGTATGTCACAGCAAGGTGTGTGGTACCGTATGCTACAGCAGGGTGTGTGGTACCGAATGTCACAGCAAGGTGTGTGGTACCGTATGTCACAGCAAGGTGTGTGGTACCGTATATCACAGCAAGGTGTGTGGTACCGTATGTCACAGCAATGTCTGTGGTACCGTATATCACAGCAGGGTGTGTGGTACCGTATGCTACAGCAGGGTGTGTAGTACCGTATGCTACAGCAACGTGTGTGGTACCGTATGCTACAGCAAGGTGTGTGGTACCGTATATCACAGCAAGGTGTGTGGTACCGTATGTCACAGCAGGGTGTGTGGTACCGTATATCACAGCAAGGTGTATGGTACCGTATGTCACTGCAAGGTGTGTGGTACCGTATGCTACAGCAAGGTGTGTGGTACCGTATGTCACAGCAAGGTGTGTGGTACCGTATGCTACAGCAGGGTGTGTGGTACCGTATGTCGCAGCAGGGTGTGTGGTTTTGTATGCTACAGCAAGGTGTGTGGTACCGTATGCTACAGCAAGGTATGTGGTGTCGTATATCACAGCAAGGTGTGTAGTACCGTATGTCACTGCAAGGTGTGTGGTACCGTATGTCACAGCAAGGTATGTGGTGTCGTATATCACAGCAAGGTGTGTAGTACCGTATGTCACTGCAAGGTGTGTAGTACCGTATGTCACTGCAAGGTATGTGGTGTCGTATGTTACAGCAGGGTGTGTGGTACCGTATGTCATAACAAGGTTGGTGGTTTTGTCCCGGTAAAGTATGTGGAATTTCTTAGCAAGATGTATGGTATGTCACAGCAAGGTGTGTGGTATGTCACTGCAAGATGTGTGGTATGTCACAGCAAGGTTTGTGGTATGTCACTGCAAGATGTGTGGTATGTCACAGCAAGGTGTGTGGTATGTCACAGCAAGATGTGTTATGTCACAGCAAGGTGTGTGGTATGTCACTGCAAGATGTGTGGTATGTCACAGCAAGGTATGTGGTATGTCACAGCAAGATGTGTTATGTCAAGACAAGGTGTGTGGAATATCACAGCAAGGTTTGTGGTATGTCACATCAAGGTATGTGGTATGTCACAGCAAGATGTGTGGTATGTCACTGCAAGGTGTATGGTATGTCACAGCAAGGTGTGTGTTATGTCACAGCAAGGTGTGTGGTATGTTGCAGCAAGATGTGTAGTATGTCACAGCAATGTGTATGGTATGTCACTGTAAGGTGTGAGGTATTTCACAGCAAGTTGTGTGGTATGTCACAGCAAGGTGTGTGGTATGTCACAGCAAGGTGTATGGTATGTCAAAGCACGATATGTGATATGTCACAGCAAGATGTGTGGTATGTCACAGAAAGGTGTGTGGTATACCTCTGCAAGGCGTGTGGTACGTTACAGCAAGGTACGTGGTATGTCACAGCAAGTTGTGTTGTATGTTACAGTAAAGTGTGGCACAGCAAAGTGTGTTGTATCACTTCAAACTGTGTGGTACGTCACTGAAATGGGTGTGGTATGTCACAACAAGGTGTGTGGTATGTCATAGCAAGGTGTGTGGTATGTCACAGCAAGGTGTGTCACAGCAAAGTATGCCACAGCAAGGTGTGAGGTATGTCACAGCACGATGTGTGATATGTCACCGCAAGATGTGTGGTATGTCACAGAAAGGTGTGTGGTATATCACAACAAGGTGTGTGGTATGTCTCAGTAGGGTGTGCGGTATGTCACAGCAAGGTGTATGGTATGTCACAGCAAGGTGTGTGGTATGTCACAGCAAGGTGTGTGGTATGTCACAGAAAGGTGTGTGGTATATCACAGCAAGGTGTATGGTATGTCACAGCAAGGTGTGTGGTATGTCTCAGTAGGGTGTGTGGTATGTCACAGCAAGGTGTGTGGTATATCACAGCAAGGTGTATGGTATGTCACAGCAAGGTGTGTGGTATGTCTCAGTAGGGTGTGCGGTATGTCACAACAAGGTGTGTGGTATGTCTCAGTAGGGTGTGTGGTATGTCACAGAAAGGTGTGTGGTATATCACAACAAGGTGAGTGGTATGTCACAGCAAGGTGTGTGGTATGTCACAGCAAGGTGTATGGTATGTCACAGCAAGGTGTGTGGTATGTCTCAGTAGGGTGTGTGGTATGTCACAGCAAGGTGTGTGGTATGTCACAGCAAGGTGTGTGGTATGTCACAGCAAGGTGTATGATATGTCACTGCAAGGTGTGTGGTATATCACAACTAGGTGTGTGGTATGTCACAGCAAGGTGTGTGGTATGTCACAGCAAGGTGTGTGGTATGTCACAGCAAGGTGTGTGGTATGTCACAACAAGGTGTGTGGTATGTCACAGCAAGGTGTGTGGTATATCACAACTAGGTGTGTGGTATGTCACAGCAAGGTGTGTGGTATGTCACAGCAAGGTGTGTGGTATATCACAACAAGGTGTGTGGTATGTCTCAGTAGGGTGTGTGGTATGTCACAGCAAGGTGTGAAGTATGTCACAGCAAGGTGTGTGGTATGTCACAGCAAGGTGTGTGGTATGTCACAACAAGGTGTGTGGTATGTCACAGCAAGGTGTGTGGTATGTCACAACAAGGTGTGTGGTATGTCACAGCAAGGTGTGTGGTATATCACAACTAGGTGTGTGGTATGTCACAGCAAGGTGTGTGGTATGTCACAACAAGGTGTGTGGTATGTCACAGCAAGGTGTGTGGTATATCACAACTAGGTGTGCGGTATGTCACAGCAAGGTGTGTGGTATGTCACTGCAAGATGTGTGGTATGTCACAACAAGTTGTATGGTATGTCACTGCAGGATGTATAGTGTGCTGCCACTTTGTTGAGTCATGCTAGGTGTCATATTCTTACTTTATGCATCTAGTAGAGCAATTTGTTTTTCTACCCTCATTTTGACAGATTGTTATTCTACTAGCAAATGCCTTGAACCTTATACTCACACTTCTGATGAGCATTTACATATAAAACGAATTATGTTCCAATTGAGAAATAAGTCTGTTTAAAATTCAC
This sequence comes from Spisula subtruncata, assembly GCA_963678985.1. Taxonomy (NCBI): domain Eukaryota; kingdom Metazoa; phylum Mollusca; class Bivalvia; order Venerida; family Mactridae; genus Spisula; species Spisula subtruncata. The sequence continues at coordinate 12,334,732 of OY787665.1, forward strand.
ATTGGTTGCCATCGAGTTAGACGATAGGGCTCCACTGGGAAAGTGTTTGATGGATATAACCTTAATAACAGCATATGTCAGAATTTAAAATTCATTTTTAACTTACATAAAGTAGTGTCAAGTATTTAGGGAGTATTATTGTAAGTGAGTATGATAAATTAAAATGGTACTGTACATGTTGAAATTCACCTGAGAATAAACGAAGTTGATTCTTGACATTAGTATACAAAATGTACTTGACAACACCTGGAATATTTATGCATATTGATGAGCTCATATGCGCCCCTTGTACTAATTTGTTTATAATCCCAATATATGATCTTTAACCTATACTTATTTAGCATTTTTGAAATGTTAAGCCCTAACTTACAAACAATAAACTCGAGTATGTGGAACAAATGACTGTTATATATTTAGGAATCAAAAGTTGACATCAGATTCCAATTCCAAAGATGGTATGACATGGTATATAACTATAAGAATACACTTATGCACTTCCCAATGCACCACATTTAACTTTCGTGATTTCTCGACTATTGGTGATAAGGTTCAACTTTTGACTATGAATAAACTAATACTCGTTGAATGTATCCTTCAATTTATGTGTTAATTGGGTCATTGAAAGATGGTAATAAAATAAACAATGAACACCAATATAAAATGAAAGTCACAAAACTGATACCATGCACACAGTAACATCAATAAGATTTGCATGTTTGTAATTGCAGAATTTTAACCAAATCCTTTTGTAAAATTTAATAGCTGAATTTTCCTGAAAAATATAGGTGTTGCGTTAGGAGAGTACGTAAGAGTGTTAGAATATCTAGTGCTTACCTTTATATGACTTTGTTATTTTGAAAGCACATTCTTCGCTCTGGAATAAGAAATAGGGACAGTTAAGCCTAGGTCCCACTGAGCATTTTAGCCTCGGCAATGAACTCTCCATTTCGCCGAGGCAAAAAGAGCTCAATGGGACCTATGCTTCAACAATGAGGGTAAATACGCATAAGGTGTCGCATAGTTCAAAGAGTACATTTATATTCACAATTTAAGCATACTCATTGGTAGCTACAAATGTTATTATAAATAGTAAGATTATATACTGAGCAAAACAGCTAACCGAACGCTTTTTAAATTTGAATATTTCAGTATCCTGTAAGTGTACAAACCTAAATGTTTGCATAGTTATTTCAATATAGATTGTGCACCTAATGCAGCTTACCACATGAAAATACATGACAAAATCACTCATCCATGACGAAAAAGCTTCAAATCACATTTTTGCACGTTGTGATCGAGTGCTGTCGAATTGCACGAGTTTTGTGTGCGTGTTGTGTAGCATGGGTGTTTGTTAGTCGGAAAAACAAAATACTTTGTCAAAAACATGGCGCACTTGTCAAATATAGGCCGCGAAAGAGCGGACATTACGCTCCCTGGAGGGTATCAGTCAGATAGATCAGTTTTACACAGATTTAAATTATCACAAAGATAAGTTCCTTTTATTTCACGTATGTGTGAATACCAATGCACATAAAAATACATAATGGGAATCACAGGATCAACGAAAAATAGTAAATTCAAGTGGGATAACTCTTGCATAATTTTACTTCTTTTTAAATTCATTCACTACATTTTCCCATAAAATTGTATTGTAATGCATAAGTGAGACACGTTGACTTTAAAAATAATACATATTAGTCCTGAGGATTTTTTTGCATGTGTTTGAAAAAGTGTGTTTTCTCTCCATTCAGTATATAGGACTCTTTTGACCTGCGTTCATCAGGTGTTCGACGAATTGTTAATGCAGCTATATGCCCGCTTTGGTAATACAGATTGTTTTGAGTGTATATTCTGATAACGGAAACAAAAATAAATATTAAAATACTGAGAAAAAAACCAAAATTAAGTCAATAATTACCCTCATTTACAAAAGATATTTGACCAAATTACCTCCCCTTGACCATTGAGAATTAACATCATAATTTTGAAAAATTTAAAATTCGATGTTTTTGTGATCAAATCGCATTATATCGAGTTTGACTATTTGTTTTATTGTTTTATTTGGCGATTAGTCTTTAATGTGTATTGAATAAACCTAAAATATTTTATTATTTAACGCTTATTGATGAATTTCTATTTTATATGTCTGGTTCTGTTATTTTACGGTTCCGTGAACTTCTGTTTCGCATTTTTGAAAACAAAACTACTTAAATCTAACCTCCAGATCGTAATTAACAAGTACACGAATTTTCGTTCAAAAATATTAATAAATAAAAAAGTTATACGGTAAAAACCGCTGTTCATTCATAAAATATGCTAATTGTACATTTTGTGAATTTCATCTTGATGGGTGATGTCATTAAATACATATTTTGACGATGATGCAAATTAAATATACTGACGAAATTTTACCACCAGCCTTCTTAGGTTTGGATTATACTTCAGGCCAAGTTTCAGAAGATTCCAATGTATAGTTCTATAAATATTCATAAAAAACATAAGCGTTCGGTTAGCTGTTTTGCTCAGTATATACACACATTGTAATTCATCGTCAGTATAATAATCATAATGTTTCTTTACATGAAAACTGGTGTCCGTTGCCTAAGCAAAGCACTACGTAGCGCTTTCAACGGGATGCAATCCATGCCTTCTATATTTAATTAAACTGAATGAAGGCACTCGGTAGCGCTTTGATTTTGCAATTGACACCTGATAACACTACAGATGATTATGCTTTATATACTGAGTTCCAAAAGTTCCGCATCCAATATATGGTGTGTCTTTTTTACTAGAATCTCCAACTTATTTGTGATAATTCAAATGCTCATGTGTAGAGCGATGTGTACTTGATATAAATCCATGACAGTTATCGATTTGAAGATATGTATTGATACATAATAAAGCCACATGTGACACCGACCCATGATTCCAAAGTACACACGACGATATACTACTATTTTGCAGTGGAAGGGAGGTAATAATCGTAAATTAATACCGAAAATGATCTCTCTTTTACCACAGACAATTATTGATGTTGCAATAGAGTCTGTGCAAAAGGTCAGATTTTAAGAAACAACCTCCTTGAAATAAAAAACGCAACATAAAAGCAAGTTTCCCATACTTTTAATGCCTGATGGACTACAATTAAGCTACAACAGTGTCGTTGTTCTTGGTGCAAAAATATAGCAGCATTACCTGTCTAGTTCAGCGACATTGACCCTTGACCTGATGTCACGTGGTACGTCTTATACAGTTTTTTTTCGGATGGAGATGATACAACAGTCTTATTATGATAGAGACATGTCAACTTAATTCGACACAATGCAGTTTTAGTAAAACACCAGCCTCTAGCGTCTGATATACACGAGTACGTTCACCAGTATCCATTTTTGCAATCAAATTAAGCGTACATTTCTAACTTATTTGACTAACTTATAGTGTTTTTTCGTAACACAGACACGATGCAAGTAAATTGGAAGTGAAAATAAAGTCGAAAATGAAGAACCCAAATTACGCGTACTTGAATAGACGTTTTTACCATTTGTGATGGTGTGATCAATCAAGCGTGACGAAATCCAACGGAAATATGTTCAACATAAACACTAAGGGTTCGCAAATGGACAGTATTCCTAAAAAGTTCTTTTAAGGTAACTATTCCAAAAAAATGAATTTTTAATTAAGATGCAGAACTTTTGGAACTCAGTATAGTAAATGCTTACTTACCTCTACATACGGACTTATATTGGTCCTTACTGTTCTTCTATTTAATGGTTGTGGCGGTCGGAAGTTGTTATGTACTAGGGGTGTATTACTCTGGGGACCATTCTGATCCCAGCGGTTAAGCTCTCGTAGTGAAGCCATCTAGAAACATATGTACAAAAGCATCATGCATGTAGTACTACGTCAAAATGTATAACATGATAATTTATGTATAACATGGTTAACTCTAAAATTACATTAAGCTTCATCATGTGTACAAACTGCACACGATAATTACATCGCAACATATAAGCCGGCAACACTCGTATAGCTTGACCAGATTTAGTAGGCACTCATTAAACTTCGGAATCGTGTATTATTTTCTGTAAGCGTAGTCGGTACGTATCGGAAATTTATTTTTGCACCGGCTTTGTCCGAAATATGCACGGAATATGTCCGGAGTGCCTACTAAATCTGGTCAAGCTATACTACACGAGTGAGATATTAGTATTGTACAGTCATAGTTCACGTTCAGTAATAAATATGATGCTCAACACTTTATACCTGCCCACGTGACTTACTTACTGGTGTTTGATCCACATGTTACATTAAAAGAGTCCGCTAGATGCATTTTTCTTTAGAAACAACATCAAAACAGTTTGTCGTATTTTCGTTATATGTGCACTATCTGTGTCAAGGAATGCCGAAATAGTAAAACTGGAGAAAATACATGTACAATGTAATTCAGGAAGATATTAAGACAACAAGCTAATTCATGTAAATTAACACACTTCAATACCATATGATATGTTCTTATTCAAATGTTCACCATTTGAAATGTATTTTAGTGAGTTGTTTACGAGTCCTTCATGTGAAAAAACCATGCGAATACAGTCAGAATGGAATTACACACTGTGAATATGGTCACCGTGGGAATTTGTTAAAAGGGTCGTCACAGCTTTGTATCCCACTTACGATGAATACAGCAGTAAAACTAATTCGTCCATGTTTAAACAGTTTGTAGTTACTTTTTCAATATGTTAGACGTAAATCAGCACTAGTTATCAAATTATTGCTGTAAAATGTATTTTCACCCTTTTTTGGACGCCCAATTGAGATTATATGGGCACATTTCTGTAATAAAGTCTAATCAATTCGGAAATTATTATATTTTAATGAAACATTGTTGGATATAAAATATTAAATCATTCCCCTAAACGTGCGGCTTATGGCTGTTTAAGCATTCAAAAACCACGATTGTCGTAGAAATTCTAATTCTTCTGAATTAAAACATAAACAATAAATGGTATGTAATCAATTTGTATTTTAATTCAAATTAATGGCGGAATCGTCCGACCCCATTTAAAAATGAGGACGGTATTTGGAATCATATTATAGTACCAAGTTCATAGAACTAAGTGTTGTTACGGACGTTTTCATGCAATGAAGCAAAATATGTACACACATTGTATTCTAACATTGTCTCTGGACTTCACAGACGCTCCCCCTACATCACAAGGATTTATGTCTCCTTAAGATTATTTATTTCATCGGGAGTGCTTTATCAGTATTGGGTTAACATAACTATATAATATATTGATAATATAGTTATGTAACATGGAAAGAAATATCATTGTATATTAGTATTTAGTATCATCACATATAATCATCTCCACTATTTACAATGGGATTTAGTTTCAAGTCATTTAATTTTCAATCTCTGGATCAAAATTTATGATGTTATATGTTTAAGCTTAATGTATGAACATGTCGTATTTTTGTCATGATATATACATATAGTTTACACCGTTGATAATAGTTCTAGATAGTTTGTATCATTAACCAGATTTATGTTCTTACAGTTGAAGTATCAAAACAGGAATTAAATTTGATTGAATATTTTAACGGATTGTAAACTTATAAGCTTTACATATCAATTGAGCAGAGATCATTCCTTCTGGTTGTTTGTTGAAGGCTACTTTGTGGTTTTAAAGCTAATCCATTTGACCATGTGCTTATAATTTACCGTTAAAATTGATTTAAACGGTTTTGATTGACACCTGACGTAATGTCATTTCGAAATACTAGTACATATGTTTTATGTGCATAGATACGCTTATGTAGCATAAACTGAATATTATTATCGAAGGTTTTGTATTGATAAACATTTGATCGACATTTATCAAAATTTACAGTAATACTTATTTAATGATATATGGCAAGGTTCTTGCATTGAATATATAAATCGTGCATTATATGTCCTGTTGATTTGTGTGTGCATTACAGATTTGGCATCTGTGAGATACATGTACCCTCTGCAAATGGAAACATACAACCATGTCTATAGATACAGACATGGGTACTGTTTTATCAACGTACTTACGGAAATCGTAAACGTACGTTCACATTTAAAATCTGTATAATTCTTTAACAACTGCAAATTGGGAACAGATATTGTTTGTAGGGATTCATTAACGGAATCTTAAAGTATTACAGCTCCATTTACCACTTTCCATAGTTATAAAAGTATTTTAAGAATTTAAATTTGATCGTTAGTTTAAGATTTCCGTAAATGCTTTCTTGAAACAGTCCCCAGGTGCGAGTTGTTAAATTATGCAAGTTTAGAAGTCGAGGATCGTATCAAATTATCTTTGCTATCCATTAACAATATTTCAAAGTGGCATGATAGATATGAACCAATCAGCGATAATTCTAGCATTGTATTCAACCGCCTCCTCGATAGCCTAGTGGCTGAGCGTTGGTTTCAAGTGTTGGAAGTGTGATAACAAAAACGAAATAACAATGGTACCACAAATGCCCTTGCTAAACGCTCAGCATAAAAGGGAAACTGGTTTCTCTTCTCTCATACTCTCGTAGTGATGTTTAATTAGTATGTATATTTACGATCGCTGATTGTTTCATATGTCGTATTTTGATCAGAAGGAAGTTAAACGTTGTGAGAACTTACCTGATGGTTTGTTATGTGTAGTGGTTTGTTAATAAGTATCCATGTGACCGTTTCCTGACAACTAGGCTGTGTTAATGATCCCTCATACGTTATATACAGCCGTGATGGGGGCACAAGATCAGCAATGTAGAAATTTGGTATACCATGTCTGTAACCTGCAAGATTAAAACATGAAAGAATACCATGTCAGTAACCTGCAAGATTAAAACATGAACGAATACCATGTCAGTAACCTGCAAGATTAAAACATACGAGAATACCATGTCTGTAACCTACAAGATTAAAACATGAAAGAATACCATGTATGTCACCTGTTACATTAAAACATATGGGAATATCATGTCTGTAACTTGCAAGATTAAAACATACGGGAAAACTATGTCTGTAACCTACAAGATTAAAACATGAAAGAATACCATGTCTGTAACCTGCAATAATAAAACATACGGGAATACCATGTCTGTAACCTGCAATATTAAAACATGAAAGAATACCATGTTTGTACGCTACAAGATTAAAACATACGTCTATATAAAACACTGATATTATAGATGGCTTCTATTTGTATTTACATTTTGAGCGACAGACGGTCATGGTTGCATTCCAAGCAGTCTCCAAGATAGTACCAGATAATTATACTGTGTGTCGGTTATATTTAGTGTGTTCTAGAGTAAATTCGGCTGAATAATGAGATTCTGTGTTTTAACTTGAAATGCTACAATTGTTTTACATGAATTATTGTATAAATACATGTAATGACAATTAATTGTGTTTCCGTACACGTTTTACGTGTAAGAACAAATGATTCCCGTTTTGCAAGAATGATAAATACATGACACTTTGATAAAATCCTGCCAAATAGTATTTTACAATATTATTTCACTCAGAAACACCAAATATGTTATATGGAGTGTGCAAAGTAAACAGTTCCAAAGACAAACATTAAACAAACGGGAGTGCAACAATGTCGACATTTATACTTATAATGAATCTTTGTACAAAGCTATATGTACTTTTAAAACGGTTGTCTAGTAAGGAATATCTAGATACATGAAAAAGATGTAGATTCCGTTATGTTTTCTATGCAGAAAAGTGAGTAACACTTTGTATTGCCAACACTCCTAACCAGTTTATAGAACCAGTAAAACCCCTTATAGCTGTTTCGCAGGTGCCAATTTATACCATAATCTCACATCTAGATTACAACCCGGCCGAGAATATAACAAACCCAATATATTAGTTGTGTGTTTCTTCACGTTTCGAGCGTACTTTTCACAGCCAACACATACGGTACTGTTTATTATTACTTATAACGCCTACATATAATTCGTCTGGTCAATATCATAGACAGTATTAGCCACCAAAATAATAACGTTTAAAACTAGTTTTACTCCAATGTAAACGCTGGCGAATAAGGAGTATGCGACAAGAAAACAGTTTGCCTCGATGTTATTATCAAGAACTTAACAGGAAACTTCCGGTCAGTGCATATTTAACAGTCTATCAGACCCCAATCAACTCACAAGACGATTACCAACTGCCTCGCCCATGTGCATGTCGTGCATAACTCCAATATTTCAAATCATATTATTAATAGCACTGCAGTTCATCAATTCCAAAAATGCATACTTTTGGCTTACAATTTGGATTTTTAAGCCAAAACAGTCCGTTTCACACTCGGTATTACATGAACAGCAATATTTATATCTGATTTGGATTTCCGATATAGTTCTGGTCAGTTTGGTATGACACATGCCATACTTTATGGAAATGTTATCATGTCTAACTTCAAAGCATCCTAAAAAGTTCCACTAAAAGTGATTCGTCGGAACTTTTTTCTGTGATACTAGTGACTATGTAGAGTAAACAATCGAAGAGCTTGATGACATCTGATGTTTCCACATATTACCCCATGTTGGCTTCATTCTACTTGTTGCAATCAAGCGATTGCTTCAGTCCAATTTAAGATAAAAGTGGACAACCAGACCATTTCATGACATTGTACGACGGTTCAGTCAACACTATATAGCAGACAATTAGTGAACCAACACTGATGCTTTTTATCAGTGTTAATATTTAAACTTACTCCGTCGGTTATAAAGTATAGATAATGAGGAGAGGAGTTATATAGTTCTAGACCGTTTACAGTATGAATATTGCGGGAGGTATTGTATAAATCGCTGGCTTATAATGAGAAGGTCGTATCTACAAAATCAATATTTTGAGAAAACAAGAAACACTGTGTGACATTTACTCTTTACTTATGGTAAAATAAGCCTTTTCAACTCCAGTTTGGTCAACATGACAAGTTCTGATTTTCATAAAAATAGGCTCATAAAAAGCGCCTGATGGTGTAGATTTCAAATATGCATCAGTCTTATAAGGTCGTAACTGGCACTTTCGACCTTCTCATTCTAAGCCCGCGATATAATGCGGGAATGTATTGTATAAATGTGATTGTTCCTATCTTACTATCATCAACTCTGTCTGGTTAATGGTAGGCTTACGTAAGAATTAACTGTTGTATAAAACTTGTGTCATTACGATCCTAGGAGACAGCAGATCAGTCTGTTTTCACGTTTGTCTTCTTATGCCAGCATGATATCTTAAATCAAAGAATTCTGATGAAGTCCAAAGGCTTAAGTTGATTCGTTATTTACGCTATCATGCGTCCACGATAGCTCGATGGAGGTTGCAAGCGCGTAATGAGATTCTATCATGACGATATGATACTATCTTCAACAGTCCACTGGGACGTTTTTATCCAAACAATCCAGTCGTTCAAGTCAATACTTTGTCTCATTTCATTCTAACCTGGTTTATTCTTTTTTAGTTGTTCGAAGGGCGACTATTGCTTTTCTACAAGCGGTCATTTTTTATTGAAACTGAAATGTTTAACTTAAGTTCTGAGTTAACGTCTAACAGTAACTAGCCAACTTCACCGACCTAAGCTTTAATCAAGGGCTTCGTTGTTTGTCTCGGTGTAGCTAGATCTGTTTTCAAACTAAGAGTGGATGCTAAACGAAAATACGATTTGGCATGGCCTTACCGATAAAACACAGCTACGGGAAAATAAATGAATATTGTTCGGATGCAGAAAATGTTGCTGTGTTGTTTAAGACGTTATATTTTATGAAATTCCAGATTACCTTGAAATACCTTCCTGCGTTTAACTGTCCAAACTCATGTGATTTCAAAGAATATTTCTTTTAATAGCTAAGTAAAATTATCAAATTAGGAATGGGACTAGGTACGATGTAATTATTGTTATATGTGATTTTTTTTAATATCTAATAAATTGATTTTCAGAAAGGTAAAAGTGATACGCTTTTTTATCGCAATAAAAAAATAATAATCAAACCTCTATAATTGAAATAAATAATCCTACCTCTATATTTGACGTTCTTTGCTGCTGTTAAGATCTTATCAAATTCTTCACTCACCACTTCGCCAATCTAAAACAAGACATTACAGTTAAAATGTATATATTTATGATATATATTTTGATCTCGTTCGTATAGGCTTGTGTTCGTACAGGGTCATTTTTCTGGAAAATAGGAGCTTGGCATGTTGACCAAACTGAAGCAGAAACAATTTATTGTACCATGCGTAAAGAGAAATTTCTCGGGCAGTTTTTTTAGCCCTGAACCTTGTAGTTTTAAACAAGACGATTTTTGACGCATTAAACAAACTTGTTTGACCCAATGACCAAACTGATCAACATACTTGAACCAAGGACCATTCCTACACAGTTTCATCACATTTGGCACATTTCAACCATAGTGGTTAATGAGAAGATGACATTTGAAGAAATTGTTCACGTGTGAAAGATGGACGGACGACGGACATAGAGTGATACAAATATCATTATAAAGTTATAAACAAATATAGTACAAGTCGAATAAGCTGATTGGTCGAAACATATGTAAAGAGTAGTTTTCTGGCAGTTGTTCTTGTTTATCTTAAAATAATGATTTTGTACTGTACGAAGGTTGTTCTTTTAATTCCCGGACGATCGAAATTGCTGAAAACCCATTGGACGGATATTAATGCAAACGCATACAAGTATAATTCCTTTATTCACAAACGAAATTTCAATTTGGTACAATGGAGCGTTTTCATAATATTAGCGTTTTAGTAAGTTCATGTAACGTTGGTCGGCCCAAATAGACGTAAAAAAATGGCGACGTTACGCCATTTTCGCATCTGAAACGCTACTTTTTGCATCATTTAATCATTGATTAGGGGTCAAGAAAATACCCGAACACTATGTTCGCCGTGTTAAGAGTTCAGTAATGATGTAATATGCTATAACTACGGTAAAATCGCATGTAGCTGCAATTTATAGAGCAGTTATTATTAGTGTCTACCGCCCAACAGGCCCTCAATGCACGTTATTTCAGTTGATGACTTTAGGATTGGCCCGCCTTTGATCATCACGTGGTGATGCCATGTCATCGTAAAATGGTTTATTTAATATATAAAAAACGGTCCGCATTTACGATTATCGTCTAAAGGATTTTTATAAAAGAGAGTCTTGCATTTTACAGGTGTACGGCCAAGTTGTTCATACAATTGTTTCATTACCCGTTTTCTCTAAACAAATCCTAGTTTATTGCGATATTCACAGAAGCACCCTCTTTGTCATTAGAACGTTATATAGAAGGCTATATGTAATTGACATCAAATATTATATTACACGGTCTAGATGCATACGACCTTCTCTTTTTTATCTAGCGAATACTTGTTATTATGATTGCCAAATAGTAATAAAAGACAACGTATGTGTTCGTTGTATGATGGCACTCATCAATGCATGTTCGGACCGAGCTCTTTATTATTTGATGTACATTTGATATTTAATCAGCGGATCCACACTTTTCATCTGTAATCAAACAAACTATCACTAACATATCCATACTACAATTCGTTGAATCGGTTGTACAAACTTAAATCTTACTATATTTAAATTGAACGCAATGTAACAAAAAATTAAATCTATTTTTGTTCTCATAAAAACTTAGATCATTTTATGTGCACATACGGAAACTTGTAAGAGGCCAGTAAATATATAAATTATATTGAACGAGTTTGATATAAAAAAAATATTAATTGGCAACGAGTGATAGATTCTTTACATCATGTGACGATAAAAACGCAAAATACGCATCAACTTATTGGAAAAACACGCGTAGTTTTACGCATAAGATCATGCGTACTGCCTATACTAACCCGGATACAAGGAAATTCCTGTTTTACATACATTTGCTCTTCTTGCATCCATATCATCTCATATAATTATTATGAGTACATATGCATGAGTGGTAATTATATGATATGATATGTATGTAAAAGTACGGAAAATGACGTGACGTCATTTGGTGCGTTGTGATACAGGAAATGACGTCACGTCATAACAACATTATGAAAAATTTAAAATGGATGTTACTTAAGTATATAAAATTGAAATATATCCTGATGAAGGGCATGGGCCCGAAAATTTGATTTACGAGTCAGTTATTTGTTATACAACGAACACTTCTTTTCTATCAGAGACAATTAATATAAGTCAATTTATGTTTTGGTTATTTTGTAGTTTACATCAATTATAGATAAACATATGGCGAATTGAGTTATCAAAAGTGCAGAAATCGATACAATATAAATGCACACAACTGCCGGACTAAATGTATGATCAATACACGGATATGTTAGTACGAGTTGATATTTTCAGGAAACTTTCAACTTTCCAGACAGATTCCAGATTACTGGTTCGATAGCTTAACTAACCGGACAGGCGTACGGAATATTTGTAGCAGACATATTGTAAATATTTACAAAACATTATTTAAATGAATGAGTATATGTTGGAATGTAGTAATTTAATTTCAGTTCCAAATTTGTAAAAGTGATTTTTTATTATCGCCAGACAGTATTCTTAATATATTCTCTTTATTTCCTATAACGTATGGAGCGAACGTTTCCATACAGCGGCCCGTGTGCATGTTTTTGGGTTTTAAAAATAAATTATTCATCACCAATCTAGACATTAAATCAATGAAACTCAGTCTGGCAGAAAGTAATGTCAGATGGTGAATATATGATGTGAGTACTGGCATGGTTGGCATCTCGTGTAATATAGCACTTATAGTAGAGTATAAACTAGAGTATGAGGCTACTGCTTGATGACAGATTGCTGCCATACAGTAATAATCACCCTTAGCTTTATGTTGAAATCCTGACTTTATATTTATATTTTATGTTAATCATCAGTTCAATAATACTAAGGCATGGCCAATCATATATTGATATTTTGTATGATATTAACATAAAATGGATGTTCTTTAATGTTATTATAAATGCATCTGGTCCCTCGGTGACCAAATCGTTAGAGGTACCCTAGCTGAATGATAAGTTTGACTAACTATTACCATTTATATGCGAAATATATTGTAAACCAAATATTTTCAGAGAAAATAAACCTTAAAACAAATATGATTCAGGGTAAAAAATATGGATTCATGGAAATTCCAAGGTTCAAAACACTTCTCCTAAGTCAGATAAAGTCTCGTTCGAAAAACGTCCGACTTAAAACATCTACGAACTTGTAGACAGCTCGTCGACAGCTTGGGAGCTAGCTGAAACATTTTATCCAAGTCGCCGAGTCCTTAACGAGTTGGGAAAATCCGAACAATGCTCTTACGAGTACCAATATCCGTACGAGCTCCGTACGGACTCCGTACAGGCCACGTGCGAGTTCAGCAAAATCAACTCGTACGGCGCTCGCAATGAGCGTGTAGGACAAAAGTGATCATTTACATGGTATTGTACATGTACAACTTATTCTTATAGGGAAGTTAGTTGTGACTTATAGAGTAAGTACTGGTACACAACCCAAATAACGCGTAAAGTTAACTGCCCACAATCACATACCGAAATACTGTTGTAAACACAACACAACAATACAATACAATCCATATAGACGTTGTTTTTCCCTTTCATTGTCTATTAAAGTCACACTGCGTTGACTCGGTACCATAACAGTCGACAGCGTTACAATTAACAAATAGTTTGACCAGTGAGAAATAGTGAACATGATATGTGTATTATACATGTACAGTTCGTACTTATATGCACACTAGTATATAGCGGACCATTGGACAATGCGGACCATGGGACACATTACTCTCGGAGTAACTTGTCAAGTCAACTTGAAAACAAACACTTACACTTCCTTAAACAGACGACTGATATTAAATGGTATTACAATATGATGATGATTACATATACTTTTCTATATTGATAAACAGAGATTTTACTATCCCTAGTTCAACAATACGCTCTGTACTTTGATTTATCATTGTAAATATTGTTCTAATACATGGTCGGTGTAGTCCGAGACAAATTCGTTTAGTATGTATACAAGTTAAGGAGTAATTGACAATGTAAACAGTATACAAAATGTATATACCTTCGAGCATCACCATCTCTTTCGAACAAATATGCATAACACCTATTTCCCTTTACGAATGATGTCCCCTTTTACCATTCAACAAAATTAATTCTAAGCTAATTTGTCTTGGACTATAATTGTAATGTAATTTACCCAATTATGTGTCGAGAGCATTTTACAGTTCGCATTGTGAATAATTGAACACCAAAATTAGTTAAAGCAAACTTGGCGGAATGACATTCACTGTAAGAATGTATGAAATCAAAATAAAAGAAGAAATATTTGTAAAATATGTATGCCCTCGTGGAAGCCCAATAGTCAGGAATGGTAAAGGCTACTCATACCTCAAAATCAAAAGGGGATCATCTTCATCTGCTGTTGTTTGTCAACCTATATGTAACTTGTGAAGAGCCTAGGTGAAAGCATTCGTGTGTTATTGAACCGTAATCATTTGATCGAACCACCGACCGGCACACATACATGAGCAAAGCAATATACTATCTCCCCATTTTTAAGAAGCGGACATAATAACGAATTAAATGGAGTTTTGTAACATTTACTTACAGCACCAAGGACGGTGATAACCGACAATCCATGTGTTGACATAGAAGCTTCCTTGAACGTCTTATATAGATCTATATTGTACCCGATCAACTGTAACTGAAAGTAGAAAACATCATCACATTATATTCACAGAATGTTCTAATCAGGCTAACCTATCCGGAACATTCCACTTGGACTATATGGTCTATTCATGCAGTGATACTGTATGATTTCAGCAATCTCTGTTGAGCATCAACCTTTCTCAAACAAAAAGCAAATTAACGCATCATGTCTCTACAATAGATACCATTCTTGTCTCTAACCACCTCCACGTATATATTGTAATCATGGTATATTAAAACTTCGTTATGACGAGCGTCGATATCACCAGCTACCGGCCTATCTCAAGCAAGTTTTAAAATAGTATTCGTTTGTATTATCAAAACATGCCCTTTGGTTATTTGGAAAGCACCCGATTCATTTCGAGCATTTTACCTGCCCCGATTTCTCCTCGAGATAACAAAGTTTTACTGTATTTCAAGGTTGTACAATAGTGATGATTTTGGTTTTTGTTCTCGTTTCTCAGAGATAGCAAACAAAGTTAAGAAGACGTCTTAACTGGAGTGCCCATCCCATCCGTAACATACATGTACAATGAAATAACCATATGCATGATGTGTTCTGCTTGTAGAAGCGTATATATTATGTGGATGTTTGTTTGCCACTTGAACATATATTATACGATTCATCCAAGTTAATTAAAGGTTAGAAAATAATATACATGTCTCCAGTTTAAAGTCAAGCGACGTTTGACCTGATATTGATTTACAATTGCGTATCAAGTGAACTCTCGTCTTAATTGCCAGATGGCATGTTCTGGAGGCGGTATTGGTGAATGCTACATACCAACATGTACAGTGTATAAGCCATACAGGAACGACTGCAGTACCTGACTACATACATGTACAGACACAGAACATACCGTCAGCACACAAGGTGCATTTCAAGCACGCATACATGTATATACTGCCTCGCGCAATCAATGACAAACTGCATGTGCTCTTAGGTTAACAAAGTACCATCAAGGGAGGTAATTTTTAATTGAATGGATCAATCGGAACACCTCGGCCATATTTCCAACGTAAATTTGTTTGGGAAAGAAAATACCGTACGGACGTACCGATTGGGAATGGATCACAAGGAGATATTTTCAGCCAGCACAGGTCAAATGTACCTGATGTTATATTATATTATATCCCAGTTGGACTGATATGCATTAAATCAGTAGAGCTGGTACATTGTATGTTCGCTGCATGGTGCACTAGACTTAGTATACTATGGCATGATTAGTTAATGCATCACGAAATTAACACAAGGTGCCCTTGTCCTAAGCAAAGCGCTACCGAGCGCTTTCATTCAGTTACCTCCCGTTCAATTAAACATAAAAAGGCAAGGACTACATCCCGTGGAAAGCGCTACGTACAACTTTGCTCAGGCAACGGACACCAGATATCATGTGTGTTGTTGAAATGCAGCCACAGTTCGCATGATGTGATGTCTTTCATATTAAGGTGTCATCCGTAAACGACAACTGGGAACCAGGCTATCATTGAACGCTCACATCTAGTCATTGATTATTGTTGTTTCTAAATATACAATTTCATTTTAAGCTGTTTCGTCATGCAATTTAAACCACACACTCTCCAAATATATTGAAACATTTGTAGCAAATTTAGAAATTTGACTGATCGGTAAAATAGAGGAAATAGCAACACGAGGGTAATACCATCTTGCTGATTGTAACACAACAGTAATACATTGGTCATTAATATTATATACAAAATTCAGACAAACATCTAGTACTTTTTTGTCAAACCGAGATGTCATAAATTATGAACGATTTTTTAAAGCTATAAATGATGTATCAGCATGTCGGTTTTAAGTCTTGCGCGAGAGAAAGTTCGTATAAATCTTGAACTGTTCAATATGAAATTCTAGTTAATGTATTTGTTATGATTATTCGGTTGAACATTTGTTTATGAAAACTATTAATAATGTGTAATATTGATGCGTTTCTGAGCTGGAAAGGAGAGTTTGACACAGTGACCAGACAGGCATGGAGAATGAATGACTCGCTTCGCTTAAATATACAACTGATTAAGAATGTCCCAGTCAGACATCTTACCATCGTGGAAACATGCCAGTACCCGAAGGAACTTGTTCAAAATAGATTATTTACAATCAACGAAAGACAAATATTCTAAATGTCACTTTTATTGAAAAGCAACAATATCATTACACTTGTTTCGTTCTCTTTAAAACACCACATTATTTATACATGTTTTACTTTCGTGAACAAATCTTCTTTCTACGTTGGCATGTGATAATTTAATTATTCAATAGGGATATGTAATTACTGCCTATTACCCGAACTACTTAAAATTACTTCCGCTCGATTTTATTGCAGGCTCATTCTGTTGGTTTTATCACGAAGCTGGTATGAGATAGCGACTTCTGAGCGTCGCATTGCCATATTCCCGTTTCTGAGCGCTATCTTTATTAATATTTTTTGTATTCCAATAAAACATATTATTTCCACATTAAAGTATGTTTGACAATTTGTCCATGGTCATATCAGATTACGAGGAGTTTGTGTGCCCTCTATTGTTACATCAATACAAATAAGGCAATCCATAGAATCGCGATAAAATCACATAACGCGACAGTAAATACCCTGATAGTTCATAACTGTGGCGTCGCTGGATCATGAATATTTCTAGAAGTCTTAAATGAATTGACTAGAACAATGAATGTCAATAATAGTTTGTTTATTACTCAAATGAGTACTTTAATATGTTGTTTTAACAATATAAGCAAGGTTCAGTCATGCAAGGTCCCGCGTTAAATATTCAACTTCATTTAATTATACAGATCGATTTGTTATCTTAGGCCATACAAGTTGTGTTTTATTGCAACATTAATATCAAATTATATCTTGTGATTTTAATAGGTTTGCCTTAATGTATTCGCTCAGATATGCACAGTAACACCAAAACGTGCATGTAACGAGCATATGCTCTAAAAACGGCCAACCTTTTATCACACATTTTGAAACAAATGTCAGTGGAACATTGTATCCATATCACAATATACCAGGGTCATCCTTTAATAATGGCAATCACCTAAATGCCTCCACAGAAGTTTGTTCAAAAAGAAATGTGGGGCATTCTCAAAGAATGTTACCTTAATAATGAAGTCAAGTTTGGTTGAAACTGAAATTATAATTTATGTATTTGTGATGCATTAAACAATCCAGGAAAGTAACATCATAAAATAAGATATTAGCACAAATCTGGATGATCGCTTGTTAAACCTACCTCGAAAGGAAACTGCCTCCCCGCTATAGTATGTTCCGATCCTACATAGTCATACGTGCCAAAGTGTACTTTGATATAATGTAGTCTGTAAGAATATGATAGTGGACCACCTGTGAACACAAACTTGGAACTGTTGGTGTTATTGTTTACTTCAAATGTTAAATCCACACCAGTATTAACCAGTATACCGTCAATCTGAAATAATAAAGGTCAATACATTATCATTGTAGCAGAAACGCCAATCATCTCTAATGCTCCTGTTCACTGAACACCTATATAATTAAATTATTAGACAGTTTTATATGTTTAAATAAGCGATCTTAAATTACTAGGATTATTTATTCAACTTAATTTTGCAGACAATCAGCGTTTTTGAAAGAAAATAACCCTATTTCACTAAAACTAATTAGACGGCATTTGACATAATTGACTCATTACCCATATTGGTGTCCTGCAATGCTAACTAATATGACCTGGTCCCGATCTCCCGAAACATCTAAATGAGTTAATCTATCTCAAATAGTGTTAGGTGTCTTTAAGTTTATTTCTAGGGAAAGCTTGGCTCACAATTGACATCTCAAAACAGGAAACATCATTTTGAGTGCAATTACATTAATATTTGAAAACCATCCTCCTCAGGTTTATCTCAAAGTCAGACCCTGATTTGAGAAAAATCTCAATATTTGAGATGCGATTTCCGCTTGAGCTGCTTCGGGAGATCGATGCCATTCAGTACGTATTTAGTAAGAAACCAACTTACCATATTGTCATCGTATTCAAGTGGAGTCAAATTGGGATCATATATCAACTTATCTGGGTCAATGTCTATAGGTGATTGGAATCTGCCAGTGCCACACAGAGACCAGTTCTGGTTGTGAGATCCCCAAAATTCAGGCCCTGAAACAAATGAAATCATCTGCCAGCAGTGCAAAATGCATTGTTAATACAGTACTGTTTTATTCGAATACCTAGCTAGGTCGGTAATCGGTATTCGAACCAATTGCGAAAAACGACCTAGGTCTAATATCGAGCTAGCTCGATAATCGATATTCAATGATGGTTCGAATAACGATTAACGACCTGGCTTGGTATTCAACCAAGCTCGCTATTCGTCTGGGGCTCGAATAACGATTAACGACTTGGCTTGATGCTGTTTAACATCATGCTAACATGTCTTTTCGATACCATTTGTTCCAACGTACAATTGAATAAATGTATTTCTTGTGATACACAATCAACTCATGCACTATTACAATTTCGTAAAAAAAACAATCCCAAACATGTGCACACCTTTCAGTTCAACATGAAGCTCAAACTAGTATCGACCACGTGACAGTCCATCATTTTCGATCAAATAGTAAATTTTGGTACATGTACTATGTTGTTTGTTTTGTTTTCGTTCCAGTATAAAAAGGCAACGTGGCAGTATAATACTTCTAAAATAACTCAATCTTGTATAGACAATGTGACAGTCTCATGCTCCTAAAAAATCGAACCATATAACGTAGCAAATGGAACAATAATTATACGCACTACAACCCTTTCAAAATTAGATGACAACGGTTTGTAAACATCGAGTTGTCTGTCAGTTAACTATGTTTATCTAGGATATACCTGAGTTAACGGTAGACCCCGATATTCGTTCGAATGCAATAGTTTCCTCATTAGTTTTACTTATTGAATCGACTACAGTAAATTCGTATGTTACGATACTATAATGTTTATATAGCTTCTAGCTATTTTGGTTACCAAACTGTTTGTGTGTGTGGGTAATGTATTTAATTATAGTAGACGATGAAATAGTCTGGCCTAGTATTATGTTCTCAAACATTCTTCCGCTACCAGAAATAGAAATAGGATGTAAAAAATAAACCCGTCTTTTAATTAAGTAATTAATTGTGTCCGATATCGATTTAACGTCATACATAACACGTCTAGAAGTCTTTATTGCAAACGATGTCCATTAACATTGGTCGTCCTCTCCTATTCTATTATTGCAACCTGCAAAAATACCATTACTCAACGCTGGAATGTTTGTATCTTTCGTTTGGTGTGGTGTGCGTGACTTGGGTATATTGTAATACATAGCTGCGGGATATTCCTCTAGAGGACGATAGTCACAGACAGCGTAAGAGTTATAACATCATATTCTTATACAATCCCATGTTGTAACACGAGAAAATATCCTAATTAAATGCTTCAGTTTCATGGCGAGTTCTGTGTTTTTGCTACTCCATGAAGTTTTGTTTTCCAGCATAAATATTTAATACCCTATCTAGTGGCAAGTAACAGCTGCACGAAGATAAAATGATATCAAACACCAAACCTCCCAAGTAGAATGCTTTAGTATGTGCATGACTAGTGTAATGCTGGTTTTAATACGTTACAGTGGTATACACGACCACATAAGCATATAATATAACATTACTACGAAGTCAGGAAACTGAATGATCTAACGTTTAAAAAATATGCCTAAATACGTATGCCTCGTATATTCAAATCAAAATGCACACTAATCCAACTTGTTAATATGTTTATAATGTATGGCCTAAATGTAAATGTATTTATTATTGAATAAAACTGAAAGGACAAAAATATGCTTAATAACATCTAGTGAACAACAGATGGCCATAGCCATCTTAGCGACACAGGTTTCCTAAGATTGCCCACAGACCAGCGGAAGTTTAAATGTCAAAAGGTGGTTGAACTGCTGATCTGCTGAAACAGTCCTTGAACATTATGTCCTCTGGCGACCAAACATGGCCTTCCTATGACCGTTCATAACAAGTATGCCATATTGAGACCCCTGGCGACTTATCAATATTAGTTAAATTATTCGACGTAGTGCTGTTGTTTTTTGACCCAGAGTGACCTTAAAGATAACTAAAGATTAGGTCAAAATTGTGATCTGCAGTGAACTAACAAGGTTTTTTCTACGATTTAAATAACCAGAGTTCTCCAATTACAGATCTGTGTCAAATGGTATAAAATCGCGAACATGTTCTGATTATTGTTAAAACACGTGAAGCACTAGCACGCAGTATTGTCGTAATTACAGCGGTACTAATGCTGTAGTTGCAATAAAATACATTCCTGTATTAGGCCAAGTTAGATAGGCGTTAAAATGGCACTTACTACAAGTGCGAAGAGATCTCGTAAATTGCAGTTCGTTTAGCAATGCGTCAAATTATCTTCTGGCTGTGTTTCAATCGTATAAAACTTCATTACACCAAGTGCTATTCCATGGAACACTTTACGTCATCCTTATATAATTATTTTGGCTCTTTTTTCCATCTGAACGACCGATGTAGGCCCTAAGCCTTAATCGATTATCTCCGATAAAGTTAAAATTGCAAACCTTGTTAAATATGACTTCACAAATGCGACATAAATTCATATTTCCCTGGGGATGTGCGTGCGCATACATCGCAATTTTTTGGCACTTATGCATGACGCAGCAAATAGATAATGTACGAGGGTTGTTCATTTAATTTCCGAACGATCGCCATAGCACTTGATTGGAACATACGATTGTAGTAAAATTTCGTTTCATCAGACTTAGTTACCAACTGGATTATTTGACAAAACATGAAATAAGTTTATCCAACTAAACACAAACTATGGTTACTATAGTAGCCCAACAAACGCCTACTTGCAGGTGTTTAAACTTATACACGTTTTCCTACCCGGCGCGCAAAATAACGTCGCGCTATTTTATACGTCGTAAGTGTCACTCATTGGGTTATGAAATACGCAGTTTTTAATGATAATGGTGATGAATACATGCTTGTAACACACAGAACTATATACACGTATATCGTTTGTGAGAATCGCATGTATTTTTCCGAATTTTATATCGAATATCGGGGCGAGAATCCGCACAATAAAATGTTGATATATTGAAAATGTCGCGGTAACTGGCGTTACAATTTTTTAAATATCCTATAACTTACATGTCTTTGAGGCTAGAACAATCATCCATAATGCCTATGTGACATTCTTAAACTGCAGAAAGAATTGCAGAAATATGTCCTATTGTGGTTACGATACTTTGCATACTATTTCGAGCGCATATAATTTTACTGCTGACGGGACCTGTTATTTGTAAGTTTTTCGTTACGTTCTGATGACGTCACTTTTGCGTTCCGAAGTTGTCCCTCATATAGTGCAACATCTCTTTATTTCAGCATCTATAGTTCAAATATCTTCATTTTTGCAGACAAAGTCCAACATGAAACAAGTTATGATTTAGCGATGTTTTAAATTTAACGATAGGATAGTAGTGAAGATATAGATCATTACGTAGTGCACATCAGTGATTATTAATGGGCTGCGCCTGGTGCGCGTTACTATGGTTTAAAAATGGACGATTACGGTCGGACGTGACAGAATTACGCGATAAATCGTATATCACTTTTTCACAACTGAATTCCGATTCAATATTATGTATTAATATGTGTATAATTTTTAAAACTGTATCCGTGCGGGCTCCAGTCCTATTACTTTTTGAACGTCCCTCGTAACGTAACGATTTTTACTGAGAAAATCTGCAGTGCGCCGCATATGCATTTGTGCGTTACTACGGTAACGTGTTATTCTTGCTACAAATAGTACTTTATTACGGAAATAAACGACGGCTTTTTCCTCCCACTATCCACCGACCATCCCTGGAGGGCCGTGAATGCAACTGACTGGTGCAGTAGAGTGATACAAAAAAACGCTTATAGATATATTACCGCATTTTATAACACTGATTGTACCTTAAATATGTACATACCTGAGACGCCAGAATATCCCCACCATTCCTCCCATAGTTCTGTGGCTTTTGCTGAAATATACAAAGACATTATTACTGGAATCGCCATTTAGCAAGTCGAGAATACTAAATGTATGAGGTGCTGTACACGTTTTGGAAATTTGGATAATCAATATTCCACATGATAACATCATAACTCTCTAGTTTTAAAATGTAACTATTCAATATACCGGTTACCATTGGCAGGTTGTTGTTTGGCAAACGGAAAAACTCACATAGTCTCCAGATTGGCTCAATTGTGACCCGTTAGGGGTTTGAAAGAGGTGATGCTAGCAAAGCAGTTATTTATTTTGGCCAAGTAGCAAAATTTAATGATGATACGGTGCGTTGGAGTATTCTTTTCTGGTCGCTTCTAACTAAACACTTTGCTCGGTAGAGACCAGTGAAACGTTTCACGAAGTGTATCAGTATTGTAGGTTTATTTTCAGTCCTATTTTCATGACAAATCAACAGAATGTTAACAACCCATGTTACAAATCATACTCCAGTCCTTTCATTCACCTTATACAACCAGAACAAATATATAACTGCTAACGGCATACCAATTGGTCATAACAAAATACCCGAACCCTGTATTGACCAGACACATAGTATGTAGCTGAATGTAAACATAGTACTAGTATATGGATGTGACAAGTTTCTAAACAGTCGACGGGCAGCATATGCGAGTGTGTGGGTTCGTATGTGTGTGTATGTTTGTGCTTACGTGTGTGTGCGCGTGTTTGTGTGTGCGTGTGGAGTATATATAAAGTGGTAGTTTAAATGGCTAGAATGTTGATAAGTAGGTCATGGCTGACCGATGTACTTCATGTTCACTTTGTTAAGAGGCTATGGTTCAAGCAACCATTTCAAACTGACATACGTCGTGAAATGTCGTAAAATATGGTATTAGAGAAAAAATTATAGACTATATATAAACTCAATTGTTAACCTGTAGGAAAATGTCTCATTTACAAGATATCATTTGTAATCTTAAAGTTCAACTTTTCTGCCCTGAAATAAGATGTTCGTATGAATTCCTCCTACGTGTTAAGCTGGAGTTGTTGATCAAGTTATCTGTGTAGGAAGCTCATACATGGATCAGTATCATTTACGTCTGACAAAACTATAAAATAAGAATTTTTCTCAACTAACTAGTTCATATTGATTCAAGTATTTTAAAGATATTTGTTTAAGGCGCCGAAACAATCGCCCGTTCAGCGATGATTTGTCATCTAGTCTTAGACTGAAAGCCAAATGGTTAAGCCTACAGCTTGTATGTCGTGTTATAGTGACAACATTGGCACCATAGATTTTCTACGTCTGACAGATTAATAGCTTCAAATAATGGCAAACTTTACTGGCATCATATCTCATGCTTAAGGAATATTCATCATTATAAAATCGTTATTTTAGCAGCTTACACAGCTTGAGAGGATTCTTAAAAACAGTACAAGCAGGAATAACATACGCCTTTATAGATTGTATGACTCGACGAGAACGAAACATAGAAGAATGTTTCATAGTGGACCGCCGAATCAGTCCCATTTACATGTCCGAATGGCAATTCTGAAACTTCTGATTACTGAGCGACAACTTTACATACATGTAGCTCTGTCTGATTTTTCCAGTTAACATTTTCTAGAAGACCAAGCTTTCAGTTATACATCAAATTATGAATTTAGCTTTTTTATTTTGACAATTTAGATATTTATGTTTATATTTTATTCCATTTTATTTCATGGTGAATTATTCCCTGATAATTTTACTGTCAATAATTTCACTCAACCGGACTACTTTTTTAGCAAGTTTCCCCGCAGTCAAAATTAAAAATAATAATCAAGCATTTTCACTTGTTCTCGTAATATAAGTACACACATCATTTACTGGCCTTGTTGTTAAATAAAAGGGCAACTTTCTGTAGAGCATCATGATATTGAAAACGATTCTTGGAATGGTAGATGACGTTTCAGCATCAATCGAAATGTGTGATATGTTTACCTCCAGTACTTTGATTTGCTGGGATGATAACTTTCAATAACCATATTACACTAGGAGGAGAATCTTCAATATTTTTTTCAAGTTGATATTTAAATATCTTTATTGGAAATGTTTAAAGGGAGACTCTATAATAAGACAATGTATTGATGTATCTTGGGGATTGAGAAACACTAGACAAACGCAGACATACTTTAAAGGAAATATGTTACAAGACATATATAAGATAGGATAGGGCTTTTATTTGAAATTTTCGACATAAAATACTTTCATTTTGACACATTGTTGAAATGCGGGTATAATAACTGTCTAGTCAGCATTTTTCACTCGCTAAGTCAACATGGGAATATGCTTACATAGCTACATGTAACATCAGCTAGTGATTATTCTAGAACGGAATAGCAGGGCGCTCCGCCCCGCCCGTTTTTAACTCCGCCCTTTTGCCCGAATTTGGCAAGTATGCCTTTTTGAACCGCCCTTTTTGCCCCAAAACGCCTTTTGGAACAACCCTTTTGTCCAAATATGCCTTAAATCAACATGTCATTCAAACAACATTCGATTAAAGTTGCTGATAATGACATGTTAATTGTCCCCGTCGGCGAGAAGAAGTCAGTAGGGGGTTGACTCGAGGTGCGAAATTAAACAAAAGACGTAGATTAGATGACCATAAATGGTCACAATGGGGTGTAAATCCACTGAAAACGATAATTAGACCACAGCTTACTGTAACTGACCAATCAACAAGCAGAAAAAGTGTTGAATAAATCCCATCAATTTTTTTATACAACACTTTTCTGTGGTATATAGAAAAAGTGTTGTATATAAACTTACATTGATTTATCCAATACTATTTAGGCCAAGCAAAATAATCCACCAAATCAGGAATTTATAGCTTTATTGTAAACACAATCCATCGACAAGTGTGATTGTAACAATGAAGTTAAGCATTTACAATCACTATACATGCATATATCCAATACAAACATCAAACATAGAGTTTAAAGAGGATGTAGCGGCGTTTTCAATGACTTAAAATTGTTATGCTACTTTATCTATATTTTGTGTAACTAGAGTAAAGTATCATTAAAGTACAGAATAATTTATTGCTGAAGCAGTAAGAATTACAATAGTATTGATTATAAAACATATACATTCACTTAAATACTATTTAAGCAGTTAAGTATATAAAAAACCATTGTTCATTAGTGAACTATTCAGTTATAACATAAGAGTTTTCTGCTCTTTTACAAAATCGGTATGCCAAAAATGAAAAAAAAACGTGCCGTGAAATAACATTTTTAGTTTTTTTCTACATTTTACTGCTGCTTACAAAAATGTTTTGACTGGTGATTTTACAGTGTAATCAACATCTTTCTGACGCCTTTAAAAAACTATGATAGCAGATATACAGTCAGGTACTTCTATCACTCGGCCTTGATAAGCGTTGTCGAGAGGACTAGTTTAGCTGTAGGCTGGAGCAATGGAGGCGTCTTCGATGGAGTTTGTAGTTTGGATGAGAAGTTACGCTGCAGTGTATTTAATGGTTGTTTATAATCTTACACAGCAGTGCTTCTATGCCCACTGCGTGCCAATATTGCTTGTTCGTCAAAATTGTTTTCATATAGACGGATACCCTGTATATTTAAATGATGAAAAAGTTGTCCTGGTAATATCTTAGAATTACGTCATTGTGCATATTGCTCGTATGCTGAACATGACCAAGAATGTTGCTTTCTGGTATATTTCGCCAGACGCTGTTCTGAATGCGGTTGCACGTCCTTAAACCTGTGATTTTCATTCAGATCTTTGACTAAAAGGTCTCAGGATGGAAGATGCTTGATCTGCGTAACCGTGATTACGTTCTCAAACTCCAAAAACGTACTACATGTCGACGGCTTAGAATGAGAAGGTCGTAACTACAAAATCGATATATTGAGAAAACATCATGCATGCAAGAGAAAACTGTAATTTATTCTTTAACAATAGGAAAACAAGTTTTTAAAACTTCATTTTGGTCAACATGACAATTTCAGATTTTCATTAAAATAGGCTCATAAGAAGCGCGCTGTGAAGCAGATTTCAAATATGCATGAGCCTTATAAAGTCGTAAGTAGTAGTTACGACCTTCTTATTCTAAGCCATCGATGTAGTAGTTTCATCAAGTAAATCAAATTCCACTACTTGTTTTTAAAAGCACATGCATGTACACTTGCTTTAAAAAAGATATGTAAAATATGTACTATACTGAAAGAAAGTTGACCAATTGAATGTTACCAACGAAAACACAAAATACCCGTGCATCAAACATTCCTTGATTTGATTTTATGAATGGCTAATGTAAACGATTTGGGGATATTGTGTTTACTAAGTATTAATCATAGTATTAGTAGTTGATTGTTGTGCAAATTGTATCTGAGAAACTAACATTTTTAGCTGTGGTCTAAGACAGATAGATCTCTCGTAAGTGTTGAGTATGAAAACATAAAATCTCGCAGAGCTCGATTTAGTTTTCATACCCAACACTTACTCGTGTTCTATCCTATACGTAATTACCTCGAACACGTTTTAATCCGTTAATTACCCTTTATTATGCTCACGCGCGATGATCCATGCAGTTTGACTGACGAAAATTAAAATTAGTCACAAATAGTCGATCCGTAAAATTGCCGACGGAAAACATAATCCAAAGGCCAATTGTAATGTTAAATCGCATATTTGCATGTAATTGAAGTAACAAAACTGTTTATAAGTGAACACAGTTGCGTTTGACTGGCTAAATGAATTTATGCGAAAATATGCCGACATACGTGTCACGTGACTACGTGTGTTCTGCAAAATATGCCGTGTTAGGTTTTACGAATGTAAAACATTCTGGGGATGACGACGCGTGTAAACTACGAGCTTTTAAGGCAAATCTAAGTGTATTTGACAAATCTATGAAAGTTTAAACGCATAAATTAGAATTAAATGGTCGAAAGTACGCTGTCATTGATATGCAAGTTTTCTAAGTTCGGATAGTCACGTATTTTCGGATACGTTGATTTACGCTGAATATTGGCCATTCTCTGGCAAATAAGCGCTACATACGAGGATCAGCTATTGTTGTAAATTTTCCTATCATAGCTAGTTTACTGCAGTTCGTCTGTCTTGGAATTATGTAAAGCTAATATACTGCTTATTTCATAACAATAATAATTCTAAAACGACATCAGAAATCCTCGATTAATTAGTTGATACTCATACATAAGACGGAAAACAACATCTGGTTAATATAACTCATGTAATAAAGATTATTAACATTGTTTGACGAAGATAATGATTCAATTTCCTTATGCAATTATACTCGGTGTCGTGATGTAACTTACTGTCAGCACAAATCATACACAAGCACTGCAACATTAGGTAGCAACACGGCGCAACTCATATCAACTTCGTAAATTCTTAATAAAGCATTTAATCAATTCTTTCATATAAATGTTTAGGAAAGAATAAAACTTTATCAAATTTAGTAGTTTTTTAAATAACGTGGAATCAATTTAGGACTTTCAAATACCGTGTATAATGGTTAGAACACAAACATAGTTTGAAATGAGCTGTTCGGTAGGAAAACGTTGAATATCCAGTATATTGGAACGAAACGCTTCTTTACCTCCTTTATAAGGGTCATAAATTACGTCTATGAATCCCATATTTGTGTCGAACTATGTTACAGTACATTCATTATCTACAAATTGTCACGACATCTACTACCAATGTGACGGCATACGTCAGAAATCACTCGTGGTATTAAAGCAGTTCAATAATAAGTACAGTAGGCTGAGCTCTGGATTGTCATACAGGGTGTCCAAACAGAAAGGAAGTATACAGTTTAGTAGCCCCTGAGAATATGACAAATACTTGGATGTTATGACTAGATAGAAAATTGTTATTATTGAATGTTTTTTAAATGTTTTTTTAAATAATCTCAAGCACCATTTTCAAGTTGAAAACGAAACTTTAACGAAAACACAATAGGGTACAGAATGCACACAAACAGTCAAATTCCGAAAGGAGATGCCACGATGACAATTACAAAAACGAAAACAATGCAAGTGCACAGCTACAGCTTTCTTACTCAAGCAGCCTGTCGCAACTATGGAGAGTAAGAGCCAGCAGACTCAACGATGATTCCCTACTGTCGCTTCAAAAAGTAATATTGATAAGGAACTGTCCACTGGAAACAATAGCAGGGAGTACAGTTAACTCAGATAGCATGAACCTGACGGGCGAGCATATGTTTATAACCGTTCTCATTAAATTGTAACTGACTTAAGTAACACTTTGTGTATTTGCAAATACACTTTATGACAGTAACAAATATATGTGTTCATGACACCGAATTCGCAAGAGGACAAATACGTGATAAACACAGTACTACAAACAGGAATAATGCTATCCGAAATACCGTGAAAGGCTGGAAATGTGTAAAGGTGTAAGGTTACTAATGTCACAGTGATAACGATGTACAATAGACAGCTGTTCCAGTCAGGTCACTTCATTTAGAACACTGTGTATGACTATTTTATGCCCCCAATGTGACGTCTGTTTGTAAACTAGTTTAAAATATAAGCGTTTTTCTAATCTAAGGCCATGCTATATTACTACAGACGTTTAATGCCATGTACACATTCAGTATTTTAGTCATTGTTATAGTAACCTATCAATTGATTAGTCAGGACTGGATTACTATTATAGATATATATAAGCTAACATGAATGTTCAGCGCTGCATTTACGAGTCCTTTTCTCTTTATAACGATCCACATCAATAGTCAAACGCTGTACCAGACCGTCCAATATGAATACTTCACTGCATTGGACTCGTCAACCAGGTTAATTCAATAGTCAAACACTGCAAAGGACAGTCCACGCAGGGGTCGATCGCTGTTTTATCAGAAGTTTATCACAACATAAGACCGTCCATTTAGTAATCAAACACTGCATCAGACCGTCCAATCAAGAGTCAATCACTGCATCAGACCGTCAAATCAAGAGTCAATCACTGCATCACACCGTCCAATCGAGAGTCAAACACTGCATCAGACCGTCCAATCAAGAGTCAATCACTGCATCAGACCGTCCAATCAAGAGTCAATCACTGCATCAGACCGTCCAATCGAGAGTCAATCACTGCATCAGACCGTCCAATCAAGAGTCAATCACTGCATCAGACCGTCAAATCAAGAGTCAATCACTGAATCAGACCGTCCAATCAAGAGTCAATCACTGCATCAGACCGTCCAATCGAGAGTCAATCACTGCATCAGACCGTCCAATCAAGAGTCAATCACTGCATCAGACCGTCCAATCGAGAGTCAATCACTGCATCAGACCGTCCAATCGAGAGTCAATCACTGCAACAGACCGTCCAATCGAGAGTCAATCACTGCATCAGACCGTCCAATCAAGAGTCAATCACTGCATCAGACCGTCCAATCGAGAGTCAATCACTGCATCAGACCGTCCAATCAAGAGTCAATCACTGAATCAGACCGTCCAATCAAGAGTCAATCACTGACTCAGACCGTCCAATCAAGAGTCAATCACTGCATCAGACCGTCCAATCAAGAGTCAAAATCAAGAGTCAATCACTGACTCAGACCGTCCAATCAAGAGTCAAAATCAAGAGTCAATCACTGCATCGGACCGTCCAATCGGCAATCACTTGGCCTATTAGTTGACCATATGACCAGCGAGTATAAAGATAAGGCTCAGATGTTTCTCGGCACTGACATTGATAACATTGACAACAAACATGAAAGTATTCGTGTTGTTTTTTGCTGTAGCAGTTGCTGTTGGTAAGTGGTTGTTTGTGTTTTGTTATAGGTGATGAGAAGAGCATCTTTATAATTTATTCAGATAAAAAGTATTATTTTAACAATATATATATATTGGATTGATTTGCTACTAATTATTTATAATATCTTCTTACTAGATCTACACAGATGATATAATCTGGCGTATTTCTAGAATAAGACTATCGGTATGATACCTCACCTTCAATCATTACCAGATACATCAATAAATTGTTTTTTATTATCCATATAATACATAGTGCCAGCAAGACAGAAACTTTCAATAATATAAATACATTTTACTTGATTTGTTAAGAAAATTATAATTTCTCTCCGTCTGCGACGCAGTAACTTGAAGGGCAAATGTGTCAACAGCAGATTTATCCTATGCTAGACGTGCCACTGCCTGAACAAGCCCCAGTTTGGTACGGCGTCAATAATGGCGTTATCTGTATAAACCTGTATCGGTATTTATAAAGCATCTTAAGTGAAAACTTAGACATTTCTTAAAATCTCAAAGTTTACTTAAGTGTATCAGCTAAACAGGAAAATAAATATTAACAATTATTTACAATGTTAGGAAGCATTATGTAAAGAGCTACAGTACTTATACATGTATAGAAAACATGGGCTGTTATTCGTTTCTTGTGAAATATGGGCAGACCAATATTTTAACTAAAGTCAAAATATTTAAGTTTTCACTTAAGATGCTTTATAAATTGCGACCCAGAATACATGGTTTTACAGATTATTGTGTGTTTTGCTGCCTTAGCTGTAGTATCATACCATCGCTTTAGTGACATAAGTTCATTTTGATTTTAGCACATGCCAACGAGTGTGTAAATCATGACCCAAGCATGTGTTCGGTGATGTGTCCATCAGGAGAGGCTAAAGCTTGTGAACATGGCGTCTGTACTTGCTGTAAGTATACTCGCAGTTCCAATAATTAGCAATACTAAGTGGACTGGTACTCGACCAGAGAAGTACTTTATAAATAGCCGTTGCCTATAATCTATATACCATGTTGTGTAGCAGGAAAAGCAATCGCTCGACTTTGAAGTTCCCGCATAGTATTATAATCTTAGGTATATGTTTTATATTCGTCCAATGAAAACGCTTGTTTGTTTCGAATTTGTCAATAAAACCTGAAGTTGTGGGGGTTGAAATGACGCAAAAACAATTTCGTGAAATATCTCATTATTTCTATGCTATACCATTAACTTTCTGACTTCTATCTCGAACCCGAAACTGTCTGTGCCGTATATCAGAAATGTCCGTCCCAATTGAGGGACTATTTTCCCATTAGACACGATCTTTATAAAGATTACAGGCAATGTCTATTTAACACATATTTCATTGGTCGAGTGCCAGTGAGTGTATGTCATTGGAGTTAAGAGAATTATTTGACTTTTTTCACTTTGTTTATGCAATTTGGGAGCACCAATCGTGCCTCCTTGAATAATTATGTAATTTGTTTATGTAAATTTAATCATACTTTGGCAGCTGTGAACAGCGTCCACTTGTCATTGTGAAGCATTGTTGTAGTTCAAAACATTAACTTATTTTTTACAGCACTTTTGAACGTGTAATTTACATTTAAAAAGGGCTAGGCTATATAAAGTTGGTATAATAATATGAATGTAGGAACAACTGCTTATCAACAACATTATCATATTTACAAAAGCGTACTAGAAAACAGTCACCCTGTTTTACAAATCCGGTGTTTGTCACAGTTCTAACTGGTTGTGTATTCATTTTCTTTCATTTTCAGCTACATCTTGTGTCCAAGCCAGTGACTGTGCAAAGTGCCCAGCTCACACTGACCCAATGGGACATGCACCTCACGAAGAAGTACATTGTCTAGATGGTGCCTGTGTCTGCATGCCTGTACATCACGGACCCGGTGCTCCTTAACCATTTGTGTTTGTTAACTTACTTTAAACAATACAATAAAATTGGCAAAGTTCCATGTAGTTGTTTTGCTACAGATTTTAAAATCAGTTGTCCAGATATGAATCATATACAATGTACACATCTGTAACAGATTGTTTACATCTGCATCTTTAAATATCTCATATTCTTTTCAATGGAGGCTAATTGCTTGCTGAATGTTTTAAGCAATTTGTTTGCAAGCGGACTATAATATATTTTCTATAGTTATATAGGAGGCTGGTAAAAAACGACACCGGCTGTTGATAGGATCCAACATTTTGCAAAAGCTTAACATGGATTAACCAGTTTGAGTGTATATACTTGATGTTTGGTAAAAGTATAGCGAGTTTCGGGAAATCCTTATATTATAATGTATACATCATATTCTGTCCGATATTATATTGACGTATATAATCATAGTCACATATATTGCCTTTTACAATATCTTCAAATAAATATGTTTCCACATGGTCTATTATGGTCTACGGTTCACATTGTCTCCCACTATAAAGATAAGAAGCAGACTTGACGGTCACACTTGTTCATTTGTCAACGAACAGAAAACATGAAGGTCTTGGTTGTTATCTTTGCTGTTACAGTCGCTGTCGGTAAGAACTGCTTGTTCGTATTGTTGAAACATTTCATTGTATTGGGGTATTATTTTACTTTCAAATACACTTTGAGGCTGAGCATTTTCTATTCCTAATACTTTTTTTGTTTTTAAACGTTACTGTATCCAATATTTATATCTTACGATTCAGTGAAATTTGTCCAGCGATCAGTTAAATAAATAATTCCACGATGATTCCACGTGAAAATCGTGAAACAGCGTTAACTAAAATTACACGCTGACATTTTCATTCAATTCATTTCCATAAACACAAAGTTTGAACATATACATACACGAATAAGGATGCGTATCTTAATTGACTCCGTGACTTTGGTTCTATCAACACTGTCATCTCAACGTGTTTACTTATTTTCTGTTTGAATATTAGTAATATTGGCATTCCAAAAAGTAAACTTATGTGCTATGTAATCGTTTAACCTTCTACAGGATTTTAGAGCCATGATATGTTCCACCTGTTCATCTGTCTAATCAGCGTTCAAATTTGCCTACGTCATTTCAATACAATTACTGGACGGATTTCAACGTGTGTGAATAAGAGCGGCACAATATATTATTCGATAAACATTCACTGAGATTGTCCTTCAAACGTGACGCCAATGCGACAACATGTTATAGCCTAAACGCCTAGGACGACACGTTCTTAGCTGATTGAAAACTGTACGTTTTAACCCGGACCAGATTTCGTGAATTCCCAATTTTAAGCAACCATAAATTAATTGCTTTCGTTTCTTTAATATTGTCTGTTATGACAAAAAATATGTTGAAACAATAGCACACATTTTATAAATACATGTGTTGCAAATTTTAACAGAATATACTGACTAAATACTGATATATTGAGATATGTCAAAGTTCGCAGTTATAAGTGCCTCAATGTGTATTGACGCTTACTGTAATCAATGAAAACGTTATACATGTATAGCAGCATATTGTCACAAGGACAGCTGCCCTTGAATTCCGAAATACAATGTATCAACTGACGCCAGTTGATGTTACGTAATATTTGATAATTCAAGATATTTACACAACAACAGAACAAACATTAATGTTGTTCTTTCTTTTTATCCGCTTATTTACTGATTCTTAAATTTACGGCGACTACTCGGTCGCCCGGCCTTGTTTTCTTGAAAAACAATGTAAACTTTCATCAGTTGAAAACTTCACCACAATATGCCGACATGTCCATTTCAAAGTGTACTTACACACGGACCTGAGCGGACTGGCATGGAACAGTGCGTCTTTTATAGACGTGTATAAATATGTATTGCAGAAATGTGAAATTCTACCTTTGTGATTATTTTAGCGTACGCCAATGAGTGTGTAAACCACGACCCTACTACATGTTCTAATTCTTGTCCAGACGCTAACGAGGCTAAAGCTTGTCAACATAACATCTGTACTTGTCGTAAGTATTATACTTTAGTTAGTACTTACGGTGGGGTGACAATCCCAGAAAAAATAAGTTGGGGTATACTCCGCCTGCTTACAAGACATGTCATACACCAAAATGTTCGGGAAATTATGTTGTATCTGAGACTACCGGCATAAATTGTTAAATATGGTAGCGTTCCGAGAAATCCAAGATGGCCTACTTTTTCACAGTACTAGCATGATATTGCACCAACCGTGCCCAATGCTATAACATGTTATTTCAACCCTCTCCAGTAACATTTATGTTCTCTATCACCAAAAAAACATCATTTAGATACAAAGAAATTTGTCTTGAAATGTTTACATTTTGGTACAGCCCACGTCGGTGGTTTAACCAAGAGTGTTTAGGCAACTCCGGTCGATGTTTATTAATATCACATTATCCTTACCGCACTATATCCTAACATGGCTAATTGTTTGTTACTTAATATCCTTTTTCAGTTCCAACATGTGCATCTGATGCAGATGGCTGCCGTGGTCCTTGCCAAAGTTCCGACCCTAATGGACATATGCACCCCGGAGAGAAGCATTGTATCGATGGTGCATGTGTTTGTACCGGTCACCATCCAGGACCAGCTGGTCGTTAAATTATGTTAACTCATCTTTAACAATAGAATAAAGCTACAATGTAGTTATTATAAACGTTTTGTTGTTTCGATCTGAATTTTGCGCCAAATTAGTTTTACTGCTAAGCTATGTCAGTACTTGGTCTGCGTCGGATCAGATATGGATATTGTGCACTTTGTTCTTGATAACACAAACATTTCTTCAGGAGTCTGAACTACATCTTAAAGTACACACTCTGTAGTTTAGAATAACACGGGTAGATAGCAACGCAAACAATACGAGTTTCTTACATCATTGGTATTAATTAAAGGATTACATTATATTGTACTACATGACTGTATGGGTAGTTATTTTTTTGCAACATTGCTTGTCCTATTGCAATATTGTTAAACTGTAACAAAAATGTCATAACACACAATTTACATTGGTTGCACTTGTCAGATATCATTTTAAACATTATTCCAACAAGAAAGAACATAATTTATCTAAACTCTGAAAGTTGTGACTTATGCTGTTTTGTCTGGTCTCCCGACCAGAAATCTTGTGTGCATGTGCTAGTTATTCACAATATGTACCAAGCTATGTTAACAAACTCATATGGAGCCCTAGACTGGATCCCTATGCCTTCTCTAACAAGTCAATGTTCGGTGTCATTTTCGCAGGCAGTTTGGCGAGAGTCTTCAGAATGAAAATTGAGTGATTCGCATCTGTTATGATGGCCGAACATGATCGGCTTGGTGGGTGTTTGGTGATTGCTTTGGCTAGAATCAGCGTACATGGACATACAGACCTGTACTTCCTTGAAAACGGCTTCATAACATATATCATGTACATCAATGAATTCTTGAACGCTTATGTTCGCCAGCATGCATTTTATTGACGATTATGCTCTTCAACAAAGGGCTCGTGTCACCAATGCATACCTATAGAAATTAACAGCCGCTCGCTTGGACTGGCCTGCTCGAACCTCGGAATAAGTTTAAATCGAAGACACCTGGGACGTTCTTCAGGCAGCAATGTCAACTCGACCTAAACTAAACAGCACAAAGCTCTGAGCTCTGCTAGAGCAATGGGTCAGAATCCTGCAAAGCAAAATTCCAAGTCTAATTTCCAGTATGCGACAGTGATGTCAATCTGTTATAAATGCATGCGGATGCTATACAGGTTTCTTAAATTTATATTGACTCTACTAACTATTATTCCGTAAAACAACTCCTTCTATTTCTATTCTCACACGTACCAACAAAATATTGTATTTCAACCCCAACCGTGTCAAATTAGTCGTAACCCATCAATTATTTGTTATTTTCTATCGTTTAGGTGTTAGGTACAGAAAATATCGAAGCTGAATTTAAATCCGTTACAAACATTTTCCATCATATAAAACAACAATGATACACCAAGGATAAATCTTAAAATTTTGAGTTATACATATACTTATGGTGTCCCAAAAACGGGAACCTACCTAAACCCTTATAATTTATAAAAAAATACAGAACAACGATCCTGTATAGTCCAGTTAGAATATTTTGCGAGTGACGTACCCGTTTATGTGTACCCAAAAGACTAAACTCATTGCTTAAACAAATACATCGACACATGCATATCAGCCTCATTTTCAACAGCTATCGATCACTTTAAAATACTAGTACTTCCAGACGAAAACATTATTCAAAGATTCTGTCTAAGAAGTTCTTTGCGAAATAATTAAAGTTCGAATGTTCATTAACTTTCACGAATTAATATTGTAGTGAAAGTATAGGTTTTTTATACAGTTTTCTAACGCTCAAGGATTACTGCAATACGATATGTGTATGGATGGCGGAAACTAGACTACAATGTATGATGGAGGATTTGACGCTTGTTTTAAGCTGATTATAACATTCTCTCTAGACACCCATTTGAGTTTAACGTTCAACTTGATGGTGTAATATTGTGCGGTAAGTCCCAGTGCGACATGTCATAGCATAACTCGTTAGTTTGTGTTTAAGCTTGACAAATGAATTAAATGAAGCATTAAGCATGAGGAGATGATGATAGTATTACTGCTATCATCACACCCGTTCATTGATTGATAGCGAATTATTACACTCTACTAAAAATATCATCCATTCAATCTCATGGTGTGAGGAGCAGAATACTCCGCATCAAACAAACCGCGCACAGGGAGCACAGCGCATATCCTAGTAATAATGTCAAAATGCAACCTACGATATAGGTAGGAAAAACATAACTATATCATTTTATATGCGAGCTTTCCGGTGTCAATTTCTAAGAACTAAATACTGTTAGTTAATGATGTGTTTCTATCAAAACCATAACTATACTCTTGTAGCGAAGCGGATTTCCATCACTTAAGTAATGTGTACGTGTGCACTGTTGATTATCAATCATAACAATATGTTAGTAACGTTACTTGTGCACTTGAACTATTTACATAAATCTGAGAGGTAATGTAACGTGATTGCTAATTAATGGAATCCATATTTACAGTTAGTCTTTTGACTAATGCGACACTAGTTTACAGATACAGTAACTCCCGTATTTTTCCGTGTATGATTGGATGATTATTTACCTCTAGAGCAGCTGATGTGATATTTTCACGATTGGCGTGGCCACGAGTGAAAATTTAAGTCAACTGCTCACGAGGTGAATTATCAGCCGATCATACACGGAAAAATACTAATATTCTATTTATTTTATGCTTCAAATAGCTTAAATGATAGAAATACTCCACTTTATACCCAAAATGTTTTGCGTGACGTCGTTTTCCCGCCATGCACGCGTCGAGTTGCAATCAAGTAGTTCTTCCGCAGTGGCTTCATTTCGTCCATTTGTTTTACATTGATGTACAAATAATGTTCTGTCATTTGTTAAAAATTAAGAGAGCATGTGAAAATGCTTATTATTTTATTTTTGGCGGCGGAAAATTTGTTTTAAAACAATAGTCCGTTTGCGTGAAATTATGAACTGTGAAATTATCGGGGAATAATCTACCGTTATTCCGCCGTAAACACCGATAAGCGTGAAATAATAAGAAATATCAAATATCTAAGAAAATAGAAATGTTGGAAAGTTGTAGCGAATCTCACGACCTCTCGCATCAGGTATTCTGAAATATCGCAACAGGTTTTCTGAAATTGCACGTTCATGATCCTTGTCATTATATCTTTGTTTAGTGGAATACGTTCATGCAAAATATTTATTATTCAGTTGTCGGTGCTTTTTTGTTTCCACTTGTCCTTGGAAGTTAATTTCCTCTGCCCTCTTTTTAATGACAATCGCCCAACCTTTTGTCATCAGTTGTTTCTTGCGTAGATGCTGGATGAGATACTTTTTAATAAGGTCACTATGCTGTTTGGTCACTATTATGAACGTTTTTGGCATATATATTTTAGAACTACATGTAAAGCCTAATAATATGCCCCTCATTTATTGTTTCGGTTTGCCCCTTCTGCTTGGCGAGCAACTTTATTAAATTAGGTTACTTTGTGGTTATGCCTTGTTTTGTCGCTGAGGTCATATTGTTGGCATATTCTGGAACAGTATGCATCTAGAAATATGTAATATTATTTCCCGCCCTATTCCTACCTTGCACATTATTGTAAACTATGTCAAGTCGTAGTTGTGCCTCTTACGGTCGTATTAACGTTAGGTCACTGTCACTGTGTTGTAAACTAGGTCATGGTGTAGTTGTGTTTCATTTGGTCGCCGTTTTGACACGGGTTTGTGCGGTTGGGTCGCCGTGCTGCGGGGCGTTGGGGAACTTGTTTGGGTACTGGCTACGTTTCATTCGGTCTCACGCAATAACCGCCATTCTATAATGTCTTAATGAAATTCGGGCATCCTGCATTTTTCGGCGAGGACTTGGATTTTTGATGGTTTCTTTGGCTTGTGTGTGGTTATTGCTCAGAGCAGTTGTGTTGTGGTGTTTCTTATTTCTGTGGTCGGCTGGCTAATAGGTTGAGTGCTACTTTCCCTGTCTGATTTTCTCGTACCTTTTTACAACGGAATCCCATTTATTGAAGTCAGTTTCCTTGTCAACTTAAGTCACAGCATCTATATTTGTAGTAACTGTGACATCGACCTTACCGACCCAATTTTCAATCACAAGTGACTAACACATCTTATGTAATCATGATGCATCATTTCTAACTTAATTATCCTGCAGAAACGAATTGTGCACGACAGTCTTTAAGCCTATCCACGCATCCTGTTTTCTTTAGAAAAACTGGTTAAACCCAAATTAGTATTGCTTCAAAAGTACTTTGATAATGTAGCAAAACAAACCAAGAAACAGAACGAAGGTATTTTCTTGATTAGATTATTTGCTTTTACCAACAAATCATTTCGTACACATAAAATAGCACGTTCATAATTAATTGGTACATTTGGTTTGAAATGATTTCTATGTATTTAATTAAACTATTCCAGTCCGATGTCTTGTTTCCCTACTAAAATAGGGAACAAAAAAGAAATGTATTTCTTCCAAATAAATACGATACTAATTCTTGTTTAATCAAATATTTCATTTGTCACCCGAATATGTATTTAATTATGTAGCTTAGAAGGCGCATGCTTCATTCATTTGTGTAAGGGTTTTTATCCATCATTGAAAATATTCTAGCTTAATTAAATCTTATAATGCATTATACGGTTACGTAATAGGAATTAGTATTTTTGTTCTGACGAGCAGCTTTAATCTATAAATAAATATCTATGTTTTGCATGTTTATGTACGTTTATCAGTAAGAGTTTATACATAGCCCTTTGAAAGTCAAATGAGAACGGTTGTAAATATGCTATCGTCCGACAGGTTAAATATGTTTTAAAGTTTTTTTAAAATATGATCATTTGTTTAAAAATGTATGAAGTATTTGGGAGACAGCATTGTGTGCATTTTTTGTAGTACTTTTTCTCCGGCAGTCAGACAGACATTTAGGTTTTTGATCAAATGATCGATACACATGTGTTACATGAATGTACCAATAATGAATTAAGATACAATACCATAGCATCTCTTCAAAATGCCGACCATACTTAACACATTTTGATATGCTGTAATCATCATCTTACGCCACCGTCCAATCAGTGGAAAAAATCACTTGATGTGAAAAACACCGAACCTGCAGTAGCTTTTAGACACGTTATCATAATATGTCATAGAATACATGTTTGTACCGCATTAAGTATTAAACAGGACACCATGGTTCATTTAGGAGTGTATTGTACAACATTGATCAAGCTGACGGTTAATCTATATTATGAAATGTCTTCTCCCCAGCCTCGTGTGTATTAAATTTTAACAGAAAGACTATCCGTGTAATAACTTGCCATTTCCATATCGCATTTTTTTCACTTTGATTAATATCATGGCAAAGATTTAATGTCATTTTTAAAATGAGATCAATGCAATTACGTAGATGTCAACATTTGAGATGAAAGCCTGGATTTAGTCTTGATATTATCTGTAAATAGTTCATCTTGATTCATAACCATTACTAATGATGTTCGTAGTATGAAATTTGTTTCCTTAATGACTTGGAGGATCGGTAAAGGTGGATCAAGACTTCACTCATTGTTATACAACTTTTCTTCCCAATATTTTGGTTATGAACAGGAAAAACAATTTCATAATCTTTAAAAATGTATGTTATGTTTAATTGCCATAAGAGAAAATGGAATTCGATTTAACGCTAGATGTATATGTGTAAAACTTTTCATATCGCATTATCTCAACGCTGATTAAAGACATTAGATGACATTTCTCATTGGCAAAAATACTAGTATTTAATATTCCGATGAATGGTTTGAGAGAAAGGTAGTATCATCGTCACGGATAACTGTCGTGGCAATCGTATTGCGTGTAACTAGAAGATATTGTCATAAACTTAGTTACACTCGTAACGTAAAATTTATAGTTTTCATTATTTCTCAACTGTTTGTATACTAGGCGACAACAATTCTGTAAATGAACTGAAAATTCCAAACTTTTGAATTGTTCACCTGAAATAATGTTTCTCTTATGCGTGTCCATTTGAGTACTGTAAGTTTTAAACTTAGGGCCATATTCACATCCTCTACTTGTTCGTCCCTCCACTCTCACTCACTAAGATAATCCGATTTAATGATCGTTTCGTCCGTGCGTTTGAGTGGGCATTCGACCTAACTAGAAATTGATATTCACAACGGTAAGTGACGCTGGAGTTGACTCGACTGAGTGGGGATTTCTCGAGGTGGCGAAACGGTCACCTGACAGTGACTCCAGCTACACTCAAGTAGGGTTATGTGAATACCGATTTAGCATACGAATGTTTGACTAATAAAGTTATTGTCTTTTTAAGATAAATAAACCAACGAACCTTAAATACACATTTTGTAATATAAATTTTGTAATATTTTGTGATCCTAAAGTAATTTTTTGAAGTTAAGTTGCAGTACATGTCTGAAATATGTGGAATTTAAATTTAGTACTTTAAGTGCGATGCTAATAAATAACATGGTGTATTGTATTTATGTGTATAATATAAGGAACATGAATACAAAAATATGCATGTACATTTATACATGGATTGATACATTTAATCATTGCCTTTTATTGCTTTTAATCCCGTGAAGATAACTAAAATATTTGCATTAGAATAAAAACGTGGTCACAAACATGTGTGTTGTTTCCGTTGCAATCATTAATGTGCAAGAATTTCGCCTGTATATTCTAGTGTAGAGTGCCCTTGTCGAGTGTTGGGATACGGGTTGGACCCCATATCACGCCACACCGAAGAAACATAACTATTGCCGGACAGAACATCTCTTTTAGTCTTTCTCAATGCACACAAACATGCAAATATGAGGAATATGCCCTCACAAGACCTTCAGTATAATAGGCAAAATTTGAAGCTCTTCTCTTTTTGTTTATTGATACAATTTAGACGAGGAATATTATTAAGAATTGTGTGTCGAGAATGATTGAAATAAATTGTAAAAAAATGTTTCGCAATTAACTTTAAATAAATAAGTACATGCATAATCTAGATGTACACTTGATATGTATTTAATTATTTATATACACCATCGTCGCTCTCAAAATGACATTCTATGAAGTACTGGCGTTCAAGTGACCTGGCTTTGCTGCGTTGTTTCTGTAGTAAGTTGCCCACCAAATGGCACAGGAGAGTGAGCTACTGATAAAAAGAGTAACCGATTCTATTTCATATGATTTCTAAATTATAAATCTGAAACTTCCTGCCCAACGGTCTGTTGAATTCATATTGTATTGATATGATATTATTGGGCCTGCTTCCACAACAATGCTGGATTATGGCACAGTATCATTTAAAACTGGTGTGCAATGTCTTACATTTAATTTGATGTTTATTTTTGTATTGTCAACATATTAATAAGTATGCGTTTAATTAACGCTACATGTAATTACATCTAAGTTTAATGTAAATGGGTCCAACTTCTTTTTATAATATTATTATCATTATTATCATTGTGTATTCAAACTAAGGTCTAATTTTTGTAAGTTCAAATAAGTATTCATCTCATATAACATAAACGTCATCAAAATTAGAATTTGACTTTTTTATTTCATGAAAATGTACCGAAACTAAAAAACCCTATTCAATAATTTATCATGGACTCGACCGTCACTCCAGCTACACTTGAGGCCCACTTAGGTTAGGGTGAGTCGAGTTGGAGTGGAGGAACGACATGTGAATACGGGCCTTAGTGTCGATTGTTTTTGTTACGAGTTAATGGTCACGCCATCACTAAATGGTTAATCGTCTATTCACGCGCAATGCGCGCGCAAAATCTTTTTCGACTTAATGTTCACTACAAGTTAGCTTTTCAAAAAACAGTTTCCAGAGCCTATTCATTTTTAAGAATTGTTTGAAGCTATAGCATATCAATGTAGATTGCAGAGCCAAGCAACTATTTAGAGAATGAAACATTAAAAGCAGTTTGACACAAACGAATAAAGTCTCACATTTCACGATAATTGATAGCGTAGGGATACGTATGCAAAGTAGTGCGTTTGCTTAATGTCTGTTGTTGTCTTACAAAACTAGATTATGTTTATATGGAATCTTAATGCAAATAATCAAAGATCTAAAAATAGATATTTGAAATGAGATGTTTGGCCTGGGGGAAAATTTGCTTTAAGAATGTTTATGAATGCATCATGTGTAAAATATGAACAAAAATAAACATTTACTGTAGAATTGAAAGCAAACCCTAGAATTTAGAAGGTTTTAAATACACACCGCAGATTTTACACAGATTGGACTTTCAAAAATCGGTTCATTTACTGATTTATTCTAGATTTTTATTTACACCAAGCTACGCCCCTGCATAGCTGTCAAAACCTGTACTAGCGACGTCACACTGGGAATTTAGCTTCAATTATGCAAATAAGTAATTTCACCGGCCAGTCCAGCGAGGCTTCTGAGGGGAATTTATGAACGCATCGTATAATTGTGTAAGTACTGGTCAGGAAGCAGATTTGTGAAATACCCGTCGGCGCCTTTAACAATTGAACATAGTGTTGAGAAGGCAAGGTTCAAAAGGGGAGAATGATAGATGTATCGTTGCAAATA
Organism: Spisula subtruncata; assembly: GCA_963678985.1. Lineage (NCBI taxonomy): Eukaryota > Metazoa > Mollusca > Bivalvia > Venerida > Mactridae > Spisula > Spisula subtruncata. The sequence goes on from OY787665.1 coordinate 12,378,559, forward strand.
AACATCCGCTCATAGTGTGGATCCTTAAGTTATCCCAGGTGCAAAAATATCCGAGGATCATATTGATTGAGTCAACGAGACGGAAATCGAATTCAATCTAACTTTTATCGTCGATAATAATTTAAACATACGTAAAACATGCCCGTATTACGAAAAACCCATTTGATTACACTTATTTATCAAAATGTTCGCTCAATTTGATTGCCAAAATGGATAATTGTGGACATAATCATGAATACGGAATATTGGATGCCCATGATGTTGTACCAAAATACTTTCTGTCGAGTAAATTAACTAGACTTAAATCGCAATTTGTATAGCGAAGGTACGTTTCCTGGAAATAAATGTGATTAACCATATTGCAGTGCATGAATGTAGTACCTTCGTCTGACGCTAAACATGATGTTAATCTTTAATTTAATAATAAAATCAGTGTGCAATTTGTAGCGGAGATTTCCATGAAGATTTTCTGTAAGTTTAATTTAAATCGATTAAGCCAATAAACAGTTTGAGAACAAATTGCATTACTTTTCGAACATCCCTTGCCAAATGCTCGTTAAATAACTTGTGTTTTCTATACTCGTTTAAGAAATGTTGGTCTCCAAAGACAACTAATGATGGATCCTATATATAAATCCACATATCTTTCTTCAACTGTTATTCTCAAAACGAGATGTTTGGTAAAATTCGTATTTATCCTCATTTTGAGCTATTTGAAACAGCTGGTAGTGTTATTGAATTTACGTTCAAGGGGCGCAATGTGGGCACAAGAATATCCGATAATTACAGTTTTATTTATCTGTAATATTGAATTGACGCTAAGAGCTGCTAAAATTGCCTATGTAGTGTGATAAATATTGCCATATTTAGGACTTGCCTCATTTCAATTTCAATAACAAATGAGAATTTGCTAATTTTAATTCATGTATCGAAACATGCATGTAATATTAAAGCGGCGCGCTAAAGGATGCGAGTGTAATTGAGAAGTGACACTTTCTGTACGTAGTATTTGCATGTAATAAATGTTAAAAACCTTCCTTAAAACTATAGAATGTATTACAGTACAGACCAATTACTTCTGTTTTATGAACAAATGTCACTCATATAGTTAAGAATAAATTTGGAGTACTGCGAACGCATGCTCTGTAGACGTTCATCTTGGTTGAGATTGTAAGGTGTCGTCAGTTTTCACTGACTCTCTTTGTTAAATTAGAAACGGTAGTGGATGACTTGTCAATCATTTTGTTGAGTCCTACATCCAGCGAGAGCGTGTCTGAGGCAGTGGGCCTTAGTACTGGAAATGTAGACGAGCTCCAGTGGTGAGTCTTGGGTGGAAATGCTTGCAATGTCAACAACCGTTGGCCCGTGACTTGTGTTTTCTCATGGCTGATTGTGAGGCCGAACATACCACATGCATCAGCAAACTTGTCCATCAGTCGTTGATGCCTTCTTCCTGATATGACGCTATGACTGCATCATCAGCGTCAACGAACAACCCTGATTTGGACTAACCTATTCTTGGTCTTGGAGCGGAACCAGGCGAAGTTAAACAGACGACCACCAGATCCATGATTGTTTCGAGATCAAGCCTGATTGATATTGTATCATAAAATAATTAACTAGTCACATTAAAGCACACTACTCGTCAAATTAACAGTTCCAGTTCAAATATAAAGGCTAGATCATTTAAAATGTTTCGCCAGTGAGAAGTGATGATTGTTTAAAAAATGATATTGCTTTTCTTAATTGAGTGTTGACATTGCAAGAACTTCATTTTCTGCCGCAGTGATTTGAAACATGATGTCGGCTATACAAATTATTGAATTGCTGGGTGTCACGATTTCCGTGACCTTTGTTTGCTGAATTAAATGAAGGCACGTAATTTCTTGTATGACTGTGTCCTCAAAATCGACACTTCAATTACTCAACCAGTCCCTCTTCATAAAACTTAAATCATATTATTTTATTTCAATAACTGAATTAATGAATGCTTCATCTGTAATGCATTTTTAAACAAAATAGTTCTGATAAATGTTTGGAAAACACGAAACGTACTTGAATTATTCAATGTAATTATACATAAATCCACACAGATGATACACCGGGAAACTCGCATCATGCTAGATGCGATTGGTAGCGTGTATAATATAATATACACCACAAACAAAACGAAAAGCGCAAAATGAACTCAGAAAATAGGAAAACTATAGCAGTGATCAATTTAAGGCGCAACATACGAAGCACGTAGTCACTGACGGCCAGGGGAAACTGTACCTGTAATGTGCGTCGACGTATGACCCTGTTCATACACCATACTGTATACAAGAGGCTGAAATGACAGTGTGAAGACATTCGCTGAAAGATCACTTTTGTCAAACAGTACTAATTATGCCTTTCAGAAAGTCTGGTAGGCACAACCTGCAACAGGCAAGCTTTAATTGCATTTCAAATCTTACAATTTTCCACTTAATCGGTTTAAATTCCTATTCTTATCAAATGTTTTAGAAACTAATCATGTTTTGTTATAATGATGTCGTTCGTAAATATTTTATACAATGGGAAGTGCATATGCGGACATCTTAAGCTACAATTACAGATTTAATTGGTTTCCTCCAATTAAACATGTCCATCATGTACAAACTTCTTGTAATTGTTCCGTTTAAATATTCAAAACAACTATTATAGCGTTTTTGTTTTAACCTATACCGACTGCTGTTGACGTTGATTGTTCTAAACAAGATATACACGTCTGACATTTGTACTTAATATATCCATGTATTATTAGGAAGAATATACCTTCTAATAATATGCTCCAACTTTAAACTGCTTATTTGGTACAAAAGCTTTTGTGGTTTCCAAGAACCTTTTCATCGTAAAATAAATAAGTCAATTCAACTTTAATTTGTTGTAGGGCGCATCAACAGCTATAGAGTCAGTTAGTGTATCGGAGAAGGTTTGGGGGGCTTTATATAGCAGTGTGTCAATGTGTCAATGGAGAATACATGTTGTAGATTACTGGTGCTTAGCCTATATTCACCATTTGCCATATGATACGTGTATATATATTATGTACACATTCACACCAAACTATGATGCATATCTAGTAAAACTATAACCCTGAAGGAGATCACAATAATGGTTGATACATAAACCTGGCTCTATATTCATCTTGACTACGGATAGAGATGTCCTTGGCTCAATGGTCGAGGCTTTCCAGTGTTTCCTGGCTGGTAACCCAAGGGTAGTCTCGCGTATAGCGATGATGTAAACCGACAGTGAATCTTACACGTTTATAGTCAATATTGCATGGACCACCCAGTGGATGCATTAATCATGCGTTGTATAAGCGCGGGGAAATTCACTAAGCCATCGTCAAAACGTTTGTTGTTGTCATTTTAAATACTGTACTGTAAACTACAACCGTCAAGCGCATGATTTTTAATTAATCGGTATTGCATTTGGATTTGAAGCCATTCATCGGTTTATGGGCCCTTGTGTATTTTTGCTTATTACGGGAATGATTAGCCAAGCAGCAAGTTAATAAAGCAATGATTGGACAATGCATAATGACCGAGAAAAGAGGCTTCATTACGAGAGATATGCAACGCATGTAGAATACGTGAACATTACATGACGACCCAGAGCGGATAAACTTCACCACTAAAATAGATGAGAATAGCATAGAAAATAATTATTGTGTCATTACATTGCCAGTACAATGCCTACATTACGTTCCAGAATACATAAATAAAAATCGGCGTTTTTGCTGCCCAGTTATGTCATTTAGTAACAACTGATTTTCATATGACTTTCTAACATTTGTTTCGGTTTTGTTTTATGTCTTCTTCACAATAAAAGTAAATGTCAAATAAATGCCCCTTATCAATCCAAAACCTGATTCTGTTGTGACGTATTCAATACAAGTTCACCCTTGGTTGTGACCTCTCTGATAATACGAGAGGTGTTCAACTTATTTATGAAGAAAACATGAACACCGATTGTGCAATATCGAATGAAAATAATTGAAATATCTCTTTTAGACCATGCGAGAAAATGTTTTAAGTTGAACATATGATCATCATACATTGAATATTTCATTTGTTTAAAGCTAAAAACAACAATTTAGTAGATGATGTTGTTTTTCCTGTTTTTAAGGCAAAATGGCCCTTTTATAAGCATCAAGAAAGTGTTGGTATTTTTTATTTTGCATTTTTAATGAGAACATCAGTAATATTTGTGGTAAGACGCGTTATTAAAGCTCTGTTTCCAGAAATTGTGAAATGGCACCAAAAATTGAAAATTGCCCAACATTGCCAAAACCTACACTATAAAGTTAAATTGGTTTTATGATATCTATGACGAATCAATTAGCAAAACGTGGTATAGTATCACAAATGGGAGTGTCCATAGAAACTATCAGTGACATTATTTCGAAACAGTTTAATGCATAGTTCTGGGAAAATGCGAAGTTCCTACGCTGAAAATCAAGAAAAACATGCCTCGCCGCCAAAAGTCTTGGAATCTAAAAATGCGAAATAAACAGCATTATGTGGAAAAATTGTTTCATTATGGGGAAGCAATGCTAAATCTTAGAGAATGTTATGATAGATTATGGTATGCTATTTTAGAAAAGGTCACAGGGATAGGGAGAAGTTCATGTTTGTCCAGCATTGTGTGTTCGCGGCCGTTTTCATGGAAAGGCATTGGGTTTGTTGTTATGGAAATACGCACATCAAAACCAATATCAAATTGACGAAATTGAAAGCTGTGGTATATGTACGAACCGTTTCAAATCAGGTTTTCAGCAAAAAAGTGTTACGTATCGTTCCTAGTGACTGTTCCAAGAACATAGTGTTTCGTCCGGATTCAGCTTCAAGTCACCGTATACAACGCCAAATAAAAAAAACTTAAGAGTATAACTTTGATATATATTATAACCAAACAGTGGATGTCGAAGTCTTCTTATGCTTTAACAATATAATTTTCCATCTGGTTGATACTAAAACAACGATTAAAGAAGGAAAATGTTAACGTAATTATTACGTGTTTTGGACCTTCAAAACGCAAATAACAACACCGTCTACCCTAATGCTGATTTTGATTTAACCGTAACGCATTGTCAATTTACAATTATTATATATACTTCTTGATACACTACTTTACACAATATAAAAGTTTTTATTCAATTTCATTGTTAGAGTAACAAAATATCGATGTTCATTTTCTGTTCATAAATGAGTTGAACACCTCTCGTACATAAATGCAAGTCTCTTTACATGTACATATGTATCCTCTTTACTAATAGTCCAGTCATTGAAGCTAAAAAATATGGTCAACCTCAAACAAATTGCAAAACAGAGTTTCTTTGCATTTTCAACATCTACAGACTATTATCAACTACAGACAAAACGTCAAATATGCGAGTTCAGTGGGGAAAATACAAAAAAATCGACATGTTTAAGGTCACTTTTGGTAGCAATTTCAGCATTTTCCTTATTTCATACTACATGGGGAATTTTAAGTTCTAATAATTCCCATGTAAGTCGATAAATATTTACTAATTGCACCTTAAAGCTTATATTTTCTGAAAGATACAACCTTCTTCTATCGAATATAAATATTGATTTTATCATCAGACAATTTACTTTTCATATATATGCCAGTCTACGTGTTGGTATTCAAATGTCGACAAAATGACTCAAAATAGCACTTGGAAGGGGAAACAAAAGTTTTACTCATTTCTTTAATATTAATCCAATTTGTTTAAAATTTACACATAACATGTGTTGTATACATGTTTGTCTAATGGAAAAAGGATATTTGTGTTTGGACAGTATACAATAATGTCAATATACAAAATGTACACGAATTTATCGATTCGGGAGAAATAGTGATTGTTCGCTTTGTCTGTTCGTCCACAATTGCATTTGTATTCACAATTTTGACTTTATGATTATGAAACTTGGTCAGAGTGATCATCTGAACAAAATTTAGGCCATGGTAGAAAATGGATGATCAAGGAAAAAAAACTAGGTCACTAGGTCAAATTGTAGCGAAACCTTGTGTAGTCGCTAGAGGTCATAATGCAGACCTTATATTTATGAAACTTGGTCACAATAATAATATCAACAAAATCTAGGTCAAAGTTATAAATTGGGTCATCCGGGGTCAAAAAGTAGGTCGCTAGTTAAAATCAAAGGAAAACGTTGTGTAGGTACAAAATTCACAATTTTGGTCTTATATTTATGCAACTTGGTCACAATGCTCATCTCAAAACATCTAAGACAAGTATGTTATTGAATAGTTTGGGTCAAAATTAGGTCATTAGGTGAAAATAATTGATGCGACTTTTTGGCGCATGAAGGTTTGTCTATTTTTTGACCTAGTGACCTAGTTTTAACTCATGATAAGTAAATATTGAATTTGACCTACATTTTGTCTTCATTATCCATGTGACATGGTTTCATAAAGATTAGGTAAAAAGGGCGCCTTCTAAAGATTTGTTCTATAATTTGGCTTAGTGACCTAGTTTTTAACTCGGGTTAATCCAATTTCATACATGACCTTGGGTTCTGTAAGGTGATCATGGTGACTAAACTTCACAAGTGTAAGGTCGAAATTGCGACCCCTGGTGACTATATCTTGTTTTTTTTTTATTTTGACCTAGTAACCTAGATCTTGGCTCCGGTTAACTCAAACTTCTATTTTACCTAGATTAGCTTTCGATGATCATTGCCGCCAAGTTTCATAAAAATCAAACCAAAATTGCGACCTCTAAGCACGATGTAAAAATAAGTTACTGGTACAAGTCAAGATTTATTTACATCAAAAGTGACAAATATCGCGAAAACATGTGACAATTCAATATATTTGTAAATATCTCAAAAAGTCCCACGAATATTCAATTAGGACATTTTGTACATTGCTAAGGATAGCTTTACGCACCATATAAACTCAAAACTGTTTGTTTTGCAATTAGTTTGAGGTTAAAAGTTAAAATGACTGGACTATAACCGTGTTACAAATCAATGTAAATTTGAATCAATTCATTTATCGGTATTATCAACTGTGAAAGTTCCGATGTATCAATGAAACCTTGATTTCAATTCCAATGGCGACTTAAGTACTTACGTGGTATAATTATATCTACCAGAATAGTTTGATTTTATGATTATAGTATGGTTATCTGTTAAATGTTTCTCACGTGCGTTTCCCCTAAACTCTGTACTTATACATTATGGTTTGATTCATCAATGAAAACTTGAAACTTCATAGGCTCATTGAACTCGGCCATACTCAATACAAACGCTATTGAAATAAATCATAATACTCCCAAGTACATGTCAATTAAATTAAATTATTTAGCAATTAACGTATTGATCAAGACTGCTGAGTTTGTGGTCATAGCTTGCACACAAGTAGTTTATTTCTCAGAGTAAACACGCATGTTGCCACAGTCAGTACCATTACTGACAGATAAATGTTTTCAAACAACCTTCCTCATCTCAACTGTGTGTCAATGACATGCAAGCATTGAAATATAATTTGTTTGCCTATCTGAATGATCACGATGTATTCATGTGTTTACCCCATCCGTGTTTTCTTCAATTACCATACAACTTAACGATTTCCTTTGATTAAAAGTTTGTTCGTTCTAAGCGTATTGATTTTAATTTGAGATTTAGTAAGACCAATTATGGCGTTTTCATCGTTCGAGTGGAAAATATGTATTCAATCGAATCTAAATTTGATTAATAAGCCTGTTCTTGTGAAACTTGTAAGTGGAAAAATTACATGATCAAATGTATTTTTACCATTGATTACCAATTTTTTAGCAACAGAAAAGCACTTGCTATGGCCCTGTCACATTAGTGCCAAGCTTGTGTTAGATATTGTAAAACTGTTTGTAGAAGTGTAATTCAAATCTATTGTGCGTGTTGATAAAAGCAACTTTCAGTTTGGCAAATATAAGGTGTGGAGAATGGATCATTTTCACAGTATAGCGTAACACTCAATCAATCAATGATTTTCTAATTGGTGTCAACCCGAGGGATACTGGCAGTTGTTTTCATGACAAATTGTCTCAAACAGTTGTGTTCACGTATTAGTATGAGAAATTATATTACTGTTGTTTTAAAATGATTTGGAGACGTCGTGCGTGATATGAATAACTAGAAAACATTTACATTTATTGAATGCCGTTGAATACGACCAGGTCATATTGATAACTTGAGAATGGTCATGCCATAACCATCCTCTTCCGATTGAAGGCCGTTATATGCCGGTCATGGAATATGACTATCATTAGCCGTAGGTACAATTTATTTCAGGTAAATGAATAACATCGAAACCGGTTTATTAATGGATACCGGACCAGAACTATATCATTCAAGTGCAGAAATTCGCTACCCAATGTTTAGTTGATATAATGTGGAGACAACGTGAGTAGTGACGTCGAAGAACCTCGGGTCATTGTCCAGACGTTCACTGCTTGCAGCTCAACACAAACATCCATTAAATAACACTACAGAAAAACCACTTTATTCTGAGCTGAATCGTGAATACAGTATATGTAACATTTAAATAGATGTTTCACATTTAAAAGATAATCTATACTGAGAGTCAAAAATTTCGCAAACGAATTAAAAATTCATTTATTTTAGATTTTTAACTCGAAAAACTTTTTACTAACACTGTCCATTGGTGTGCCCATAGTGTTCAAGTAGAACCAATTTCCGATGGCGTCCGTCACACTTGAATGATGACACCATCACAAATGGTAAAACGTCTATTTAAGCGCGTACAATAAGGAGTTTTCATTTTCGACTGAATTTTCACTTCCAATTTACTTGCAACATGTCTGTGATACGAAATACACAAATAGTTAGTCAAATTATTTGGCGATGTACGCATAATTTGATAGCAAAATTTGATAATTGTGAATATAATTGTGTAAACAACAGTCTAGAGGCTGGTGTTTCACTAAAAATACTGTGTGTCGGATAAAATTGACATGTCTCTATCATAACAAGACTGTTGTATCATATACAACAGACGGACCGAGTATATGACGTACCATGTAACAATAGGTCAAGGGTCAATGCACCAACCTAGACAGGCAATGCTGCTATAATTTCTGCACGAAACTCAACGGCATTATTTTTAGCTTAACCGTAGTCCAATCGACATTAGAATTTAAGGGACACTTTCTTTTATTTTGCGTTTTTATGATCAGCGCGCTGTTTCTTAAAATCTGATATTCCGTACAGTGTCTATTACGACTTCCACACTTGTCTATGGTCAAAGGGAGTTTATTTTGTACAATAATCGATTAGAATTACCTCCCTTCCACTACAAAAAAGTAGTAAAAGTTATGCGTAATTTGGAAGTGTGAAGTCGTGTCACATGTGGTATTGTTATGGATCAATTAATATCTTAAACTCGTCAATTGTCGTGGATTTATATCAAGTACATATCGTTATACACTTATGCTGCTGAATCACCATAAAATATTTAGCAATTCTTATTAATAAGGCGCTCAATATCTGGTTTTCGGAACTTTTGACGCTCAGTATATATTGATGCTAGACAAGATATTTCACAAAGTTGCTTGGACAAGAATGGGTACTGTAAATGGTATTCTGTTAATAAAAAGTGTAAGGATTCGACAAACCTAAAATGTGACATTATTTAAATATATGCGTTGTCTGAGTAAACCTTTAACTTGATAAGAAAGTTCGACATATTAATTCCCACCTAACCATTAGTTCACAAATTAAATAGATCGTTCTCAGACTAAATAATGATATGTCAACACATTATTCGCCGGCAAGTATTTTTAGACGTTTGTGAGAGTAGGTTCCAGGAAATGTTCGTTTTACAGTATAATATGCATTATACAACCTGTGATACATTAACTATGGTTGTCTCACAACTGTGGCTGTGTAAAACTTCTATATCATATCAATTACGTTTTATTCTGTTCTTCTATGGTTGTGGCTGTGTAATACATTGTATATATCTTATTCTGTTAGTGTATGTTTATGTTAGCTTACATCAGTTGATATTGATACACGTTTGATCCCAGTTTAAATCAGTTTCGTTATGCAGTTCTAAATCACTGACATGATATTTATGAAAAAAAATATCAAATTTGACGTCATGGTAGTAAATACGTTTCTACACTACGTCGACAGGCACGATTATACGCACGTACTTACTTTTAAGCAATTAAAGATATATCAACTTTTTGAATTCGTCCGCGGAAAGTCCCGAACTCTTTTATTTGACAGTTAAGTTCTAACCCAACTGCAAGGGTTGAGTGTGCTGGCATACTCGTATTCCTTTATATTTTGTGTATAAATACTATAGGTTAGGTTCAGATGAAAGATCATATTTAATAATGTCATTTATCGAGTCACTCTCATACAAGATAGATATTCTTGCGCGACAAGCAAGTTAGAGTATGGGGTCATACATTAATTACAATGATGCAATAAAGATTACACTGGTCGATAGATATACATAATTATATATTCTAGTACATGTACTCGTATATCATGATTGTGTTAAGAGGGCATAACTTTATCACATCATCGTCTCACTCATACACGGATAGACTGACAAGGTTAAGGAATGACATCTCTTCAGAATACTTCATTTGTGCTTTATGCCCAACAACTGTCAACTCAAGATAATTAAAATTGACAAGTTCTTCATTAGGTATTGAAAAAATTCGACTGAACCTTTGTTTGTTATATAGAATAGGCACTCATCATTAATGGTATCGATTGAGAAGTATTCTTGGGGGCTCTAGTCATCATTTAAGCTAATTATGCATCCACATCGTCAACAAGATCGCACGATATGGCAACTTGCAGGTCAATTTATTTAATATTACCAAGTTTGACGCTTGACAAACATAGGAAGTACAGTGCGGAGTATAAGTTTAATTTTTACATACATGTATGTAACTGCATCACATAAATATACATGTAAGAATACTTTACAACAACAATTATTTACTGACCACTTATATATAAAGTACTAGGGGTGTTCCAGATATATTAGGACTTTTCTCATAACCTCTTACTTAACAATCATAATTTAATGAAAATTGTCCCAAATGCATAGCAATGTATGCTCTATATGCTGAATGCAACATAATTTCGTTGTTGCTGATGATGATCATACAAAGCGTTGTCATAGAAACCATGTAACGCCAAGGCGGGTCACACTATTATTTGTCATTACCATCCTTATTAAAAATGTGAATATCAAAATAACAACTTGATAAACATTAACGCCTAATTATATGGCATTACGTGGATGACTTTGACATGCGCATGCAAACTTTCGAAGAAATCGCGCAATGTTTGTTATCGTAAGTCAGTAATTAAGAGTATGTATCAAAGCGCGTCATGTATGAAAATGACGTCAACGCCAATAAACAGAAACCACATGTTTGTCAATCATTGGTATACATTGGGAAAACCAACAGTGCTAACCAATAAAATGATGAAATATGTATGATATAGTGGCATTAAGCAGCCACTTGTGTTCTGTTGGCTCAAATTGTGTACAGATCGCGAATGTTTTAGCTGACTAATAAGCACATGTGGGGATATAAAGAATTGAGTTGTCTTTAATAAAAACTGTTCGTACCCCGGTAGGTGCTCCAACGTTTGAGCCATTTCTAACATTTTTGCAACACATTTTTGTGAACAGGGGTACGGAAACACATCTAAACAATTAGAACAGTGATATTGGATCTGTTTAGAAAGTCAGGATGACTATAAACAAAAATATTCTAATGTTTCTTTATGTTAAAATATTGCGCTTGAAATGCGACGTCATAATAACGTCACGGTGCGACCCGCCTACTTGGTACACAGTATATTTAATGTTTAAAAGATTTGTTATTTTTTAACCGATTTCTTTGATATTTCGCATATTTGTCAGTGAAAGATCAAAATTTAATTTAAACACATAGTTTGGTCAATTTCTGATTTGCCGTGCTGCTATGAAAAAGTCCTATTAATTGTGGAACACCCCACGTACAAACTAACTACGCAGATAATAGCCAATAATATTATTTCAACAGAAGTGCATTCTCACAAATATGTTGTTTGTCAAGTACATAGACACCTATGTAATTGACAAAAATACGCTGGTTGAACGAGAATGCAGAAGTGAAACACAAATTCAATTTAAACCTCATGAAATACGTACAAGGTGTTGCCTCACAGACGGAGCTAAATGATTGTATGAGGTGATAGTTCTACAGAAGCAAGTATTTAAACCACTCACGATATCGCGCACTGAGTATTTCTTTTAGAAATGATACAGAGTTTTCTTTAGCAGGCTTTTAAGCCTACAAGATCAGTCTGTAACGTAAACAAACTGCAGCATAAACTTCAATGAGGTATTTGGTTCGTTAAATGTAATTTGTTTTCTTCCAATGCGAATAACAAAAGTTTTCAAAGCCGCTCTGGTATTGGTCAGTTTGTCCAATATACTATGCAAACAAAAGCAGTCAGTGACATATTTTTGATTGTCGGGATGTGTGATGATAAGAGGACATGTAACATACAAAGGGTAGTATACAAGTATGCATAAAGAAATACTACCGACAATTTGTCTCGTTAATTGAGCTTGTCAAACGATATTTAGAATGATTTTAAGCCAAACAGAGCATAGAAGAAAACGTTTTACGAACACTTAGCGCCTTAGTGGTTCCCCACAATAGATTACACACTATATGAAACATGTAATTTAGTTCATCCACATTGTTCTGCACAACCACTTTATAGGGGGTGTCTTTCAATAAAGCGTGTGTAGGAAAGGGCAAATATAGACTAAGCATGTTGTCCAATTCCTTGGAAATAAAACATTGGAAATAAAATAAATATTCATAAAAATCAAATAAAGCGTGAGAATTAGGAATAGTCTTTCGTTAAAAAGACCTAATCATATCACATAAACGAGTTCACATGACCAACACGTTCCATCTAGGCTTCAATCTAGTTAGAGTCGAATTCCATAGGATACTAGTTACTAGTAAAAAAGGAAACAGTATTAATGACATGGAGTACCAAAATCAATACTCGAGGACTCAGAGTCGTCCGAAATCAGTTCATGATTTTTACAACACAATCTCTACACACTGATTGGTTAGCTGTTGAGACATATGCTCTAATATAGTGCGCCCTAGATAATGTGACAAGCGGGAAGATTTAGGTCGATCCACAGAGGGGGGGGGTTACACAAATGTGCACGATTTATCAGTGTTATTTAAATACAAAAATGACCGATTTTATAACAGTAGGCTAAACTGGTAATTGTTTGTCAATATCACATTATCCTTGGCGCACTATAACTTTCACATGTTTCACGTTTAGTCACATTGACTGTCGCATAGTCTTTCGTTATCGGTCTAAGTTGTTACTTCGTCTGATTCTTGTTATAGAAACACGTTAGTTACGTGTAAGTTTTAAAATCACACATCATACAAAAACAGTGTGTTCTAAATTCAATTATACGGGTGGTGTAGTAAGAGCAATGAGAATAACTATATTACTGACACCGTCACACATCTACTTAAAACTAGGCATCACCAATTTATCAAAACATCGGCGAACATCGGAGATTTTTTGGCGAAACTTTCGTGGTCATTGGATGTAATAGCATTAGTATCGTGGGTTATAGGGAGAAACTATTTTGACTTCCACGTCGCAGATGAGAAATTCTTTGATGACACCTAAGCATAACGGTGTAGTAGCAGTAGTTAAAATAACACCGTCAGTTGAACCTTTTACACACACTTGTAATTACACACAAAATATGTCATCGAAGTTAAGGCGGACGTTGGACACAAATACGATTTGGTATAGCCTTAGATGACTGTACTCACCGGGCAGTCATAAAGAATGTTTCAATTCACTCTAATAATGTGTGAAAAACTTTTAATCTTAAAGGGCAGTGGATTCATGCATTAATATGTAACGTTGTTTGTAACAGGTTATGTAAAGCATTTTATGGAAGCCAAACATCCGAGTGTAACCATACACGCTTATGTTACACACAACTGTAATTCTTCACACAAACTCGTCTGTTTTCAACGACTGCGAAGCAATTCGGAACACCGTACAATTGTTGCAAACGAACAATTTGCACTAAATAAATCAATTCCAGTTGTTTTTTGTTGGGCCGCTTTTGGCATCACTACAGTTTTAACACCTCGTGGTAGTTCGTTTGCATAGCTAATGAACGAGTATTTGCGTTTGTAGTATGTTTCTCTATTTAATCATGCATTAAAGGTATAATATTTTCAGTGGATTTCTTTCAAATTGGACTTCAATAAAGTACTTTAAGTAATACAGGCATGCCTTTACTAGTGTTAGAGTAATAATAATGAGCAAGGTTATACTTGAAATGTTGATTGTTAGGACAAGGTTCTAAAATAAACCTACATACTTAATATTTATATTTAGATCCGGCTCTTTTATATTTGCTAAACCTCACCCTCAGAGACATCGCACAACGCAAGGTTACACTACTTTAAAGCTCGTGAATACATTGTAATTTCTACAACAGTTGGGTAACAGGTGACAACCTACACTCACGATTAAACATTGTGTAGCTACGTGGATCAACAAAGACGCCGTGTGTTGCACTTATCTGATAGATCAACAAATACACAAGTGCATGTATATATCCCATAGACTAAGAGACAGAAACAGAGACAGAAAGTTACAATCTTCAAATCTGACTTTCACTTTGATTATAATAGAGCGCAGTTTATAAGAGCGCAGTTAACAATCAACAGTTTATCAACAATCAATTATGATTGTATCTCCTTGTCATACATAAATGAAACATTTATTTATGAACTTACATAATGACATCTCCACTTCTTTTATGTACAAATCACTTTGTCATTTGTTTGAACTGTTGTCCTTGTGATGTGTGAATATCCGTCTGTCTCGTTATTTGTAATTTGTGCTGCTGTGTCTATTTGTTAGTTTTTCTGTTGTAAGATACAATAGTTGTATTTATAATTACGTATGCATTTCTATTAAAGAATAAATATGCTATCAAAGTTAATTCGGAGACTTACGTACACAGCACTCTTCTATTGCAAACAAAACTTATTTACCCACATAATGTATCATCACACTCTTCAATAAGATTAAGCCAGTTCTTAGAATAACTTGCAAGGCTGGAGTAATTATTTCTCTAAAACTTCATTAAGACATGGACTTGTTTAGAATGACATATTTCAGAGAAGAAAACCTAGCATACAATTTAATGAGAACTGCATCTGCATCGATAATAGAATGTCATTACCTTGAGGTATTGTTTGCCTCTAGTTATGTGCCTCATGATTTGTTAATAATGATTCATTGTTACTTTATGCCTGCTGTTATTTTTATGGAGGATTATTTACCCACCCAAAGGTCGAACTGATTAAAATACTGAAATAGGGAGTTGACAGAAAACACTACTTTATGGTGACTAGGTCGGCAATTGTTGACAATTGACAAGGTAGAATCTAGTATGGACAATAATAAATACGAGGAGGGAAGCTCTGAATGGCATCCGGAAGAAAATTAAATAATAACGACCAATACAGTAAGTAAACACACAAAAAGGTGCGTTTATGGAGACCTTATTGATATCTTAGCAAAATAATGTTAACATTGCAAGAAAAGTTTTAAAGGACAATGTGTGTAAAGAATAAACCCATGAAAGAAAAGGATCTACGTTCTATGGAAAAAGGAGTACAACTGTAATTGAGTCCCATTGTCATTCAAGCGCGATTTGTACTTGGAGCACTTGTCAGTCAAAGACGCTGTATAAGGTTTATCATTTGTATACGCTGATTGAACTTTAAGTCCAATGTGAAGGGGTACATTCTGTGGTTACGTACTGAAAGGTGTTAAATAATCGGGCAAAGGAACGATAAAATACGATTTATATTAACTTTCAGTATGTAGTGTGAAGTGGAATACAAATAGTCTATTATGGTACAGTAGTCAATTTCATGGAGTATTGGAATGAGAATTGCCAAATCAATTAGTTTATTAAGTTTATGTAGGTACTGTTGTTAACTGGATGTCAGTGACTGCTTCTAGTACATTGCAAGTCATTTATGTAGATTTAGACGCCGTCATAGTGTACTTATTGGTTCGATTCCCGACTCCACGCTTCCATGAATTTTGATAAACAGCGCGTGTTCTAGAGAGGCGTCTTGTTAAATATTTGACACCGATTTTATGACTAAACATGACAAGCGGGGAGTCAATTTCATTTACATGTATAGAAATCTATATTTTGTCAGTATTTTAATCAAATCGATTATTTTAACAATGATTCGAGCACGTAACAACGAAATGTTCATCAAGCAATTGCTTTTTTTCACCAATGACCAAAATCAAATTAACTTATTTCAGAGTAAGTTATCTCTGACCGAATGCACTTGTAACACTGTTCCTTGGCTTCTTGAAAGGGTGTGTCTGGCGTCATTACAAGTGTTATCGTTTGAAAGCAGCACCTACCTCCTTTCTGTGCTTATAGTCGAACAGTCAATCATATTATATGAAATTAGTAAGAAAGTACTCCAATATATTGATCACCCCTTGTAAGAGTATTTAGTTTTATGTTTTGAAACTATTTTCGGACGACTAGCATTCAGTTAATCAATTCAATATCATTTTTAGTGAGTGACATTTGTTGAGTAATAGACAGTGCTCAGTGTATCGAATTCTAGTTAAATATTAAGAAGAAAGAACTCATTCGTACATGAACACTCAAATGTACCATCCTCGATTTTTAGAGAAACATAATTGAACAGATCTATACAAATGTATAAAGATCAGCTGTTGTTGAGACAATATTTGCGCTGAAGAGATTCATAGTAAATAATTATTGCCTATGACTAATGTAAACTGCTTACATCTTAACAACATGAACGATTTTAAGTAGTCAACTGCAATAAATGTTAATACTTTAAAAAAAACGTCTCAATTTGACAAGACATACGATACAATACAATTTGCAAAACTACATAGATTTCGCTTACTCTGTCGGGTATTTCTGATTAGTCTGTAAATGTTTTACTATATTGTTCTAACATTTTATGGTTAAGATTTGTACTTACATGATATTTTGGAATGTTTTTTTCTGAGGTCATTATATAAACATTATAATAGATTAGTGAAAAAACGTACGTTTTGGGATACGGTTGAAATATTTGCTTCACACAATCAGTCTGTAACTTGAAACAGAAACTGCATCCTGAACATCAATGAGGTATTTGGTCCATTAAATGTAATTCGTTTTCATCGAATGCGAACAAAAAAGGTTCTCAAAACCGTTCTGGTATTGGTCAGTTTGGCCAGTCTTCCAGTCAAACTGAAGCAGTCGGTGACATATTCCGGGGGGGAGGGGGTATGTAACTGGCTGATGATATAAGGACTTGCAACATACAAAAGATATTTTACAAGTATGCATAACACAATACCAATTACGATTTGTCTTGTTCATTGAGCTTGTTTAACGATTCCTACAATAGTTTAAAGCCAAACGGAACATAAGAAAAAACGTTTTACAAACCCTTAACGCCTTAGTAGTTTCCCACACTACATTACCCTAAGAAAACTTAGTTTAGTACCTCAGCATTGTTCTGCACAACCAACAAGTGCAAGTTTACCATTTTACAAGGGATGTCTCTCAATAAAGCGTGCGTATGAGGAATAGTATTTCGTAAAAAGCACCCATTCATGTTACATAGACAAGTTTACATGACACGCGAGTAAATAATTGACCGTCTGTGTTTATTTCAGCAACCACTTTTGGATCAGTAGACCAATCCGATCAGTGTTTGTAAACATCACATTATCCTGGGCGCACTATACCTTTCGTACTTTGGACGCTCATTCACATTGACTGTGTCGCATAGTCTTTCATTTTTTATCTAACTTGTTACTTCGTGTGAGTCTTGTTATAGAAACACGTTAGTTACGTGTGAGTTTTAGAGTCACACATCATACATAAACAGTGTTCTAAATTCAGTTATGTATACGGGTTGTGAAGTAAGAGTGATAAGAATAACAACATTACAGACACAATCACAGATCTAGGGGATGTACTTCAGACTAGGCATCACTGATTCATAAAAACATCGGCGAACATCGGGTATGTTTTAGCAAAACTTCTGTGATCATTGGATGTAAAATGATAAGTGTCGTGGGAGAAACTATTTTAATTTCCACGTCGCCAGTGAGAAATTCCTCAATGGTACCAAAACATAATTATTACTTTCAGTGGAGACTTTTACACACAATTGCAATAGCACACAAAATATGTTTTCGAACTTAGGGCGGACGCTGAATGAAAATACGACATGGTATGGCCTTAGATGACGGTAATCACAGAGCAGTCATCAAAAATGTTTCAATTCACTAAAATAATGTGTGGATAACTTTTAATCTTAAAGGGCAGTGAATGATATGCATTAATGTGTAACGTTGTTTGTAACAGTTTATTTAAAACATTTAATGGAAGCAAAACTCCCGAGTGTAACCATTCACGATCATGTTACACACAACTGTGATTCTTCACACAAAATCTTCTCTTCTCAACAACTGCGAAGCAATTCGGAACACTGTACAAATTGATGCAAACGGACAATTAAATAAATCCCGATTGTTTTTTTTTTGTTTGAACGCTTTTGGCAAAACTACAGTATTTACACCTCGTGGTAGTTCGTATGCATGAACTAATATTTGAATTATAGTATGCTTCTCTACTTAATCATGCATTAAAGACACAATATTTCCAGTAGATTTCTTTCAAAATGGACTTCTATAAAGTACCCCTAATAATACCAAGTCAAAAGCATGATAGTGCAATACGTGCTGTCAGCGTGCAATCCCAGGCCTCCCTTTTCTAGTGTTAGAGTAATAACAGTGTGTTAGGTTGTACTTGAAATGTTGATTGTTGGGACAAGGTAGTAAAATTAACCTAAATACTGCATATTGTTATTTACCTCCGTCTTTGTTTACTTGATAATTTTAGAAATTGAGCATCGTCTTCATACTGAGATAAGGCGTGTATATATCACTATCAAAATACATTTTGATTATAGGCGAACATATCGTTACTTATATTTATGGGAGAGATATCGCTGGTATAGTGACTTGATTATATTGATCTGGTTACTGCTTTTGTTTCAAAGATCGTCTTTGAACTTACGGAAAGAAGGGAAATTAATTAGATGAGGCAACGATAAGGTCTGAATATACCGTATATCGTCTACTTAATCTACTATCAGATGAATGGCTATTTTAGATTTGCTAAACATCATCCACAGAGACATCGCAGTATGCATTGTTACACTAACTTAAAGCACATGAATACATTGTAATTTGTACAACGATTGTGAGATAACCTACACTCACGACAAAACAGTGTGTTGGAACGTATATCAACAAACACGCCATGTGTTGCGCACACCCCGTAAATCATCAAAGATCCCATTTACTGCGGTCACATTGACTAGATTACATGACCATCATATATATATGTATTCCAGTTCATGCACTATTCAGGGCGATTTTCAAGACCAGGAAATAAATGACCATGTTATGCTCTGTCTTAGGTTAGAGTAGTAGTTTGCCTTTTCATACAAATAAATACAGTATTAACCTCGCATACAAATTAAATACCATCACTGTTATAAGACGGTATGTATTTGCCCATTGTCCATCATCTAGTTCTCACAAGTGGGATACTATTAGCCACAAACAAATGGTGTTACATTGTCTATCTTCATTGATTACGTTTACATTATAGAAAGAATAGATTCAATATAATAAATATTATCAGTTTAGCTTACTGACAAATAAACCAATGACACAATTGTATTGATCTCTAGCCATTCACAATAAGTTTATGTTCTCTGCCTTACAGACGGGCAACATCACAGTATAATACCGTCCCTCATCCATTAGAAAATGTCATCGTTCTAACCTTATGGAAATTCTATAAGAGTAAACATTTATCTCATGGTTTATTAACCAAGGCAATGAGACTGTGTTTACAAAGATCAAACGTTTCGCTGTTTGTAACAAGTGGACTTATGCTAATGTTTGACGATGTAAATAGGCCATATGTATTGCTAACAAAGGTGTACTAGAACATTTATTTGGATGATGAACTTGACAGTTTCATTAAATCATAGAGCAGTTGACATTTCCTGAAACATTAATGTGTTGTTTTTGTATAAACATTAACATTGATTTTAAACTTCCTATAAAATAAGGTAATACTCATGAGCACCTGTATCTCAGATCGAATGCATACTCATATATGACACATTTAAGGTACTATAGTACACTCGTTATAGAATATTAAGAAGTTTTCAAAGGTGTATCTATTTAATGTGTCCACTTTTACATGTTTGATATGCTCTATTCATGTTAGACAGGGAGAACAAGAGAGAAAGAAAAGGAGAAGGAGACGACGGAGAGAATTAGAAAGTTATCCTCTCCAAATCAGACTTTCACTTTGCTTATAATAGAGAGCAGTTTAAACAGACAATTCACAAACTGGTACTTTGAATGACTTGATTGTTTCTCCTTGTCAAAGATAAACGAAACTTTTATATACGAACTTACATAACGACATTTGCAATTCTTTTATGTAAACTTCACGGTGTTATTAGCTTGAATTGTTGTGCTTATGGTGTGCGAGTATCCGTCTGTCTGTTATTTGTTGTTGGTTTTTACTCTGATGTTGTCGGAGCGATATTGTCGGAGTCATGTTGTCGGAATGATGTTGTCCGAGTGTCGAATCGGGTCAATGTGTCAATGTTTATTTTCATTGCAATGGTCATGTGCTTCTTTGCGGTCTGTTGATAATGATGTGTGCTGCTTGACCTTTTCGTTTGTTTTGCTTTTGGTAGAAGAAAATAGCCATTTAATTACGTATGTATTTCTATTTAAGAATGAAACTATTATTAAAGTGAATTGAAAGACTTACGTTTAAACGTCTCTTCTATTGCAAACAAAACAAATTGTACCCACATAATGTATCGGTATACACTTCAATAAGATTAACCTTGTTTTTAGAATACTTGGAAAACTGGAGTATTTTTTTCCGGAAAACTCCCTTAAGACATGGTCATGTTTAGAATGACATATATCAGCAAATAAAACCTAACATACAATTTAATGAGAACTGCATCTGCCTCGATAACAAAATGTGATAACCTTGAGGTATCGTGAGTCTCTATTCATTTGCCGTATTATTTGTTTATCATGCTTTCTGTTGTTTTTATGGAGGATTTGTGACATACCCAAAGACCCAAGTGATAAAAAACTGGAACAGAGGGTGGATAGAAAATACTCGTTGTGTTACTTTATGGTGACTAGGACAGCAATTGTAAAGTAATAATCTAGTATGAATAATTATAAATATTAGGAGGGAAGCTCTTAATGGCATCCGGAAGAAATTAAGTAACGAACAATACTGTAAGTAAACACACAACAAACGTTGTGTTAAGGGAGACCTTATTGACATCTTAGAAAAGATCATGTAAACAATGTAAGAATACTTGTAAAGGTCAATTAGTGTAAATACTTAACACATGAACGACAAGCATTTATTAATACGTTCTATGGAAAGGGAGTACAACTGTTACATTTAATGAGTCCTATTCTCGTTCAAACCCGATTTGTACTTGGAGCTCTTGTCATTCAAAGTGGCTATTATGCTTATCATTTGTATACCCTGAATGAACTTTAAGTCCACTGTGCAGGGGTACACTCTGTGGTTACGTACTTAAAGGTGTTGAATAATCGGGCAAAGGAACGATAAAATAAGATTTATATTCACGTTCAGTATGTAGTGTGAAGTTAAATACAAATACTAGTAGTCTATTGTGGTACAATAGTCAATTTCATTGTGTATTGGAATCCAAACAAAGTGAGTATTGCCAAGACAGCGAGTTTATTAAGTTTATGTAGGTACTGTTGTTAATGGCATGTCAGTGACTGCTTCTAGTATATTGCACTACATTTATGTATGATTAAGACGCCTACATAGTGTAGTTATTGGTACAATTCTCGACTCCTTGCTTCCATGAATGTTAATAAACGGCACGTGTTCTATTGAGAGGCGTATTGTTAAACGGTTGACAAGGATTGTATGGCTAACCATGGCAAGCGGAGAGTTTCAATTCACTTATATGTAAAGAAACTATATTTTGACAATATAGAATATTCGAGCACGTCACAACGAAAGGCGATCAATATAGTAGTATTTGCGAAATTTTTATATAGCAATTGCTTATTGTCATCAATCATCAAATCAAAATAACATCATTCAGAGTAAGGAATCTCCGACCGAATGCATTTGTAACACTGCTGCTCGTGATGCTGTCCGTTACCTGACACCATTGCAAGCGCTATAGTTTGGACTCATATTCGACCCCATGTAGAATATGATTGACTGTTTATTATGATATGAGGAAGTGCGACAGGGAAGACAGCACTCATCTTAACCAGTAGAGCACAGAACATTAACAACATAACAAAATTACATGGAGCAATTCCAAAACATAACATAACGAAAAAAATAAAAACCAAAGTCCCCGTTGTAACATTTATTCTATTATTCTATTCAATAGTTAATTAATTCAATCTTTTAAGTCATTAACTGATTAAAACGCGAGAAAATTTATTGATCTTCATCAGATGTTAGTTTCATTTCTGTAGAACTAATATATCAAAAAATAGTAGGAAGGTACTCGAATACATTGATCACTTCTTGTAGGAGTATTTCGTTATATGTTTTGCAACTATTTTCGGGCGTCAATTCAATATTATTCCTAGTGAGTTAAATTTCTTGAGTGATAGACAGTGCTCAATGTATCGGAGTCTAGTTAGAAATAGTAAGAAGAAAGAACTCATTCGTACATGAACACTCAAATGCAACGTGTAGACTTTGGTACTAACCTCGATTTTAGAGAATCACGAAAACTGCCAAACAAGCGACTTCAAGTGACGATGTCATGATAGTAAAAACGTTGATACACAACGTACATATATCGGCACGATATACATCCGTACTTACTTTCAAGCAAACTCGTATATCAACGTTTGAATTCGTCCGCCAAAAGTCCCGAACTCTTTTATATGTCATTTAAGTCCTAAACCAACTGTACACGTTGAACATACTAGCATACTAGCATTCCTTTATATTTTGGATAAACATATTATAGATTAGGTACAAATGAGAGATCTAATTTAATAATGTCATTTATCGAGTCACGCTCATACAAGACAAACATCCTTACACGACAAGCATTTTAGAGTAAGGGGGACAATTAGTTAAAACGATGCAAACGATACACTGGTCGATAGATACACATAATTATATATTCTAGTACATGTACATACTCGTATATCATTATTGTATTAGAGATCATAACTTTATCACACCATCGCCTCGCTCATATACGGACAGACTGATATGGTAAAGGAATGGCATCTCTTCAGAATACTTCATTTGTGCTTTATGCCAACAACTGTCAATTCCAGATAATTAAAATTGACAAGTTCTTCATTAGATATTGAACAAATACGACTAAACCTTTGTTTGCTATATAGAATAGGCACTCATCATTAATGGTATCGATTGAGAAGAATTCTTGCGGCTTATTGTGCCTCCACATTGTGAATAAGATCGCCTTCATTCTGCACTAACAAGCATGAATTTCGCACGATATGTCAACTTTGAGGTCAATTTATTTAACTATTACCAAGCTTGACGCTTGGAAAACAGTATTCTGGAAACCACTCTGGAAATCGCGCTATCAGTATTCCTATTAGAAATGATACAGAGTTTCCTTACATGAACATACTGCAGCCGAATTTGGTTCGTTTCCATCGAATGCGAACAAGAACAGTTCTCAAAACCGTTCTGGTATTGGTCAGTTTGGCCAGTTTTCCAGCCAACTAAAGCAGTCAGTGACATATTCTTGATTGTCGGGTGTATGTATTGATATGAGGACTTGCAACATACAAAAGGTATTTTACAAGTATGCACAACAAAATGCTATCGATAATTTTACAACGGTTTAAAGCCGAACGGAACATTAAATTATAACGTTTTACGAACTCTTAGCGCCTTAGTGGTTCATCATACTATATTAACCACGTAACTTAGTGCCTCAACATTGTTCTGCACAACCGACAAATTGAAGGTTACCATTTTATATGGGATGCCTTATCGAGTTCCATCAAGGATTCTATCTAGCTAGACTAGAATTCCATAGGATACTAGTAAATAGTAAAAAAGTAAACAGTATTGATAGCAACGAGTACCAAAATCGATACTCAAGTACTCGGTCAGAATCGTCCGATATAATTTCTTGAATGTTACAACACTTTCTCTCTACCCAGATTGGTTTGCTACTGAGCCATATAGTCAATTATATATGGTCTATTAAATATGGTCTATAATCTATGATCTATTGACCTTCGTATTTTTGACGTTCATTCACATTGACTTTGTCGCATCGTCTTTCGTTTATCGATCTAAATTGTTACTTGGTGTGGTTCTTGTTATTGAAACACGTTATATACGTGTGAGTTTTAGAGTCACACATCAAACATAAACAGTCCGTTCTAAATTCAGTTATACGGGTGGTGAAGTAAGAGAATAACTACATTACTGACACGAGCACACATCTAGGGGTAGTACTAAACACTAGGCATCACCGATTCATCAAAACATCGGCAAATATCGGGGAAGTTTTGGCGAACATTCGTGGTCACTGGGTGTAATAAGTAACATGGGTCATCAGGAGTCATCGGGAGAAACCATTTTGACTTCCCCATCACCGATGAGAAATTCTCCAGTGGTATCTAAGTATAACGGTCTAGTATTTCAAAGAACACCGTCAGTGGAACCTTTTACAATTGCTATTGCACACAAAATATATGTTTTCGAACTTAAGGCGGACGCTAGATGAAAATATGATTTGGTATGGCCCTAGGGTAACGGTATTCACTGGGCAGTCATCAAAAATGTTTCAATTCGGAATAACAATATGTGAAAATCTTTTAATCTTAAAGGGCAGCGAATGTTATGCATTAATGTGTAACGTTATTTGTAACATTTTATTCCAATCATTTAAAAGAAGCTAAACTCCCGAGTGTAACCATTTACGTTCATGTTATACACAACCGTTATTCTTTACACAAAGTCTGCTGTTCTCAACATCTGGGAAACAACTTGGAACACTGTACAATTTATGCAAACGGACAATTCGCGCTAAATAAATTGCTTTTTTTTGGACCGATTTTGGCAAAGCAACAGTGTTTTCACCTCGTGGTAGTTCGCATGCATAGCTAATGAACGAAAATTTGAGTTTGTAATATGCTTCTCTCTTTAATCAAGCATAAAGGCGAAATATGTTCAGTGAATTTCTTTCAAATGGGACTTAAATAAAGTACTTTTAGTAATAACAAGTCAAAAGCAGCGGCAATTCGATGTACTTGCAAATTCGAGCAATCAACGTGCAAGCCAAAGCCTGCCTTTACTAGTGCTAGATATACATTTTTAGCGCAACATCTATAGTTTTCATTTATTCTCAACTGTTTGAATACTTGGCGACAAAAGTTCTGAAAATGAATTGAAAAGTCCAAACTTTTCATTTGTTCTCTTGAAATAACTTTCCTCTTATACGTGCCCATTTGAGTACTGTAAGTGTTGAACTTATTTGTCGAATGTTTCTATTAAGTTTTAATAGTTACACCATCACTAAATGGTTAATCGTCTATTCACGCGCTATGTGCGTGCAAAATCCTTTCGGACTCATTGTTCACTATAATTATATTTTAAACATGCCCGTGTTACGCAATACACAACTAGTTATACATATTTGTCAAACATGTACGTTCAATACGATAGCCAAAAATGGGTAATTGTGGGCACAATCATGTATACGAAATATTGGAGGCTGGTGCTTTACCAAAATACTTTCTGTCGAGTAAATTAACTAGACTTAAATCGCAATATGTATAGCGAACGTATGTTTCAAGGAAGCCTTTGTGGCCAACCACACATGTATTGCAGTGCAGAAATAGAGTACCTTTATCCGACTTAATTTAATTATAAAATCAGTGTGCATTTTGAAGCGGAGAATTCAATGAAGGTTTTCTGTGAGTTTCATTTAAATCGTTTTATCCAATAAACAGTTTGATAGCAAATTGCAATTCTTCTCAAACGTCCCTCACCAAAGGCTCGTTAAATAACTTGTGTTTTCTGAACTAGTTTAAGAGATGTCGCACCAAAGACAACTTATGACGGATCCTATTTATATACCGTTGTTGCAGAAGGGCTATGTGAAGTTCAGGTACTGTTAAGGGGCCAGTGCACTATTTCGCGCACAACCACCAAAATAGTAAAGCTTGCTCTCCAGTAAAGCCTTGGTGTATTTCCTATGGTCAAAGGGAGATAATCGTGGAGTAATAGATAGAGAAAATAATTAACTTGCCAGTTTCTTTATAACACTGCTTCAAACCGAGCGTCTCTAAACGCATATTCGAAACTGTTCGTTTTGAGATTAATATAATTCTATTATATTTGTCCCAAGGATGGTGAAAGTATCACCATTTGTTACAGGAAATAAAAAGCGTGGACGCTATAGGTATTCTTTTAAGACTGATTATTGCACTGAATGGAGAAAACATGCGCTTTTTAATTGCGTGCTTAATTTTCAAAACACAATTTACGGCAAAATATAAATGAACATCATAACCTGAGCATGTAGACTAGTTCAGTAATATCCAGTTATACAATTAAGTGTAAAAGTTCGGTGATTTCTCTTAAAAAGTGAGAATAATTATCCAAGAGTTATCGCACTTGACTTAAACATTTTTCTTACATCCTATGATTTCTAATGCATTTTTATCTTTCTTAACAGGTGTATATGTATTCAAACTTGTGTTAAATGAATGAAATAATGACTTCGGGACTTTAAATCAACGAAACTTTGATTTTTAGTACGTATACCCCTCACTTGAGCATAACGACCGATCTTTCGGAGTCTTCCTTTGACATATGCACCTTATTTTCTACTAGTCATTTTGTTTTTCCGACTCATCCATCCATAGTCTTCAAAATGCTTGCACAATATTTGAGCAAATCGTGAGCAACCCATCAGTACGCGGGAAAATGCAGTTTAAGGCTATTCCGCTATGGACGAGTGACTATTGAAGTATTTTCATAGAAAAAACTGACTTCTGTAGATAACAAAAATCGAAGTCAGCATAAAAAATTTCTAGTTTATAAGTTAACGGATTACGGAAATATTGCGTTTTCATTGCCGCTCAGTGTATTTGGTAAAATTCGTGTTTATCCTCATTTTGAGCTATTTGAAACAGCTGGTAGTGTTATTGAATTTACGTTCTGTGAGCGCAATGTGGGCACAAGAATATCCGATAATTACAGTTTTATTTATCTGTAATATGTAATTGACGCTATAAGCTGCTAAAATTGCCTATGTAGAGTGTTAAATCTTGCTTTATGTAGGACTTACCTCATTTCAATTTCAATAACAAATGAGAATTTGCTAATTTTAATTCATCTATCGTAGCATGCATACAATATTAAAGAGACACGCCTTAGGATCCGAGGGTTGGTTATAGGGAACTGAATCGTTCTGTACCTATTATTCGCATTTAATAAATGTTAAAACTATAGACTATACCACAGTACAGACAAATTACTTCTGTTTTATGAACAGATCCGACACATATAGTTAAGAACAAAATAGGAGTACTGCGAACGCATGCTCCATAGACGTTCATCTTGGTAGAGATTGCAATGTGTCTGTTTTCAATGACTCTCCTTGTTAGTTAAGGCTAACGATCAAACAAACATGAGGGCTATATCTTAACGGTAATTAACAGAAAAAATGACTGGAATATCTTTAAAAACAAAATAGTTATCGTTGTATTTGTGTTCAATCTGACAAAATTAGCGGGACAAGTTGTGACGTTGTTGACGTCATTGTTTGGAACGTCATCACGTTGTAACGTCGGCAAATGAAAGCTAAGGTTTTATTTAACATATGTACCAAATTTCAATAAAATCCGACAATGGCGTCATTTCGTGGTCTAAGGTGATGAGCCGCCTTAAATCATTATGTTGAGTTCTAAATCCAGGCAGTGGAGCCTACTGTAAGTACTGAAACTGGTGGACGACGTCCAGTGGTGTGCCTTGGATTGAAATGCTGGGTGTCATAGATGTTGCTTGTCCCGTAACTTAAATGCGTCAGTGAACTTGTCCATCAGTCTTTTGAGACCTTCTTCTTGATGCGACGCTATAGCAACATGTCCCTGATTTCGAGCGGAACCTGGCGAAGTTAAACAGACGACCTCCAGATCCACGATTGTTTCGAGAGCAAATCTGACTTATATTTATTTACCGGTATATCATAAAATGATTAGCTAGTCATATTAAAGTACACTACTCGTCACAATTTAACTCTTCCAGATACAATATAACGAGCATTCACGCTGTTTCGTCAGTGTGAAGTGATGATCGTTTAAAAATGATATTGCTTTATGATCATGCCAGATGTGATTGGTAGCGTGTATATTATAAAATACATTACAAACTCGCAATATGAAATCAGAAAATAGGAAAACTATAGCAGTGATCAATTTTAGGTGCAACGTACGATGAACGCACTCACTCACGCCAAGGGGAAACTGTACATGCAATGTGCGTCGAAGTATGACGATGTTCGTAAACCATACTATATACTAGAGGGTGGAATGACCGTGTGAAGACATTCGCTTAAAGATCACACTTTTGTCAAACAGTATATGCCTTTCGCACAGTCTAGCAGTTTAAGAAACTAATCATGTTCTGTTATAATGATGCCGTTCGTAAATATTTTATACAGTGGGATGTGCATATGCGGGCATCTTAAGCTACAATTACAGATTTAATTGGTTTCCTCCAATTGAACATGTCCATCATGTTTCTTAAATTGTTCCGTTTAAATATTCAAAACAACTATTATAGCGTTTTTGTTTCCATTTCTACGACCAAAACTATGCCGACTGCTGATGACGTTGGCTATTCTAAACAAGATGTACAAGTCTGATATTTGTACTTAATTCATCCATGTTTTATGGGGCATATACCTTCTAGAACTCTGCTCAAACTGTAAAGTGCTTATTTGATAAGAAATCTCTTTAGGTTTCCAAGAACCTGTTTATCGTAAAATAAATGAGACAATTCAACTTTAATTTGTTGCAGGGCGCATTAACAGCTAGGTTCATTTAGTGTATGGGAGAGGGTGTTTGCTTTACAATGCTGTAGGGGATTGGTGCTTAGCCTGTATTCACCATTGACCTTGTGACATTTATACATTGACACCAAACTATGATGCATATCTAGTAAAAATATATTCCTAAAAGGGGATCACAATAATGTTTGATACGTAAACCTGGCTCTATATAAAATACCCTTCTTATTCACCACTACGTGTGCTCGATGGTTATGTGCATAACAGTCTCGACTACGGATAGAGATGTCCTTGGTTCAATGTTCGATGCTTTTCAGTGTTTCCGACCAATACGTTCACTGGCTGGTAACCCAGGGGGTATTCTCGCGTATATCGTATACCCTAAATGAATCTCACACGTTTGTTTTATAGCCAATAATTCACGGAACGGTCCCTCTAGTTGATGACATTAATCATGCATTATATCAGCACAGGGAATTCACTAAGACATCACCATAACGTTTGTTGCTGTCATTAAAATTGTACTGTTAACTTCAACCGTCAGGCGCATGATTTTTAATTAACCGGTATTGCATTTGGATTGGAAGCCATTTATCGGGTTATGGGTCCTTGTGTATTTTTGCTAATCACGGGAATGATTAGCCAAGCAGCAAGTTAATTAAGCAATGATTGAACAATGCATAATGACCGAGAAAAGAGGCTTCATTTCTAGAAATATGCAACACTTGTAGAATACGTGAACATTGCATGACGACCTAGAGCGGATACACTTCACGACTTAAATTGGCGAGAATAGCATACAAAATAATTATTGTGTCATTACATTGCCTGTACGCCTACATTAAGTTTCAGAATACATAACTAAAAGTTGGCGTTTTTGCTGCCCATTTATGTCTTTTAGTAACAACTGATTTTCATATGACTTTCTCACATTTTGGTTTTGTTTTATCCCTTGTTCACAATAAAAGTATATGTCAAATAAATGCCCCTTATCAATTTAAAACCTGATTCTGTTGTTACTTATTCCACACAAGTTCACCCTTGGTTGTGACCTCTCTGATAATACATAAATACAAGTCTCTTTACATGCACAGATGTATCCTCTTTACTAACCGTGTTCCAAATCCATGTAAATTTGAATCATTCATTTATCGGTATTATCAACTATGAAAATTCCGGTGTATCTTTCACTTCCAATGGCGACTTTAGTACTTACATGATATAATTATATCTACCAGAATAGTTTGACTTCATGATTAAAGTATGGTTATCTGTTAAATGTTTCTCATGTGCGTTTCCCCTAAACTCAGTACTTAGACATTACGTTTTGAATCATCAACAAAAACTTGAAACTTCGTAGGCTCATTGAGCTCGGCCATATTCAATACAAACGCTATTGAAATAAATTATAATACTCCCAAGTACATGCCAATTAAATAACATTATTTAGCAATTAACGTATTGATCAAGACTGCTGAGTTTGTGGTCATAGCTTGCTCACAAGTAGTTTACCTCTCAGAGTAAACACGCATGTTGCCACAGTCAGTACCATTACTGACAGATAAATGTTTTTAAACAACCGTCCTCATCTCAACTGTGTGTCAATGACATGCCAGCATTGAAATATAATTTGTTTACCCATCTAAATGATCACGATGTGTTTACCCCATCCGTGTTTTCTTCAATTACCATACAACTTAACGATTTCCTTTGATTAAAAGTTTGTACGTTCAAAGCGTATTGATTTTAATTTGAGATCTAGTTAGACCAATAATGGCATTTTCATTGTTCGAGTATAAAAACTGTATTAATCGAATCTAAATTTGATTAATAAGTTTGTGCTTGAGTTAAAGCTTGTGAGTGGATCAAATACATGGACAAATATATTTTTACCATTGATTACCTATTTTCAGCAACAGAAAAGCACTTGCTATGGCCCTGTCTCATTATTGCCAAGCTTGTGTTAGACATTGTAAAACTGTTTGTAGAAGTGTAATTCACAAAAATTTATATTGTGCATGTTGATAAAAGCTACATTCAGTTTGACAAGTATAAGGTGTAGAGAATGGATCATTTTCACAGTATGGCGTAGCACTCAATCAATCAATTTTAGTTCTGTTCACGTATTAGTATGAGAAATTATATTACTGTTGTTATAGAATTACACGGAGACGTCGTGCTTGGTATGAATAACTAGAGAACATTTCAATGTATTGAATGCCGTTGAACACGACCAGACAACATGGATAACTTGAGAATGGTCATTTCATAAG
Organism: Spisula subtruncata; assembly: GCA_963678985.1. NCBI lineage: Eukaryota > Metazoa > Mollusca > Bivalvia > Venerida > Mactridae > Spisula > Spisula subtruncata. The sequence goes on from OY787665.1 coordinate 12,410,167, forward strand.
CATCTTCTTCCAGATTGGAGGCCGTTATATGCCGGCCAAGTCTCAGCAGATAGGTGATTGGAGGCCCTTGTATGCCGGTCATGGACTATGGATGTCATTAGCCGTAGCTATAATTTATTTCAGATAAATGTTTAACACCGAATCAGGTTTATGAATGGACACCGGAGCAAAACTATATCATCCAAGTGTAGTAATTGCCTGCCGTATGTTTGGTATAATGTGGAGATAACGTGAGAAGTGAGGACGAGGAACTCGTGTCATTATTCAGACGTTCAATGCATGCAACTCAACACAAACATCCATTAAATAACACTACAGAAAAAACCACTGAATTCTGAGGTGAATCGTGAATACATTATATGTAACATTTAAATAGATGTTTTACATTTGATAGATAACCTATATTGATGCTAGACAAGATACTTCACAAAGTTTCTTGGACAAGAATGGGTACTGTAAATGGTATTCTGCTAATAAAAAGTGTACAAATTCGTCAAACCTAAAAGGTGACATTATTTAAATGTATGCGTTGTCTGGGCAAACCTGTAACTTGATTAGAAAGTTCGACATACTTATTCCCACCTAACCATTAGTTCACAAATTAAATAGATTTTTTGCAGACTAAATAATGATATGTCAACACATTATTCGCCGGTAAGTACGTATTGCTAGACGTATGTGAGAGTAGGTTCTAGGAAAAGATCGTGATACAGTATAACATGCATTATACAACATGTAATAAACTAACTACATTTCTTGTATTGTTGTCTCACCAACTCTGGCTGTGTAATACTTCTATATGTTATATGTCTTATCATGTTAGAGTATGTTTGTGTTAGCTCGTATCAGGTAATATTGATACACGTTTAATAGTAGATTAAATCATTTTAAAATAAATGTTTATGTTGGTACAATTAACTGTTTATTGCTGTTACAGTTCGTATGTGTTTTAAAGCCGTCCCAATTGCTGTTACGCCATCTGCTGGCATGAAGTCTTTTATATGGCAGTTAAGTCCTAAACCAACTGCACAAATTGAGTGTGCTGGCATACTCGCATTCCTTTAGATTTTGTGTGTTAATATTATAGGTTAGGTTCAGAGTAATGTTCAGAGTAATGTAATAATGGCATTTATCGAGTCACTCTCATACAATACACATATCCTATCAGGAAAAGCATGTTAGAGTAAGGGGGTCATAAATTAATTAAACGATGCAATAAAGATTACACTGGTCGATAGATTTACATAATTATATATTCTAGTACATGTACTCGTATATCATTATTGTATTTAGAGGGCATTTATTTATCACATCATCGTCTCACTCATACACGGATAGACTGATAAGGTTAAGGAATGGCACCTCTTCAGAAAACTTAATTTGTGCTTTATGCCCAACAAATGTCAACTCAAGATAATTAAATTTGACAAGTTCTTCATTAGATATTGAACAAATACGACTGAACTATTGTTTGTTATATAGAATAGGCAGTCAACATTAATTGTTTTCATCGAGAAGAATTCTTCTGGGCTCTAGTCATCATTCAGACTAATTGTGGCTCCACATCGTGAACAAGATCGAATAGATTCTGCACTAACAAGCGCGATTTGTCAGCTTTCAGGTAAATTTATTTAACTATTGCCAAGTTTGATGCTTGAAAAACATAGGAGTTGACAGTACGGAGTACAAGTTTAATGTGTAACTGCATCACATACATATGAGCCGTTCTCCATGATAACCGGGCTTAGTGACAAAATTGTGAAAATGTTGATAATTTATGATTAGAAAGAGAAAACTCTTGTGAACAGTTTCAGAAAATTTGAACAAATTATTCCACACACTTACAAAGTAAAATACTTTTTAAACCAACCACTACTGCCTTCTTTATAAGTGACGTCGCGAACGTCAATCTCTACGTTTTTGACATAACGTTAACAGGTAATTCAAAGATCAAGTATCTGATAAACTTTGGACGTATACTTTTAAAATTGTGGCACATTTTAGAATCATATTCTTTTTTTAACAAAACGTGTCCAGTTTGTGAGTATTTGCTTATAGGGGAAAATTACAAGTGTTTTAATCACTTAACCCTTGTTTTCCTCGATATGAGAAACCGATCACCATAGCAACGACAGGAGTTATTTTAACACAATTTTAAAGAAAACTTGAAGCTAATGGATAGTACAATACTACCCAATTACTTAAATATGAAATCAAAGGACACTAGTTTTTTCTCATTTTAGACATTTTTCTACATCTTATTGCACAATTACAATACAATGTCATTAAGCCCGGTTTTCCTGGAGAACGGCTCATATACAACATCATCATTTAACTAAGAACAAATGCGAATCAATCACTGTTTGCAAAGGCCAAACTTATATAAAGGTGTGTTGTATAAATCCAAGGTCAGTCAAAAACAAGAGTCTTGCCCTTTCAGATTACATATTATCTTATGATTATGATATTGTTGCTGTAAATAAAACATGGCTGGGGGACCCTCCGATAAATCTTGCATTTCTGAGCTTCTTCCTAGTTGTTACAAAATAAAACACGTTCCTCGCTGTGGACGTGGTGGAGTTGCAGTTGTGTACAAAACTTCTTTAGATATTCAAATACTTACTTCTACCAATGATAAGGTTTTCACTACTTTTGCACACATGGAATGCACTATATCAATTACGAACTATTCTCTGCGTCTAGCTGTTGTGTATAGACCACCACCAACTAGTACAAATGGCCTTAAAACTAGTACTTTTCATGAAAATGAATGGCCATCCTTTCTGGCCAAACTTGTAACATCAGAAAGTAACATCATAGTTGTTGGGAATTTGAACATCCACCTGACAACCTAATGAATTTAGACACTGTAAAGTTCACAAATATTCTTGAATCTTGTGGCATGCGAAAGCACGTTACTGGGGCAACCCACGTGGCTGGCCACACATTGGATGTGGTAATCACAAGAGACACTGACACTTCTGTCTCAAATGTAGAAATATCTGATCCTGGTCTACCTGACAACAGTGGAAAAACCTCTCGTGTTCATTTTGCAGTAGTTTCTAAAGCTTGCGCTGCTAAACCTGCACCTATAAAAAACAGTGAATCTAAGAAAGTTAAAATCTATTGACATTAATGAATTCAAAAAATACATCGAATCGTCAGATATTTTGTAAAGTGGACTGCATATATCAGACGTTGGTGAACTAGTTGAGGTATAACCCATGGGCTTTCATCACTAATTGACAAACATGCGCCCCTAAAATCCAAAACCATAGTATTAAGACCCTCATGTCCATGGTACACTGAAGATCTACATGACGCTAAACATCTGAGACGAAAATTTGAGCGAAAATGGCGAAAATCTAAATTGACAATAGATCATGAAATCTATAGGAATCAATGTTCGGTAGTCAACAAAATGTTGAAACAATCCAAAGTATCCTATTACACAGATAAGGTAGAAGCCTGTGGTCGTGATCAGAAAGGGTTATTCAAGATGTAAAGAAAAAGAAGTTTTGTTACCAACTGGTAAACCAGCTAAAATGATTGCACAGGACTTCAGTGACTTCTTCATTAACAAAATTGAAGCAATACGTATTAAAATACAGACTGTAGCCTCCAGAATTCAGTCAAATCAACAAAACGACAGTGTTGAATTCGAAACTCCTTTCGAAGAAGAGCAACTGTCCGAATTTTCTCCGACATCAGAGGATGAAATCCGAAAACTGATAAATAACTGATAAAGATTTACTGACCAAGTAAATCATGTGAACTTGATCCAATACCAACATGGCTGTTGAAGGATTGCTTGAATGAACTATTACCATTATTAACAAGAATATGCTTATGCACCCAAGGCTTTTAAAAGCTCCAGGATAAGACCACTGATAAAGAAGCCAGACCTTGATCAGAATGTACTGAAAAATTATAGACCTGTGTCAAACTTACCCTTCACTTCCAAAGTTCTTGAGAAGGTAGTCGATGCTCAACTGGAAGGGCATTTAGCACTACATGATCTCCACGAAGAACGTCAGTCAGCATACAGAAAGTTTCACTCTACTGAAACGGCTCTTTTTCGTGTGCAAAATGACAACCTTTGCTCTCTAGATCAGAAAAAACTACGGTCCTTTTAATGCTGGATTTTCAGCAGCATTTTACACCATTGACCACAACACTCTACTAGGCAGACTTAAAAATCATTTCGGTATAACAGACAAGCCATTAGAGTGGATGAAATTCTATTTGTGTGAACGCTACCAGACTGTCTGTATAGATGGAGAGCTTTCAAAACCTGTACTAATGAACTACAGTGTACCACAGGGATCTGTGCTTGGTCCAAAAAAATACACCATGTACACAAAACCAGTCGGTGCAATTTGTAGAAAACATCAATTGCAAAACAATCTAGCGGGATGAAACCCTGCAAAGAATTAAAGCTTGTCTGAAGGATATCTTGCACTGGATGAAACTTGCTGAAACTAAATGGAGGTAATCCTGTTTGTACCAAAACGGAATACCAGCACAGCCGAGAATCTCACAGTGACAGTTGGCGACGCTGTAATCAAACCATCATCGATGGTGAGAAACCTTGGTGCAATGTTGGATTCACATTTGGACATGGATAAACTCGTGTAAAGTTTTACTTGAAATGTTTATTGTTCGGACAAGGTACTTAAAAAACCTAGATACTAAATATTGATATTTAGCTCCGTCTTTGCTTACTTGATAATTTTTTAAATAGAGCATCGTCTTCATACTGGGATAAGGCGTGTATAGATCACTATCAAAATACATTTTTATAATAGGCGAACATTTTGCTACTTATATTTATGGAGAGATACCGCTATATGTATAGTGACTTGATTATATTGATTTGGTTACTGCTTTTGTTTCAAAGATCGTCTTTGAACTTACGGAAAGAAGGGAAATTAATTAGATGAGGCAACGATAAGGTCTGAATATACTGTATATCGTCAATTAAATCTACTATCAGTTAAATGGCTATTTTAGATTTGCTAAACATCCCTTCCGAGCCATCACAGTATGTTTTGTTACACTAATTTAAAGCGAATGAATACATTGTAATTCGTACAGTAATTGTGTGACACTCTACACTCACGATTAAACAGTGTTTTGGAACGTGGATCAACAAACAGGCCCTGTGTTACACATATCCCGTAGACCAACAAACACGCCATGTACTGCACGTACCCCGTAGACCAACAAACACGCCATGTACTGCACGTACCCCGTAGATCAATAAACACGCCATGTACTGCACGTAAGCCGTAGACCAACAAAACACGCCATGTACTGCACATATCCCGTAGACCAACAAACACGCCATGTACTGCACGTAACCCGTAGACCAACAAAACACGCCATGTGTTCCAAGTAGCCCGGAGACCAACAAACACGCCATGTGCTGCACACACCCCGTAGACCAACAAACACGCCATGTACTGCACGTACCCCGTAGATCAATAAACACGCCATGTACTGCACGTAAGCCGTAGACCAACAAAACACGCCATGTACTGCACATATCCCGTAGACCAACAAACACGCCATGTACTGCACGTAACCCGTAGACCAACAAAACACGCCATGTGTTCCAAGTAGCCCGGAGACCAACAAACACGCCATGTGCTGCACACACCCCGTAGATCAACAAACATGACATGTGCTGCACGCACCCCGTAGATAAATAAACACGCTGTGTGTTCCCCACACCCCGTAGATCAACAAACATGACATGTGATACGCACACCGGAATACCAACAAACATGCCGTGTATTGCATGTACCACGTCGATCAATAAACACGCCATGCACTGCATGTACCCCGTAGATGAACAGGCATGCCTTGTTCTGCACATACCCCAAAGATCAACAAACATGCCATGTTCTGAAGTCACATTAGCTAGATTACATGAATCCGTAAAAACACTGCTAAAATACCAACTCAATGCTTTAGGGCGATTTTCAAAACTTCGAAACAAAGGACCATCATACTCACCATTTTATGCTCTGCCTTGTGTTAGGGAACCGTAGTAGTCTGCCTTTTCATACATACAAATACAGTATTAACCTCGTATACAAATTTAATACCACCACTATTATAAGACGGCATTTATTTGCACATTGTCTGTCGTCTAGTTCTCACAAATGTAGTATTAGTCACAAACAAATGATGTTACATTGTCTATATTTCATTGATTACTTTTACATTATAGAAGCAATAGATTCAATTTAATTACTATTATCTGTTTAGGTTGCTGACAAATCAATCAGTGAGACAATTGTATTGATCTCTAGCCATTTACAATAAGTTACAGACTTACAGACGGGCAACAGCAGAGTATAATACCGTCCCTCTTCCATTAGAAAATGTCATCGTTTTAACCTTATAGAAATTCTATAAGAGTTTATATTTATCTCATTGTTTATTAACTAGTGCAATCGAGTATGTTTACAAAGATCAAACGGTTCGCGGTTTATAACTATTGTGGACGTATGCTAATGTTTGATAATGTAAATAGGCGAAATGTATTCATAACAAAGTTGTACCAGAACATGTATTCGGATGATTAACTCGACAGTTTCATTAAATCATAGAGCAGTTGACATTTTCTATGAACACCGATGTGTTGTTTTTGTATAAATCAAACATTAACATTGATTTTGAACTTCCTATAAAATAAGGTTATGTTTCAAGTGAAATGAGCACCTTGTATGATCGAATGCATACTCATATATGAACCATTTAAACTACATTTCAGTACACTCGTAATAACAGATCTTTTTTAGAATTGTAAGGAGTTTTCAAAAGAGACAATTCATAAACCAGAATATGTACTTTGACTGACTTGATTGTTTCTAACATCTAGCACTTTTGATTGTATCTCCTTGTCATACATGAAGGAAACATTTATATACAAACTTAAATGTTATCTTCACTTCCTTTATGTACAAATCACTGTGTTATTTGTTTGAATTGTTGTCCGTGTGGTGTGTGATTGCACTTCGGTCTCGTTATTTGTTGTTGGGTTTTACTCCGATGTTGTCGGAGTGATGTCGGAGTGACGAATCGTTTAGGTGTCAAAGTTCATTTCCTGTGCTTCTTTTTGATATGTTGACAATGCGGTGTGCTGCTTGACCTATTCGTTTGTTTTGATTTTAGTAGAAGACAATAGTTATTTAATTACGTATACATTTCTATTAAAGAATGAAACTGTTATTAAAGTGAGTTGAAAGACTAACGTACACACGTCTCCTTTATTGCAAACAAAACGTATTTTACCCACAAAATGTAGCGGTATACTCTTCAATAAGTTTAACCTTGTTTTTAGACTACTTGGAAGACTGAAGTAATTACTTCTGGAAAACTCCATTAAGACATGTTCTTCTTTAGAATGACTGATATCAGAGTATAAAACCAAACATACAATTTAATTAGAACTGCATCTGCATCGATAACAGAATGTGATAACCTTGAGATATCGCGAGCCTCTAGTTATGTCCCTCATTATTTGTTTATAATGCTTCATAGTTAGTGTATGATTGCTGTTGTTTTTATGGAGGATTTGTGACATACCTTATGACCCAACTGATAAAAAAACTGGAAAAGAGGGTGGATAGAAAATACTCGTTATGTTACTATATGGTGACTAGGACATTAATTGTTGCCAATTGTAAAGTAATAATATAGTATGAATAATTATAAATATGAGGAGGGAAGCTCTGAATGGCATCCGGAAGAAATCAAGTAACGAACAATACAGTTAGTTAACACAACAAAAGTTGCGTTAAGGGAGACCTTATTGACATCTTAGAAAAGATAATGTAAACAATGTAAGAATACTTGTAAAGGTCAATTAGTGTAAATAATTAACACTTGAACGACAAGCATTTATTAATACGTTCTATGGAAAGGAGTACAACTGTTACATATAATGAGTACTATTTTCGTTCAAACCCCCGATTTGTACTTGGAGCTCTTGTCATTCAAAGAGGCTATTATGCTTATCATTTGTATACCCTGAGTGAACTTTAAGTCCAATGTGCAGGGGGTACACTCTGTGGTTACGTACTTAAAAGGTGTTAAATAATCGGGGGAAAGAAACGATAAAATTAGATTTATATTCACGTTCAGTATGTAGTGTGAAGTTGAATACAAATACTAGTAGTTTAATGTGGTACAAAGTCAATTTCATTGTGTATTGGAAATCAAACAAAGTGAGTATTGCCAAGACAACGAGTTTATTAAGTTTATGTAGGTACTGTTGGATATTGGATGTCAGTGACTGTTTCTAGTATATTGCACTACATTTATGTATGATTAAGACGCCTACATAGTGTAGTTATTGGTACAATTCACGACTCCTTGCTTCCATGAATGTTGATAAACGGCACGTGTTCTATTGAGAGGCGTATTGTTAAACGGTTGACAAGGATTGTATGACTAACCATGGCAAGCGGAGAGTTTCAATTCACTTATATGTAAAGAAACTATATTTTGACAATATTTAAAACCAATCGATTAGTTTAACAATGATTCGAGCACGTAACAACGAAAGGCGATCAATATAGTAGCATTTGAGACATGTTTATCTAGCTATTGCTTATTGCCATCAATCATCAAAATCAAATTAACATCATTCAGAGTAAGGAATCTCTGACCGAATACATTTGTAACACTGTCGCTCGTGATGCTGTCCGTTACCTGACTCCATTGCAAGCGCTATCGTTTGAGCATCGCCTCGCTCCTTTCTAGACTTATATTCGACCCCATAAAGAATATGATTGGCAGTGTTTATATGATTTGAGAGAAACAGGGAAGTCAGCAATCACTTTAACCAACAGAGCACAGACCATTAACAGCAAAACAAAATTACACGGATCAATTCCTATACATAACGTAACGAAAAAAATAAAAACCAAAGTCGCGGTTGTAACATTTATTCTATTATTCTATTCAATAGTTAATTAATTTAATCTTTTAAATAATTAACTGATTAAAACGCGAGAAAATGTATTGATCTTCATCAGGTGTTAGTTTCATTTCTGTAGAACTTATATATAAAACAAATAGGAGGAAGGTACTCGAATATATTGATCACTTCATGAAGAAGTATTTCGTTTTATGTTTTGCAACTATTTTCGGGCGTCAATTCAATATTATTCTTAGTGAGTTAAATTTCTTGAGTGATAGACACTGCTCAATGTATCGAACTCTAGTTAAAATGATAAGAAGAAAGAACGCATTCGTTCATGAACAATCAAATGCAACGTGTACACGTATGTACTAACCTCGATTTTAGAGAATCAGAATTAATAAATATAAAGATCAGCTGTTATTGAGACAACATTTGCACTGAAGAGGTTCGTAGTAAATACTTGTCTGGTTCTGGGACTGTCCATGTCCGAAACCTGCCAAACAAGCGACGTCTAGTGACGACGTCATGATAGTAAAAACGTTGATACACAACGTACATATATCGGCATGATATACATCCGTACTTACAATGTACTTTCAAGCAAACTCGTATATCAACGTTTGAATTCGTCCGTCAAAAGTCCCGAACTCTTTTATATGTCATTTAAGTCCTAAACCAACTGTACACGTTGAACATACTAGCATACTAGCATTACTTTATATTTTGTATGAAGATATTATAGGTAAGGTACAGATGAGAGATCTAATTTAATAATGTCATTTATCGAGTCACTCTCATACAAGACAAACATCCTTACATGACAAGCATGTTAGAGTAAGGGGTGTCATCAATTAGTTAAAACGATGCAATATAGATACACCGGTTGATAGAAACACACATTATATATTCTAGTACATGTACGTTCTTATATATCATTATTGTATAAGAGGGCAAACATTTATCACATAATCGCCTCACTCATACACGAATATTCTGATAAGGCTAAGGAATGACATCCCTTCAGAATACTTCAATTGTGCTTTATGCCCAACAACTGTCAACTCAAGATAATTAAAATTGACAAGTTCTATATTAGATATTGAACAAATACGACTGAACCTTTGTTTGTTATATAGAATATGCACTCATCATTAATGGTATCGATTGAGAAGAATTCTTGCGGGCTCTAGTCATCATTCAGGCTAATTGTGCCTCCACATTGTGAATAAGATCGCCTACATTCTGCACTAACAAGCAAGATATGTCAACTTTGAGGTCAATTTATTTAATTATTACCAAGTTTGACGCTTGAAAAACATAGGATGTGCGGAATACAAATATAATGTGTAACTTCTTCACATGAATATACAAAATATACATGTACTGTACAACAATACTTATTTACTGACCTTTATTATTATTATTATTATTAATATTATTATTTTTATAATTATTATTAAGTATTCTGGAAACCAAAGAGATTCCGTACAGCCTACAAGATCAGTCTGTAACATGAACAGACTGCAGCCGAAGTTGGTTCGTTTCCTCGAATGAGAACAAGAACAGTTCTCAAAACCGTTCTGGTATTGGTCAGTTTGGGAGTCCAGTCAAACTAAAGCAGTCAGCGACATATTCTTGATTGTCGGGTGTATGTATTGATATGAGGACTTGCAACATACAAAAGGTATTTTACAAGTATGCACAACAAAATGCTATCGATGATTTTACAACGGTTTAAAGCCGAACAGAACATAAAAATAAAACGTTTTACGAACTCTAAGCGCCTTAGTGGTCCCCATACTAGATTAAACAAGTAACTTAGTGCCTCAACAATGTTCTGTACAACCGACAATTATTGAAGGTTACCATTTTATATGGGGTGCCTTATCGAGTTCCATCAAGGATTCAATCTAGCTAGACTAGAATTCCATAGGATACTAGTAAATAGTAAAAAAGTAAACAGTATTGATAGCAACGAGTACCAAAATCGATACTCAAGTACTCGGTCAGAATCGTCCGATATAATTTCTTGAATTTTACAACACTTTCTCCCTACGCAGATTGGTTAACTATTGAGCCATATGGTCAATTATCTATGGTCTATTAAATATGGTCTATAATCTATGATCTATTGACCTTCGTATTTTTGACATTCATTCACACTGACTTTGTCGAAAAGTTTTTCGTTTATCGATCTTAATTGTTACTTAGTGTGGTTCTTGTTATTGAAACACGTTAGATACGTGTGAGTTTTAGAGTCACACATCAAACATAAACAGTATGTTCTAAATTCAGTTATACGGATGGTGAAGTAAGAGAATAACTACATTACTGACACGAGCACATATCTAGGGGTAGTACTAAACATTAGGCATCACCGAATCATCAAAACATCGGCGAATATCGGGGATGTTTTGGCGAAACTATCGTTGTCACTGAATGTAATAAGTATCATGGGTCATCGGGAGTCATCGATAGAAACCATTTTGACTTCCCCATCACCGATGAGAAATTCTCCAGTGGTATCTAAGTATAACGGTCTAGTATTTCAAAGAACACCGTCAGTGGAACCTTTTACAATTGCTATTGCACACAAAATATGTTTTCGAACTTAAGGCGGACGCTAAACGAAAATATGATTTGGTATGGCCTAAGGTGACGAAATTCACTGGGCAGTCATCAAAAATGTTTCAATTCACAATAATAATGTGTGAAAAACGTTTAATCTTAAAGGACAGCGAATGTTATGCATTAATGTGTAACGTAATTTGTAACATTTTATTCCAATCATTTAATGGAAGCCAAACTCCCGAGTGTAACCATTTACGTTCATGTAATACACAAATGTTATTCTTCACACAAAATCTCCTTTTCTCAACAACTAGGAAGCAACTCGGCGCACTGTACAATTGATGCAAACGGACAATTCGCGCTAAATAAGTTGTTTTTTGTTTGACCGATTTTGGCAAAGCAACAGTATTTTCACCTCATGGTAGTTCGCATGCATAGCTAATGAACGAAAATTTAAGTCTATAATATGCTTCTCTATTTAATCATGCATAACGGCGAAATATTTTCAGTGAATTTCCTTCAAATGGGACTTAAATAAAGTACTTTTAGTAATAACAAGTCAAAAGCGGCAATTCGATGTACTTGCAAGTTCGAGCAATCAAAGTGCGAGCCAAAGCCTGCCTTTACTTGTGCTAGATATACACTTGTTTACTTTCTTAGCGCAACATCTATAGTTGTCATTAATTCGCAACTGTTTGTTTACTTGGCGACAAACGTTCTGAAAATGAATTGAAAAGTCCAAACTTTTAATTTGTTCACTTGAAAGAACTTTCCTCTTATACGTGTCCATTTGAGTACTGTAAGTGTTGAACTAATTGTCGAATGTTTCTATTACGTTTTAATGGTCACACCATCACTAAATGGTTAATCGTCTATTCACGCGCCATGTGCGAGCAAAATCCGTTTGCACTCATTGCTCACTATGAACACATTTTGAACATGCCCGTGTTAAGCAAATACACAATTAGTTATTCATAGTTGTCAAACATGCACGTTCAATACGATAGCCAAAAATAAGTTATTGTGGACACAATCATGTATACGAAATATTGGAGGCTGGTGGTTCACCAAAATACTTTCTGTAGAGTAAATTAACTAGACTTAAATCGAAATATGAATAGCGAACGTTTTTTTCAAGGAAGCCTACATGTATGTGGCCAACCACACATGTATTGCAGTGCATGAATGTAGTACCTTTATCAGACTTAATTTAATTATAAAATCAGTGTGCATTTTGTAGCGGAAATTTCAATGAAGGTTTTCTGCGAGTTTCATCTAAATCCCAATAAATAGTATGATAGCAAATTGCAAAACTTCTCAAACGTCCCTCATCAAAGGCTCGTTAAATAACTTGTGTTTTCTAAACTGGTTGAAGAGATGTCGCTCCAAAGACAACTTATAATGGATCCTATTTATATCCACATACACAATTCAACTGTTATTATCAAAATGAGATATATATATTTGGTAAAACTCGTGTTTATCCTCATTTTGAGATGTATGAAACAGCTGGTAGTGTTATTGAATTTACGTTCTGGGGGCGCAATGTGGGCACAAGAATATCCGATATTTACAGTTTTATTTATCTGTAATATGGAATTGACGCTATAAGCTGCTAAAATTGCCTATGTAAAGTGATAAATCTTGCCTTAATTAGGATTTACCTCATTTCAATTTCAATAAGAAATGAGACTTTGCTAATTTTAATTCATCTATCGAAGCATGCATTCAATATTAAAGCGGCACGCCTAAGGATCCGAGGGTTGGTTATTTGGGAACTGAAGCTTTCTGTACCTATTATTTGCATTTAATAAATGTTAAATCCCTCCTTTAAGAATAAAGACTATACCACAGTACAGACAAATTACTTCTGTTTTATGAGCAGATGCGACACATATAGTTAAGAATAGAATTGGAGTACTGCGAAGGCATGCTCCGTAGACGTTCGTCTTGGTAGGGATTGCAATGTGTCTGTTTTCAATGACTCTCTTTGTTAGATTAGAAGCTGTTGTGGTGACCTTTTAAATCATTATGTTGAGTTCTACATCCAGCAAGTGTCTGAGGCAGTGGAGCCTACAGTAAGTACTGAAACTGGTGGACGACGTCCAGTGGTGTGCCTTGGATTGAAATGCTGGGTGGCATAGATGTTGCTTGTCCCGTAACTTTAATGCATCAGCGAATTTGTCCATCAGTCTTTTGAGACCTTCTTCTTGATGTGACGCTATAGCTGCATCATCAGTGAACAACATGTCCTGATTTGGACTAACACAGTTTTGGAGCGGAACCTGGCGAAGTTAAACAGACGACCACCAGATCCACGATTGTTTCGAGAGCTAGTCTGATTTATATTACCGATATTTCATAAAATAATCAGCTAGTCATATTAAAGTACACTACTCGTCACAATTTTAACACTTCCAGATAAAATATAACGAGCATTCACGCTGTTTCGTCAGTGTGAAGTGATGATTGTTTAAAAATGATATTGCTTTTCTTAATTGAGTGTTGACATAGCAAGAACTTCTGTTTCTGCCGCTGTGATTTAAACGTGAAGGCGGCGATACAAATTATTAAAATGTTGGGTGTCACGATTTCAGTGGCCTTTGTTTGCTTGATACAACAAAGTCAGGTAATTTGTTTAATGACTGTCACCTTAAAATCGACACTTCAGTCACCCACCGGTCCCTCTTCATATAACTTAAATTATATTATTTTATTTCAATAACTGACTTTATTTATGCTTCATTTGAAGTGTTGTTAAACAAAATATGTCCCATTAAAGTTTGGAAACGGTGGCTTGTTTAACGTATTGTGAGACACGAAACGTACTTAATAATGCATGTAATTAAACATAAAACCAAACAGATGATACGAGGGGGTATCAAAAAGTTCGTGGACTAGGCCTGCCATTTGTTTAGTTGTTGACCGAATTCCGTAAAAATCACACATTCTTTAAAACAACGTATTTTGAATTGATTTGCACATTTCCAGCTCATTTAACTTTTTTCCGAGTGTGTGGCGGTTACTATGGTAACTTAAATTATGCTCCGCGGCGCACTTTAAAAATATTATTCACTTGACCTCCCACATATATCTATAATTTTGTGAATCGTTATCCGATTTGAAATATAAAACCGTCGACATAAACATTAAGATTGTAGCATCATCCTGGTGTATATATTATAGCGCTGTTGTCACGAATACTGGTGTGACGTAATAAACACGCCGTTTTGTGTAGCCTGATTTTCGACGCATTTCATGACGTCGACGCACTTTTCGACATGATATTACACTCGGACTATCGATAATCCGTTGCATTTTGCACTTTTACTCGATAATACACCAATTCTGATATCAGATTAGAGCATGTGACCCAAGTATGTAAAAGTAAGGTTGTCTTACGACAATAAATCTGTTTAAATGGTATAAAAGAAATAGCGATGAGAGTTGAATGATGCCAATATCAGTAGGGTAGATTTCATGTACTGTGTGATTATTAGCGCTGGAATAATTAAATTTGTCAAATCTTTCATTTACTGACCGAACTCTTTTTATGAATAAAAGGTTATTAAGTTAAAAATAAGTAAAATAATAGGCAATAGAACAGTTCTATCCAGGTTGATGAGTTTTGGCTTCTTTAGACGATCAAAAAGTGACTGGAGTGTTGGCGTTTCATGACGTCGTAACGTCATAATAGTGCACCGGGTGGCTCTTGGTAATCTTTTAAATCGTTAGAATAGTTTATTAATATTATCATTTATTCAACTTTTTATTTGTTTTTCAGTACAGAATTGAATGTAGTTTAAGATGATAAAATAAATAATTCAATCGCATTATGCATATTTAAAAAATGAACGGGTCAGTCCACGAACTTTTTGATACCCCCTCGTACACCGGGAAACTCGCATCATGCCAGATGTAATTGGTAGCATGTATATTATAAAATACATTACAAAAGCGCAAAATTAAATCAGAAAATAGGAAAAATATAGCAGTGATCAATTGTAGGCACAACGTACCATGCACCCAGTCACTCACGGCAAGGGGAAACTGTACGTGTGATGTGCATCGATGTATCACCATGTTCGTACACCATTCTATATACTAGAGGGTAAAATGACCGTGTGAAGATATTCGCTGAAAGATCACTCTTTTGTCAAACAAAATATGCCTTCCAGACAGTGTAGCAGGCTTTAATTGCATTTCAAATCTTACAATTTTCAGCATAATCGGTATAAATTCCTATTCTTATAAAATGTTTAAGAAACTAATCATGTTCTGTTATAATGATGCCGTTCATAAAAATATTTTATACAATGGGACGTGCATATGCGGGCAGCTACAATTACAGATTTAATCGGTTTCCTCCAATTGAACATGTCCATCATGTACACGTTTCTTGTAATTATTCCGTTTAAATATTCAAAACAACTATTACAGCGTTTTTTGTTCTATTTCTACGACCAAAACTGATGACGTTGGCTATTCTAAACAGGATGTACAAGTCTGATATTTGTACTTAATTCATTCATGGGCATATACCTTCTAGTACTCTGCTAAAACTGTAAAGTGCTTATTTGATACGAAATCTCTTTAGGTTTCCAAGAACCTGTTCATTGTAAAATAAATGAGACAATTCAACTTTAATATCTGCAGGGCGCATTGTCAGTTAGTAGGTTCATTTAGTGTATGGGAGAGGGTGTTTGCTTTTATAGCAGTGTTCCAATGTTAGATACAATGGTGTAGGGTATTGGTGATTAGCATGTATTCTCTATTGACCTTGTGACATGTATACATTCTCACCAAACTTTGATGCATGGTAAAAATATATCCCTAAAAGGGGATCACAATAATGTTTGATACGTAAACCTGGCTCTATATAAGATACCCTTCTTATTCACCACTACGTGTGCTCGATGGTTATGTTGTTAACACTATTGACTACGGATAGAGATGTCCTTGGTTCAATGTTCGATGCTTTTCAGTGTTTCCCACCAATACGTTAACTGGCTGGTAACCCAGGGGGTATGCTCGCGTATATCGCATACCCACAATGAATCTTACACGTTTGTTTTATAGCCAATAATTCACGGAACGGTCCCTCTAGTTGATGACATTAATCATGCATTGTATAAGCACAGGGAATTCACTAAGACATCATCATAACATTTGTTGCTGTCAATAAATACTGTACTGTTAACTTCAACCGTCAGGCGCATGATTTTTAATTAACCAGTATTGCATTTGGATTGGAAGCCATTCATCGGGTTATGGGCCCTGTGTATTTTTGCTAATTACGGGAATGATTAGCCAAGCAGCAAGTTAATTAAGCAATGATTGAACAATGCATAATGGCCGAGAAAAGAGGCTTCATTTGGAGAGATATGCAACACATGTAGAATACGTGAACATTGCATGACGACCTAAAGCGGATACACTTCACGACTAAAATAGACGAGATATAATGATTAGCGTAGAAAAGAATCATTGTGCGATTGCATTGCCAGTACGCCTAAATTACGTTCCTGAATACATGTACATAAATACATTTCTCTTCACATGCACCGATGTATCCTCTTTCTTGTTCCATTTCGTTGTAAATTGGAATCATTCTATTTCACGGTATTATCAACTATGAAAATTCCGATGTATCAAAAAAAACGTCGGTTTCACTTCCAATTCATCAAGATTTAAATTCTTACGTGATATAATTGTATCTACCAGGGTGTTTTGACTTCATGAGTATAGTATGGTTATCTGTTAAATGTTTCTCACGTCCGTTTCCCCTAAATGCAGTACTTACATAGACATTATGGTTTGATTCATAAATGAAAACTTGAAACTTCGTAGGTTCATTGAGCTTGACAATATACATTTATCAATACCAATGCTTTTGAAATAAATTAGAATACTCCCAAGTACATGCCAATTAAATTAAATTATTTAGCAATTAACGTATTGATCAAGACTGCTGAGTTTGTGGTCATAGAATGAACACAAGTAGTTTACCTCTCAGAGTAAACACGCATGTTGCCACAGTCAGTACCATTACTGACAGATAAATGTTTTTAAACAACCGTCCCCATCTCAACTGTGTGTCAATGACATGCGAGCATTGAAATATAATTTGTTTGTCCATCTAAATGATCACGATGTATTGATGTGTTTACACCATCTGGTTTTCTTCAATTACCACACAACTTAACGATTTCCTTTGATTAAAGTTTGTTCGTTCAAAGCGTATTGATTTTAATTTGAGATCTAGTAAGACCAATTATGGCGTTTTCATCGTTCGAGTGGAAAATAGTATTCAATCGAATCTAGATTTGATTAATAAGTTTGTTCTTGAGTTGAAGCTTGTGAATGGAACAAATACATGGACAAATATATTTTACCATTGGTTACCAATTTTCAGCGACAGAAAAGCATTTGCTACGGCCCTGTCTCATTAGTACCAAGCTTGTGTTAGACATTGTAGAACTGTTTGTAGAAGTGTAATTCAAATCTATTGTGCATGTTGACAAAAGCAACCTTCAGTTTGACAAATATAAGGTGTAGAGAATGGATCATTTTCACAGTATGGCGTAACACTCAATCAATCAATGAGTTTATAATTGGTGTGAACCTGGGGGAATCTGGCGGTTGTTTTTATGACAAATTGTCTCAAACAGTTGTGTTCACGTATTAGTATGAGAAATTATATTACTGTTGTTATAGAATGACACTTAGACGTCATGCATGGTATGAATAACTAGAAAACATTTAAATGTTTCGAATACCGTCGAATACGATAAGACATTATAAATAACTTAAGAATGGTCATGTAATAACCATCCTCTTCCGACTGGAGGCTCTGGTATGCCGGCCATGGAATATGGCAGTAATTAGCTGTAGGTAACATTTATTTCAGGTAAGTGTTTGACATCGAAACCGGTTTATTAATGGACACCGGACCAGATCTCTATCATTCAAGTGCAGTAGTTCCCTACTAGTCTTTACCGTGTGTTAACTTGGTATAATGTGGAGATCACGTGTGTAGTGACGTCAAGGAACCTCGTGTACAACGTTCACAGCTTGCAGCTCAACACAAACATCCATTAAATAACACTACAGAAAATCACTTAATTCTGAGGTGAATCGTGAATACAGTATATGTAAAATTTAAATAGATGTTTTACATTTGATAGATAATCTATATTGATGCTAGGCAAGATATTTTACAAAGTTTCTTGGACAAGAATGGTTACTGTAAATGGTATTCTGCTAATAAATAGTGTACAGATTCGTCAAACCTAAAATGTGACATTATTTAAATGTATGCGTTGTCTGGGTAAACCTTTAACTTGATTAGAAAGTTTGACATATTAATTCCCACCTAACCATTAGCTCACAAATTAAATAGATTTTTCGCAGACTAAATAATGATATGTCAACACATTATTCGCCGGAAAGTACTTATTGCTAGACGTATGTGAGAGTAGATTCTAGGAAATATTCATGATACAGTATAACATGCATTATACATGTACAACCTGTGATACCTTATAGACTATTAACTATTGTTGTCTCACAACTGTGGCTGTGTAAAACTTCTATATCGTATAAATTACGTTTTATTCTGTTAGTGTATGATTGTTTAATATGTTAGCTTAACGTATATCAGTTTTTAGAATTCGTCCGTGGAAAGTCCCGAACTCTTTCATATAGTATAGTTTATACAAGATATACAATTGTACATAAATTACGATAGTTAATGATGATATGTATTAAAATTATTATCCATATATAAGGTCTTTTCAGTTAGTAATAATACATACATATGAATTAATTCTAGTATATTGTTCGGACTGCCACAAATATCGAAAAGTAAATACATTTGAAATATTGCATATAACATCTATCAATTATCACATTTTTAGAGTCTACTGGACATAAACATACAACTGATATTGGTATTAATAGTGCATGAATACATACACTCATATTATAATTATAAAATCAACAAAATATACATAATTACAAAGTGGGTGAGAGTTCTTAGTTGGAATATACAACAGCACTAATTAAAAACATACATGATTGTCTTACATCTTATTTCAAAACTTTTCTGTAGAAAAATAGATAGGTTTCCTTGGATAGTCTTATTATCAGATTTCAAAAGTTTAATAATTTAGGCACATTTGGATGATTCCAATGATATCTTTTACATGTTATATATGTGTATGTTAAGTTGCTAACCAACTGCACACGTTGGAAGTGCTGGTATACTCGCATTCCTTAATATTTTTGTGTACATATTATAGGCTAGGTTCAGATGAAAGATCTAATTTTATAATATCATTTATCGAGACATTCTCATACAAGACAAATATCCTTACACGACAAGCAGGTTAGAGTTAGGGGGTCATAAATTTATTACAATGATGCAATAAAGATACACTGGTCGATAGATACACATAATTATATATTCTAGACTTCTAGTTCATGTACTCGTATATATCATGATTGTATTTAGAAGGCATTTGTTGATCACATAATCGCCTCGCGCTCATACACGGACAGACTGATAAGGTTAAGGAATGGCATCTCTTCAGAATACTTCATTTGTGCTTTATGCTCAACAACTGTCAACTCAAGATAATTAAAATTGACAAGTTCTTCATTAGATATGGAACAAATACGACTGAACCTTTGTTTGTTATATAGAATAGGCACTCATCATTACTGGTATCGATCGAGAAGAATTCTTGCGGGCTCTAGTCATTATTGAAGGTAATTGTGCCTCCACATCGTCAACAAGATCGCCTACATTCTGCACTAACAAGCACGATATGTCAGCTTTCAGGTCAATTTATTTTATTATTAACAGGTTTGACGGTTGAAAAACATAGGATGTGACAATGTGGAATACAAGTGTGTAAATGCATCACATAAATATACAATGCACATGTACGGGTATTATTTACTGACCACTCAAATATAAAATACAAACTAACCGTACTATAATACCATTTCAACAAATGTGAAACACAGATGCAATTTAAACCTGATTAAATACGTGAAAGGTGCTGCCCAACAGTCGGGGCTAAACTGTTTGTATGAGATAATATTTCTATATAAGTATTTAAACCACTCTTGAAATGGTGCACTCAATATTCTTCTTAGAAATGATACAGAGTTTCCTTCCAGCAGATTTTCCAGTTTACAAGATCAGTCTGTAACATGAACAAACTGCAGGTATGTCGCGAACTTGCGAATGTTTAATTTGTATGTTGCATTGATGTGCATGTATTATTTTAATGGTTTGGTAAGAATTAATATTTCTGTTGAATATGAGGTTAAAGGCTAGGAGAATCTCATTAGGAGCTCATGGATGCGACAGTCTG
Organism: Spisula subtruncata; assembly: GCA_963678985.1. Taxonomy (NCBI): domain Eukaryota; kingdom Metazoa; phylum Mollusca; class Bivalvia; order Venerida; family Mactridae; genus Spisula; species Spisula subtruncata. The sequence goes on from OY787665.1 coordinate 12,431,065, forward strand.
CGTATTGTATGATTCATATAGTACATGCGTGTACAGTATTCCTTCTTATGTTTGCTCCTATTGACCACCTTATGTAAATCTTGAAGAATGAATTTCATGCTGTGACCTTGTTTGACCTAATCGTTCTAAGTGTATGCTCCTTGTTCTTAATGTATGCTCCTTGTTCTTAATGTTTGCTCCTTGTAAGGAACAGTCACATGGTCCATGATTTTCATATGCAGCATTGAATAATTTACATCTGGGTGACATTAAACTAGGACCGTCTTTTTGGAAATAATATGACATTCACATGCATATACTTTGGATTTATTACTATTGAATAATCATCATTCTATAGGTTTTAATTTAATACTTTTTTATTAAAACTAAATGCTCAATTAAGTTAAATTGTGATAACAATTATGATTATTTGTGAAACTAAGAAAGTATATGGTGAAGCGTCGTTTGAGTTGAGTTTGAGTTGAGTCGTTTATTGTTCATCATCAAATACAGCACAATTCTCACAGCCGCTCTGGTATTTGTCTGTTTGGCCAATACTCCAGTCAAACTAAAGCAGTCAGTGACATATCTTTGATTGTCCGTGGGTATGTATTGATATCATGACTTGCAACATACAGTGGAACTCGGTTATAACAAAATCCTCGGGACCTTGAGAATTGTTACGCTATATCCGATTTTCGCTATATCAGTACAACGAAATTTCGTTATATGAGTACGGATATAACGTATTTCGTTATACCATGTATACGAGGGGTGTGAAATAATAGGACTTTTCTCATAACCTCTTACTCAAAAATTACAATTTAATGAAAATTGTCCCATATGCATAACAATGTATGCTCTATATGCTGATAGCAACAGAATGTCTTTGTTGCTGATGATGCTCATGCAAAGCGTTGTCATAGAAACCATGTAACACTAAGGCGGGTCACACTATTATTTGTCATTACTATCCTTATTCAAAACGTGAATATCTCAATATCCACTTGATAAATATTAACGCCTATTTGTATGGCATTACGTGGATGACTTTGATATGAGAATGAAAACTTTCGAAATAATCGCTCCATGTTTGTTATCGTAAGTCAGTAATCAAGTGTATGTATCCAAGCGACTCATGAATGAAACTGACGTCAACGCCAATAAACATAAACCACCCGATTGTCAAACAATAGTGTACATTGGGAAAACCAACAGTGCTAACCCATGAAATACGTATAATGTAGTGGCATCAAGCAGCCACCTGTGTTCTGTTGGCTCAAAGTGATTACAGATCGCGGATTTAATAACTTACTAATAAGCACAGGTGGGGTTATAGAAAATTAAGTTGACGTTAATAAACACTGTTCGTACACTGGTAGGCGCTCAAACGTTTGAGCAATTTCTAACATCATTGCAACACATTTTTGTGAACAGGGTTACGGAAACACATCTAAACAATCGGAACAGTGATATTGGATCTGTTTAGAAAGTCAGGAAAACCATAAACAAAAATATTTAATGTTTCTTTATATTGAAATACTGCGCTTGAAATGCAACGTCATAATAACGTCACGGTGCGACCCGCCTTCTTGATACACAGTATATTTAATATTTAATAAATTTATTATTTTTCAATCAATTTCTTTGATATTTCGCATATTTGTCAGTGAAAGATCAAAATTTAATTATAGACAACTAGTTTGATTGATTTCTGATTTGCTGCGCTGCTATGAAAAAGTCCTATTTATTGTGGAACACCCCACGTACATGTATAGCCTGTCGGCGCAAACACTTAACAACTTATTATGGTTGTTTGCACATACACATCGCTCGGTCACAACAATTTAATCGCCTTTGTTTTAACCAAGCATGAATGCACATCACAGGGACCTAGAAATCTTTACGCTATAACCATTTTCACTATATCCGATTACGTTATAAGCGAGTTGTGTTACAGTTAAATAAAGAAGGAACTCGGTCGAGGATTTTTTTTTGTTACGTTATAACCGAGTTTTCGTTATAAGCGAGTTCGCTATAAGTGAGTTCCACTATATACAAGGAATGTTACAAGTATGCATAACAAAATACTAACGACGATGTGTGTTGTTCATTGAACTTGTTAAAAGATTTCTTCAATTATTTAAAGCCAATTGGAACACAGAAGAAAACTTTTAAGAACTCTTAGCGCATTTGTGGTTCCCCACACAAGATTAAACAAGTAACTTAGTGCCTCAACATTGTTCTGCACAACCGACAAGTGGAAGGGTACCAAGTTACCAGGCATGTCTTTCAATAAAGCGTGCGTATAAGGAATATTCTCACATGACACTCATAGAGTTCCATCTAGGGGCCAATCTAGTTAGACTCGAATTCCATAGGATACTAGTAACCAGTAAAAACAGTATTGAAGACAACAAGTACCAAACTCGATACTCGAGTACTCGGTCAGAATCGTCCGATATAAGTTCATGATATATAAAACACTTTCTCTCCACGCTGATTGGTTAGCTCTGAGATATATGCTCTAATATAGTGCGTCCAGGATAATGTAAAAAACGGGAGAATTCCGTTCGATCCACAGAGGGAATGTACACAAGAGAGCGCGATTTGTCAGTGTTATTTTAATATTAAAATGACCGATTCTACAACAGTAGGCTAAACCGGTCAATGTTTGTTAACATCACATTATTCTGGGGGCACTATAACTTTGGTATTTTCACGTTAGTTCACTTCGACTTTGTGGCATATTTTCGTTTATCGATCTAAGTTTTTTCTTCGTGTAATTCTTGTTATAGAAACACGTTATTTAAGTGTGATTTTTAGAGTCCGAATTCAGTTATATGGGCGGTGAAAGTAAGAGTTGTAAGAATTACTACATTACTGACACGATCACACATCTAGGGGAGGTATTAAAACTAGGCATCACCATCAAAACATCGGCGAACATCGGGATGTTTCGGCGAAACTTTCGTAGTACCTGGAAATAATTTGATAAATATCGTGGATCATCGGGAGCCATTGGGATAAACTATTTTGACTTCCACGTCACCGATGACAAATTTTTAAATGGTACCAAAGCATAACGATGTAGTAGTAGTAGTAGTAGTAGTAGTTAAAACAATACCGTCAGTGGAACATTTTACACACAATAGGCATTACGCCAGTTGTCAATCAATACCCTTTAGATAAATTTTAATGGTTCATTATTATCACATGGTCCAATGAATTACCTTGAAAACCTTCATCAAGCAACCTTCGACAAACAATCAGATGGAGCGATCTCTACTATTTTAGTTGCACACAAAATATGTTTTCGAATTTCTGGCGGACACTAAACGAAAATACGATTTGGTATGGCCAAAAATGACGGCGTACTCACTGGGCACTCATCAAACATGTTTTAATTCCGCACAATAATGTGTGAAAAACATTTAATCTTAAAGATCAGCGAATGCTATCCATTACTGTATAATGTAGTTTGTTATTGTTTATTTAAAGCATTTAATGGACGCCAAACTACAGAGTGTAACCATTCACACTCATCGTATACACAACTGTAATTCTTCACACAAAATCTGCTATTCTCAACAAGAGCGAAGCAATTCGGAATACTGTACAATTGATGCAAACGGACAATTCTCACTAAATAAATCAATTCCGATTGTTTTTTGCTGGACAGCTTTTGGCAAAACTACAGTATTTACACCTCGTGGTAGTTCGTATGCATAGCTTATGAACGAATATTAGAGTTTATAATGTGCTTTTCCATTTATTCATGCATTAAAGGTATAATATTTCAATGGATGTCCTTGAAATTGGACTTCAGTAAAGTACTTTTAGTAATAACAAGTCAAAAGCACGTCTACTTGCAAGTGCACGTGCAGTCAAAATGAAAGTCCATGCCTGTTTTACTAGTGTTATAGTAATAATAATGTGCAAGTTTATACTTGAAATGTTGATTGTTGGGACAAGGTACTAAAATAAACCTAAATATGAAATCTTGATATTTGGCTTTGTTTAGTCTTTGTTTACTTGATAATTTTAGAATATGAGCATCGTCGTCATACTAAGATAAGGATTATATAGATTACTATCAAAATACATTTTGATTATAGGCTAGCATTTCGTTACTTATATTTATGGAGAGATACCGCTGATATAGTGACTTGATTATATTGATCTGGTTACTGCTTTTGTTTCCAAGATCGTCTTTGAACTTACGGAAAGAAGAGAAATTAATTAGATGAGGCAACGATAAGGTCTGAATATACCGTATATCTTCTACTTAATCTACGATCAGTTGAATGGTTATTTAAGATTTGTTAAATATCACCCACAGAGACATCGCAGTATGCATTGATACACTAATTTAAAGCACATGAATACATTGTAATTTGTACAGCAATTATGTGACAACCTACACTCCCGAATCAACATTGTGATTGAACCTGGACTAACAAACACGCCATGTACTGCACGTACCCCGCAGATCAACAAACACGCCATGTACTGCACGTACCTCGTAGACCAACAAATACGCAATGAACTACACGTATCCCGTAGACCAACAAACACGCCATGTACTGCACGTACCCCGTAGACCAACAAACACACCATGTACTGCAAGTACCCCGTAGATCAACAAACACGCCATGTACTGCACGTACCCCGTAGACCAACAAACACGCCATGTACTGCACGTACCCCGTAGACCAACAAACACACCATGTACTGCACGTATCCGATAGATCAACAAACACACCATGTGCTGTACATACCCTGTAGACCTACAACCACGCCGTGTGTTCCCCGTACCCCGTAGATCAACAAACATGTCATGTACGTGTAGTCACATTGACATGGGTAGATTATAGAACACCACAGAAATGTATACCACGATGCAATAAAAGCACAAATAAAGAACCAACTCAATGCTTCAGGGCGATTTTCAAAACCACGAAACAATTGACTATCCTACCCACCATTTTATACCTGTTTTAGGTTAGAGTAGTAGTTTGCCTATTAATTCAAATAAATGCAGTATTTCACCTCGCATACAAATTAAATACCTTCAATATTATAAGACGGCCTTTATATGCCCATTATCTAGCGTCTAGTTCTAACAAGTGTAGTATTAGCCACAAACAAATGGTGTTACATTGTCTATATTTCATTGATTGCATTTACATTATAGAAAGAATAGATTTAATTTAATTACTATTATCAGTTTAGGTTGCTGACAAATCAATCAGTGAGACAATTGTATTGATCTCTAGCCATTCACAATTAGTTTATGTTCTCTGTCTTACAGACGGGCAACAGCACAGTATAATACCGTCGCTCATCCATTAGAAAATGTCGTTTTAACCTTATATGGAAATTCTTTCAGAGTTAACATTTATCTCATGGTTTATTAACCAAGGCAATGAGACTATGTTTACAAAGATCAAACGATTCGCTGTTTGTAACTTAGTGGACGTATGCTAATGTTTGACGATGTAAATAGGCGAAATGTGTAACAAAGGTGTACTACATGTAGAACAATTATTTGGATGATTAACTCGACAGTTTCATTAAATCATACAGCAGATAACATTTTCTATGAACATTAATGTGCTGTTTTGTATAAATCAAACATTAACATTGATTTTAAACTTCCTATAAAATAAAGTTACACTCAATGTTTCAAATAGACTGTCCTCCTCTACAATAAAATGAACACCTTGTTTCTCATAACGAATACATAATCATAAATGAAACATTTAAGATTCGTACTATAGTTCACTCGTAATAACAGATATTTTTTAGAATTTTAAGGAGTTTTTTTTCAAAATGTGTATCTAATATATTTGTCCACACGCACATATTAGATACATGGTATGCTCTATTCGCGTTATAGAGAGAAAGGGTGAGAAAGGGAGAGAAAGGGTGGATAGAGAGAAAAAGTTAGAAAGTTATCATCTTCAAATCAGAGTTTCACTTTGACTACAATAGAAAGCAGTTTAAATGAGACAGTTCACAAACAAGAACTTGTACTTGGAATGGGTTAATTGTTTTTTTATCCTTGTCATAGATAAACGAAACATTTATATACGAACTTACATAATGACATATTCCCTTCTTTAATATAAAAACCACCGTGTTATTTGTTTGAATTGTTGCATCACTCCGACAACATCCCTACGAGAACATCGGAATAAAATCCAACAACAAATAACGAGGCTGATGTTCCGATGTTGTCGGAGTGATGTTGTCGGAGTTATGCTCCGATGTTGTCGGAGTGACGTTGTCGGAGTGTCGAATCGTGTAAGTGTCAATGTTCATTTCCAGTGCATTGGTCATGTGCTTCATTATGGTCTGCTGTTAATCCAATGTGCTGCTTGGTCTATTCATTGTTGCGCTTTTGTAGGAGACATTAGTTGTATTTACAATTACGTATACATTTCTATTAAAGAATGAAACTGCTATCAAAGTGAATTCGGATACTAACGTACACAACCCTCTTCTATTGCAAACAAAACGAATGTTTACCCACATAATGTATCATCACACTCTTCAATAAGATTAACCTTGTTTTTTAACTACTTGGAAGACTGGAGTAATTATTTGTCGAAAACTGCATGGACTTGTTTACAATGACATATATCAGAGAAGAAAAGTCAGCATACAATTTAATGAGCACTGCATCTGCATCGATAATAGAATGTCATTACCTTGAGGTATTGTTTGCCTCTAGTTATGTGCCTCATTATTTGTTTATAATGATTCATTGTTACTTTTTGCCTGCTGTTATTTTTATAGAGGATTTTTTACTTACACAAAGGTCGAACTGATTAAAAAACTGAAATAGGAAATAGACAAAAAACACTCATTGTGTTACTATATGGTGACTAGGACAGCAATTGTTGACAATTGGAAACGTAGAATCTAGTATGAATAATTATAAATATGAGGAGGGAAGCTCTGAATGGCATACGGAAGAAAATTAAATAATAATGACCAATACAGTAAGTAAACACACAAAAAGGTGCTTTTATGGATACCTTATTGGCATCTTAGAAAAATAGTGTAAACAATGTAAGAAAAGTTTTAAAGGGCAATGAGTGTAAAGAATAAACCCATGGAAGACAATGATATACGTTCTATGGAAAGGAGTACAACTGTTATATATAATTGAGTCCCATTGTCGTTCCAACGCGATTTGTACTTGGAGCACTTGTCAGTCAAAGACGCTGTAAGGTATATTAAAGATTTGTATACGCTGTGTGAACTTGAAGTCCAATGTGCTAGGGTACACTCAGTACTTATAGGTGTTAAATAATCGGGGGAAAAGGAACGCGAAAATAAGATTTACATTCACTGTCAGTATGTACTGTCAAGTTGAATACAAATAGGCTATTGTGGTACAATAGTCAATTTCATCGAGTATTGGAATCCATACAAAGTGAGAATGCCAAGACAGCGATTTTATTAAGTTTATGTAGTTACTTTTGTCATTGTCAGTGGATGTCAGTGACTGCTTCTAGTATTTTGCACTTCATTTATGTATGATTCAGACACCTACATAGTGTAGTTATTGGTACAATTCACGATTCCTTGCTTCCATGAATTTTGATAACGGCACGTGTTCTAAAGAGGCGTCTTAAGGTTAGAAACCACCAAATAGATTTGCTCTATAGCTCAATGTAAATTGGCCATAGTAGGCCCCAATTTTCAACTTTTTTTAGTCTATGGCCACCTGGACCACATATATCATTGTAAAGAGGGGCATTTAAGCTTCAAAATAATGAAATAAAAAGGGGGGTCATGTATCTTCTAAGAAAGTTTTTGTCCTTCAAACACGGTCTATCCGTTTTTACGCATGTCCGGATTTATGAGTTCTGGGTGTTAGCCTAGTCTACTTTCACTTTGGTATCAAGAACAAAATAGTGAAATAATACAAATATTACAGTTTAACTACACCATATGCATATTTACCAACCATTTAAGCTCAATTTCATCATTCAACTCCACATTTGTCAAGAAATATCTCCATTTACAGGCAAACCAAAGTTTTTTTAAGGACTACTTGAGTGTATCACCACTTGGTCCGCGGAGGCATTTAGTGGTTCTTTACCTTAAGACAGCCTAGTTTTACTTATTAAAGTGATTTTTGCACTTTTTTCAATACTACTATGTGTATGCAGCACAAAACAATCAATTCTAGACAAATTGTGCATGAATTCTAGAAAAAAATGACAAACACGCATATGCGCCTTTAAGGAGAACTTTGGCCAGCACCTGCAAAATATTATGAATAGTGATTTTAAATTGGGTTGTATTTGTGAAAAACTATTTCACTGAACACTAATTATGCTTTAGATGCCTAATAATGTGTCTATTATTCATATTTAATCACAATTACTCTTGTCTGACACTAAAATAAGGTCAATTTTGGCATAAAAATGTCAATTTTAGAAGAAAAAAATCTGAAATTTTCTAGATTTTCATGATAAAAATCCAAATTTTCACTTTTTTAGACAATTTAAACAGATAAAAGTGGTCAAAACCCTATCTGGGATGCATTTCCATACATTTGAATGCAAAAAAATAAAACATGAATTTACTAGAATTTTGCCCTTCTTTAGGTTAGAAACCACCAAATAGATTTGCTCTATAGCTCAATGTAAATTGGCCATAGTAGGCCCCAATTTTCAACTTTTTTTAGTCTATGGCCACCTGGACCACATATATCATTGTAAAGAGGGGCATTTAAGCTTCAAAATAATGAAATAAAAAAGGGGGGTCATGTATCTTCTAAGAAAGTTTTTGTCCTTCAAACACGGTCTATCCGTTTTTACGCATGTCCGGATTTATGAGTTCTGGGTGTTAGCCTAATCTACTTTCACTTTGGTATCAAGAACAAAATAGTGGAATAATACAAATATTACAGTTTTACTACACAATATGCATATTTACCAACCATTTAAGCTCAATTTCATCATTCAACTCCACATTTGTCAAGAAATATCTCCATTTACAGGCAAACCAAAGTTTGTTTAAGGACTACTTGAGTGTATCACCACTTGGTCCGCGGAGGCATTTAGTGGTTCTTTACCTTAATGAATGTATGGCACCAATCGTATGACTAAGCATGTATAGATATCTAGTCAATATTTAAAACTAATCGATTATTTTAACATTGATTCTAGCACGTAGCAACGAAGGGTGATCAATATATGAGTATAGTATTCGAGAAAATTTCATCTTGCATTTGCTTTTAGTCACCATTGATCAAAACCAAATTAACATCATTGAGAGTAAGGTATATCCAACCGAATGCAAGTGTAACACTTTATTCTTGAACGGGTGCGTGATGCTGTCATTTCTGGACTTCTCGAACCCATATAGAATATGATTGACTGTTTTAATATGATATGAGGAAATCTGATAGGGAAGACAGCACTCACATTGACCAGTAGAGCACAGAACATTAACAGCATAACATAATTCATCGTTTAACCTTGATAATTTTAAAACCTTATTTCGCTTGCAGACATAACCATTTAGAAATGTTTAATAGACTTCTTTAAGTTGCGAACTGTATGGTCACAGTCAATTCAGTCCTAGGCCCCGTGACCGTTGGATCGTTTGTTCCAATACTACCCACCGAGTGGGAGTTCATTATTATACAACTTTTAAATAATTAACTGATTAATACGCTAAAACGCGAGAAAATTGATTGGTCTTCATCAGCTGTTAGTTTCATTGCTCTAGAACTAATATATCAAGAACTAGTAGGAAAGTACTCGAATATATTGATCACCCCATGTAAGGTATTTCGTTTTAAGTTTTGCAACTATTCTCGGACGTCTAGCATTCAGTTAATCAATTCAATATCAATCTTAGTGAGTGCCATTTCTTGAGTGATAGGCAGTGCTCAATGTATCAGATTATAAAGTTAGAAGAAAGAACTTATTTGTACATGAGCACTCATATGCAATGTGTGCGCGTATGTACTATCCTCGACGTTTAGAGAATCACAAGTAAACATATCTATCTGAAGATCAGCTGTTGTCGAGACAAATTTTGCGCTTAAAAGATTCACAGTAAATTTACTTATTGCCTGGAGCTTATGTAAACTGCCTAAATCTTAATTCTGTGTGAACGACGTCAAGAAGTCAACAACAAAATGTTAATACTTTGAATTAAACAAAGTCTGAATTTGTCTAAATGTGACAAGACATACGATTCAATACAATTTGCCAAACTACGTAGAGTCCGTGGACTCTGTCGGGTTTTTTCTGATTAGTCCATTTTGCCGGAAGTGACTGGATAAATAAATAAACGACACCATAAGTTACGTCATTTTTATGGATATGGTGACAGGCCAGTATACGGACATTCCCATACCCCTCGCACATGAAAATAAGTGATAATGAAGTAATGAGAATCATAATTTAATATTATTTGTGATGAACTTAAATACAGTTGCCTAGAAGAACACACTAGTATGCAGGTATTAGACATAGGAATGTCCTATAACATCCCAAATGTACTGGCGGATGTACCATATGGTTAAAGTACAACTAAACTTTCCATCTTCTGACTTTTGGCCTTGCTCAATAGCTATAACCACATCACTTCAATGCTTTAACTGCTAAAATTGTGATGTTAAACGTTGATATATAGATAATGTGTTGTCGTAAACTAGTGACTTTGTTGTCGCAACCAAGAACATCGCTATCACACCAAAAGTATTTTGCTAAATCAAGCCAGCCATTGGAACATTCCAAGTCTCATTCAGTAATCGGTATTCAATTATCACATCGTGTAAATATTCCTGCTTAATTCCACTCAATCAGTACTCCATTTGCCAAAAACGTCTGAATTTGTCTTTTAAATTCCACCATTACTGGTTTGGTCCTGCGGTTAGACAATTACATGCGATTTGCATACAGTGTATTCCCGTAAACATATTGTATATTCGCCCATATGCTTTGTTTTAACGATAAAAATTATAATAGTGAAATTATGACAAAAATACTGTTCTTCCAGGATTCTATTGTTACGTCTTACAAAATGTTCTCACTCCTACAATGTGTATATATTGGAACAGTCGCATGAACAAAGCAGTTTATATATAATTGTTTTCACCAGCTGTACACATATATGTTTCTCTTGCGTAAGTAACTTCTCTTATGATGCTGATACTCGTATATGACTGTTGCCAAAGTCCAGCCATGTTATATGTGCAAGGTGGTTCATTTAATATTATTAGCCCTCACTTTTTTCGTACAGTTAATTCCCCATAGACAAACAGGCAGTAGTCTTACTATTACGATCAAGCGGATCAATACACCACGCGAGGGAACATTTTTTACTGTCAAAAGCGTACTTTCCAGAGGATGACATTTTTCTGTCAACCTCAAAGCTATGAGTTATTTATATACGAGGACCTTGCATGTTTCGTGACATAGACTATGTAAGATAAGATGAGCGTGTTAGAAGCTATCGTATAGATTGTTGAATGATCCGATACCCACTTATTCTCATATCATTCTAATTGCTTAATACAGTTATATGTTTTCCTGTCAATGTATTTTCGTTATATCACACTGAGCAAATGTCTATTTACTCATTATTATCATTAAACCACCTTCTGACATAGGCTTCACATGTAAGTGCACCCAGGAAAAGTGGAATGAGCTGCGGATGTCGATTACTCAAGTTGGCACGACTTATCAGTGTTATTTAAGTACAAAATTTACCGATCTTACTGCAATAGACTAAACTTGTCAATTATTTTAAACCGCATTAACCTGGGCTATACTTTTCTCACATTCACATATAGCTTGACCACATTAAACTGAGACTCTTTAAATAATTCGTTAACACCCGGAACATTTATATAGACAATTATAGCAGGCCTTTTACGGATATAACGATTTTCATGTACGGTAAATAAACATCCGAATAGAATAGAGCCGAGTATAGCCGACACGCATACGGATTTTGATGAGTCCCAATTTAATCTGGTCAAGCTTATACGACCTGAGTTATTTATAAACATAATACACAAACTATCAATCTTATGAATAGAAATACAAAATGTTAGATCTTTTTTAACACTTTCTTTTCGCTATTGTCCTAAAAATTGAAAGTGAAACCAAAAAGATGTCCTGTTACAACCCGTCCAGTAATGCACTGTCCGGTACATGTACATATCCTGTTACAAACCATCCGTTATAGCAAACAAAAATTGCAAAGTTAACATGACATTAACCACAAAAGATAGGAATACTAACTGACATAGTAGGACAAACTTCCACAGTTGAACAGTCTCAGACGTTACATAAACAGCTTGCGGGGGTCATTGAATGTATCTATCAGTAATATAATTGTGTTTCTTAGTATTAAATATTGGCAGTGTCACTTGAAATAATTCGCTTAAAACATTTGCATGAAGGGCAGAGAGCTGAAACCTTTAATGAGATTAATCCGTGACTAGAAGCTATAGGATGATGTGTTGGTTTCTGGCTGGCAATATGTTGTGTGCAACTCACTTGATCTTAGAATAGATAGTAATTGATAGGGATAGTTAAATATGCATCAAATGTTACGATTTAAGAGAATCATTGATTTTCTTGACATCAATAAAATTCTACATGAAATGAAATAAAGTAACGAGCTCCTATGTGTCCTGACGGTTGAAATATGTAGAAGCGCTCAGCAAGTTTACGACTGGGTCTGTTCATGTCATTGTTCCCAGACTTTTGCCGTATGAGTGTTTCTTAGAGGCAGGCACTCTTTTCCAAATCATTAACTTGGTTAAACAGTAATGACGCATTCGATTGTAATAAAACACATTTAAAGAGAGTTGTACAACTTTTATGAGAGTTCTAAATATAATTATTGCTTTGATGAAATTCGATCTTGATCGTAGTTTATAATGCATTTACTATTTCCAATGAAACTCGGTTATAGCGATTTACTGCAAGACCCATACTTATATATATTATACATGTTTATATACACATGTATTCTGCGCATGCTTTGTTCAGAAGTAACGTGCTATTAACATTGATTCATTCTGAAACTGATGTTTCTTCCTATACAACTTACTCATCAATGTTACAATATTATAATTAACATTAGTCATTTGTATTTGTTTTGTATAAACACATTGTGCTGATGTTTGCAACATCACAACAGCCCAAAATATCCAGTTACTTCTGTTTGGGTCCAGTAAAGGTTGACTTGACCGATGCTGCTGTATTTACAGAAGGGTAAGGGCTGGTAGAATGCTTGGGTTTTGGGTAATTTGTAATGGATCCTTGATAATAAATACACTAAGGATAGAAACTTTCTTTTGTGTAGATTACACCTGACCTGAGTAGGTCAAATTTGTTAAAATTGTTGCTTCAAAGGTATCAACATTATTCTTGCTTTCGTATTATACAACGTTCAGACATGGTGTGCAGCAATTTGGCAGTGGAAACAATGTTGGGCGAGAAGTGAATGTACTGTAGCGAAATAGCGCTCAGTATATATATACTGCGAATATCTTTCTTGGAACCATTTATTGGCTTACGTCTACAACCCTGTGCAAACGAAACAGATTTCTAATAAATAACTACATGTATGTTTATATACTACTTCGAAATTTGATTAAACCACGCCATTAGACTGACACCCTAATAACAATCAGAAGTCCAGCAATGGCCAAATTATTTCAAGCTTATTTAATGCTAAGATTCAGACAGAAGTAATGTTGATAGAAATACATTTCACGAAAGTTGAAATAGTGTTGAATTTGAAAGGGTGAGGTTTTATAACAGTGATATTTATTTTACATCTCACTATAGTGGCATATTATCCTGTACCAAATACAGTATGACCAAATTGAACTAAATGTTAGTATGTTGGTACAATGACAAAGTTGATCTACCCAATACAGGTTATCTGTTCAAGCCATGCATGCTGAATCCTTACTTAATACATTCGTTGTTCATTTTACCTTGAAGTTCTCACTTTCTATTGTTATCAGTTGTTAGTCGAGGATACAATTTTAGGTGGGATATTTTCTTATCTGATGGTAGGTGATATGTTTATAGTATTCTCGTGTCAAGTATATCGATAAATATTGCAGCCCTGAGTAACTTCAATAAGGAATGTCTTCAATTATGCAAGATACCCTTGGGTGGCGTTCATTAGATGAGATAGAACTACGTCTTGGAGAGATGCATGTCTGTGAAAAAGGTATGAGGAAATCGAACAGGGAAGGCATCACTCAACCTAACCAGCCGAGCACTTCAATCAGAAACACCACAGCACAACTACACTGAGAAATGCCCGCACACTACTAGTAGTTAAAGAAATAATTAAACAATCCAAGAATGCCTAATCATTATTTAAGAAACATAATCTTGTCATTTGTCTGATATTGTTTCAAACCATAGACAATGTATTTGTTTGCAGGTCGAAAAAGTTTATCTCAGTATTTAGTAGGATGATCTATTTTGGACTTCGACTTCGAACCTTAACTCTGCCTTACCATAAAATTTACCATAACAGTGCATTTATCCACAACAACTTAATATGCTTAAATAAACTTTTCCTAAACTAACTCTAATGTCAAGGAAGGAATTAACTGTTTTCAGGGGGGTAGGAGTACGTTGTAAGTGAATGATATTGACACATTGAGGTCATTAAAAACAGCTAAACAAAGCTACATCTGCTGATTAACATAGCCGAGATTTGGCATGGTCTAGATAATGTACTAGTATCAATAAATTACATTGTAATGTCTTGTCATTTTGTCGTTCAGGGAGAAAACGAGCTGTTGTAAGTACATCAGTATGGTGATTAAATATTAATTCATATTGTCATGTCGGCTTGATGATGAATAAAAGTCTTATTTTATCCTGATCTATCATAATAAAATTAGTGTCAATCTAAAAGAATAGTTGAAAAAGTTTAGTAACCCATCTGCCAGTGCTTTATCATCAACCACCCTTCGATATTATAACTTTCCCTGGTCATTGGGCTACCTAGTGAAACCTGAGTTCTCCCTGTAGACACTACTTCTCTCCTGTGGGTGTGGCAGCCAACATCGATCTGCCGCACACATGGATACATCTTAATGGAGTGGAGCACGTAGTTTATTCTTGCTCAGGGAATTTAAACAGTGACTCAAACGAGGTTTGAACCCAGGAACCCTCGATCCCGACGCGTGCGTCCTAGCTCTATGCCACCACGGATAAGTTACCGCGTTTAGTGGCTTTACTAAAATTGTTATGACGTAGTCGTAATATTTTTAGAATGCTGTTAGAGTGTCGATTTGAGGTTTTGTCATTGGTCTCTTTCATATTTAGTGTACTCAGTTCATGTGTGTTCATCTATGCATGAGCCACATGTGTTTGGTGAGTGCTGCATATTCGCATCTGTTTTAATAAATAATGTGTGTTTTATTTCCTTGGCAATTTTCATTTGTAACAAGAGCACATATATCACACTTCTAACATACTGTAGTTGATTGTTTATTTCATCTTACACTCGTGTTTTAGGAAGTTTTGCATTTATGAACGTTGCAATGCTGCAAAAACCATGACACAATACCAGACCCCCAATTTTTATCTCTCGCTGTTATCTTACCGAGGTTGTTGTTAGTACGAGATTTGGATGATCCAGCATAGTTATAATCCTATTCACATCACCGTGTGCAATTATTCTCCTCACCTCTCGTAATGTTACTTTCCATGATTTAATGAATCAGGAACTAATTAGAAAATTAGGAGGGAAACTCAGACAGTCGTAAACACTCGATCATAACATGTTTATTATATGTGTAGTCCGTCAATGCCACTCTCCGTGATGATATTGGAATAACTTTCCTATATTAGGTCAGAATCTCCATGTTGGTGTACTTACAATTGGACAAGAGTATGTGTATGTTTGGTGTTTATTGTATCCCATATCACGTTTCATGTAACAAATTAGGGGGACTGATTCAAATGAATCGTTCCTCTTTGTTACTTGGTCCTTTTGGGATACACACTGTATGAAAGGTTTGGCGCGAACAGAACAATAATGATATGTTGGGGTATAACTATAAAGGGGAATGAGTGTACTCTGGTTATCAAGTGTCACCATCGACACATGTTTAGTTCACAGAGGCCACGAAATCGAGCAATCGGTGTGGGGTGTTTTTCGTAAAGAATAAATAACAATGACGACATATTCTCTGTTTAAATAGCATAACCCGTTCTGGAGTCATCGCTGGAAACCCATTTGGCATATCGACCGACCGATTGGCAAGCATACGCTGTACACAACAACGCATATACATCTACGATATAACTTAAATACTTACAAATTCAAGATAGTTACACATAATAAGTCATGAACGTAATATCACAGTTCTACATGTACATTTTGTCATTTTTAAGCTAGAAAACAACATTACATGCACTATTTGCTCGTATCGCTTTGGTTTACGGAGTTAGTGTACTTATAACATTTAATGAGTGTAAGCGAGTACACATTTGTATTTGTCCTTTAAGTCAGCGACATCGAAATCCTAAAATACCTATCATAAAAACACACCAAATAAAACAAAATCATCAAAATATGCAGTTTCGATTTTATTTCGAAATATCAACGTGTCTGCTTAAGAATAAATGTTTAACTGAATGCCACTTGGATATCACCCGGCAACCCACATCAACTCATAGAGTGAGACAGTCATGCCTAATAAAACTTGCGTTTATGTCTTTCAGAGCCTAAAAACTCGTTTATTGCCTTCTTATAGACGTCATTTGATGTAAACTTTATTTCCGGCTGACAACTTATTTAGTAAAATTATTTGACGACCAAGAGTGCTGGTTTCCAATTTGAAAACAATGTTGTTTTATAAAGATGCGGGTAGTGAAACAATTCTCATACTTCCTGTACGTCTTATATTAGAGTTTAGTGCTAAATTAATAAACACATCGAATACAAATCCATAGTTGGTCATTATTGTGCGTTTCTTACTTAACTTTGTAAATAATTTGTACATTCAAACTTCTAGCACACTTACACAATTGCTTTTTAATTAGAAACATAAAAAGTTATCATATAGTAGAAGTAACTTTACAATATATTGCACGCGTCCGCACCCGCCAAATATTGAACAAGTTGAAAGCTGCCGGGTATATATTATTATGTCTCCGCAAGTATGTGGACATATTTCACGGATAGCTCACCAAGCCGAACGGAAAACTTGGCCTTATACTTGAGTTGTCTCAAATATTTTTATTTAAAAAAAGGCCTTTATTCAAAGGTTTTATTATATTTTGAAAGGTATTCATTTGAAGAATATTCATGCACGGTAATGTAAATCGTATCATGGTCATGTCTTGAGCAACATGCTTACTGACGTAACTTAATTATTTCTTTCCATAAGTGAGTCTTTGTTCATTTAAAAAAAAGTTAAGCTACCAATTTTCTAGGGCCCTTTTTAGCTGTTAGGCCGCTCAAGCACCCTTTGACATTTGAACTATATGGAAACCTACACTCGTGTCTCCCTTTGGGAGACTTTTTCTCTCCTGTGGGTGTGGCAGCCAACATCGATCCGCGGCGCCCAGGAATAGACACTGCCCTCACAGGTATCATTTAACACCATGGTTGAGTGGAGCATGTGGGTCTTGCTCAGAGAAATTAACCAGTGAATGGATCGAACCCTTGACCTCTCGGTCCCGAAGCGCGCGTCCTACCACTAGGTCTACGCTCCCTATTTGTTCATAACAACAACACACTTTGTTCAATACCGACTTTTGTGTTCCTCATGATATTCTTCACAATCCATTGTTATGTAACAACTACACTCATACGTAGTATAGTACGTCAACGTTTCTAAATACATTCTGTAGATCAGTTAGTGGGTATATGAAATATGTTATCCGTGTCCGTATGGGGAACGTGAATACGAAATACGCATGGTTAGGCCTGTATTTCATGTACACTTGTCCTTGGTTCGTGTTCCCCATACGGCAACGATACCCTGTTCCATATGTGCTGAACTTGGACAAGTACAATTAAAGAGTTAGTTCTAAAACAACAGGAACATTAGATGAGGTTTTTGCTCATGACAGGGCCGCTCTGTGGAATACAATTTGTGTCAACATGCCTAAATAACATTTACATGAATACCTTTCAAACGAAGCATAACATTTGAAGCAATAACTGCTTAATATTGAGACAACTCCAAAGTGAGGAAACGATTGTCCTTCATTTTGGTATGCTATCTGTGAAATGTGTCGGCATTTCTAGAATTTCGGAACACTCGACCTTGGTTCGCGTCCGTGGTCCTTATCCGCGTTCCGTATACAGAAACGGATACCTTATTTCAAATATTCGCCAATTGACCTATTTAGAAACGTTGACCTACTATACCAAGTATGAGCTGAGGTATACATAACTACGTCTTTCGAAACACTTGAAGCACTACGGACAAGTTAAATTGCAAAGGTTTACTTCTGGAATGTAAGGATATCTTATCGGTATATTATACCTCCTTAGCATTGGGACAACCCCAGGTTTTAAGGCAAAGTTTACCATTCATTTAGGTATGTCATCCGTGAAATGCGTCCACTCAGCGAGTTTTTGCGGACGCGTTACCAGGGTAGACGTACTACATGACTTTTCGGCTAAGTCTACAAATAAAAAAATGTAAATAAAAAATTATTAACAACCATAACTATGTTATTCTTTGGCTGATTTTCATGAACTATATTCGACGCTAAAACCAATAATAAACAACCTGTCTGCCTGCCAAATGGTTATGGTTCAACAACTCGATAACGCTTTTTCTAGGATCTTCAAACGTTACATAGAGAATGACACACACAGAAGATGACTCCTATTGATTTTGGAGTCATAAGGTCAAAGGTGAAGTTCACTATGACCATGACCATGTCATTTAGACCAAATAGTTTCCATTCAATAACTCAAGAACGCTTAGCCCTAGGACCTTCAAACTAAAAATGTTTCGACAATTATGCTGCATTTGGGACATACGTGTTTAACAAACATGTAGTGATAACTTGTTTGATACTGGCACATAGATACAAAGAACAGTCCATATATAGTATATATACTTTCCTTATACACGCCTAAATTTTACTTTAAGACGTGTCTTAGAAATACAATTGGCGTTGTTGTTTAATTCAGCTTCATCAGTGCTTCGTTTACCAATCAGTTTGAATACAATTAGTCATTTATATTCCATCATTACTGCGATTCTTGAATGTTCCCTGAGGCCAACAACACTTGTACATTATAAGCAAAGCGCTGGTAGCGCAGAAAGAACAGGGTTTGATCCTGCGATTAGACAATTACATTACCAGTTACAAAGTACGTGACAGAGTAGCGCCTGTGTCACGTGCCTGGGTCTGAGAATGCATAAATCGCGGATATTGAAAATTAATTTTATCACTGCACGTATTCAATACAAGAAACAAATATCCTAAATTGAGTTGATGTGCTATTAAAAGTTACAAAAATATAGTTAAACACTAAATGTGTCAAACAAACAAGCGAACAGTATTGCTCTCAAACAATCTGTTAAAGCGCTTTTCTGCACATAGTGTTTTCAATATATTGTGTTTCCCATCATTCTGTTTCCCATACATTGTGTTCAAAATATCTTGTGTTTTCAATACATTGTGTTGCCAAAACATTGTATTTGCACGCTTAACATTGTGATTCCACTCACATTGCGATTTTCATACTGTGCAATCCAGCATATATTAGCCCACATGCTTTGCTTTTAATGGTAAATATTGTAAGAGTTAAATGATGACAAAAATACTTTTCTTCTATGATTCTATTGTTACGCCTTACACAATGTCCTCACTCATACAGTTTATATACTGGAGCTGTCGCATGAACAAAGCAATTTTCTTATAATTGTTTTTGCCAGCTATATGTTTGTCCTGCGCAAGTACCTTCTCTAATGATTATGATAAATGAATGTTGTCAAAGTCCAGCCATGCTATATGTGTAAGGTGGTTCATTTAATATTATTACACCCACTTTTTTTGTTATGTTAATTTCCTAAAGTCAAACGGGAAGTATTCTTACTATTACCAACAAGCAGATCAATACACCACGTGATTGAACATGTTTTTACTGTCAGCAGGGTAACAGTACTCGCCTCAGGATGACATTTTACGGTCACCCTCAAAGTTATGTGTTATTTATATACGAGGCTCTCGCATGTTTCCTGACGAAGACTATGTTTGATAAGATGATCACGTTAGAAGCTATCGTATAGATTGTGGAATCTGATACCTACTTATGTTCATAGCATTCTAATTGCTCAACACAGTTATACGTTTCCTGTCAATGTATTTTCGTTATATCACACTCATCAAATGTCTGCTGATTCATCATTGTCATGAAATCACCTACTGACCTTGTCTTCATAGGAATAGTGCTCCAAGGATATTGTGCACGGAGGTCGATTACCCAAGTTTGCACGATTTATCAGGTTTATTTAAGTACAGAATTTACAGATCTTACTGCAGTAGGCTAAACCGGTCTATGTTTATACATATCACATTATCCTGGGCGCACTATACTTCTTTAACATTCTCATACAATGTGACTGTAAACATAATACACAACATTTCAATTTTGAAATCAAAATATAAAATGTAAGAACTTCTTTTAACACTTCGTCTTTTCGCTATTGTCCCTAAAATTGAAAGTGAAACCAAAAAGAAGATGATTGTGAATAATGTGGAACATGACCTGTTACAACCCATCCAGTAAGGCATTGTCCGGTACATGTCCTGTTACAACCCATCCAGTAAGGCATTTCCGGTACATGTCCTGTTGCGACACACGTTATAGCAAACACATGGATAACACATAGACCACAAAAGATAAGAATATTAACTGACATAGTAAAACAAACTAACACAGTGAAACAGTCTCATGTCTTACAGAAACAGCTTGCGGGGATCATTGAATGTATGTACCAGTAATAGAATTGTGTTTCTTAGTAATACATATTGGCAGTGTCACTCGAAATAATTCGCTTAAAACATTTGCACGAAGGGCAGAGAGCTGAAAACTTTAATGAGATTAATCCGTGACTAGAAGCTATAGGATGATGTGTTGGTTTCTGGCTGGCAATGTTGTGTGCAACTCACTTGATCTTAGAATAGATAGTAATTGATAGGGATAGTTAAATATGCATCAAATGTTACGATTTAAGAGAATCATTGATTTTCTTGACACCAATAAAA
Source organism: Spisula subtruncata (assembly GCA_963678985.1). NCBI lineage: Eukaryota > Metazoa > Mollusca > Bivalvia > Venerida > Mactridae > Spisula > Spisula subtruncata. Next base: position 12,452,325 of record OY787665.1, read on the forward strand.
TTCTACATGAAACGAAATAAAGTAACGAGCTCCTATGTGTCCTGACGGTTGAAATATGTAGAAGCGCTCAGCAAGTTTACGACTGGGTCTGTTCATGTCATTGTTCCCTGACTTTTGCCGTATGAGTGTTTGTTAGAGGCAGGCACTCTTTTCCAAATCATTAACTTGGTTACATAGTAATGACGCATTCGATTGTAATAAAACACATTTTAAGAGAGTTGTACAACTTTTATGAGAGTTCTTAATATAATTATTGCTTTGATGAAATTCGATCTTGATCGTAGTTTATAATGCATTTAATATTTCCAATGAAACTCGGTTATAGCGATTTACTGCAAGACCCATACTTATATATATTATACATGTTTATATACACATGTATTCTGCTCATGCTTTGTTCAGAAGTAACGTGCTATTAACATTGACTCATTCTGAAACTGATGTTTCTTCCTATACAACTAACTCATCAATGTTACAATATTATAATTAACATTAGTCATTTGTATATTTGTTTTGTATAAACACATTGTGCTGATGTTTGCAACATCACAACAGCCCAAAATATTCAGTTACTTCCATCTGGGTCCAGTAATGGTTGACTTGACCGATGTTCCTGTATTTACAGAAGGGTAAGGGCTGGTAGAATGCTTGGGTTTTGGGTAATTTGTAATGGATCCTTGATAATAAACACGCTCAGGATAGAAACGTTCTTTTGTGTAGATAACACCTGACCTGAGTAGGTCAAATTTGTAAAAATTGTTGCTTCAAAGGTATCAACATTATTCTTGCTATCGTACTATACAACTTTCAGACATGGTGTGCAGCAATTTGGCAGTGGAAACAATGTTGGGTGAGAAGTGAATGTACCGTAGCGAAATAGCGCTCAGTACATATATACTGCGAATCTCTTTCTTGGAACCATTTATTGGCTTACGTCTACAACCCTGTGCAATCAAAACAGAATACTAATAAACAACTACATGTATGTAAATATACTACTTTGAAATTTGATTAAATCACGCCATTCAACTGACACCCTTATAACAATCAGAAGTCCACCAATGGCCAAATTATTTCAAGCTTATGTAATGCTAAGATTCAGACAGAAGTAACGTTGATAGAAATACATTTCACGAAAGTTGAAATAGTGTTGAATAAGAAAGGGTGAGGTTTTATAATAGTTGTAACGCTTTTGTTCTTTGGACAAGACTGAAGACACAGTTAAAACAACTTCAAGCACTATTAATCAACTGTATTTTCCTAATACGATAACAACATGACAAAATAATCCAATAATAGTATCCAAATGCTAGATCCATAAACTATTACAACACACGTGGCCTGATGGTAAAACGGACTGACGTTTACACTGTCCTGAAAGTAAACTAACTGACTGACTGACTCACAAATACTCAAGTCAATCCTTTATACGTATACTGCCAACTGATCCGATAGATCCGACAAGTCCGACAAGTCCGGCAAATCCGACAAGTCCGGTAAGTCCGATAAGTCCGACAAGTCTGGTAAGTTCCGATTCATTTCATAGTGATATTTATTTTTACATCCCACTATAGTGGCATATTTATCTAGTACCAAATACAGTATGACCAAATTGAACTAAATGTTAGTATGTTGGTACAATGACAAAGTTGATCTAAACAATACAGGTTATCTGTTCAAGCCATGCATGCTGAATCCTTACTTAATACATTCGTTGTTCATTTAAACTTGACGTTCTCACTTTCTATTGTTATCAGTTGTTTGTCGAGGATACAATTTTATGTGGGATATTTTCTTTATCTCATGGTTGGTGATATGTTTATAGAATTCTCGTGTCAAGTACATCGATAAATATTGCAGCCTTCAGTAACTTAAATAAGGAATGTCTTCAATTATGCAAGATGCCCTTGGGTCGTGTTCATGTGATGAGATAGAACTATGTCTTGGAGAGATGTATGTCTGTGAAAAGGGTATGAGGAAATCGAACAGGGAAGGCAGCACATAACCTAACCAGCCGAGCACTTCAATCAGAAACACCACAGCATAACTACACTGAGAAATGCCCGCACACTAGTTAAAGAAACGATTAAACAATCTAAGAATGCCTAATCATTATTTAAGAAACATAATCATGTCATTTGTCTGATATTGTTTCAAACCATAGACAATGTATTTGTTTGCAGGTCGAAAAAGTTTATCTCAGTATTTAGTAGGATGATCTATTTTGGACTTCGACTTCGAACCTTAACTCTGCCTTACCATAAAATTTACCATAACAGTGCATTTATCCACAACAACTTAATATGCTTAAATAAACTTTTCCTAAACTAACTCTAATGTCAAGGAAGGAATTAACTGTTTTCAGGGGGGATAGGAGTACGTTGTAAGTGAACGATAGAGTGAGTGGAGCACGTAGGTTATTCTTGCTCCTCCGGGAATTTAACCAGTGGCTCAAACGAGGTTTGAACCCAGGAACCCTCGATCCCGACGCGTGTGTCCTAGCTCTATGCCACCACGGATAAATTACCGCGTTTAGTGGCTTTACTAAACTTGGTATGACGTAGTTGTAATATTTTTAGAATGCTGTCAGAGTGTCGAGTTGGGGTTTTGTCATTGGTCTCTTTCATATTTAGTGTACTCAGTTCATGTGTGTGCATCTATGCATGAGCCACATGAGTTTGGTGAGTGCTGCATATTCGCATCTGTTTTAATAAATAAAGTGTGTTTTATTCCTTGGCAATTTTCATTTGTAACAAGAGCACATATATCACACTTCTAACATACTGTAGTTGATTGTTTATTTCATCTTACACTCGTGTTTTAGGAAGTTTTGCATTTATGAACCGTTGCAATGTTGCAAAAACCATGACACAATACCAGACCCCCAATTATTATATCTCGCTGTTATCTTACCGAGATTGTTGTTAGTACGAGATTTGGATGATCCAGCATAGTTATAATCCTATTCACATCACCGTGTGCAATTATTCTCCTCACCTCTCGTAATGTTACTTTTCATGATTTAATGAATCAGGAACTAATTAGAAAATTAGGAGGGAAACTCAGACAGTCGTAAACACTCGATCATAACTTGTTTATTATATGTGTAGTCCGTCAGTGCCACTCTCCGTGATGATATTGGAATTACTTTCCTATATTAGGTCAGAATCTCATGTTGGTGTACTTACAATTGGACAAGAGTATGTGTATGTTTGGTGTTTATTGTATCCTATATCACGTTTCATGTAACAAATTAGGGGGACTGATTCAAATGAATCGTTCCTCTTTGTTACTTTGTCCTTTTGGGATACACTCTGTATGAAAGGTTTGGCGCAAACAGAACAATAATGATATGTTGGATATAATTATAAGGGGGGAATGAGTGTACTCTGGTTATCAAGTGTCACCATCGACACATGTTTAGTTCACAGAGGCCACAAAATCGATCAATCGGTGTGGGTTTTTTTCGTAAAAAATAAATAACAATGACGACCTAATCTCTGTTTAAATAGCATAACCCGTTCTGGAGTCATCGTTGGAAACCCATTTGGCATATCGACCGACCGATTGGCAAGCTTACGCTGTACACAACAACGCATATACATCTATGATATAACTTAAATACTTACAAATTCAAGATAGTTAAACATAATAAGTCATGAACGTAATATCACAGTTCTACATGTATATTTTGTCATTTTTAAGCTAGAAACAACATTACATGCACTATTTGCCCGTATCGCTATGGTGCACTGTGTAAGTGTACTTATAACATTTAATGAGTGTATGCGAGTACACATTTGTATTTGTCCTTTAAGGATATCCAGCTGTAATAAAGAATCTCCTCTTGAAGAGTTCTAAAGTTCAGTAATTTTATGGCAAATTGACTGATTTCCTATAGGTCGTGGGTTCAAACCCCACTAGAGCCAAAATATTTTTTTCTTTCTTTATTTTTTAGTTATAAGACAATGATTTGGCTTCATAACATGACATTATAGTGTAATTTCGTGAAAAATATTTTTTTTCTTTTTTTCCTTCAATTTTATAGGAATTAATATGTGGTAAATAGATGAAAATCGGGTTACTATGGATTTCCGAAATGTATATTTTCAAAACAACGCGGTCAAACCTTTCAAAAATTTGCTTAAACATTACACACACATTGAAGTTATTTTTCTTTAAACATTCAATGGTGCCAAATGTTTAGTTAATATTTTATTGGCATTTATCAATAGGGTACTTATTGGCAAAATGCAAAAAATGCCTTAATTTTAAGTGGGGTAGGGTTACATTTTTATTTGTATCTACTTCATAATTAGACCAAACATCATTTTTACACATTTGATTGAACAAATAATCATTATCACTAGATTTAAACACATTCTTGTATTTATGGTGTCACCTGTTGGAGAGTTATTTTATTTATCATGCAGTTGCCTCTATTTGTTTTTGCAGTACGTTTTTATGCTGGGTGTCAATTACTCTCTTAACTGACTGTAAAAGTGTTTTAAAAATCACATGCAGTTGTCTTAATGGGTATACAATAGAATAAAAATGTTAAAAATGCAATCGCCAAACATTTTTTAAAAAGTTTTAGACTCGGACATCGTTAAGTCAGCAACATCGAAATCCTAAAATACCTATCATGAAAACACACCAAATAAAACAAAATCATCATAATATGCAGTTTCCATTTTTCCTCCGAATATCAACGTGTCTGCTTAAGAATAAATGTTTAACTGAATGCCACTTGGATATCACCCGGCAACCCACATCAACTCATAGAGTGAGACAGTCATGCCTAATAAAACTTGCGTTTATGTCTTTCAGAGCCTAAAAACTCGTTTATTGCCTTCTTATAGACGCCATTTGATGTAAACTTTATTTCCCACTGACAACTTATTTAGTAAAATTATTTGACGACCAAGAGTGCTGGTTTTCAATTTGAAAACAATGTTGTTTTATATAGATGCGGGTAGTGAAACAATTCTCATACTTCCTGTACGTCTTATAGTAGAGTTTAGTGCAAAATTGATAAACACATCGAATAGTTTGTCATTATTGTGCGTTTCTTACTTAACTTTGTAAATAATTTGTACATTCAAACTTCCAGCACACTTACACAATTTATTTTTAATGAGAAACATAAAAAGTTATCATATAGTTGTAACATTACAATATATTGCACGCGTCCGCACCCGCCAAATATTGAACTAGTTGAAAGCTGCTGGGTATATATTATTATGTCTCCGCATGTATGTGTGTGAACATATTTCACGGATAGCTCACCAAGCCGAAGCGAAAACTTGGCTCATAATTGTGTTGTCTCAAATATTTTTATTAAAAAAAAGGCCTTTATTCAAAGGTTATATTATATTTTGAAAGGTATTCATTTGAAGAATATTCATGCACGGTAATGTAAATCGTATCATGGTCATGTCTTGAGCAACATGCTTACTGACGTAACTTAATTATTTCATTCCATAAGTGAGCCTTTGTTCATTTAAATAAAGGTTAAGTTACCAATTTTCTAGGACCCTTTTCAGCTGTTATGCCGCTCAATCACCCTTTGACATTTGAACTTCCCCTGGGCATTGGGTTACATATGGAAACCTACACTCGTGTCTCCCTTGGGAGACTATTTCTCTCCTGTGGGTGTGGCAGCCAACATCGATCTGCGGCGCCCAGGAATAGACACTGCACTCACAGGTATCATTTAACACCATGGTTGAGTGGAGCATGTGGGTCTTGCTCAGAGAAATTAACCAATGAATGGATCGAAGCCTTGACCTCTCGATCCCGAAGCGCGTGTGCTACCTCTAGATCTAAGCTACCCATTTGTTCATAACAACAACACACTTTGTTCAATACCGACTTTTGTGTTCCTCATGATATTCTTCACAATCCATTGTTATGTAACAACTACACTCATACGTAGTATGGTACGTCAACGTTTCTAAATACATTCTGTAGATCAGTTAGTGGGTATATGAAATATGTTATCCGTGTCCGTATGGGGAACTTGAATACGGAATACGCATGGTTAGGCCTGTTTTTCATGTACACTCGTCCGTGGTTCGTGTTCACCATACGGCAACGATACCCTGTTCCATATGTGTTGAACTTGGACAAGTACAATAAAAGAGTTAGTTCTAAAAAAACAGGAACATTAAATGAGCTCATGACAGGGCCGCTCTGTGGAATACAATTTAAGTCAACATACCTTAATAACATTTACATCAATACCTTTCAAACGAAGCATAACATTTGAAGCAATAACTGCTTAATATTGAGACAACTCCAAAGTAAGGAAACGATTGCCCTTCATTTTGGTATGCTATCTGTGAAATGTGTCGGCATTTCTAGAATTTCGGAACACTCGCCCTTGGTTCGCGTCCGTGGTCCTTATCCGTGTTCCGTATACAGAAACGGATACCTTATTTCAAACATTCGCCAATTGACCTATTTAGAAACGTTGACCTACTATACCAAGTATGAGCTGAGGTATACATAACAACGTCTTTCGAAACACTTGAAGCACTACGGACAAGTTAAATTGCAAAGGTTTACTTCTGGGATGTAAGGATATATTATCGGTATATTATACCTCCTTAGCATTGGGACAACCCCAGGTTTTAAGGCAAAGTTTACCATTCATTTAGGTATGTCATCCGTGAAATGCGTCCGCTCAGCGAGTGTTTGCGGACGCGTTACCATGGTAGACGTGCTACATGACTTTTCGGCTAAGTCTACAAATAAAAAAATGTAAAAAATAAAAAATTATCAACAACCATAACTATGTTATTCTTTGGCTGATTTTCATGAACTATATTCGACGCTAAACCAATAATCAACAACCTGTCTGCCTGCCAAATGGTTATGGTTCAACAACTCGATAACGCTTTTCCTAGGACCTTCAAACGTTACATAGAAAATGACACACACAGAAGATGACTCCTATTGATTTTGGAGTCATAAGGTCAAAGGTGAAGTTTACTATGACCATGGCCATGTCATTTAGACCAAATAGTTTCCATTCAATAACTCAAGAACGCTTAGCCCTAGGACCTTCAAACTTAAAATGTTTCGACAATTATTCTGCATTTGGGACATACGTGTTTTACAAACATGTATTGATAACTTGTTTGTTACTGGCACATGGATACAAAGAACAGTCCATATATAGTATATGTACTTTCCTTATTGACGCCTAAATTTTACTTAAAGACGTGTCTTAGAAATACAATTGGCGTTGTTGTTTACTCCAAACTCCGATTTCTACTTATTCCGCTCGCAGACATAACCATGTAGAAATGTTTAATTATTTAAGTGGCGAATTTATATGGTCGCAGTCAATTCCGTCCTAGGCGCCTTGACCTTTGGATCGTTTGTTCCAAAAATACACACCGTGTGAGAGTTCATAATATTATACGACTTTTCAAAAATTAACTGATAAAAACGCGAGAAAATTGATTGGTCTTCATCAGCTGTTAGTTTCATTGCCCCAGAACTAGTATATCAAACATTAGTAGGTACGTACTCGAATGTATTGATCACCCCTTGTAGGAGTATTTCGTTTTATGTTTGCAACTATTTTCGGGCTTCTAGCATTTAATTAATCAATTCAATATCATACTAATCTTAGTGAGTGTCATTCCTTGGGTGATAGGCAGTGCTCAATATCTTGTGTTTTCAATACATTGTGTTGCCAAAACATTGTTTTTGCACGCTTAACATTGTGATTCCACTCACATTGCAATTTTCATACTGTGCAATCCAGCATATATTAGCCCACATGCTTTGCTTTTATTGGTAAATATTGTAAATGTTAAATGATGACAAAAATACTTTTCTTCTATGATTCTATTGTTACGCCTTACACGATGTCCTCACTCATACAGTTTATATAATGGAGCTGTCGCATGAACAAAGCAATTTTCTTATAATTGTTTTTGCCAGCTATATGTTTGTCCTGCGCAAGTATCTTCTCTAATGATTATGATATATGAATGTTGTCGAAGTCCAGCCATGCTTTATGTGTAAGGTGGTTCATTTGATATTATTACCCCCACTTTTTTCGTTATGTTAATTTCCTAAAGTCAAACGGGTAGTATTCTTACTATTACGAACAAGCGGATCAATACACCACGTGATTGAACATGTTTTTACTGTCAGCAGGGTAACAGTACGTGCCTCAGGATGACATTTTACGGTCACCCTCAAAGCTATGTGTTATTTATATACGAGGCTCTCGCATGTTTCCTGACGTAAACTATGTTTGATAAGATGATCACGTTAGAAGCTATCGTATAGATTGTGGAATCTGATACCTACTTATGTTCATAGCATTCTAATTGCTCAACACAGTTATACGTTTCCTGTCAATGTATTTTCGTTATATCACACTCATCAAATGTCTGCTGATTCATCATTGTCATGAAATCACCTACTGACCTTGTCTTTATAGGGATAGTACTCCAAGGATATTGTGCACGGAGGTCGATTACCCAAGTTTGCACGATTTATCAGGTTTATTTTAGTACAGAATTTACCGATCTTACTGCAGTAGGCTAAACCGGTCTATGTTTATACAAATCACATTATCCTGGGCGCACTATACTTTTTTAACATTCTCATACAATGTGACTGTAAGCATAATACACAACATTTCAATTTTGAAATGTAAGAACTTCTTTTAACACTTCGTCTTTTCGCTATTGTCCCTAAAATTGAAAGTAAACACAAAAGAAGATGATTGTGAATAATGTGGAACATGTCCTGTTACAACCCATCCAGTAAGGCATTTCCGGTACATGTCCTGTTGCGACACACGTTATAGCAAACACATGGATAACACATAGACCACAAAAGATAAGAATATTAACTGACATAGTAAAACAAACTAACACAGTTGAACAGTCTCATGTCTTACAGAAACAGCTTGCGGGGATCATTGAATGTATGTACCAGTAATAGAATTGTGTTTCTTAGTATTAAATATTGGCAGTGTCACTCGAAATAATTCGCTTAAAACATTTGCATGAAGGGCAGACAGCTGAAAACTTTAATGAGATTAATCCGTGACTAGAAGCTATAGGATGATGTGTTGGTTTCTGGCTGGCAATGTTGTGTGCAACTCACTTGATCTTAGAATAGATAGTAATTGATAGGGATAGTTAAATATGCATCAAATGTTACGATTTAAAAGAATCATTGATTTTCTTGACATCAATAAAATTCTACATGAAATGAAATCAAGTAACGAGCTTATATGTGTCCTGACAGTACAAATGTGTAAGCGCGATCAGCAAGTTTACGACTGGGTCTGTTCATGCCATATAAAGCGGATAATTGTTCCCAGACTTTCGGCTTATGCGTGTTTGTTAGAGGCAGGCACTCATTTCCAAATCATTAACTTGGTTACTTGTAATGACGCATTCGATTGTAATAAAACACATTTTAAGTGAGTTGTACAACTTTAATGAGTGTTCTAAATATAATTATTGCTTTGATGAAATTCGATCTTGAACGTAGTTTATAATACTGCATTTAATCTTTCCAATGAAACTTGGTTATAACGATTTATTACAAGACACATACTATCATTCGAACAGGTTTAAAATTAAGTATATTATATACATATGTATTCGTGGCATGTTTTGTTCAGAGGTAACGTGCTATTAACATTGATTAATACTCAAACGGATTTCTTCCTGTACAACTTACTGCTCAATGTTACAGTAAATCGTGATATACTAGTTTTGATGTGCAGTTAGTCCCGAATTAGTCACCCTGAATGTGTTCAGCTTTAAGTTAAGTGTATTTCATAAAATAGAGCGTATAGTGGGGAGTTTGACCTCACCAAACTATGACAAAAGATTATGATCGTCATATAATTTAGACATTTGTTTTGCATTAATACATTATGCTGATGTTTGCAACATCACAACAGCCCAAACTTCAGCTACTTCCATTTGGGTCCAGTAATGATTGACTTCACTGATGTTCCTGTACTTACAGAAGGGTAAGGGCTGGTAGAATGCTGTGATTCTGAGGTAATTTTTAATGGATCAATGTAAAATAAACACACGCAGGATAGTAACTTTCTTTTGTGTAGATTAGACCTGAACCGATAGAGTGGATCAAATTTGTTAAAACTATTGTTTTAAAAGTATCAATATTTTTTGTGTTGTACGACGTTCAGACATAGTATGCAGCAATTTGGCAGTGGATACAATGTTGGGTGAGAAATGAATGTACTGTAGCGAAATAGCGCTCCGTTTATATACTGAGAATTTCTTTCTTGAAACCATTTATTGTCCTTCGTCTACAAGCCTGTGCAAACGAAATATATTACAAATAAACAACTTTGTAAATACACTACTTCGTCATTTGATCAAATCACGCCATTCGACTGACACCCTTATAACAATCAGAAGTCAAGTAATGACCAAATTCCTTCAAGCTTATTTAATGTTTAGAGTCAGACAGAATGAATGTTGATAGAAACAGGTTTCATAAAATTTGAAATAGTATTGAATACGAAAGGGTGCGGTTTCATTACGCATTTCTAACAAGAGGCCTGTTTTCTGGTTGCATTTAAACCAGTGTCGAATTTCAACAATTGCAATAAAGAGTACGCATTGAATTACATAATATGACAATAAGGAGTACAGTGATGAGATTTTACAAGTGCTTTCAATAGCAATAAATAAATCTTTATAGTTATCCGATCAGTCGTACAGTGAATTGGTGTATATGCTATGATAAACCTTTTTAGCGTTCAGCGAAAGCTTTGTGTCACTATTATTCCTCGTTTGTGTCCGGTCTCAGCTCGAAATGCAGAAATGTATGTACGGATGCACGGGTTTTATTATTAACACACCATTGTTTGACTTTGTCAGCCATTTGTAAAATATACCCAACTAGTGTATCGTCTAGCCATCTCTAGACCCTACCACTATTCAGGCCTCTCTTGCTCCCTCCTCCACCTTAAGACATTTATTTATACATCTCCATCTCACTATAGTGGCATATTTATCCAGTACCAAATACATTATGACCCAACTGAGCAAAATTTAAGTATATTGGTACATTGACAAAGTTGATCTTCAAAATCCAAATTAACGGTTCAAGCCATGCATGCTGAATCCTTACTTAATACATTCGTTGTTCATTTACCTTGAAGTTCTCATTTTCTATTATTATCAGTTGTAAGTCGAGGATACAATTTTAGGTGGGATATTTTCTTTATCTGATGGTTGGTGATATGTTTATAGTATTCTCGTGTCAAGTACATCGATAAATATTGCAGCCCTGAGTAACTTCAATACGGAATGTCTTCAATTATGCAAGATGCCCTTGGGTGGTGTTCATGTGATGAGATAGAACTATGTCATGGAGAGATGCATGTCTATGAAAAAGATATGAGGAAATCGAGCAGGGACGGTATCACTCACCCTAATCAGCCGAGCACAGAAATCAGAAATACTACAACACAACTACAATGAGAAATGCCCACACACAAGCAAAAGAAACAATTAAAAATTCAAGAATGCCTACTCATTATTCAAGAAAACATTTGCATGTCATTTTTCTGGTATTGTTTCAAACCACAGACAATGTATTTGTTTGCAGATCGAAAAAGTTGATTTCAGTATTTAGTAGGCCGACCTATTTTGGTAATCGCATCTAATCCCTGCCTTACCATAAAATTTACACAAGCAATACCTTTATCCACGGCAATTGCATAATCGGATACCCACGATCGGTTCCGTCGCTTGGTACATGTACGTAGCGGAGCGGAGGCACCGACCATGGGTATCCGACGATTCGGTAACTTATGCTTAAATATACTTTTCTCAAGTAACACAAAATCCAAATAATGAATGAACTGTTTTCGTTTGTTTTGGCGTACGTTGTAAGTGAATGGTATTGACACATTGGTATCATTAAAACAGTTTATATTGTCAAATGATATAACATAGCTACATTTGCTGATTCACGTAGACGATATTTGGCATGATCTAGATCATGTACTAGTATCAATACATTACATTGCAATACGTTGTCATTTCGTCGTCCAGGGAGACAATGAACTGAATTAAGTACATCATAATAGTGATTAAATATTAATACATATTGTCATGTCGGCTTGATGATGTCAGAATACAAGTCTAGTTTTATCCAGATCTATCATAATAAAATTATTGTCAATCTGAAGAAATAGGAGAAAAAAAATTAGTTACGCTTTTTCGGGGGCATTTATTATCAACCATCATTTGATATTTTAATTTCGCCTGGTCACTTGGCTAACTAATGAAACCTGCGTTCTCTCTGTAGAAACTATTTCTCTCCTGTGGGTGTTGCAGCCAACATCAACCTGCCGCGCCCAGGAATAAACACCGCCCTAACATGTACCAATGTACACCTTTGTGGAGTGGAGAGTGAGTGTTATTCTTGCTCAGGGAACTTAACAAGTGGTCCAGACGATGGTTGAACCCGGGACCTCTCGATACCGAAGCTCTGTTCCATCACGGATAAATTACCACGTTCAATGCCTCTACTAAAATTGCTATGACGTTGTTGTTATATTGAAAAATGCGAGTGTCGAGTTGGGGTTTTGTCATTGACCTCTTTCATGTTCAGTGTGCTCAGTTCATGTGTGTGCATCTATGCATGAGCCAGATGTGTTTCGTGAGTGCAGCATATTCGCATCTGTTTTAATAAATAATGTGTTTAATTCCCTTGGCAATTTTCATTTATAACAAAAGCACACTCTTAACATACATAGTTGACAGTTTATTTGATCATACGCTCGTGTATTTAGAAAGTTCGTTCATTCTACCATCATGTATTAATCCGGAAGAACCGTTCTATGCCCAGATTATGTTATGGTATCGACAGTATATGTTTATACGTCTTATCGAGTAGTTGATGTCGATGTATACTACATGTGTAACATTAGCAGATTCTTCTCACTGAACACAACAAAATAAAGACATTTGACAGAAGAAACTGTACAATTATATTTATCAACCGTTGCAATGTGGCAAAAGCCATGACAGACAGTACCAGACTCCCAAATAGTATATTAACTCTCGCTATTATCTTACCGAGGTTGTTGCTAGTACAAGATTTCGATGATCCAGAACAGTGACGATCCTATTCACAACCATGTGTTCATTTATCCCCCTCTCGTAATGTTACTTTCCAACGCATTTTATGAATCAGGAACTAAATAAAAAATTAGGAGGGGAAACTCAGACAGTCGTAAACACTCGATCATAACTTGTTTATTATATGTGTAGTCCGTCAGTGCCACTCTCCGTGATGATATTGGAATTACTTTCCTATATTAGGTCAGAATCTCCATGTTGGTGTGCTTACAAATGGACAAGAGTATGTGTATGTGTTATGTTTATTGTAGTCCTATCCCATATCACGTTTCATGTAACAAATTAGGGCACTGAGTCAAATGGATCGTTGTTCTTTGTTACTTGAACCTTTGGGATATGCACTGTATGAAAGGTTTGGTGCGAACAGAACAATCATGGTATGTCGGATATGGTTATGAGGGGGAATGGGTGTACTCAGGTCACCAAATGTCACCTACGACAAATTTTTAGTTCACTGAGTGTATATCTTCTTTATTATACATGATGCCAAGTTCTTTGCTTGTCTTCATGCGTGTAGTATAGCAGCAATATTCGATAATTCGATAATTTTAATTTACCCACTACAAGCAATTAACCTTGAACTTTCCAAGTATGAAAACTGCACGTGCAGATAGAAATGTTATTCGCACACTGTCTCAAAATGTTCACTACACATTATCCATCATTACCGACGCCAGAAAAACACAAAACTTGAATAATTTTGAAAACAGAAAGTACCAGACAGGTTTGTCAACCCATATACACGCCCAAATGACAGTAAAATAGTGAAGTGTTTTAAGGTAATCATGACCATGACATATTTCCTGTTGACTATAACATTTGTGGAGCCTACTGCTGATGCTCAGCAACCTCTCTGTGAAGTTTTACGGTCTTAGAACATATATTCCTTACGTTGTGGACCAGAAATTGTTGTATCAAAATGTCATCGTGATTTTGACCTTTGAACCAAATGACCTTGAACTTGAGTAGGGCCGTCTATGGAGGATGAACAATCTCTACTTAATGTTTTAGAATCCTAGGTCCATCCGTTCTGGAGTCATCGCTGTTAGAAACCCATTCGACATATCGACCGACCGATTGACAACAACACATCTACACCTACGATATAACTTAAATACTTACAAAATATAGATGTCATGAACGTAATATCACAGTTCTATAGCTTGTCATTTTTCAGGCTAGATACAAAGTTACATGCACCATTTGCCCATATCGCTGCTACATACTCATGAGTTATAACATTTAATGAGTGAATGTGAGTACACATTTGTATTTGTCCTTTAAATCAACCACATCTATATCCTTAAATATCTGAAAACACGCCCAAGAAATATAATGCAATTGATAAATACTACAAAAATCATCAAAATATGCAGAACGTTTCGATTTTACCTCGAAATATCAACGTGTCTGCTTTAGAATAAATGTTTGACTGGATGCCACTTGGGTAACACCCGGCAACCCACATCAACTCATAGAGTGAGACAGTCATGCCAAATAAAACCTGCGTTTATGTCTTTCAGAGGCTAAAATCTCCTTTATTGCCTTCTTATAGACGCCATTTGATGTAAACTTTATTTCCCACTGACAACTTATTTAGTAAAATTATTTGACGACCAAGAGTGCTGGTTTCCAATTTGAAAACAATGTTGTTTTATATAGATGCGGGTAGTGAAACAATTCTCATACTTCCTGTACGTCTTATATTAGAGTTTAGTGCTAAATTAACATCGAACACAAATCCATTGTTTGTCGTTATTGTGCATTTCTTACTTAAGTTTGTAAATAATTTGTACATTCAAACTTCCAGCACACTAACACAATTGCTTTTTAATGAGAAACATAGAAAGTAATCATATAGTAGTAGTAACATTACAATATATTGCACGCGTCCGCACCCGCCTAATATTGAACTAGTTGAAAGCTGCCGGGTATATCTTATTATGTCTCCGCAAGTATGTGTGTGGACATATTTCACGGATAGCTCACCAAGCCGAAGGAAAACTTGGCCTTATAATTGAGTTGTCTCAAATATACATTTGTATTTTTAAAAACAGGCCTTTATTCATAGGTTACAATTGATTTTGGAGTCGGTGAATGTCACTGTGACCATGACCATTTATTTTAGACCAAAGGTTTCCGTTCAATAACTCAAGAACGCTTGTGTTAGAAACACAATTGGTGTTACTGTTTACTCCAAACTACGATTTCAACGTGCAATCTCTTAGTTGAGTGGTAATCAGGCTGTCGTAAAAACATCGTTAATTTGAGCGCCAAGGACAACACAAAACCACCACAATTACTTGTTCAAAAGAAGCATTGAGCGATGATTGTGGAATTATATGAATGTAAACTTTCCTGGCATCTCGCACTATGTATATTATATATATCTAGGACTAAGTATTCATCAGTGCAAGTACTAGGGCTGTAACGGTATACCGCGGTACAGGAAAGACCGCGGACTTCAGTTCCACACGGTTCACGGTACAAGGGTTGTGAATTTCGGTACGGTTCGGTATAAGCTTTTTCATGAGCAAAATAATATTCAGAGATAAAAAAATGTCTGATAGTCTTCTGATTATGTAAAATTACCATGCTTCACTCCTTTAAATTGTATTGATATATGCCTCATATTGTCGAAATTCATTTAAAATAGTTGATAGCAAACATTATAATTGCTGTTATAGAATCCAGAAATTCCTTGGCACTTTTGTAGTTTTTAGCTGCATTTAGAGAATTTCGTATCATACCGAAATATACCGAACCGTTAGAAAAATTGACGGTACATATCATATCGTGAGGTGAGCGTACCGTTACAGCCCTAGCAAGTACATACAAGTATAATAAAATGAGTACGTATTATATTGAACTTCGGTAACAATATAGCAACGTTGTGAAATTGTTGTTATTACGGCATTATTATGTTAAATATTCAGTGAAGAAAACCGTTGATGGTAAAATAGGTAGGAGGAAATCGGACAAAACAGACAGCAGTCAACCTAACCAGCCGAGCACAGAAATCAGTAACACCACAACACAACTACACTGAGCAATGCCCATACATAAGCCAAAAAAAACAAACGTCCAAGTCCCCACCGAAAAATGCAGGATGACCCAATTTTACACTTTAGAAGTTATAGACTGGCGGTGATTCCATGAGACCAAATGAAACGCAACCGAGATATTGTTTAACACTGTCATATATATTATAATAAAGCATGCATTGTGCAAAAACTACGTAACCTGATATTACCTTTCATGTTTCATTACTAGGTGACAATACGACTTGAGACATATTGTTCCGATGCAACCTTAATACGTTTCTACGTACGCTGGGTAAGATGATCTTGTTTGTTTCCTAAATTCAATACAACTCGTTTGAGGCAATTTAATTGAGAAATAATTTCAGGTTGCTACGGACCATTTAACAACACTTTGAAGTCAACATTAATACGTTTCACAAGCGCAGTCGCCCATTGCATGCAGGAACACATTAATACAAATAACTATTCGATTCGAGTTACTCAATTTGAATGGTTAGGTACTTGAATCAATTAAGAAATAATGAATATGTCTTTTTGTTGTCGAATAAAACGCAACGTGTTGCACGAGTTATTTAATATTGGCATCTGAGAAACAACTGATCAGAGTTATCTTACAATCGTGACCAGTGTCATGATATATATCCTACCTGCCTCTATATATAATAAAGAACATACTACATATAGATATAAGATATTATAACTGAACATGACAACTTGGACGCAATGAAATGCAAACAATCGGTATAAGTTTAGAGCTGCACACAGTCGTCAATGAAATGTGCATAATAATCATGCGTTTATGATTCAGTTTGATTTTCCAAATAGTTCCTTTGTCTGTAAAATGGTCTGGTGACAATTTGGATAAAAGTGCCCAATGTTCATTATTACCTTACAATGTACCATGATAGGCAAAAAGAGATATATACTAAAATGTTCGGGAAGGTCTGCTGATTCAAAAAGGCTGTTTTCTATTACAATAATATTTTTAATGTTTCAGACAAGTTAGGTTTAAACACAGCTCGAGTATGTTTGAACATGAAAGTCAATAATTATTCAACATGAGACGAACGCAAGTAACGAAATTCGAGAACTAAAACACGAGTGTTGAAGGCGCGAGACAAACGAGTAGCAAACGGTATAACCCAATAAACCGGGTGATGATGCTCCATCAGATAAAACATTGATGATTTGTGAGTAGTTGTGTTAGGTTTCTATGTTTCCTGATTTCTAATACATGTAAGTAACCATGAATCACGAAGAAGGCAATTAGTACTATTTTAAAATACGATTATCATTATGTTTGCGTAATTTCTTGTTTGTTTGAAATTCTGAAATTTGTTTTCGATTTGAAGCTTTTTTTAATTTGAAGATGTTTTTTACATGGAAGAAGAAGAATGTCGCATCATGGATGAGTCACATCATTACAGTGGTTAAAAGCTTCATTTTTAAAGAACTTTAACAACTATGAAAACTGTGTACTGTCTATGCTGCAAGCTTCTGTAGACGACTACTAAATCTACAGGCTTACATGTGGTACGAGTGAGACAGCCATTCTTGTACATTGTGATCTTGTCGCTTTAGTTTTAAGTCTGACAGTTTGATGGAAGAGTCCTACAGGAGTATAGTGTCTTGTGTCATATTGTTTGTTTTACTAGCAATGTTTCCCGTGTTTATTAATACATTTTATCACATAAACACAGTGATATTCCATGTGAGAACAAATCGAAGAACATGATTGTTCTCCAACACGTGTGATGACACAAAATTGCATAATTAAAAATTCACTGAATTAGTAACGAGCTATATTCTTTACGAATTCAAAATAGTATGTTGAAACATTTCAATGATTGTAATTTAAATGAATATTAATTGTCTGCAGCTTTTAAAGCGTCGTTTTAGTCTTTATATAAATATAGCAAAATGGGACTACTTTTTACGAGGAGACGCTCGAATGTGTTCTTCGGTGCATATTTTAGCCCGAATTCCGAATCGGGTCGCTTATTTTTGGTAAAAACATATTTTTAATGAAATAAAATGAATCTACCACTCGTTTTCTTTTGCGATCAACATTTCTTAAATCCGTCACGAAAAAGGCTCGCTTAATAAAAAATTTCTAGACTCATTTAAAAAATGTTGATCTCAAAAGAAAATATCCAATATATATCACATGACTTTCCTTGTATCCAGATTAGTATAGCGAGTACGTATAATTTTATACGTAACACGTGTAGTATACAGTTTCGATACATGGGTGAGTTTATCCAATAAATCAATACGTATTCTGCGTTCTATAGTGTCATATTTGATAAAGAATCCATCACTCGTTCTCAATTGACATATTTATATTAAATTCGTTCAAGAATTATTTGACTCGCCAGTGTTCATATCACATGTAAACGAAAATAAAAGCATAATAAAATAATCTCACATGTTATGTTTTGAACATGACATGCAGAAATAACGTTCAAATTTAACATAAACTGTTTTTATCACATATATCACAGCACGAGAGTTTGATTATAAAGCCCATTTAATAAAAACGACATTACACTGCTCAGTAATTTAATCACTATGCAAATGAGGCGGCTTATTTACATCATTTATTGCTCCTCCAGATACTATTCTTTGTTATATACGGTATAACACCATGCTTGGGAAATGGCCGTCGCTTCGTAATGTAGTCTTACGTCATGATGTTTGTTATATTGTAACGCTAACAACGTTGCTTTATTACTTCAATAACCCGCCAAATATGACATCATCACTACGAATCATTTTAAAAACTAGCCAAAACATGTGAATTTATTCATATATATATTTTGGCTCGATGCGGCTAAAACTACTTAAGTATTATGGTCATTAAATATTTAAATCCAGTTGTGTAATATACACTTCATTCGTGCCGGACCGTACACCGTTACCCTGGGTTATAAATGCATCCATTTATCAAAAATAAATTCATCAAATACACGTGCTATTGTTTAAGAAATAGGGAATCTTACATGAGTGTCTTCATATTGAGTTTATTAAACGAGTTGGATAAAAATGAGTCGTTATCACGTCACGGACCTGTTTTTTATGTATCCTGTCTGTGTAGCGCGTATGAATACATAAGAATAGTGATTAGCCGCCTCATTTGCATAGTGATTATATTAATGTCGTTTTTATTAAATGGGCTTACATCAGGGCAATTCGGTTATTGCTTTTAAGTTTCTAAGACGTTTTGTTTGCACAGACGGGAAGTGGAACGGAGGTCATCAGACGAAGCGATCAGAACAAAAACTTACGTCAGATCGCTTCCTACTCTATCCGCACAGAATGTCAGCTCAAGCTGTTCAATTTGAGTAACATTTAATGACTTTTTTGACAGTAAGAAATACATTTCCAAATAGTTGATAAAATTCAATTTTTGAAGTGTGAAGTCCACGAATAGATGGAAGTTGTTTGGAAAACTAAGGTAGCGTGACGTCGTTGGCGAGTGTTGACGTAGACGTTCTGTGGTCCGTATAGCGTCACCTGGTATTCGTCAAATGTACACACTTTCTATTTTTTGAAGATATATTATGAAACTTGGCTAGTATGTAAAAAAATAATTTCTCTAAAAGTTAAATATAATTTGGGCATACAGTACTTGATAGTTTTCATTATAAAACAGGATTATACGCTATTCTGGGACACCCCACGTATATCGTCCTTCCTTGCTATATCACAGTCTGTATATAAGAGGATGTCGCAGGATTGTGTTAAGCGCTGGGATAGATTAGAGTGTTTCAATGTGCTGATATATCATAGTAACTAGTTGGTGGATCATTGTAAGTCTATGATATATCACCCTGTCAGGCTAATGTAAGCTTTCTAATCCTACTTCACTTGTCTACACGGTTTTAAGAATTACAGTTTGTACGTTACATACAATATTGCGTGTTTGAAATTATAATAAATATAAAGTAGGATAACATCACATACACAACATCTACATTCTATCACTTTCTCCTAATCTATCAGGTAGCTCATTCAATGATAATCACCGACATTAAAGCCCCGTTCCGATTGAGCCCGGATTTGCGAACCAGGGCGAACCGTACCTAACCGGGAAGACAACCGCTGCGGCACTGTAATGTAACGGTTTAGCCCATATACGTACGTTCTGGCGAAGGCTGGGTAAGCAACGGTATGGACCGGTTAAGTTATTTACATTTTCGTGGCATAGATTCATTTTCATCCACAGACAAAATTGACAAGAAACCAATTGCTGGAATTCATGTTTCGTCATAAAATCCGATTTCACCAAAATATAAAGCATCTATATTTCACGTAGAACACTAAACTAATGCACCTCCGTTTTTGTATGTAACTTTAATGGTTGTAGAATTTTGCAACTAGTCATTGAAATTTGATTTATTAATGCACAAGTCAGTTGCATCCTCGGCACCCCACCTCCAGGATGGGCCGGGATTTTTATTCTTGGTTTGTCAAAAAAACGCCCTTCCACGGCCAGCGGGTGGGGGACAGCTGATGGTAAATCTCCGCGATTTCCCCGGTCCCTGACAACTAAATATTGTCCCCGGGGTATTGGTTTGCAGAAAAAATCCCAACATTTTCCCGGCCAAGTGGGGGGAGCTGGAAGGTAAAAACACGACCGTTCTTCCGGCTATCACCCATGGACCCCCGGGGTCGGGGGCTTGGATGCAGCTGACTGGTGCATTATGATCACCATGTACTGGGACCATGAGGCGGGTTTAGTTGTTGCTATAATTTCTAGCGGTGAGTCAGAATGAACCATTCTACGTGTGCATAATTAATGACCATACATTAGGTTTTATTGTTCGTATCTTCACCTAAGATCTGCTATCTTGGTCTTAGTGGTTCACACAAATATCTTTTATTGTTAGTGTTTTGTCGGTCGTTACCCTTTTTTCTTCTACTGTTACTGGTATTAGTATATGATCAGTACATTCATTGGGGTTATACTACATGGCGCTAGTATATAATCATACATGTACATTGTTGGTTGTTTGTGTATTATGTATTATGAAATATATAACGTTCAATGAATACATTAATGGATGCTTGGTGACCTAAGAAGAGGTTCGTCATATCTGCGAATTAAAAAATGTTTTGTCCGAAATATAAAAAAGTGATGAACTATTGTATTCGTTCGAAAATTGGACCCAAACAAACGCTCTGTAACATCACAAGATGGGACCAAAACAAACTCTCTGTAACATCACAAGATCGTACCCAAACCGACGCTCTGTAACATCACACGATCGGACACAAACATACGCTCTGTAACATCACCAGATCGGACCCAAACAAACGCTCTGTAACATCACACGATCGGACCCAAACAAACGCTCTGTAACATCACACGATCGGACCGAAACAAACGCTCTGTAACATCTTCAGATCGGACCCAAACAAACACACCATAATAGATCAATTGAGATAAACATGTTTACCAACTAGGGACCTCGTTGTGTATTTAAAGACATTCAATCAACGTAGATCATGATAAAATGTAATTAGTGATCATTGTGTCCATATAATCGTATAATTGTTCCATGTAACGTACAAATTGTTCCGTTTAACGACCACATATCTCCAACTTATATTTCTACTAAAAGGTATCATAAATAGGTCTTCTGACGTGTTGCAGTGCTAAACATGCACAGATACCAACGCTTCCAGAATCGTATTTCGAGGGCTCAGTGCAAAACTATGGTAACTACATTGATTTATAGAGGCACATACCATAGTTTTGCACTAAGCCCTCGATTTGTTTTATTTGTTTTGAAAACAGTGTATTGTGTTACACATTGGAAGCTAATTTTGGATGAAATGTGAAGCAAGGCCTGGGGGATATTGGATGTTATTTCCACAAATAGCGTACAACTAACTTGCTATAATCAACGTATAGCTTGGCGAATTTAACACGAACCTGACCTTTTGATTAGAATAATTTAACAGTCGATATATCGTATGTATTTATAACCTCTGTTGTATGTTTTCATAGTCGGGGAGTATCAAGAAGACGCTCGGGTGTAAAACATGTATACACAAATTCGGAATAGCGATATTGCATGATTTGTTTGCGAACATTGATACATCCAAATCAAGAACCTTGGATTATATTCATGCATAAAGGTCAGGGTCAGGTCAAATTCGTTAAGCAATACCTTTGATTGGATGTTATGTAAGCGAATACCATACTACTATCTTGCTATAATCAATGTACCTTTGATTGGATTGAACAGTAGACTAATATCGGTGAAAGTGTGTGTCTGGCAATGTGCTAATATGGAATATTCAAGCAAATATTTGCAGGACATTGACCTACTTCTTTAATATGTGTGATACAATTCACAGACGACTAGATGCTACAACAACGTATACTGGGAGAAATTGTTATGTTGGATATGATGGCCCTTTTATTTTATAAAAACACACGTGTATCATAATGGGCTACATCGCAAAAGATATACTCTAAATATCTCAATTGAAATAAACTTATTTTCCGGTAATGTATAGAATGACAGTGGACATGTAGCTAATATGTACACAGGCAGTGGATATGTCGCTAATATGGGGAATGGCAGTGGACATGTAGCAAAAGTGTGGAATAGCTAATGTGGAGCAAGACAGTGGAAATCTAGCTCTTGTGGAGAATGTTAAGTTTATTAGCTCGATAATAAACAATTTGTCTTAACCACCAAAACGCTTATAAAAAAATACCACTCCGTTATTGGTTAATGACAAAATGATGCTGCTCCATGATCGGTCCAAGTGAATCGCAGCAGCTCTTTTTAGACGGGTATATAAGGAAAGTTTGTGAGCGGGAACTTTCTTTCCATGCTTGGACTCAAAAGAGTGAAGTCGTAAGTTGAATAATTTCCACTCCCTCCCACCCATCAGTTTATATTTGTGTTATACAATTTTTGCTGCCGAGTGTTTTTGAATTTGCAGAACAATAGCCTTTTGATTGGATGAAATGTGGGTAACGTCATGGCTGGTCAACATGACACTATTACCATGTGTTGTGAACATTCGCTCTATGATGGAAGACGAATGTTGTGTCTTATGAAAAATGACTTTTCAGCGACCGTTGTCGGAGCTGAACAAAAAATGTTTGTGTTACATGTGATTTATTGTAATGACTTTTTGGCATATTCTATCATAACAGTTGTGACCGATGACGGAACACACTGTATTAACATTTAAGAAAAAGAATATGCTTATTGTCTATTTATACATGTATGTTTATACAAAGACAGCCATGACAAATATATTGCCAAACCTTAAATTAAAATAAATGAATGAAACTAATTACATAGTTGTAGTTTTCTGTGTTAAGACAATGACAGGCGACGCGTACTTCATGTGTAGTATGCCAGCGGGCATGTTGCCCTTGTGGAGAATGGTAGTGAACATTCAGCTTATGTGTACAATGGCAGTTGACATGCAGTTCATGTGGGGAACGGCAGGTATCATGCACACCATAACCTAGAACATAAATAATATAACCTTGATTTTTTAATCGACATGCGATGCTTCGGAAAGTATCATAAATTTTAACTTAAGACGTAGAAACATATTTTGTAAATATTTGTTTTAGTTTATTTAGTTTGTTATCCGTGTTCAATTTATACCATGCGCCATCCAAGTATCTCCATAATACGCACAACACTTATAACACATATCTTCACCAATTCAAGATGTATAGTGGTTACACATGCAAACTCTTTCTCCCCTGTTTCCGTGTTTGAGACAAGTTGAGATGCATTTATATTGAACAGCAACACCGAAATAAATGTAATTTTGAAATTCTTAGTAGGTGAATAATGTAGACGTATTCTCAGAACGTGAATCTATGATATTATTATTAGTACATAGAGCAGGATATTACGTTATCTAACTATACATCATGTTATGTAGACTATAGTCTCCGTGAACGTGTACGGATAGGAAACTTCCTGTGAACGTTATATGTAAATATGATTTACGTTGGCAATAGTAAGATTTACATAGTCTAGTGGGATAGATGTTAGATCATTTACATGCATGTATTGTAGCAGTTGTACTTTATTTCAGATCGTAAGTCTAACTCTCGTCCTTCATACACTTTGCGGCACTTCTAATGCTACCTATTGATTTCTCTTGATATCTCGAAAACAGTTCGAGATAACTTTACCAAATTTTCAGCCGTTCTTGTTTAATGCGTTTGCCTATTACTACACTAGCCAATTTAGATGTTGTGAAAATTCATTGCAAAGGCGTATTTTTCGTCACTTGAAATTCACAAACCGAATGTGGCTGTTAATTAAAACTGGAGATAACCACTAAAACTATATAAAAAATAATATTTTTTTGAAATTAAACAAAAAAAGGGTTTCAACTCATAACATCCCGCTAGGTCGACCCCGTCCCTTGTGTGCCAAACTCAACATTAAATGCGTTTTCGCGTAGGAATCCATCACATTCATTAAAACCGTGCAATAAAACGTGCTTTTTGTTGCGCATTTCTTACACGTGTTAACTTGTTTTATTACGTAACAGGTCTAACATTATGAATTAGACCGCAAGTAGGTAATAATCAACACACAATAGGAAATATTACTCATGCCTATATTTGAAGTTAATAAATGCATAATTAGAAATTATAAAATGAAAAATAGTGACATCAATGGTCCAATGTAACACCAAAACTGCTTGATTTATGTATCAAAACTTGATTTATACGTATATACGAGATTTGAGTCCGTTTTCACAAGTGAAGTAATACTACGTTGTTGCTGAGCGATTGACTAACAATATTTTAGTTCTTAGATAACATTAAATGTTGTTACCATATATTGATGTGGATTGACATGCAATTCGCATTGTGTGCAGTTCAAGTTCATAATGAAAAGCATTTATGAAAATAATTTTGACACAATGAGGGTAGTTGTTACATTGTCCATGTACATATAAATATATTGCTTGTAACTTCAAATTAGATATTGGTACGTACTAGTACATGAAATCATGGTGTTTCGTGTGTGTAAAGGAACATTTTCAGCAGCATTTGTTTACACGATGGATACAAACGATGTCTATAACTGTGCAAGAAGGATAATTATTTGGTTTTTGTATAACTGTTTTTCCTGTTTTGGAGGATGTACGTTTATGTCTACATGTATGTATATAGATAAGATAATTATATTAAATGCTAACGACATTGTTTGGTAGCATTTATATTTCAAACATTTTCTTTTAAGCAATGGTTCCAGCTTTTAGACATTAAATAATTATTTTAATAAAATAATACAATTCACATACGAGATCAATTTTGAACCGAGAAGTCATGATAATTTCTTATTCAATTTTACCATAATTGTTCAACCAACTATTTTCAAGAAAAAAGATAATTAATATAACCTACAATACGGGAGAACAATCATCGTGAATTTGGTTAAATTATCTTCTATATACACGTATATAAAAACTACAATTGACTGCAATTTTTATACGGGCCATCCCGTTTTGTCCAGGAAATTATAAAAAAGGAATTTAATAATGCCAATAATTCAAGACAAAGAAAATGGGATATACATGTAATTTCCAGTATGACAAAGACTGTGAACATTTGTTTCAATGAGTTAAGTTTCATACAAACAATACGTTATTCGCACAACGATTCATGAGATATAGAATAACCAACACACAACGCTGTTATATTAGAGCCCGACTTGTAACAATACACGAGCTGTCAAGTTGACTAATGGTGACTGTTTAAAAGGTCCTGTGGAGTTGTAAATTGTATTATTTTCACTCAATGTGAAACCAACACCGGTAAACATACATAGCCTAACATACAAGGGATGTCCGGAAAATCAAAGACTGGGTAATAATTAATATACAAAATTTCCTGAGCAAACAACACAGTCATACTATACTAATTCGCATAAACCAATAACCAAAATGAAGTATTTTCTTTCATAGTGGAAATATGTCCAGACGTTAAAGTACGCATATTTTACCATTGATGTTATTTTTCATAAAATGATTTTTCTTGGTTTTGTCGAAAAGGCAATCAAGTATGTTTATAAGATTTAATCTTGTTGTGTTATCTGAACCCAGCATCCAGTAAATCATAATTATATCAATCAATATTTGTATCACGTAAAACATGATCTTCAAAGTGAGAACAAATGACACAAAATTTGTTTGCGTGACGTGTTTAAGAAATGTTGATCTCAAAGAAAACGAATGACGGATTATATTTATTTTTTTGCCGGTCTTCGACATCGTGAGAAATACTAATGCAGTTAAAACTTTATTTCTAGAAAACAACGATATTTCAAGCATTAACATTTTAAACAATGAATCATGATTTATAGAAAAAAGTTTCATATAATTACTGGGTACGGAATGTCAATATTCCAGACAAAACTATGGTGTTAGATATATAGTCTAGTGTATACCCGATCATTACTGTCATGAAGGCAGACTTGTAAATCTTGTAGAAAACCTTATGCTCTCTATCATGTACTGCCTATCATCAAATAAATTAACTGGATCTAAATAATTACGAATTATCAACTCGATAAACTCATAAATTGATAAATATGTTTATATTACATACTGTAAATGCATAATACATTATACTGTATGTAATATTAACAGATATTATCTAAATAGGAGTTTAAAAATAACATAGAAATAGGGCGTGCATTACGGGGTCGATAGGTCCCGGGTTCGACCCTCGGCTGAACCACTGGATAATTTCTCTAAGCAAGAATAGCCGACATACTCAATTCCACCAAAATTGGTACCTGTGAGGGCACTCTGCCTATTTCTAGGCGCATTAGATCGATGTGGGCTGCCACACACACAGGAAAATAGTATCTCAAGGGAAAATCGAACACATGTTCCCGTAGATAGCGCATTGACCACCTTGAAAAAGTCCTAAAAATTGGTAACTTAACTTTTTCTGTCGGTGATAACGCTAGCCTTTTTTTAACTTACAAAATATACATAAAATATTTTTCAAAGTCCAATTTAGTTGAATCTTGTGCGGACTTATATTACTTTGAATTCATACACACCTTCAATATACACAGGAAACCAGCAATCAGAAGACCAAGTAGTGTTGTTATAGACATAAACCTTCATCTGATCAATGGAATTAAAGAAACATCGTATTTAATTATAATAATTTAACCAGCGCTTGTGTGCACATATATTTGAACTGTACACTAGGCGTTACTATTTATCAACATATAACAACATGTAAGCAACAACATTCATTGCATTATTTCCGCTGTATTTTGGAGTAAAGTTCTAACCGCCGGTTCTCATATTGCTAAATGATCATTTACTGCAAATGTTGAAATATCAACATATTTTATTGTACATGTAGCGTTTTGGTTATATGATTTCGTTACTTTTGTAACTTGTGAAAGACGACAAATGATGAAAACATATTTTTGTATTATACGTAACAAACGCACGCAAATAAGTACGAACGTAATTTCGTACACCGTTGTAAAACAGTAGTTGATACTACTTTCAATTTAACTCGATACATTACATATCATATATCAAATTATTCGTAATTAAGTTGTCTACATTGCCGTTTTAATTTTAGCTCACGTTGAATATAAGTGTTTACGACTGTACGTATATTCTGAATATCATTAAAGCGACATGTACTTGTATTACATAATTCCATTAATCTACTCAGTTACATGGCGTATTTAGACAAATAAAACTATCTTCACTTACCATTGTGCAACACAAGACAGCTAAACAAATATATCCAAATAAGAATACTCAATCCGTCGTTGACACGCATCATTTTTTATTTTTAGAAAAGTGAAACTCTCTTCTATCCTCGTCGCCAGTAAAACACGAGAATTACATCCACTCAAAGGATAGTGTACATTTTGTTTTCTTCAATTACTCAATGCTTTTTATTACAATTAATAGCATCTGGTCACACGCTATATTCATCATAAGACCAATGAAACCTTAATAAAACATGGTATATCATCTCTGCTTAAACTCCCCAGTGGTAGTTTATCAGTCCGTAAATTTACTCCTCGCCACGTTGCCTATATCTAGCGTAATGCGAGTTTTAATTACATCGGGAGAATCGTCTCGAGGTACCACAGCGTAGCACGATATCCACGTAAAGTCTGTATTGGATTTTGTATCATTGGTCGCTATTGTTGCCACCCGCTATTCCTCTGTAGACACTTCTAGCTATCCGACAAAATAATGCTAGTGTCACACTGGATATAGTAATTAGTGGAAACGACAAGATCGGTGTTCAGTCTACATTTCACGTCCGATTATGGTAGCAACTTACTATGCTGTATTATGTACAAGTTTACTTCTGATTCTTTTACAAAAATCTAATTTGCATGAGTTCTGCAATATATGAAACGCCTCTCCTGACAGATCCCAAAACAAGTTTAATGTTCTTTAGACACAGAATCGCGGCCTTAGTTAGACGGGGTTAACCTAAATTAGTTTATCGTCTGAGTATAAAGTACTTAGAGGATATATTGGCTGAAATACTGGTAGATTTTGTGTATAAAGTACGACAGAAATAGAGCACTAGCACTGATTACAACAACAAATATGACGACAGAACGAAAATACGAGCACTGATTACAACAACAAATATGACGACAGAATGAAAGTACGAGCACTGATTACAACAACAAATATGACGACAGAATGAAAGTACGAGCACTGATTACAACAACAGATATGACGACAGAATAGAAATACGAGCACTGATTACAACAACAAATATGACGGCAGAATGAAAATACGAGCACTGATTTCAACAACGAATATGTCGACAGAAAGAGAGTACGAGCACTGATTACAACAACAAATATGACGGCAGAATGAAAATACGAGCACTGATTACAACAACAAATATGCGGCAGAATGAAAATACGAGCACTGATTACAACAACAAATATGACGACAGAATGAAAGTACGAGCACTGATTACAACAACAAATATGACGACAGAATAAAAATACGAGCACTGATTACAACAACAAATATGACGGCAGAATGAAAATACGAGCACTGATTTCAACAACGAATATGTCGACAGAAAGAGAGTACGAGCACTGATTACAACAACAAATATGACGGCAGAATGAAAATACGAGCACTGATTACAACAACAAATATGCGGCAGAATGAAAATACGAGCACTGATTACAACAACAAATATGACGACAGAATGAAAATACGAGCACTGATTTCAACAACGAATATGTCGACAGAAAGAGAGTACGAGCACTGATTACAACAACAAATATGACGGCAGAATGAAAGTACGAACACTGATTACAACAACGAATATGTCGACAGAAAGAGAGTACGAGCACTGATTACAACAACAAATATGACGGCAGAATGAAAGTACGAGCACTGATTACAACAACAAATATGACGGCAGAATGAAAATACGGGCACTGATTACAACAACAAATATGACGACAGAATTAAAGTACGAGCACTGATTAAAACAACATATATGACGACAGAATGAAAATACGAGCACTGATTAAAACAACAAATATGACGACAGAATGAGAGTACGAGCACTGATTACAACAACAAATATGTCAAAAGAAACACCACTGTACAAAAGTCAAAAATGAGTAGTATAGGAATTGTTCTGCTTCAGTGGCCCATGTCAAAATGATATATGATGACTTGTGAGACACGTACATTTTGTATTATTGTTCACTGTGTCTGAGCTTAAAATAAGATATTGCATCATTCTTTCAGTAATGTAAGTTGAACTTCGAAACTATGTACAGTCCACAACAGAAACAGCAGCATACAGAAAAACATATCACATAAAAAGAATAGGTACATATCACAAGGGACCACAAAGAAAACTACAAACAATAATAAGAAAAACAAGACTGCGTTCAATACACGCTTACGTCCCGGTGGAAACTTTGTCCATAATTTATATTTTTATTTTAATTTTAGTAACAGTGGCCTTGACCCAAACGGTCCCACTTTGAATCACAGGGTGCCTTTTCACATAGCAAATTCAATCATGACATCTCATTCCTAACTAAAGTTATCAAACAAAAATCACTGGGCGGACCAACGAACTAACGAACTAACGAACGGACAGGACTATCACTATAAGCCTCCTCATCAGTAGATACCGGGGCATCAAAGCAACAAACACATCCGGAGCAACAATACCATAACCAACCGGAAAGGTTCAGGAGGAAGGGTACTTTTACAAAATTGTTGACATTCTTATCGTATTTGGTACCGTTGGAAACTAGAAGCTGTTTGCGATTCAATGGTGCATCTTGTATTGCGTTGGGGGAATGAATGACGTTACCATGACGTCACCGAACATCACCATTTTGTGTTCTTATGTCACTTTTAAGGCGCTAAAATGAGTATAATTGACAGTACTGGAATGTTGTCAACGTCACATAAACAAATGATACATTATTAGCTGAAACTCCTGATTTTTCCCTACAATTACATGTGTTTAAAAACGTGGAGTTGGCTGACGTCATTGAACGATGCGTCAAAAGGCGATATTTCGAATCCGTGAACTTTCGACCGTCAAATTTTAGCGTTTAACGCGATTAAAACAAAATAAACCGAAGGTTTCTGACACACTGGACATAACTACCGTAAACGGAAGTCGACACACTGACAATTTTGGTGGAAGTAAATCATGATTTTTCTTTGCTTTGTATGTCGTAAGAAATGAAATAAGGTGACCACCGTTCCCGGTCTAGCTTTTAGCTGCAGACTCTTTCTCTTATAACCCTCGTAAATAAATTAATAAAGGAGAACACTTGCACAAAGTGCGACGTCGGTTATTGTACCCTTGACGACTTGTCTTTATTGTGTGCTTTCAATGGATGATGGTGATTTTCAGTGAAAATAACATTCTGATAATTTCACTGTTTTATACGGAACTACTTTCTTCAATGAAAATACAAAGGACCTCCATGTACTGTTTGCTTACATAATATATTTACCTCCCTTTGATTATGTCTGCTACTTGACAGATGTCAAAAATTGAGGATTTTTCTGACTGTTAGGCATTTTTCGACGACCCAATCGGTGATATTCATAACCTTTCACACAAAAATATTTCAAATATAAGGCTAAGGTTAGATCTATTCAACAATGTGCAGATCAATATTATTTTCCCATTCAGATGTGTGCAATAATGCGTTTGATTCTCAATAATTTCTGGAGACACTGTATACCAGGAAGAAACGCTTATTTGATGCGAACGTTATTGTTCAAACATGCGTTTGGTCGAACATCAATTAAAACAGCTAAAGATACATCGCAATCGACTATCATATATCGCTGGCTTAGAATGAGAAGGAGGACCTTATACGACTAATGCGTATATGAAATATACACCATAAGATGTTTCGTATGAGCCTATTTTCATCGAAATCGGAACATATCTTGTTGACCAAACTGAGGCTGAAAAGGCTTGTTTTAAAATAAGGAAAGAGTGACAGTTTTTCTTGTTTTTCTCAAAATATTGATTTTGTAGTTGTGACCTTCTCATTCTTATCCAGCGATATATAACATGTATATATCAGCTAGTGTTTCGGCGATATACTATATATTGAATATTATGATTTATCGGATACGGTCATACCATTGTGATGTATTACTGTAATGTTTATCTTAGTATGAATATATGAGCTGAATGTGATTGTATATTGAATTACCTCTACAACAACACAATGGTGATTCCAATCACTTCCATGGTCATTTCGTATTGTAATTTAGTCGTAAGACCGTAAAACGCTGAACCACCGCGGAGACTACGGCTAATGAATATTAACCATTACACACAAGAGGCGGCTTAGACTATTGAGAGCACCATCGTCATTGGAAAATCAAGTAACAAATTTGCTGCTCTGTCCCATGAATACGTACATATAGAAACTCCATAAACTTACTATTGGGTCCAGAATGGTTCAAAAGGAAGTTGTCTCAAATCCCCAACTCCCTGCAAACAATTATTATTTGAATGGCAAAACATGTACATGTAGATCTATAGTCATTTAAACTCCATTATGTTAGCAGAATATTAACATAAAAACTGCAGACTTGGTTCAGAAGTCATTCAGTGATTTCATTCGCAAGGGATGTAACTCCTGTCAGCCTCAATACATTTCACACTTTCATGCATGTCATTTTTTTCAGGGTTTCTTTCAAGATTTTTACTGAATTAATGACATAGACAAGGCTAATATGCTCCATTTAACACATAAAACCCATTTCTTATTAAGTGACAGACACAGTTTTACTAAGACATGCAAATGAACACTCACCGATAAGGCGTGAATCAAGAAAATTTCCCCAGCCACCTTATATTTTAGGCATTTTCATTCATTGTTATAGTCATAATGTATTTCATCGACAAAGTTTGTACAATTCAAGGCTATTGTCATAAAATGTTGTTAAAAGGCATACACATTACCTTTTAGTGTTGTCATTATCAGCAATGTACTTCTGAAACATTGCAATACCTTAAAAATGACAAAATTGTATGATTCAAGAACTTTGATGTCAGACCAGTTTTACCTTATGGCTGTTGGTCTCAATTTGCAACCAAATCCAAGTCATGAGACGGACCACAATTCTTCAAACACCCACAAATTGGCGTTAGCAATAAACATGAATAGAAAACATTTCATGGTTACGTAGAGGTCAAGTTCAGATAACAATAAGCTACACTATTTCATATATTGCCTACTGTACTCTTATTCGCTATTTTTGGTTCACAACAAACAGCTAAAGCATTAATTGTACTGCCCGGCAGGGGAGGGGTACATTTTTTCGCGTAATTTGGATCCTTTTGAATTCCCGGTGTCTTGATCTCCTGCAAACAGACTTGACCGTGAAATTAAAGCCTTGATGGAAAACATTGAAGGGGATTTAAATTACGCCACGGTAATAACAATAAATATATGGCTAAATCCATCGCTGTCATCTATGTTCAATTATATTTTGATTGACGTTATATGTATAATAATATAAACATGCGTATATAAATTCATGTCGTTTTATGTACAGTACTTTCAAAGTCAAATGAGAGTCGTTTGTCAATATCGAGTCGTCTGTCAGGTACACTTTGTTTATCTAGCTTTAGCTGGGTGAACAACATGTATACCTGAGTTAACGGTAACCCCCGTTATTCTTTTGAATGGGATATATAGTTCCCTCATTAGTATTACTTATTGAATCGACTATACTATCCTACCAACGATTTTGATGGTGACGTCATTATACGTAGTTAAAAGCAGACTATGAAGTCGAATATAAATAAATTTGTTTTATAACATTCGCTATATCATTATTAAGATTTTGTCTGCGGACAGACGGAAGGATAGATAGAAAAGCTCAAACCAGAATACGTTGTACAGGAGGTATAATAAAATTGCACGAGCAGGAACATAGCCAACGCGATAATTTATTTTTAACTAACCTGTTACATTTTCCGTTGGAAGAAGGCGTCACACTGGTTTAAAACATAGACTCAAACAACATAATTTGCAGCTGGCATCATGGACATAGCGCTGGCAGTTTCGGGTCAGGAAAAATAAACATAGTCGGTGTTTCCACTCCTGACCTTCATCTACTCGAACATCTGTCCATAAAATCCGACACATTAACACTATTATGTAGACTACTGGTCAAGCAAATGACTTCAAATATAAATGTGGCGAAGTCTGATTAGGGTATCTGAATAGATGATATCCGGAACTATGTGCAAGGCGGTTTTCCCCTTAATTAACATGTTGGTATACAAATAAATCTGACCTAGTTAGACTGTTTTTGTATTCAAATGCAAACACAACTGACCCCGGCTCTTTTGTCAAGATATGAACATTCAAGTGACACAATGATTATAACGGTAAAAATCCGAAGTAGGTCTATTATATACTCGGGCTTATTATCACGCATACTCGTATTCACTCAAACATGGAGATTTTGTCATAAATACTTCTTCTCATACGAAAACCCATCAGTTGTAATGGTGCGATATTTTATCGTCGACTACAGTATTTTGATTGTTACTCCTCTTACGAACATATGATGTATTTCATCTTTTATTGGTAGTTATAGAAATATTATTTGGTTAAATGTAAACAATAAATTCGTAAATTGTATACTTTTTTTATATCCGACCATTGATATTTTTTATACCTGACAGTGACAGCATATTGCATTATACGAAATTTAATCCCACCGAGCAGTAGTTTTGAACCTTCAATTTATAACATGAAAAGCAAATTCCACGAAGTAACGTCGCATCGAAATGGTCTTTTTTACCCAAACCAAACATTGTTGTCCCATCGAAATTAAATGCTTTTACAGTATACATATGTTTTATTATTTTAGGCCTATAGTGCTTGGAGATTTATTGAAATCATCGTTTTACAATCTCTATGTGTAAGCATCGATTTTATTTCATTTGATAAATCACACGATGAATGCATGCACTAAAAACAATATAAACATTCTATAGACAAATATTTATTACTAGTACCAAAAACATTTCGGTCCCCTTCACTCAGTGCAGTATTTTACTGAAATTATCCGCGAGACAGGCTTCAAATATATACAATCAATGCATGCAAATAAAACTGATTTGAAATATATCAAATTCTGACGTTCAATTTGTTTGGCCGAACCTCCCAAGAGAGGTCATATTTATTCATGTTAGACGAAATTGGATTATGACATTTCATTATATCAAAACACAATATATGAGATCAAAGTGTCAGGAATTTAATTCTGTAACTGTGATTTAATATATCATCCATGAAGCTAACAAATTGAAGTGATCTTGTCTATTTGGAGTTGGTAGCGGAGTAATGACGGAGAGGGACGGAGCGTCTTCATGGCGGACAACTTTGCACATTTCAATAACTTGTCAATAATGGTTTTCCGTCTTGGTCAGAGTCTCTGTATTTCTTTAATGAATAGAGTCGAGAATCTTCTATATTTTCTCTTGCTGATATTAGATATGTGATATGCTCTCCTGGATATTTGTCATCTTCACAATCAAGGTTGTAGTTCAACAATGGTTAACATCAAAGTAGTAATATATTGATAAAGGAAATTAGGAAACTAAATTGATAGTATTCTTTGTAATCGCTGGTATGAGAGTCAGAATTATGATCTGATTGTAACACTGAATACAGCTACAGGCTGTTTTTGTGAGGATAAAAATTACATGTAATTGCTGCAATCATTACTATTTCATGAACGCCAAAGATTTTTAGTATAACGGTGTTAAATTTTGACGCTAACAATTCTTGATAAATTGAACAATATTTAACTAAACATTAGAACTTAACTTGGCGAATTTGCGTATCGATGGTGAATATTTCGACAACATTAGCGCATGTATAGCATTCACATGATCAATGTCAAAATGATGACATCACGATATAATTTCGTGACGTCACCTGTCTCGTTCTCGACTCTTCTTTTTTATTTTGTTTATTAATAAACTTTGAGCACTTTCATTGTTGCCATCGATCCTTGTTACGTATATTTGCTAAAAATAAGGTTGTTTAACGAGACATGATCATTATATCTCATACAAAGTTCGAATAAAAAGTAAATAAGCCATTTTCATATGTCTGACGATTCCTTAAACATCCTTTCACAACTGTCGTACTGTGTATTTGCCCTAGCCAAACATGGCCCAATGCATACCAGGGACTATACAATACAATATGTATAGCCTGTATGAGGTTCGGAAATTATCACTAGGTACCAGAGGGGGTCAGTATAAACGCACATGGGACTTGAATGATGATGTAAATAAAAAAATTCAGACACTTCCCCAAGAAATACCTTCTATAGTACCAGCTTTATCTCCTAGAACCAGTCCTGAAAATTCCGGAACCAACTCTGAAAATCTCAAAGCTAATCCTGAAAACGGCAATAGTTCCCAACGTCATGATTTGACTAAGATCAAATATGAATCATTCACTGTTTGCAAAGATCAAACTTTTATAAAGGTGTGTTATGTAAATCCGAAATCAGCCCAAAACAAGAATCTTGCCCTTTCAGATTACATATTATCTAATGGTTAACTGGAACATGGCTTGGGGACACTCCGATAAGTTGCATTGCTGAGCTTGTTCCCAGTGGCTACAAAATAAAACATGTCCCTCGCTTTGGACGTGGTTC
Organism: Spisula subtruncata; assembly: GCA_963678985.1. NCBI lineage: Eukaryota > Metazoa > Mollusca > Bivalvia > Venerida > Mactridae > Spisula > Spisula subtruncata. Next base: position 12,488,797 of record OY787665.1, read on the forward strand.
TTACTTCTACTAATGATAACGTTTTCGCTACTTTTTAACACATAGAATGCACAGTATCCATTTAGAACTATTCTCTGCCTCTAGCTGTTGTGCATAGACCACCGCCAACTTGAAAATATTTGTATGGATGACTGGCCATCCTTTCTGGCCAAACTTGTAACAACCGAAGTAACACTATAGTTGTTTGGGATTTGAACATCCGCCTAGACAATCTATTGAATTAAGACACTGTAAAGTTCACATGTATTCTTTAATCTGCGGCATGCGACAGCACGTTACTGGGGCAACCCACGTGGCTGGCCAAAATGGATGAAATCCTATTTCTGAGTCCAAAGTTATAATTAACCCGCTGACATCCTTAGTCATTTACGGGTGGATGACTCGGACCTATGCGTCTGCACAATTTCAGAAAGATCCGTGGCTGTTTGAAAATAAAACGGGACATAACAGTACCGTCCATGGAAAATCTTTTATGAATTACTGTATTCTTCAAGTTATTCAAAGTTAAGTATCATTATAATATAATATCACCAATACTCCCTGTACAAAGCACTGTTTTAATCCCTGGAGATTTTTCACGAAAGAAAGTAAAACATGAAATGGAATCCATAATCAACAAGCTTAAAAAACCATTTTTGTTTTTATAAAGAATGCGTAATTTGAAATTTGCTACCGTGCGAAGATACAATGTAGCATAAAAACCTTTTATGCCTTTTGAGATTGTACACCTAGCGACACTTCTTTAGCAGTCACTTGCTTTTTCTTTTTCTTGATAACTCGAAAACCATTTGAGAACACTTTATCAAATTTTCACCATTTTTATGTTACACCATGTGTCTTATACTGTACTAGTCAGTTTAGAAATTGATGTTTAAGAAAATTCGCGGTAAAGGCGAAATGTAAGTCACCCGTAATTAAAAAGTCACACAATTAAACGGCGCATTTATTGGGGATAAACTAAGAACTTCAAATAATTTGTTTTCTTTACTGCTTCAAATGTTATACAATGTACATGTATAATTAGTGTACACAATAAAAGCATTCCCCAAATTCATCTACGTTCAGTTTCCTAGGTAAAAATATTTCAGAAGGTAAGCCTAGACCGCCTCAAAATCAACTCATATCAAATCATCATTAAATGGAACAATTCAAATTTCTTCTAAATAACGAATGTCAATAGTATGCAGTAGAGTTGAATTTATTCAGTTTATATAATTTTGTTACCTTTAATTTAAATTTCAAGTTGAGCTCAAATCTCGTGACTCTCAGGAATCGGTTTTTCTCAACATTATGAGAATGTAATGTACATTTTATATAAAATACACCAATGCTTGTGGCTACTATATATACACCTAGCGGCCACAAGCACTGTGGTATATTATATAAAATGTACATTAAATTATTTCCATTGCAGTTAATATAACAGCCGCTATAAAATACATAATTCATTCTAGTCTAAGAAAATCGCCATCACCAAATGATAGCATCTTACTTTCACAAATTATATTTTGTCCCACTCACATAATGAATTAAAACATTCCGGAAGATTGGATTCATTATCAGATATTGAAATCTCGTACATTGCTCTAAGATGTAATGAACTGTCAAAATTATGTCTAAGATCATAAACAGATATCACATTCATTAGAGAAGTAGGAACGGCAAAAAGAGTTCAAGATAGCAAAGTAAATGTGGTGCAAAGGCTATTTGTATTCAATCACAATCGTTAGAAATGTTTGAATACTTGTCATGAAACTCCATCAAAATCGCGTGGGTTTTTTTTACTTTGGTAAATGCTCTATTTCTAAAGTAAAATCTTTCAGATCAGCGTAGTTCTTCAATATTAGAAACAATCAAAATAAAATGCTGGAAGAATGTTGATATATTCGTGATAAAAAGGATTAAATATCCAGAGTTGTTTGTGTGTACGCTTATGGGCGTATAGATACGAATGCGAATGTGCGTGTTCGCAAGGGGTGTGTGCGTGTTTGCGTGTTTGCGTGTGAGCGTGTGTACGAACGTGTGTGCGCTTAGAGCATTAGTTTGCAATTGCGGTGTCGCATTTACAATTTTGCAAGAATAAATAATTATGCCATTACTCCGATGGTAGTTGACTGAACGCACACATTATGTTTCACAAAGTTTAACTATAACTGTTTTATGGTATAGTTGTGATTGTTAGTTGATATTATAAGGTGATACAAATACAGTATATCAAATCTGAACGTACGTCTGGCTCATTATCTTACTGTGTCTTAGATTGCCATGATTAACTATCCAGACAAACTATTCTATCATTCTTAAACCAGGAATATTTGCCATTAATGCTTTGCACTAGACATGCAATTATTAAAATACTAAGAAACAAAGTAATAAAGGAATATTCTACGGTACAATGTGTTTTGCTAATTGAAATATACGAGTGTTAGCAGTAATGAATAAATATTTTATAACACAATAAATAACATTAATTATATTTTATGTATATTGTGCATATAAATTAATATTAAACGAATATTCAGGGAATGTCGTTTCGCATTATTCATATGACGAAAATAACACTTAAACTTTGAAATATTGGCTCTCCATTGAAATATACAGATCGCATATAGCATCTAGCATTTTCTTTTTGCATTCTGTTAAAAGTTTATCAGATATTGTGAATCACCCTGTACAAACATACATGGTGCCCCAAAAACGGGGACTAACCTAAAATCCTTATACAAGTATCTCAAGTCAACTATTGTTTATGAGGGTACATGTTGTTCATTTTACCTAAGCTGCCATTGCCTGAAAATGGCGTCACTACATAAGACATTGGAGTCGGAACGTCCGTTTTGGGATAATAAGGTCTGGAAGCTTTATAAAAAGCGAAGATATTCGTCATGGAATAGTGAAAAGAGTGATGACTTTATGATGTAAGTTTGATGTCAGTTTGATGTCAGCATGACAATCTACATATATATCTAAGTATACACTGAAACTCCCATGTACAAAACAATGCGATTGAAAGTTGATTGAGAAAATACGCCTTCAACATATGTGAGTCGATGTGGAAAACTTATTCATGATGACATTCATAACCACGAGGATATGAGAGAGGAAGGCAATGTGCGAGCGCCAATCATACACTTTAAATAGATTTGTTGCGCATATAAATTTGTCTATATAACATGTATAGCCACTGCACAAAAAGTATCTACGTTTTGTATCAAACGACAAAACTATTTCTAATTTCTGACTTTTCTAAGTTCTCTTAAGCAAATACTGCCACCATTCCATGTAAATGTTTCGAATACATGTATATGAGAAAATATATCATATCAATTTTTGCAACTATGCAGAATTATCTTGTCATTCGTATTGTAATTTCTGTAGCAGTTAAACACATTCAATAAATTACGAAACTTGAGCAGAATGAGACTAGCGTCAATTACTCACTTTGTTTAAGTTTACACTAATTACTTGTGTGTTATTTATGGATGTTTGGTTTGTATTTGAGGTAATTGTTGCATTGTCATGTGATAACAACAGCCACTATCATATGACTATTGTAGCATCATATGTGTACAGAAATGTGATATGTTGGCCGATAGAGCAAGCATCCTATGACGAGATATCGAGATTGTTTTGAATGGAAAAATAACTTTCAACTTTTGACCATTCTGAACACAGAATGAAATATCTTGAAAAAATCGATTCGTTGATGAATTCTAGATTCTTTTGTTAACGTAATTCTAACCGAACAAAAATTCTGCCATTCAAACGTTTAGATGGATTGTGCTTCATATAATACATACATACATATACAAATTAGAATCTATATTATCACATAGATATATTATACTTTCGGTTTGTTGTGGCACCGCTACCCTCTCTATTCTGACACGGCACCCTCTCTGTGCGGTGCAGCTGACTGGCACGGAAACCCTCACTGTGCTCCCTATAATCAAAGCATAGAGAGTGTGCAAGAACAGAGAGGGTACCGGTGCAAGAACATAGAGGGTGGGGGTGCCACAACGAAATCAAATGTAGGCTGTTTTCAACGTAATTTAGGCACAAATATGTATTCTTTTGACAAAAAAAACAATTATGATTTTCTTGCCTCTCATGTCGACTGGTGTTCTCAAAAACATTGATAAGCTCAGAAAAAGTCTAGTGTCAACACAGAGAGGGTGCCAATACAGGTGTACATCGTGTTTTAGAAATAGTCACCCAACCACTACTACAATACTATCAGTTTTACAGCTCTTTAATCGGTGCTTATGTTTCTTAAATAAAGAAAACATAATCAGTTTTAATGTTTTACACTGAAAGATACAACATATAGCAAACCCGAAGGTAATTAGTGAAGACAATCGTACATTTCATTAACGCAATTGTCTCCTTAAAACACATTGTTAATGGGTACCGGGGGCTACAAACTGATTGACTTTGTCTACAATTATAACAAACATACTAAAGCATGGTATATCGCTTTTTGTTCGAATAAACAACCACGTATTTTCGCCCTATTATTCTTGAAGGTGATGCAACTTGTATTGCAATACATGCATATTAAACAGGCATCTTCGTGAGTAGTGGTGTTAAGTATGTGTCCGCGGCTAGTCTAGTCTCATAAGCTGAACATAAGAGTAAACATAAAACTACTAAATGTTATTGCAACACAAATATGCTTTGCAATGTTGCTTTCCTAAAATTATTTTAAGTTCTATGAGCATTTTCTGAAATGTAACTGTTACTCCATATTTAAGTCATTTTCATGATTCAAATGTATCGCCAGAACAAATCCAATGGACGTGACGCTATAACCGACAAATTGACGGTAATGATACCCTGGCGAAAATTCATTAAAATACGGTCTGAAGTGTACTTTTAAGGATACAGAACTCCATTTTGCTATGATATCTGACTTGTTTCAAAGTATGACTCGCAGTGTTTTCAAGAAGCAGTTTAAACCTATGAGTGTCTGCGTGAGGTAAACTGACGATTAAAGCACCAATACATGCTTGTCGTTCAACTGCAGCCTATAGACCCCTTTCACCAAATCTCCACCTGACTGATAAGCTCATGAATTATTTAGTGGAGGCAGAAAGCATCTGCTGGTGATAAGCCTCCAGTAGTAAATTTAGTATACATGTGGTAGTATTTGCAACAATATGGTATCTAGCTGTTGTGTTGTTGATTGTGCGAACCGCCAGAATAAAGAAAAGGGAATTGCATTGCATAGAATTCCTAAAAACCCATTGTGGAGGAGAGATAAATGTTTTAAAAGCACTAGCATCCTTCATAAATACCCAACTCCTTCAAAGCAAAATCCATGGACACCAACATATACTTCTCGTGTTTGTAGTTTACATTTCATAAAAGGTGTGTTTACATTTATGCTACATTTACACAATATAATGATGCAGTCATTTTATTCATAAATTATTATAATAATTATATGTGCCGTGTTCACACATGTAGTATAGTGTCCGCCTTTTCAAATGAAACAACCTAGATCTACTAGCAAACAGACATAGGTGAAAGCATGTGTTGATTAAATGCCTGCCTAAGATCACCTAAGGTAACATGCTAAAATAGTTAGCACATTGTACTTTGATTTTATCTATTAATTCATTATAATAATCTACATGCATGTGGTTTCAGAAAGACAATACATGACCACGTCCTTTAAGATCACCCACTACCAATTATCTATATTGAAATCAATATTATAGCACATCGGTATAACTAGTACAAGTGGTTCATTATATGACCACATCAATGTGTTACATTTTTATAAGATTAAAGTATGAATGAATAATATTTTTCATGATAAGATCACAGGACTAACTGAAAAATTTACTATTGTATGCTTCATTCAAGGATTACCTTTGAAGGCCATTCTGAGGCAAAAGTAGTGGCATATTATCAATTTAGTTATGTTGGTCTAGTTGAATCATGCATCAAAAAGAAAGAATCTATAACACAACACCTAAGGACCATTAACAATTAGCGTTAACCAAAATCAGACTTGGTTTTTCAAATAAAGATCTGGCACATACATATATGTATATAGTTCAAATTTCAGAGGCAACCTTGTCAAGGATATGGATTGGCATTCATGTGCAAATTCTATCGAATTTCACTTTAAAAATTGTGTAACCTGGTCGAGACAACATGCCAGAGTCTTTCAAACCGGACTATGATAAAGTAATAGCTATCATTGGCCGCTGTGAACTATTTATTGAACAACCTCTGAATCCTACTGTCAGAGCTCAAAATTAAAGCCATTATAAAATAACAATTCAATTAATTTCTTAATATCTATATCACATACGGGATCAGTTAATTACATTTCACAGGGTTGGGGAGGACGGGTGTCATATAAATAAATAACCCTAGATGTATAGATCTGGGTACGTGCTAAACCTTATACCAGGTGATAAAGTGCTGGCCGACCGTGGATTTTTTAGCGTTGGATCCCTGTCACTGGCTCGGTAACACATATGCATTGGGTAACATCATGTCCCTCATCTTCGGGACTTGGAACATGACAGTCATGTTGTACAAGTCCACACACAAAGTGTTGGTACCTATCTAGTGACTTATAACACTCCATGGTCAGACTTGGAATAAGTTACTTTTTAAAAGTAATTACAGATGTCGAAGTATGACACATCAGGCAAAAGTTTCACATTATCTACCAGAATTGAAGGGTCAGTCAAAGTGCCCTTTTCAACTGACAGTTTGTCCAAATACACTGCTTAATCGTTAGAATGTAACTTCTATGCATACTCAGAACGATCAACAAGTTTAAAACCCTCAAAATCAATTTAAGCTGCCATATTTAACACAAATAATCAACACATAATGCAGATCTTCTCATACAAACTACACAGTATAATATGGCTTATCAGTTAATGTTTTGCCTCCAGCTGAACATGTGGTCAAGATAATGATATGCATAGGGCTATTTTTAGTAACGGTGAAAAGGGTCTATACCATCCGTCTGTCCACTCGATAGACCGTTACACACGACAGCGTTGCAAATCTCACCACTAAATGTGATACAGCTCATAGCTCTAGTTCGTTGCTTGTGATATTGTTTATGAAAGGGTCGCTGTATCAAACTGCTATGTTTATTCATTAAAATTCGTTGTTATCATAACCCTTGTGGTTTATTTACTGAAATTGTCAACAACAACAAAATTAAATGCGAAGAAAAAATAGCTGTCATTTAGCTAGAAATCGTGCTATCTCGACCAATTTCGTTTGTGTCCAATGAAAGAGAAACACGACTGGTCATGAGGTTGTTAGTATCTGAAAATAATTCAGGCGTTATGATCACATTTACCACACAGCAATGAATATAATCTAATACTGTTAGTTATAAATGAGGGTCTCTCAGACAGCTATATAAATGAAATGTTTTGTTACCAAAGATTAGGTGAGATGAAAATCCCTAATATATTGAATTACTAATACAAATATACAGATTCAATTCACTTTCATTATTCTCTCTTTCTGCAGAGAATTCTCTGATAGATGAAATAAAATCCGATTTGAAGTGTAACAAATGATTACATGTCTTTACATTTTCTCCTAATGTTGATATGATCACATAGCAATGCAAATTGACACAATCGTCATTAGAGCGCAACTTTCCAGCAACAATGCCGACTCTTTCTTTACTGCAATGTTTTATGACTGAACGCTCTCACGAAATTAAGTGATTTTCTGATTTTATTGAATCTGATGATGACAACCACAATAATGGAAGTACAATGTATTATAAAATCCTGTTTGACTGAAACGAGTTTAATCAAATATGAGCCTATGAATAACATTATCTACTATTTCTGATTGATTCTATTCAATTTCAACAAGTTTCATTTGTAAACTGTAATAACCCAGTCTATCATGGAGTCTGTGAATATAATACTGTGATATTCGAGCGCACCATTGATAAATGTCTGGCTGGAATACAATACGACAATTTGCTGTTGTGCGTACCCTTGAGTGAAATCAGTAATGTCTATAATTTTATGATGAATATGCAGCATGAAGTTTCAGCTAATAACTGGTAACTATATTTTGCAATACTTTATTTTCACGTATAAATGAGACATGATAGTTTTGAGGTACAAGCAGTTGAATTATACCAAAATTTTCGAAACATTCACTGTTCTGCCTATCAAATTATTGGTAACTATGGCGACTTATTAAATAGCTTTCTATTGAAAATCGTGTTGCTAATTTTCTAGAAATAGGTTTGAAGCTTTTGTAGGGCAAATTTGGTGAACATACATGCCTAAATAAGTCTAAGTACTAACAATACTGGGTGGACGATGCTTTCGAAAAAGATGGATATAAGGGCATCGAAGTAAAAGGTTTAAATGTTTGAAAGTTGTCATTACCTTATTAAGCACGGTGATGCAACCTTTTGACACACGTCCTCGACCACCTCTGTAACACACTAATCACTGTTCTATGGAGCCATAGGTGAAACGTGTCAAAGCAAATACAATAAACTTTTAAAGTTTTTATACCCGAAACATTTTCGCAGGAATATGACATCAAAATTTGCATTATTCTTGGGAGAACCTTCATGAGCAACGTTTTTACAAAAACACATGTCTCCCACAGCTACTGCAGATAAATGCACTTAGACAGTTGCCCATACCATTGGACCGTGAATTTGAAAAGATGAAGCTGTAACTTGTGTACTGCACATATTCTTATTAAGTTGAATCTTGGGGTAGTTAAATCTGGCATGCGGTTAAAGAAATTAAACGAAATAATTTACAATTACCTCCCCCTTCGTGCCTAAAAATCATGTGGCGGCAACATTGAATCTGCACATGGCCTTGATACAGTGCACATTTTGTCCGACGTTGTGTAAAACTACTTGAGCAATTTAATAAATTCAGTAAAATAATTCAAAATAGCCTTTGACCCATGCATGTTAAAAATGGAACCTGCGACATTGATTAAACATCTTGGACATAAATATACTAGTACTTTTCACTCAGTTTAAGAGTTTACGTTTTCTATATTTATATTCTTTACAACGTCATAACGTATTTATGCGATTGGTATGTTTTAGTTTATTTTCTTGTAAAACGCACTACGCATTGTGTGACCGCATCGCACGTGTCGAAGTTTTCGACCAATCCTACACAACGTACATCATAGACTGGTTCCCATTCTGAATATAATGGGAACAAGACAGTCTTTATCATTGGTAATCAGCGAGCGGAACTGGAAACCGTTCGTCAAAAGTTTGTTACATTTCGACAATCGGTCTGGGTCGGTCTTTTTTATTGGGCACAATTGTAAGAGCTGATACCACTGATACTTTTGAGATCGCCGTTTTACAGGATCGTCAAAAAGTAATGACAAAATACTACATATTCTAGGATACCCCTCAAAGACGGGGTGAAATGTCCGGCTTTATGTAGTTCAGTGCAGCTTCGATCTCTGCTTACTTCTGACTGGAGATGATTGGCGTCTCTGAGCAGTGTTGGATCTGTCAGCTGGGCTGACCGAATACAGGGTTTGAGGCAAGTGAATCAACGATGGAGTTCATATCAGTGTGGCAATGAAAGCTGTTAGTGGTACTTCGTTCGAAGCCGTTAATTCACATGGGACACGTAATCGTGTGCAGCAGTATTACCTGGGAACCGGATCAAAGTCTATACCGCGGAGCTCGGAGTCAAATTCCCACCTTTCAAGTATATTCTTCTGTCTAAGTCCACATGAATCCCCGCCGTCCCCGGGTGAGTATAATATTGAATGGTTCATTATCCCCAAGGTTTTGGATAGTAGGGGTTTCAAATGACTGATGCAATGAGTGTAACTCTTGGTTTAAGTTCAGTCAAATCTGTGGGAATGAACTCGTTGTTTTCCAAACACAACTGAAAGATTGCCGAATCTATATTCATTTTATCTTAAGTCTGTGGTGTGCCTGATGCATTAAAGTGTTGACAGTTTACTTGGGCTTTTGGGTACAAATAGTTTCGAGTGCACTTACGTTCACGTTGAAATTACAGTATCGGAAGCTGTTGTCAATATACAATTACGTTTATTTTGTGTATAAATGGTGGAGTTCCCCATCAAGTACTTTCATCGGGTTTTCACTTATTCAACTGATAATCGGCTGGTTTCCATGTCTGTCCTTGTCGTTTAACTGCAGCCTCACTTTCCGTCAGTGTACTCGATAGACCGTCACACATGACAATGTGGCAACTCAAACCACTACATTTAGTACATCTCATATCCCTCGTTCGTTGCTTGAGATATTTTGTATGAAAGGGCCGCTATTTAGAGGATCTTACATGAGTGACTTTTCATATTGAATTTATTAAACGAGTTGGAGAAAAGTGATAAAATACGAGGCTCTGCCGAGTATTTTATTACTTTTATCCAACGAGTTTAATCAATTTAATATGGAAAGACACGAATGTAAGATTCTTTTTATCACATAAACAAAATAAACCATTTTAAATGAAAGAAAATAGTAGACCCGCTTCCCCTTAAGAGAGAATGAAATTGAGGTGAGTTATGCGGTTAAGAATAAATGAACAACTAAACATAGTGCAACACAGTGACTGTATTTCAATTACATTTAATTCAATGTTGAAAACGAAGATGAGCCGTGTATATTTGAACGCTAATGACGTCAAGGACTATTTTAGTAGGCCCTATCCAGTCTTGAAATTAGTTTGGTAAGGGAAACATACTCTTATTAAAAAACGGGAAACGTCACGTACAATGTGACGTCATGTTTATGTTTTGACGACATCGCTACTTCGAATTTCTGGAGAGAGATTGGTGAATTTTAAAAAGATGCGATTTTGAAACTCAAAATGCATTAAATGTTGCAGGAAGTGTTAGCCTATGTTATGTTCAATAAATAAATGTAGGCTTGTGTTTATTTATAATATTTGAATTGAATTGCCTTTGTAAATTCTCGTTGAGATTTTCAGATTTGCCTTGTCTATTGACCTGACCTGTACCACTGACGATAAAATCACGGTCGGCCATATTTGTTTATTTTTTACAGCGCGTATGAATACATAAAAATAGTGATTAGCCCCCCTAATTTGCATAGTTATGATAATATTGAGCAGTGTAATATCGTTTTAATGTAATGGGCTTTATTACACTCCCACACCGTTAAATTGATTAACATTCGTCGTTATCATAGTCCATGTCGTTTATTCACTGAAAATACTGAAAAACAATTAAATGAGAAGAAAAAATGGCTGTCATTTAGTCAAAAATCGTGAAACATCGACCATTTCCGTTTGTGTCAGATAAAAGAGAATCACGACTGGTTATCAAGTTTTTAGTATCAAATTTTAGCTACCGGAAGTACCACTTGAAATACAGTCTAAAAATCAGGTCATATCCACTGCAACACTGAATTCGTTAATCTCAAATTTTCGCATGTAATCGTTACATCCACTATCATCCAGATTCTGTTATACAAGAACATTTTCTATAAGAGACATTGAAGGTCCTGACTAGAAATATAGCGATGGAAACAGTGAACATTTGTTTTATTGAGACCCATCGCCCAGTGCTCGTTCATTAATAAATAAATACGAAACTGTTTTTGACTTAAAAGTACACTCCCATGATAGTCTAGCAATAATGTCCAATAAACCAATTTTTGGAGAAAGTTTCCAAACTTGGTACAACTGTTCCTTGGTCCATTTGAAATATTTTTTTCATGAGACCCACTTAAAATATTTTCCTTGGTAGCCATAGCAACGGTTTTCAAAATGGCCGCCAAAATGATCAAATGGCGGTTTTTGCCCAATAACTTCAGTTTAGAATTGCATATCGTGATGAAACTTGGTGTATAAGTAGCTTGACTCAATACGCCACTAAAAATAAAAAGTTGGATAGGTGGGGTCAATATCTAGGTCACTGTTACTAAAAATAGAAAATCGGTTTTTGCTCAATAACTTCGGTTAAGAATGAGATATTTGGATGAAACTTTCTTTATACGTTGCTTGTTGGATGATACACGTTATGATAAAAAATGGGACATTTGGGGTCAAGGTCACTGTTACTAAAAATAGATAATCGGTTTCCGCGGACTATATTTAGTCTGGAATGACTTATATGAATGAAACGTGGTCAATATATAGCTTCCGCGAAGATATTTTCCATCAAAATAGGTGTTAATGGGGTCAAGGTCGACGTTGATAAAATGAAAAGCCAGTTTCTGCTTAATGATAACAATTAATTACGAATTACAAGCAATATATAAGCACCCTGTTTGGTTTTCTATATTTTTGTTACCATGGCAACCACAATTGTTGTCTGAATAAAATATATATTAACATGAATAATCTGCTTATTAATCTGAAAATGAATCAGTCTAAAACTGAAATAATCATGTTTGGAACCAGACTACAGTTAGCTAAATTGAACATCACAAATGTCAATGTTGGTGGGTGTGATGTAAAATGTGTGAATCAGGTTAGAGATCTTGGTGTAATCATGACCAATACACTTAACTTTGACTGCCACATTCAGAAAAAATGCCAGATAGCTCATGTGCAGCTACGGAATCTTCAAGCTATACGTAAACATCTCACACAAAAGTCTACTAAAACATTAGTGCATGGACTGGTTCATTCCCATATTGACTTCTGCAATGCCTTATTCACTGAAATTCCAGCCTATCAGATGAAAAAATTACAGCGAGTCCAAAATCATGCCGCAAGAGTTGTCATGAATGTTTCTTATGACAAATCCAGTGCAGATCTACTGACAGAATTACACTGGCTTCCAGTTAAGGCCAGGGTAATGTTCAAAGTTCTGGTAATCTTATTCCGTGTCATCATGGGTACAGCTCCATCGTATCTAAAGACATTGTTTGATCCTATTCGGCAAGGGTACAGACTACGATCACAAAATGACACTAACTTTCACATCCCTAGACGGCGAACAAAATTAGCAGACAGATCTATAGCCGTCACTGGTCCAAAATGGTGGAACGATCTACCAAACTATCTCAAAGACATCAATAGTGAAACCAGGTTCAGAACACATTTGAAAACTTATTTGTATAGGAAGTTTCATCGGCAATGAGTGTGCTCTTTATCATATGACTAAATCTAGTTTCTAGAATCCAGGTTTTAAATTGAATGTTTTAAGTGAATGTATATTAGTGTAAAGCGCAATAGAATATGATTTCATAATTTTTGCGCTATACAAATGACATGTATTTGTATTTTGTATTTATCCACATACCAAGTTTCATTAACCTAGCATCAAAACTGTTTAAGCTATGACCGGATCAAGATTTTATAAACGGACAAAACCTTGAGTTAACTATGTTTATATTATATAAGTCAGTCTCCAGGAAAACCTGCTATTTTGACAAGAAACATTTGTTTGTTATGTTTCATTGTTATAAAGACTAATGTCAATGAAGCATGATTCAAAAGAAATTGTGTAAATATCTTGAGTTTTGAGGAAGTTACAGCTGTTCTTGTAAAGTCAATATTCCTAGTTTTTTTGCCTGACGTCGCGAATGTCATTCGAACGCCATTTGATGGTAAAAAGTATTTCATAATTACACCATATGATTAATTCTTGACATAAAATGTTCAAAATAGTGTCACATTTTAGAATTATGTTCTGATTTTTAAAATATATATCATAATAGAAACATGTTGCATTTAGAGAAAGGCTAATGTTGTTTTAAACAGCTTACTCTCAGTTTTTCTTAATTGAAGTATTTTTCCGAAATCGGTAACCATGGCAACAAAGTATATAGTTTCAACATATTTATGAGGAAATTTAAAGCTAAGATATAATACTATATGGATAGATCATTTAAAGTAGAATCAACAGATATATACATTTTTTTCACTTATTTTAGAGCCTTTTCAAAACCTTGTTTTATACAGTAATTACATGATGTCAAGTCAGCAGGTTTTCCTGGCTCATATATAAGTGGAGCATCTATAGGGATCAACGTCACAGTTACTTTAAAAGAGTATCAGTTTACTATCAAATTACTTTGAATGAGATCTTATGATGGCAATTGCTGTAAATGTAGCTTGTCTGAAGAATATATAGCGTATTTTGCGCCAGATTATTTGGCCGACATGAAAACATGATTTTCAAATTTTAATGGAATTTCATAGTTTCTTGTTGTGGAACTTCAGTGTTTCTTTTTTCGAATATTTCAAACATTACAACGTTAACAAAATATATGAGATGGTGACCTAAGACTGTAACACTTAACACATTTTGTAACAGTAATCAGGGAAATGGGGCCCACCTTAGTGTTAACCTCATTTGATTTGCAGACTTGAAGCCCTGTATAATTTCGAAAATGTCCAGGCCACACCAGGTACTAGTATTTGAAAATATGACCAGGTAAAGCCACCTCAAACAATATGATCTACTCAAAATACAATATGCAGAGATTCCATGCCATGCTGTGTAGTATTCATCATTATGCCTAGGTCTCACTGAACATTTTTATCCTTACAATAAAGATACCTAGTTTGGTCGGGCACAGCAATTCCTCGACAGGAATTCCTTTCTTGGCGACATGTTGTGTTTTATTCCTGTCTTAGCAATGCTTTTGGTAGATAACGGCTCTTTGTGATACACATAATTGCTTGGAGTAGGTTGTTTCATTTACATTTTTTGTGTTTTATTCCAAAGAATTGCATTTTACACAAGTTAATTCATACATAAATGTTTTGATGTATTAAGCAAATTGTTACTACCAACCAAATGCATTGAGTTTTTAACGAATACGATGCTTAATAATTGTGTGGTCTTCTGATTCCAAAAATGCTTAATTACTTGTTATAGTTGCCCAAAAAAGATAACATAACATATGAACAACTTTTAGAACAGATTAATAATTTCTTAATATGCGAAAAGACAACATGTGCCTATCGTAGTGATTAATTATAAAATAGCACAGTTTGTGGCATTATGACATTGTGATCATTAGATTCCAAAAATCCTCACTTTTATTAATTTTATATTTTTGACTGCTTCACCCCAAATATATCCCAAGACGCCAGTTATTTTGAAACTAGATTATTAATATCTTAATAGGAAAAACTGCATATGTCTATCTTAGTGATTTATAACTAAATAATGCGATTGGTGCCATTGTAGTATCCCTATTCCAAAAATCACCATTTAAGTTTATATTTTGTACAATTTTACCACAAGATGGCATTTAGTAATCATAAATGATAATATATTATTTGATATACTAAACTTCAAGTTACTACAAACGAATTGCAGTTGTTTTATAAATAATACTATTTTAAATGCCATCGTGGCCAATCGATTCCTCAAATCCTCACTTTTGTTTATATTTCCAATGTTTTCGCCCCAAAAATGTCTTAACATACATAACATTTAGGCACCAGATTACAAATATCTTAAGCACGAAGACAATATGTGTCCATCCTATTAGTTTATAATCAAATATCATAATAAATGACATTACAGTAAACTGATTCCAAAAATCAACATTTTTCTTTTCATTTTGAGGTATTTTACCCCAAAATATCGTATCTTGACCAATAGCCGATAATTTCGTATGATATATATAGAGAATAATAGGTTAGTGCCGTGGATGAGTAAGTTTATCTGGCAAGGCGAAGGAATTTATCGGGTGAGCCGTAGGCGAATCCGATAATTTCCGAAGCCGAGCCGGATAAACTTTCACTCACTCCACGGCACTAACCTATTATTCTATTTATCCGGTCACTACATCTGCTCTAAAAAGGGAATAAAAGTCGGGACTATTTATTTGCCTTTACATTATTTGTGCGTAACGTCACGTTCGTTCACTGACATCGCGACAAAACATTAACGTCGGACATCTTGATAATGCCATGTACACGCAGGTAAGTCGTAGAACAATTATTGATCGACACAAGCTCATTTTAAATAGGAAGACCTCATTCTCGGGTACAGAGTTTCAGCCGGCGACTCCGCTTTAAGAAGAAGTACGTCAGATCACGTGATGAGGTGACGGTTTATTGCGAGTCACATGACCACTTGACGGTTTATTGAAAATGATAAACGGCACCCTGTTATCAGGCCGATTTTGCCGGAAGTGACTGGATAAAATACTATAAGATACTACACTTATATTGCCGGGGTTTTCAATAAAATACTACTATAAATTACATTGTGGTCTTCCAATTCCAAATATCCTCACTTTTGTTTGTAGTTTCTCATATTTTACCCCAAAAATATCGGCCTCAGGTGTTAGTATCGAACTCCACATTCAGTATGTTACAAGGCAACAACTATGTGGCAGGATATAACATAAAACATTTATGTGCATTTTGTGCCCTGTTTTGAAATTCGCAGAATGAAATGTTTTGTTACCAAAGATTAGGTGAGATGAAAATCCCTAATATATTGAATTACTAATACAAATATACAGATTCAATTCACTTTCATTATTCTCTCTTTCTGCAGAGAATTCTCTGATAGATGAAATAAAATCCGATGTGAAGTGTAACAAATGATTACATGTCTTCACATTTTCTCCCCAATGTTGGAATGATCACATAGCAATGCAAATTGACACAATCGTCATAAGAGCGCAACTTTCCAGCAACAATGCCGACTCTTCCTTTACTGCAATGTTTTATGACTGAACGCTCTCACGAAATGAAGTGATTTTCTGATTTTATTGAATTTGATGACGACGACCATAATAATGGAACAACAATGTATTATAAAATCATGTCGGACTGAAGCGAGTTTAATCAAATATGAGCCTATGAATAACATTATCTACTATGTTTGATTGATTCTATACAATTTCAACAAGTTTATGTGTAAACTGTAATACCCCAGTCTATCATGGAATCCGTGTATATAATACCTGTTTTAGGAGCGCACCATTGATGAATTTCTGGCTGGAATACAATACGACAATTTGCAGTTGAGCGTACCGTTGAGTGGAAGCAGTAATGTATATATCATAATATGAATATACAGTATGAAGTTTCAGTTTATAACTGGTAACGTCACACTCACTATCTTACACAATGCTTATATACGCGTATAAATAAGACATGTTATTTGTGAAAATAATCCGCTTCGCGCAAGATAATGCACCATATCATGCCACCAGAGTCACCCAGTGGTCCATACCTGCACAGCAGGTTCAAACTATCTAGTGGCCATCAAAAATCCCGGATCTCAATCCAATTGAACATGTCTGGGACTATCTAAAGCCAACCATAAGCCTGTATATATTGTTGTTGTACTAGTTGCGCTTCGGTGAATAAGTCGATGTCAAATGCAATAAAGCGCGCCCAGGATAATGTGAAAAACGGGAACATTTAGTTCGACATACAAAGAGGGGTTTGCACAAGTTTGTACGATTTATTAGTATTATTTTTGTATAAAATTGACCGATTTTACACCATTAGGCTAAACCGGTCAATCGTTTTTATACAGAATGCGTTTTTTGAAATTTACTACCGTACATAAATAGCATTTAAAACAGTTAATGCCTTAGAGATTGTATACTAGTAGTAGCCACAAGCACTCAGGTCTTACATATAAAATGTACATTGAATACATTCTTTTTATTACAGTAGCTGACAGTTAATATTACAGCCGCTATAAAATACATAATTCAGTCCAGTGTAAGAAAATCGTAATCACCTAATGATAGCATCTTACATTCTCAAATTATATTTTGTCCCACTCGCATAATGAATTAAAACATTCTGGAAGATTGGAAGCATTATCAGATATTGAAATCTCGTACATTGCTCTAAGATGTAATGAACTGTCAAAATTATGTCTAAGATCATAAACAGATATCACATTCATTAGAGATGAAGAATCAGCAAAAAGAGTACAAGATACCAAAGTAAATGTGGTGCAAAGGCTATTTGTATTCAATCACAATCGTTAGAAATGTTTGAACAGTTGTCATGAAACTCCATCAAAATCTCGTGGGTTTTTGTTACTTTGGTAAATGCTCTATTTCTAAAGTTAAATCTTTCAGATCAGCGTAGTTCTTCAATATTAGATAAAAAATAAAGTAAAACGCTGGAAGCAAGTGGATATGTTCGTGATAAAATGGATTAAATACCATGGAGTTATTTTCGTGTGTACGCTTAGGGGCGTACGCGTATGTGGCTTTCGGGAAGTATGACGCTTGGATACATGCGAATGTGCGTGTATGTAAGGGGTACGTGCGTGTGTGTGTGTGCGAGCGTGTATGCGTGCGAGTGTGCGTGCGTGTAGAGTATTAATTTGTCAAATATACAATTTTGCAATAATAAATAACTACGCAATAGTTAATTCCAACGGTAATTGGCTGAACGCACACATCCTGATTAACAGAAACGGTTGTGATTGTTAGTTGATATTGTAATACAAATACAGTCTATTAAATCTGAACGTATGGCTGGCTCATTATCTTACTGTGTCTTAGATTATCATGATAAACTATCCAGACAAACTGTTCCATCATTCTTAAACAAGGAATATTTGCCATTATTGCTTTGCACTAGACATGCAATTATTAAAATACTAAGAAACAAAGTAATAAAGGAATATTCTACGGTGCAATGTGTTTTGCTAATTGAAATTTACGAGTGTTAACAGTAATGAATAAATAATTTGTAACACAATAAATAACATAAACTATGTATAATGTATATTGCGTATATAAATTAATATTAAATGCTTATTCACAGAATGTCGTGAAGCATTATTCATATGACGAAACTAGCACTTAAACTTTGAAATATTGACTTTCCATTGCCAAATATCAGATAGCATCTAGCATTTTCTTTAAGCATTCGGTTGAAAGTGTATCAGATATTATTAATCACCCTGTACAAATATACATGGTTGCCACAAAACTGGATCTATATACCTAAAATCCTAATACAAGTAACTCAGTTTATGGTTTATAAGGGTACATGTTGTTCATTTTACCTACGCTGTCAGTGTAAGGGTTTGTTTGGCATCACTAGATAAGACATTGAATAAGAAGTCCGTTTGAGGGAAAAAGGTTTGGAAGCCTTATAAAAATGGAAGTCACTCGTCATCGAATAGTATATAAAGTGATGACGCAGTGATGACGTTATCAGCATGTCAGCATGGCAATCCACAGTATGTATCTAAGTATACACTGAACTCCCTTGCACTGAAACATGCAATTGAACGTGGATTTAGAAAGTGTGTCTATAACTTATTCCTGATGACATTCATAACCACGAGGATATGAGAGAGGACGGTAGTTTCTGAGCGGCAATTTTTTGCCGATATGAATGTGTCGAAATATTGTTATTTGTATCAACACTTTGTATCGAACAATTATTCTTAAAGGGGCATGCCCTGGAACAGAACCGTTAGTTTACTCAAAATACACATTTCAAGATCGCAAAACCTGCCGATTTCCGCCAAAAGTTTTTCGTCATTTTCACAACTTGGCCCTTTCGGGATTGGTCAAAACCGAATTGATAGCGGGAAAATGGCAACAAACTGAAATGGTAAGTATTGCTCACGTGAAAGGCAGTTAAACTCTCAGATGAATCGAAAATATCGTTGTCGTCAATAAAAGGCTGACAGCCTTGTATTCAAACCGACATACAACTACCCACTTTTCGTTAATAATTGGTTTCACAAGTGAAAAACGCATTTTTGGTGTATAAATAGCACGACACAACAGTTCCTGCACATGCCCCTTTAATTCTGACTGTTCTAAGTTCTCTTAAACAAATATTTTCATCATTAAAGGTGAATACATGAATATTAGAAAATATATCATTTCAATTTGTGCAACCATATCCTTCGTATTGTAATTCCTGTAGCAATTATACTCATTCAATAAATTATGAAATTTGAACCGAATAAGACTACCGTCAATTACTCACTTTGTTTAAACTTACACTAATTACTTGCGTGTTATTTATGGATGTTTGGTTTGTATTTGAGGTAATTGTCGCATTGTCAAGTGTTAACAATAGCCACTATCATGTGACTATTGTAGCATCATCAGTTTACAGAAATATGATATATGGATAGATAGAGCAAGAATCGTATGACGAGATGACGAGGCTGTTTTGAATGGAACAATAACTTTCAACATTAGAGCATTCTGATCACAGAATAAAATGTCTTGAAAAATCAATTCATTGATGAATTCTTGATGCTTTTACACGTTTTAGCCTTTCCAAAAATCGTTTGCAGGGCATATCCATTTTTAAGAAATGTTTCAAGATATAGCATATCAATATATACTGCAGAGTCAAACCGTTGGTCTCAGTCTATAGTCAGTTTTGTCATAATGAAAAGTCATGCTTAACAAACAGTAGTTACCTATTAGTGTTGGACGCTGGATTTTCATGTTATTGATAGTAACCTGGCTCATTTGTGAGTCAAAATTCTAAAAATAATAAGGCAGAAAACTCATAAATATAGGTCACAGGGTTACCAGCATGGTATGTAAGAACTCCCTCGAAGTTAGTGATGGCGAATAACTATGTATAATTTCAACTGGATACTCTGAGTAATTGACATTTTTGTGTAAAGATTCAAAGTATCACCGCCATAAAATGCTGGTCTTGTTTCCTCTACGTTAGTTGCGGGTTGATTGACCGAGACACGCGCAAAATGACGCAGTTATTAATCACGTGACCTCAAGTTTCCCGCGGTTTGGAACTATTTACTGATGTGGACGCCCTGAACTAATCGTAGTCGCTCGTTATAATATATGCGTTTCTAAAAATAGGCGTTGGAAACCATGTGTCGTGTGCAAAGGTCTAAAAATAGATATTTGAAATGAGATGTTTGGCCTGGGGCGGAAAGGTTTGCTTTGGGAATGTTTATGAATGTATCATGTGTAAAATATGAAAAAAATAAACATTTACTGTAGGATTGAAAGCAAAACCTACAATTTAGAAGGTTTTAAATACACATCGCAGATTTTACACAGTTTGGACTTTCAAAGAGCGGTTCATTTACTGGTTGTTCTAGATTTTATTTACACCAAGCTACGCCCCTGCATAGCTGCAAATATACATGCATCCCAGAATCCTGTTCGTCTCAAGACGGAAGTCGTATTCAATCTATCTTTTATCGTGCAAGCAAACGATAATTAATGTAATTCTAATCGGCCGACAATTGTCATGACAATACAATACAATACAACAATGTACACTCTCTGTTTTGGCACCGACACCCTCTTTGTGCATTACAGCTGACTGGCGCGGGACCCCTCTCTGTATAGACACGGGACTCCCTCACTATTATCAAAGCATATAGAGGGTACCGGTGCAAGAACAGAGGGGGTACTTGTGCCACAACAAAACCAAATGTAGGCTGTTTAAATGTAATTTAGGCACACAACTATTTTTGGCAATAATCAATTATGATTTTCTTACCTCTCCTGTCGACTGGTGTCCTCAAAAACATTGCTAAGCACTGAGAAAGTCCAGTGTCAACACAGAGAGGATGCCAATACAGGTGTGCATCGTGTTTTGGTGTCACCCAACCACTACTACAATACTATCAGTTTCACAGCTCTTTGATCGGTGCTTATGTTTCTTGAATAAAGAAAACATAATCAGTTTTAATGTTTTACACGGAAAGCAACAACATATAGCAAACCCGAAGGTAATTAGTGAAGACAATTGTACATCATTTCATTAACGTAATTGTCTCCTTAAAACACATTGTAAATGAGTACCTGGGGCTACAAACTGATTGACTTTGTCTACAATTAGAACAAACCTACTAAAGCATGGTATATCGCTGTTTGTTCGAATAAACAACCACGTATTTTCACCCTATTATTCTTGAAGTTGATGCAACTTGTATTTCGATAATGCATATTAAACATGAATCATGGTGAGAAGTGGTGTTAATTCTGTATCCGCTGCTAGACTAGTCTCATGAGCTGAACAATAGGGTCAACATCAAACTACAAAATGTTTTTGCAACACAAATATGCTTTGCAATGTTGCTATTCACCAATTATTATAAGCTCTATGAGTAGTTTACTAACCCATTACTCCATATTGACGTCATTTTCATGATTCGCATGTGACGCTAGAACAAATCCAATGGGCGTGACGATTTGACCGACCAATTGACGACAAGCGATACCCCGACAAAAATCCAATCAAATACGGTTTGAAATGTATCTTTTAGGATAAAAACAACACTGTGCTATTGGCGTGATTAAAACTGATATGTGACGTTTTTCATTGCAAAGTATGACGATATTATGACGTACTGTGTTTTTAAGAAGCAGTTTAAACATATGCGTGTCTGTGCCAGGTAAACTGATGATAAAAGCACGTAAACATGTTTGTCATTCAACTGCAGCCTCACCATCCGTCAGTGTACTCGATAGAATGTTCACATGACAACGTTGCAACTCATACCACTAAACTTGGTACAGCTCATAGCTCTCGATCGTTGCTTGGGATATTGTTTATGAAAGGGCCGCTATATCAAACTGTCTTTTATTGATTAAAACCGTTGTTATCATAGTCCTTGTCCTTTATTTACTGAAAAATTCTTAAAAAACAATTCAATGCGAAGGAAAAATGGCTATCATTTAGTCGTGAAATTTAAGCAATATCCATTGCAACACTGAAATGGTTAATCAAGAATTTTCGCATGTAATCGTTACATCCACTTTCATCCAGATTACGTTATACAAGAACATTTTCTATACCACTCCATGCAACCCGCTGCGTCGAAGGCAGGTCCGTTGGTGTTGGGCAGGTCCAGTCGCCTTTTGTGCTAGCCTAAAAGGTTACGTATTTGTTATAGTTTGTGTATTTTGCGTTGCCGTTGAGAGAGTGATCACTTACATGTGTCGTTAAAGCGATGAATAAACAATAAATACATACAATTGTTTGACATTATCGCCTTTTACATTGAATTATCGGACAAAATTATCGAATATCAACTTCAAATCTTCCTCAATAGATCTGTCGTTTTTGTGCCGTGAAATGTACATTTTCAGTGAAGACGTAGAATTCTTGATTCATCGAGGTATCAAAATAATGCTAAAGAAGTTGGCAGTTCCAAATTGCGAATACCAACGCCAAAGGCAGTGCGTAGCATTTCTATGCTTACGTAGAGTCAGGGCATTGCTAACGACGACGGCAGTGACTCAAATTAATTTCCAGGGATATTTGACCCCTTAGGATGGTTTGCATGCTATAAATGTTTTCCAGATTCATACTAGGCTGTAGTCCACGTCCGTTTCATCAAGTACCACCCCTTTTTAGCGGCAATTAGGACATACACTTAAACGAATTTCTAATTGGCCACCCTAAAAATAATATATCATCTGATATATTATATCAATAAATCTTAGGCTGTGTATTTTGGTCATTCCACAAACGTATTTATCGATTTCCCGAAAGAAATGGTGTATTCATGTGCAAAATCATTCATGCGTAACAGATGGTGCGAAATTGCTTTTTTACACGTTGGCCTCGTTCACAGCTTGGAATAGTATCGTTCTTGGTATGAATTTGTTCCTTGTTGATTGACTTTTCTTAAAACACTATCATTTGTGAGAATGAGCCATGTGGAACGCGCTCATGTCGTCAGATGCATGCGTACATTGAACGAATTTCTGATTGGCAACGTGTTTTTATAAATTAGTTTAAAAAAATGCTTTTAGAAGAATTCAAATAATCGAAACCCCGTTACTGTCCAATTTTCTTGATAGAAAATATGTTTCTCGAAGTAATTTGAGCTAAACTCCACGTTATTATAAATATCGTTTTTTTCAAAATGACGTTTTGACGTACATGTCTGGATTTGGTGCTGGTACTCGACATTCTAACGGCCCCAGCGCGCCCCATATTACTTATACTCGCCAGTACCAATACTTTTCATTAAAAGCCAATCGACAGAGAATACATTCTGACTAATTTCAAAAATCAAATATGTCGGGCACGTCAACCCCGTGCACGTTAGCTATTTGGCACCAACTGTTCCGCATGGGTGATATTATACATGCATGCGTAATTTATTTCTTGGAATCGATAGATAAGTGCATGGAATGAAAATGTCCACAATTTTAGAAATATTGATTGAATATATCGCAAAATATAATATTTCATTTGGTGACCAATTAGAAATCCTGTTAATTGTTTACCTGGTAATCGCCAAGATTGGCATTTTCGCTTACTAGTGCGTGCTTGTTTGTGCTTGTTAATGACAAACTGGGGTTAACATGTGTATGCATAGCTAATTTAATTGAGCACTTCAGGTAGCGTCGTACACAATGAGATATTCTTTTTCAACATGTTTTGAACGTGCAACAATTATTGCTGGTCTTTATGCTTCTTCTTCAGGTTTAATCACAGTAATGGGAGATGGACCCATATAAATGCTACTATTGTGAACACACACACATTACACACTGTGATTTGATTGAGCATTTTGTCAGGAAACATCCAGATCTGTGCCGTAAGCACCGAGAAGCCGAACGTAATGACAAAACGGACCTTGTTGGCTATAGAACCAAAAGTTATGAATACATAATACCATGTGAAGCGAGGTTTTTGTAAATGCTCGAACGTAAACTGAAACAATTTTTGCTGCTTATATGTTTGTTGCTTCCTGGTTACGAAGATTAACTCAGATGTAAAAATAGAAAATAATTCAGGCGTTATGATCACATTCAACTATTTACCACACAGCAATGCATATAATCTAATACTGTTAGTTATAAATGAGGGTCTCTCAGACAGCTATATAAATAAAATGTTTTGTTACCAAAGATTGAGTGAGATGAAAATCCCTAATATATTGAATTACTAATACAAATATACAGATTCAATTCTCTTTCATTATTCTCTCTTTCTGCAGAGAATTCTCTGATAGATGAAATAAAATCCGATGTGAAGTGTAACAAATGATTACATGTCTTCACATTTTCTCCCCAATGTTGGAATGATCACATAGCAATGCAAATTGACACAATCGTCATTAGAGCGCAACTTTCCAGCAACAATGTCGACTCTTCCTTGCCTCAATGTTTTATGACTGAACGCTCTCACGAAATGAAGTGATTTTCTGATTTTATTGAATCTGATGATGACAACCATAATAATGGAAGTACAATGTATTATAAAATCCTGTTTGACTGAAGCGAGTTTAATCAAATATGAGCCTATGAATAACATTATCTACTATTTCTGATTGATTCTATACAATTTCAACAAGTTTATTTGTAAACTGTAATATTCCAGTCTATCATGGAATCCGTGGATATAATACTCTGATATACGAGCGCACCATTGATGAATTTCTGGCTGAAAAAAATACGACGATTTGCAGTTGAGCTTACTGTTGAGTGGAATCAGTAATGTATATATCATAATATGAATATACAGTATGAAGTTTCAGCTTATAACTGGTTACGTCGCACTCACTATATATGACAATGCTTTATATACGCGTATAAATTAGACATGCTATTTATGAAAACAATCCGACTCGCACAACATAATTCACCACGCCATGTAACCAGGGGTCGCCCAGCGGTTCATACCTGCCCATCAGGTTCAAACAATCTAGTGGCCATCCAAAATCCCGGATCTCAATCCAATTGAACATGTCTGGGACTATCTAAAGCTAACCATAAGAATACTTCTGGTACCTGTAAATATTGCTGCTTCTTGAGTAATGGTGCAGCAGGCATGGCAGAACATCCCCCCTATCGTCAAATCGAACGTTTCATCACCCCTATGCGAACTAGATGCAGCGCTGTTATTGAAGCTTATGGTTGCCATACTAGATATTGACAGTTGACTTTTTGTCTTGAGTGAAATATTGTTGTACTAGTTGTTATAAAGTGCGCCCAGGATAATGTAAAAAGCGGGAAAATTTAGTTCGACATACAGAGGAGGGTTGCACAAGTGTGCACGATTTATCAGTATTATTTTAGTATAACGTTTACCGATTTTACACCAGTAGGCTAAACCGGTCAATCGTTTTTATACAGAATGCGTAGTTCGAAATTTGCTACCGTACATAAATAGCATTAAAAACATTTATTGCCTTATAGAGTGTATACTAGTAGTAGCCACAAGCACTCACGTATAACATATAAAATGTATATTCAATACATTCTTTTTATTACGGCTCTGGTAGTTAATATTACAGCCGTTATAAAATACATAGCTCATTCCAGTCTAAGAAAATCGCCATCACTAAATGATAGCATCTTACTTTCACAAATTATATTTTGTCCCACTCGCATAATGAATTAAAACATTCCGGAAGATTGGAAGCATTATCAGATATTGAAATCTCGTACATTGCTCTAAGATGTAATGAACTGTCAAAATTATGTCTAAGATCATAAACAGGTATCACATTCATTAGAGATGAAGAATCAGCAAAAAGAGTTCAAGATACTTAAGTAAATGTGGTGCAAAGGCTACTTGTATTCAATCACAATCGTAAGAAATGTTTGAATAGTTGTCATGAAACTCCATCAAAATCTCGTGGGTTTTTGTTACTTTGGTAAAGGTTCTATTTCTAAAGTAAAATCTTTCAGATCAGCGTAGTTCTTCAGTATAAGATAAAATTAAAGTAAAACGCTGGACGATAGTGGATATTTTCGTGATATAATGGATTAAATATCATGGAGTTATTTTCGTGTGTACGCTTATGGGCGTACGCGTATGCGAATGTGTGTGTATGTAAGGGGTACGTGCCTATATGCGTGCGAGCGTGTATGCGTGCGAGTTTGCGTGCGTGTAGAGTATTAATTTGCAATGGTGGTGTTGAATATACCAATTTGCAATAATAAATAACTACGCAATAGTTAACTCCAATGGTAATTGCCTAAACGCACACATCCTGATTAACAGAAACTGTTTTATGATTTAGTTGTGATTGTTAGTTGATATTGTAATGTATATTGTAGGGTTAACGCATACTTTTTCGTGCTATTACATCTGCAGAGTCCCGAGGGACGGTTGGTGCCCAAGCCCGTTAGGGCGAGGGCACCAACACTGAAATGAGCATACTTAAAACTGAACACCAACAGCGCGTGCGCGCGAGAATCTTTACAATAACGTACCTTTTCTTCCCCGTTTAAGTATGAGCAAAATCACCGCTTTTATGCTATAATAAATCTGAACGCATGGCGGACTCATTATCTTACTGTGTCCTAGATTGTCATGATAAACTATCCAGACAAACTATTCCATCATTCTTATACCAGGAATATTTGCCATTAATACTAGTAAGTAAGTAAGTAAGTAAAGTCTTTATTTTACGAGGCTAACATATTTACAATAATGCAATCTTCCATATGGGCCTCAACATATATACATTAAATATAAAGGGTACATTACATGAAAAATAAGTTTACAAATATAATCAACAAAGTAATAGTTACAAAGGTAAGATATATTAACAGGATGAGTCGTGTTTTATGTCAATGTTTGTTTATGGGTATTGCCATTTAATGTATGCATTTTGGAATTTATTTCTTGTGTCTGATTTTCGTACTGCTTTTGGTATTTCATTCCATATTTTTGGTCCTGAGTAGGCAAATGATTTTCTGGATAATTCAAAATTTGGTGATGGTACATATAGTTCTTCATTGGTTATGGATCTGACATCTGGCATTAGACATGTAATTATTAAAATACTAAGAAACAAAGTAATAAAGGAATATTCTACGGTGCAATGTGTTTTGCTAATTGAAATATACGAGTGTTAACAGTAATGAATAAATACTTTATAACACAATAAATAACATTAATTATGTATGATGTATATTGCGTATATAAATTAATATTTCACGAATATTCACAGAATGTCGTCTCGCATTATTCATATGACGAAACTAGCACAAAAACTTTGAAATATTGGCTTTCCATTGCCAAATCTCAGATAGCATCTAGCATTTTCTTTAAGCATTCTGTTGAAAGTGTATCAGATATTACTAATCGCCCTGTACAAATATACATGGTTGCCCCAAAACGGGGTCTATATACCTAAAATCCTAAAACAAGTAACTCAGTTTATTGTTTATAAGGGTACATGGTGTCCATTTTACCTACGCTGTCAGTGTATGGGTTTGTTTGGCATCACTAGATAAGACATTGAATAAGAAGTCCGTTTTAGGGGAAAAGGTTTGGAAGCCTTATAAAAATCGAAGTCACTCGTCATCGAATGGTATATAAAGTGATGACGTAGTGATGACGTTATCAGCATGTCAGCATGGCAATCTACATTATGTATCTAAGTATACACTGAACTCCCTTGTACTGACTGAAACAGGTAATTGAACGTGGATTTAGAAAGTGCGTCTATATCTTATTCCTGATGACATTCATAACCACGAGGATATGAGAGAGGACGGTTGTTTGTGAGCGCCAATCATTACTTTAAATAGATTTGTTGCCGATATGTATGTGTCGAAATATTGTTATTTGTTTCAACATTTTGCATCAAACAATTATTCTAAAAGGGCATGCCTTGGAACAAAAGCGTCTCGAATAACAATCAAATTGTTTTCATTTTAGTGCCTATCATATCAATTAATGAAAGTCCTGTTAAGTTTTAACGAAATATCCCGTTAGTTTACTCAAAATACACATTTCAAGATCGCAAAACCTGCCGATTTCCGCCTAAAGTTATTCGTCATTTTCACAACTTGGCCCTTTCGGGATTGGTCAAAACCGAATTGATAGCGGGAAAATGTCAACAAACTGAAATGGTAAGTATTGCTCACGTGAAAGGCAGTTAAACTCTCAGATGAATCGAAAATATCGTTGTCGTCAATAAAAGGCTGACAGTCAAGTATTCAAACCGACATACAACTACCCACGCGTGCGCATTATAGGGTCATTTTGGAACGCACATTCTTGTTTGACTTTTCGTTAATAATTGGTTTCACAAGTAAAAAACGCATTTTGGTGTATGAATAGCAAGACACAACAGTTCCTGGACATGCCCCTTTAATTCTGACTGTTCTAAGTTCTCTTAAACACATATTGTCATCATTAAAGGTGAATACATGTATATTAGAAAATATATCATTTCAATTTGTGCAACCATATCCTTCGTATTGTAATTCCTGTAGCATATAAACTCATTCAATAAATTACGAAATTTGAACAGAATAAGACTACAGTCAATTACTCACTTTGTTTAAACTTACACTAATTACTTGCGTGTTATTTATGGATGTTTGGTTTGTATTTGAGGTAATTGTTGTATTGTCATGTGTTAACAATAGCCACTATCATGTGACTATTGTAGCATCATCTGTTTACAGAAATATGATATATGGATAGATAGAGCAAGAATCGTATGACGAGATGACGAGGCTGTTTTGAATGGAATAATAACTTTCAACATTATAGCATTCTGATCACAGAATAAAATGTCTTGAAAATCAATTCATTGATGAATTCTAGATGCTTTTACACGTTTTAGCTTTTGCAAAAATCGTTTGCAGGGCATATCAATTTTTGAACAGGGAGCTTTGCTTCCTGGTCTGTGGTCTGTGTAAGCGTTAAAAATATACTAGATATGATTGCGAGCTAAAAATAGGTGCAATTGTGCATTCCGCGGGATGACTTCGAACTTTATGGCCTAATCTTTAGCCGAGACAGTGTTTATAATGTTGCATAATAACTTAGCACTTTATTGCAGGAAGCTTGGTAAATATATCGAGACAGCGACTGTATTATGTTACGTAAGCTAGGTTACCATCCGGTCAGTGATAAACGCTCAACGTTTAAATACTGCGAGTAGTATAGGCAGCAGAGGTAATAATGTATTAACTAGATGCTGAAACATACATATGGCGTTGGGGTGGCATATGCCCTCATATGCTTTGTGACTGAAAAAATATTATTCTGACGACAGGAACAATCTCTGTTTTTCCAGTGCCATCGGTGCTTTGATTAAGAAATGTTTCAAGATATAGCATATCAATATATACGGCAGAGTCAAACCGTTCTTCTCAGTCTATAGTCAGTTTTGTACGGAAGCCCTGGAGGGACATTTATTATTTAACAATTAGGAACAATTATTATTTATCATTTAATACTTATTATCTATAGTTTATTATTTATAACTGAACACTACTGTATCTGGCGGGAAATAAAATATACGACTCGTGTCGATTAGTCAAAAGGATATACACAACGTAACACAAGTACAATTATGTGAACGGCGTTCTACTCAGATCCATTGCAAAGCGAAATAAGTCACTGGGAGTGAGTAATGTTTGTTGTCATTCAACTTTAAATAAGCTTTAATTTCATGGTCCATTTTCAAGGTTTTTGAGTTAGGCAGAGCTGTAAGTTTGCGAGTAAGCAGAAGCTGTAAGTTCGCAACCGCCAACTAGCTAACTAGGAACTTGGCATTGGCCCAACATGTGACTATCGTTGGATATGCTATGTCGCGACGTCGGCAACCAAAACCAAATGACGGTACGACACCCGACATCGAAATCCCGATGTTGATGTGCTCCGACGTCGGCACGGTGAATACTTGATATCATGACCTTCAATATATTATAACAATATATGATGGTATGTTTAAATACTTGACAGGGCCATCTCAGTAAGTGGACGCTTAAAATGAGTATTCTATTAAAAACTGATAGTAAAGCCAATTACCAAACGATAAACTCATATATTATTGTTAGATGTCTGTTGTTCAAAAGTATTAACACCAGAGTGATGATGACAGGCTTTATAAATGTGAATTTGTAAAATTATTATTATTAATTATAGGAAAGTTGAAAAGTTATTTGAGTGGAAGCACTGTACTTTCTCGAAAGTGTTGATGTGATGAATAAGTCACACAGGAGATGTGGTGCCTCGATATCTGCCATCAGATAATTAAATGCACAGTCCTGGACTTAACTTGGTCATGGAATATGTTAACGCTGAGTTTTAGTTTGGTGAAATTGTTCTTCTAATGTTTTGGGAACATAATGTTGTTGAGAATGCGGCATTTGATGTAAATACTTTACATCTTTGTGGATATTTACTCTTACGTCGCAAGAAACTATCAGATACTTGATAGAGAGAAAAAACAACTTAGTAAAACATGTATCTGTTTTAGAAGACTTAAATGTGTGCTGTTCCTGAATGAAAGGCTCGAATGCCACATATACAAAGAAACTGTACAAAAGGTTAAAATGATATTTGGCACATTGGTGGATATGACGAAAGAAACAATTTGTTTTATGCATCCATGCAGAAATAGAGATTAGAAATAATGAGGGTTATCTACTAATGGATAACCCATGTTATTGGAGGCACGAGACCTTTTCGTTACTTGTAGGTTCTTTGCGCTATTTGAAAATTATGACGTAGCAGTATGTATGACGATACTTCCTTTTCCGGTTGAATTCTACACCAAGGACGGTTGATCAGAAATTGTATAGATTTTTGTCAAATATATTCTTTCAACCCACCCACCCATTCCCAGAACATTATGTTTGTGTTATTTAGCATAATTTATAGTTTTGTTTCAGAATGCAAATGTCGTGCATGTCAAGTAAGTCTTCAAAGGTTAACAATTGCAATTATATTTTGGTCGTGTTGCTTTTGTTTGTTTGTCTATTGCAGATTAATGGTGAACTCGTGTATGTGAGCTTGTGTATACAGTATCCAGACGAATGTAGAACATCAACAACGGCGTGGTTACCTGGATTTTGTGTTTATTGTTACAAAAAGCGACCGGCGACAGCAATATCAAAATTCAAATATTGTTTTCAAAAGTTCAGAAATATTGACTCAAATCTCGTTTATTTAGAAAATAATTATATAACTTGTATTATTGGTGCCTCTGTGGCTGATGATTCGCCACTGACGTTGTGTTTGGTGTCTGATTCCCAGGGCCATTCGCATTTTGCCGACAGCGATATCCAAACTCAAATATTGTTTTTCAAAAGATCAGTAACATAGCGATTCAAAAAATCTCGTTTATTTAGAAAATAATTCATATAAATTATATTATTGGTACCGTAGCTTCTGATGTTGGTGTTTCGTCATGAGCGTTGTGTTTGGTGTCTGATTCCCAGGGCCATTCGCAATTCAGTGTGTGGCGAGATATGGGCTTCAGTAGTTCAGGTATTTAAGCCTTTTGGGCACACTTCAAAATTAGCCCGTTGCAGTTCAAATTTAGCCTTTGGGCCACAGTTCAAATTTAGCCTTTTGGGGCATATATTTATAATCTGGTTTAGTCTTAATTCAGGGCTTAAATATTGTGGTAGCCTTTTGGGGTTTATACTAGTAAATTGTTTAGCCTAGTGGGGCTCATATATTGTTTAGCCTTTTGGGGCTTAAATATTGTTTAGCCTTTTGGGGCAGCCCTTTGGGGCTTAAATATTGTTTAGCCTTTTGGGGCAGCCTATTGGGGCTTATATTGTTTAGCCTATTGGGGAAGCCTTTTGGGGTTTATATTGTTTAGCCTTTTGGGGCTATTTATTGGTGCCATTTGAGGTTTATGCCTTTTGGGGCATTTACGGATTGCTGTCAAAGGTCGCCCTTAACGACAATTTGTCCGGCGTCCTGTTAACCTATTTCGGTTAGCACGTTGAATGCGGGAACCACGCCCATTATTCCAAACCACAAACATTCGACAAGCCTATGTGCTCTAATAATATGATTTGAAATGTTGTTGTTGCTACTTTATTGGTCTGAATTATATGAGTGAAAATTGACTAAGTATTCATTGTTTATCGGGTCAATTGGATGTGGGGCAGTTGAGATCATGGATGAAAGCTGTAATTAATTTCTTGATAGCTTTATATCAGTCGCATTAATTTATGTTTACTTTAATTAGAAAATATAGTGAGTTTTCATCCATGTGCTTGTTGCTGGGCGTCCTATTGTTCTCTGATCTCCCAATAACCGGACATAGTCGTATAATGATGTATGTTGTTAAAGGTTTAATGACCAATCCTAAATGTATTGTTATTTTGTTAATTACCATATTGAATCAATAAAAACATTGAAGCGTGTTCCTTGTATTTTATTAGCTGACTGTGGCACTAAAAGCACACATGTAAAGTTTTTTTACAACCGTTATTTTGACAAAGACACTGCGAGTGAACAAATTCAAGCGTGATGGAGCTACCGCCAGCCATAACTTCTATAATAGGCTTTCATATAATCCATATATATCAAAATTTTAATGGACTTCTTTATGAATTGCCCAAATTATGACTACGTTATCATATTCACCGTATCAATGCTTACTAGTTCAAATATAAGTATGTGGGAACTTGCAATTCCCTGCGGTGGTTTCAAAATGATCTGGTGCCATTATTTGAGCAATTTATATTAGAATGCCCATGATGTTATATAAAAATCAAGCTATGTAGGAGAATATCCTTGACAGCACGAACACTTCTTATCACCTGGTGACAGGTGAGTCAGCCATTCCTCTGCCACTCCATTAGGGTCAAATATGAGACAGCCACTTGAAGATTCTTGACCTGTATAACTGATGTATCTTCGAGACAAAATACAATAAAGCAATAGACTGCTAACTATTTTATTTAAATTTCAAAACAAAAACACCATACTTGGACACATAAACACTTTGACACAATATGTCGTAAACGCAAGTCATATGGTCAATGCTCTAAATAACATTCTTAAATTATAATGTCTGTCCTTCTTCAATACGTTCATTCACAACGATTTTCATTATTTTTCCCCCTCTATTCCTCAATACTTCTCCTGAAAGGCCGCTAGCGTATTTGCACCTTGTATTCTGATTTCCTCCCCATCCACGACCACGTCTTTCATATGAACCCACGCTCTGAAAAAAAACACAGAATAATTTATTTAAAATATATACGACTGTACTTATTTGTTATTATTATTTATCTAATATTTAAAATTTATAACTTAAAACTTTTTATTTAAAAGTTATTACTTAAAACTTATAATTTAATATGTATTACTTAATACTTATAATTTAACATGTATTATTTAAAACTTATTATTTAAGATTTATCACTTAAAACTGATTGTTTGTGGTTCATTGGTTTAAATGGCAATTTCAAATGCTATGTCACTTAAGACAGATGAGCAGATTCCCTAACTATCTTTCCTGGGAAGGCCCAGCGCCAGACCCCTTTCTCCCTCATGAACTGCCAAATTATTCACATTTTTTAACAGTCATGGTTTGAAGGGTTTACTAGTTGAGAAGCAACATCTGACCGAGTTACACAAAGAATAAAGCAAAACTAAACTGATAAACCCTGCCAAATATTAGCACATTGTTCTTTGGCCTGAAGCTTAATAAGGGCCATCCCGGTTGTGCAAACCAGGTTTAGAAACCTATATCTAGGCCCATGCACTTTACAGACTAATTGCACATGTGATTAGAAGACACTTTTGCTAATTAACTAGTGCATCCTACATAGTCTGAATGTGCTCCAGAACCCATCAATGACGTTCTAAAATTAAAAGTTTCTTGGGAGCATGCCTTGGACCCCATGCACTGCATTGGATGCATTTGCATAAAGCTGTGAATGGCAGTGCAGTGTTAACGGTGGTACAAAATAGTTGCAAAACGCACTAACGATGTCGTAGAAGTAAAATCAAATCCAGTGGAGCATGCCAACGGACATCCTAAACAGGATATTTCGTTCTCCCCAATTTCGAGCCAGAATTTATAAATTCGATTCTACATCGATTACTTACAACAATATTATGATTTAATATATAATATAGATACAAATAACCAGATTTTAATACCTTCTGTAACTCATGTCCGTCTTTAATATCCTTTTGGCTCATCGTGCCTGTTTGTCGCAAATATGGCGCGTGTCAATAACTTATTAATAATAGGTTATAAGTATTAGGTAATAAGGAGCAAGTAATAGGTAATAACTGTTTAATAATTGTTAAATTATAAATGTCCCTCCAGGGCTTCCGTAGTTTTGTCATATTTGAAAAGTCATGCTTAACAAACAGTAGTTACCTATTAGTGTTAGACGCTGGATTTTCATGTAATTGATAGTAACCTAGCTCAATTGTGAGTCAAAATTCTAAAAATAACAAGGCAGAAAACTCATAAATATAGGTCACAGGGTTACCAGCATTAAAGTTAGTGATGGCGAATAACTATGTATAATTTCAACTTGATACTCTGAGTAATTGACATTTTTGTGTAAAGATTCAAAGTATCACCGCCATAAAATGCTGGTCTTGTTTCCTCTACATTGCGGGTTGATTGACCGAGACACGCGCAAAATTACGCAGTTATTAATCACGTGACCTCAGGTTTCCCGCGGTTTGGAACTATTTACTGATGTGGACGCCCTGAACCAATCGTAGTCGCTCGTTATAATATATTCGTTTCTAAAAATAGGGATAGGAAACCATGTGTCGTGTGCAAAGATCTAAAAGTAGATATTTGAAATGAGATGTTTGGCCTGGGGCGGAAAGGTTTGCTTTGGGAATGTTTATGAATGTATCATGTGTAAAACAAGAAAAAAATAAACATTTACTATAGGATTGAAAGCAAACCCTACAATTTAGAAGGTTTTAAATACACATCGCAGATTTTACACAGTTTGCACTTTCAAAGAGCGGTTAATTTACTGGTTATTCTAGATTTTATTTACACCAAGCTACGCCCCTGCACAGCTGCAAAGATACATGCATCCTAGAATCCTGTTCGTCTCAAGACGGAAGTCGTATTCATTCTATCTTTTATCGTGCAAGCAAACGATAATTAATGTAATTCTAACCGCCCAACAATTGTCATGACAACAAAACGATTATTGCGTTTACATGGGTTGCGCTTCATAGAATACATACAGATTCAAATTAGAATCTATATTTTCACATCGATATATTATACTTTCGGTTTCATTGTAGCACATGTACACTCTCTGTTTTGGCACCGACACCCTCTTTGTGCATTACAACTGACTGTCACGGGACCCCTCTCTGTATAGACACGGGACTCCCTCACTATCATCAAAGAATATAGAGGGTGCCGGTGCAAGAAGAGAGAGGGTATTTGTGCCACAACAAAACCGAATATAGACTGTTTAAATGTAATTTAGGCATACAACTGTTTTTGGCAAAACAACTATGATTTTGTCGATTGGTGACCTCAAAAAAATTGTTCAGCACAGAGAAAGTCCAGAGTCAACACTGAGAGGGTGCTAATATAGGTGTGCATAGTGTTTTGAAAATAGTCACCCAACCACTACTACAATACTATCAGTTTTACAGCTCTTTAATCGGTGCTTATGTTTCTTGAATAAAGAAAACATAATCAGTTTTAATGTTTTACACTGAAAGCTAGTGAAGACAATCGTACATTTTATTAACGCAATTGTGTCCTTAAAACGCATTGTTAATGGGTACCGGGGCTACAAACTGATTGACTTTGTCTACAATTAGAACAAACCTATGTTAAAGCATGTTACATCACAGTTTGTTCGAATAAACAACCACGTATTTTCACCCTGTTATTCTTGAAGTTGATGCAACTTGTATTACGACACATGCATATTAAACTTGCATCTTCGTGCTAATTCTGTTTCCGCTGCTCGTTTAGTCTCATTTATTAGCTGAAAAATATGGTCAGCATCAAACTACAAAAAGTAAAAATAACATAAATATGCTTTGCAATGTTGCCATCCACAAATTAGTATAAGCTCTAGCAGTACTTGCTGAAATCTATACCATTGCACCATATTGACGTCATTTTCATGATGCATATGTGACGCTAGCACAAATCCACTGGGCGTGACGATTTGACCGACAAATTGACGACAAACGATACCCCGACAAAAATCCAATCAAATACAGTTTGAAATATATCTTATAGAATATAAAACAACATTGTGCTATTGACGTGCTTTAAACTGATATGTGACGTTTTTCGTGCAAAGTATGACGATATTATTACGTGCACGGTGTTTTTAAGAAGCAGTTTAAACCTATGCGTGTGTGTGTCAGGTAAACTGATGATAAAAGCACGTAAACATGTTTGTCGTTCAACTGCAGCCTCACCATCCGTCAGTGCAGTGTACTCGATAGAATGTACACATGACACCGTTGCAACTCACACCACTAAACTTGGTTCAGCTCATAGCTCTGGTTTGTTGCTTTATATATTGTTTATTAAAGAGTCGCTATATCAAACTGTGTTTTATTGAATAAAATCGTTGTTATCATAGTCCTTGTCGTTTATTTACTGAAAATGTTGAAAAACAATTCAATGCGAAGACAAAATGGCTATCATTTAGTCGTGAAATTTAAGCAATATCCACTGCAACACTGAAATGGTTAATCGCAAATTATCGCATGTAATCGTTACATCCACTTTCATCCAGATGACGTTATACAAGAAATTTTCTATAACACACCATACAACCCGCTGCGTCGAAGGCAGGTCCGTTGGGGTAAGGCAGATACAAGCGCCTTTTGTGCTTTTCTACAAGGTTACGTATTTGTTATAGTTTGTGTGTTTTTCGTTGCCTTTGAAAGTGATCACTTACATGTGTCGTCAAAGCGATGAAACATTTAGTACATACAATTGTTTGACTTTATCGCCCTTTACGTTGAATTATCGGACGAAACTATCGAATATCAACTTCAAATCTTCCGCAATAGATCTGTCGTTTTCGTTTCGTGTAATGTACATTTTCAGTGAAGATACAGAATGCTTAATTCATCGAGGTATCAAACAATGTTAAAGAAGTTGGCAGTTCCAAATTGCGAATACCAACTCCAAAGGCAGTGCGCAGCATTTCAATACTAACGTAGAGTCAGGGCATTGCTAACGACGACAGCAGTGACTAAAATTAGAATTAAAATTTTCGTTAAGTTGTTCAATAGGATATGTACCTGGTAATCGCCGAAATTGGCATTTTTCGCATACTAGAGCCTGTTTGTTTGTGCTTGTTAATGACAAACTGTGGGTAACATGTGTACGCATAGCTGTTTTTTATTGAGCGCTTCGTGTATCGTCTCTAGCAATGAGATATCCTTTTCACCATGTTTTGAACGTGCAACAATTATTGCTGATCTTTATTTTTCTTCTTCTGGGTTCATCACAGTAAAGAGAGATGGACCCGTATAAATGTTACTATTGTGAACACGCACACATTACACACTGTGATTGGATTGAGCATTTTGTCAGGGAACATCCAGATATGTGCCTTAAGCACAGAGAAGCCGAACGTAATGACAAAACGGACCTTGTTGGCTATAAAACCAAACTTTATGAATACATAATACCATGTGAAGCAGGGTTTTTGTAAATGTTCGAATGTAAACCGAAGAAGTTTTTGCTGCTTATACGTGTTACAGCTACCTGTTTACGAAGATTAACTCTGGTGTAAAATTGAAAATTATTCAGGCGTTATGATCACATTCAACTATTTACCACACAGCAATACATATAATCTAATACTGTTAGTTATAAATGAGGGTCTCTCAGACAGCTATATAAATGAAATGTTTTGTTACCAAAGATTGAGTGAGATGAAAATCCCTAATATATTGAATTACTAATACAAATATACAGATTCAATTCACTTTCATTATTCTCTCTTTCTGCAGAGAATTCTCTGATAGATGAAATAAAATCCAATGTGAAGTGTTACAAATGATTACATGTCTTCACATTTTCTCCCAATGTTGGAATGATCACATAGCAATGCAAATTGACACAATCGTCATTAGAGCGCAACTTTCCAGCAACAATGCCGACTCTTCCTTTACTGCAATGTTTTATGACTGAACGCTCTCATGAAATGAAGTGATTTTCTGATTTTATTGAATCTGATGATGACAACCATAATAATGGAAGTACAAAGTATTATAAAATCCTGGTTGACTGAAACGAGTTTAATCAAATATGAGACAATGAATAACATTATCCACTATTTTTTATTGATTCTATACAATTTCAACAAGTTTATTTGTAAACTGTAATATTCCAGTCATAGAATCCGTGTATATAATACTGTCATTTACGAGCGCACCATTGATGAATCTCTGGCTGGAATACAATACGACATAATTTTTCTGTTGAGCGGTCCGTTGAATGGAATCAGTAATGTTTATAATTATGAAAATATACAGGATGAAGTTTCAGCTTATAACTGGTAACGCCACACTCACTATATTGGACAATGCTTTATTTTCGCGTATAAATTAGACATACTATTTGTGAGATACAAGCAGTTGAATTATACCAAAAATGTTCAAAACATTCACTGCTCCGCCTATCCAATAATTGTTAACGATGGCGTCATATTAAGGTTTCTGCTACCTTTGGGGTTTTTACATTTAATCCAATCATTTTGAAAATTCCTAGCCGTTTTGCTCGGCTAGTTTTTAAGATATTCTTAGATTTTGGGGACAACCCCTACAAACTGAAAAGTGCGCTTTACTGAAATAGTTTTGCTCTCAACAGCACAAAATTTGGCATACATAACATTTCGCATACGTATATGGAAGCATACAGAAAAGTTTCTTTTGGACTTGGCGAATTATAAGTATTTTAAAATATTTAAAAAAAAAATTTGAACAAAAATAAGTTTAACGTGAAAAATTGTTGAATCGTATATGCAACAAATAGACAGAAAGCTGTTGCTCGACCAACTTCGCTCATGCTTTATCTAGCGTTTATCTTATATAATAATGATGAAATGGTGCAGCTTCATGATAAAAACATTCATGGGTGATTACGCAATTAAACGCAAACGAAGGTTTAGACAAAACAATCAATTATAAAACCAATGTATACTTGGAATGCTTGAGTAATATGTGGTATTGTTTTTTTATTCACAATCGAACCAAACCATAAACTCCAATTCGTGCCGTTCAATGTGAGGTAATGTGAGTAATACGCCTTTATGGCTCATTCCAATTTTACCGCCTTTCACATTATCCTGGGCGCACTATATATTGATTGCAATAGTGTTTTGGAATAAAAATATATCATCAAATCGTGTTATATGTTGTTGGTTATAAAATACAACATCAACTCCGCGGGGATTTTAAAACAGTCCGTTTGAAGGAAATTATCGACAGTAAACTAATCAACAGTGAAATTATCGGAGAATAATTCACCGTTATTCCGCCGTATAATCAATATTTCCACTAGTGGCATAGCAAAAATCAACATTTTTTCAGTTTATTATATCTGTAAAATTTCTGATACAGTAGAAGATGGCCTTTTTCCTTACCCAGTGGCTATAAATGTCGTACACGCCGTACCGATTGTATTGCTCCGTAGACACTTCTGTGGAGTCGAGCAGACCAGAAAGAGAGGCGTGCCGTGGTACAGACTGAAGTCAGCAGGACAGAAGAGACTACTTGACAG
The DNA here is from genome assembly GCA_963678985.1 of Spisula subtruncata. Taxonomy (NCBI): domain Eukaryota; kingdom Metazoa; phylum Mollusca; class Bivalvia; order Venerida; family Mactridae; genus Spisula; species Spisula subtruncata. The sequence continues at coordinate 12,529,183 of OY787665.1, forward strand.
ACTAGAGCGGTAGAGATGGGGACACGTGGAGCATGAATTACATGGACTATCATAGCAAGGAAGCTGACCTGGAATGACAATTGCAAGTATGAACCACTGAGGCTTTCATTCATCTTCAGGTCCGTCCAGAACCTCCTACCATCCCTAGCTAACCTCTGCCGATGAGGACTCACTACAGATGTAATCTGTGTGGTCGTACTGGCAGTCTAACAGAGTTAACAGTGCCTATGGAAAGCATGCGAGGAGGCCTACGAGAGGAAGAACAGGAAGTATACGGAGCTACGCAACCTTATATGTAATCAGAGAGGCTGGCGTACATGGCTCTTCCCTATTGTAGTAGGCACTTGTGGCTTCTGTTCACAATCCGTGTGTCGACTGATAATGGTCAGCGATCGGAATTAATAGCAAGGATATGCGCAGACTGATCCAGAGACTAAGCCATGTCATTTAAACACACCCGAAGGTTTGAAAAACACCACCGATGTTTTTGGGGAATCATAAGATAAGCCTAATAAGGATAACCTCCCCTAGATCACTTCGTTACTAAACAAACGCTGTGTAGTACGCCAGGGATGCATATTGCATTTTACGTTTTTATCGCGAATGCTGACTAATTTCGATAGGGCGTTCATTGTCAATGACTTTAACTGTAACAGCTTTGTCAGTGATTACATGTATGCTTAAAGGAATTGCAGAACGCAGCTGCATTTTATAAAATTAAGTGTAACTTGTGGAAGAAGAGCAATTGCTGCGAATGCTTGCTGGCGGGAAACTGAAGTGCATTACCAGTTGGAACATTATTCAGAAACATAATAAACTCGAAATTTATTCAATTTCGTAAGAGCATTGGAACATAAAAATGACTATAAATGCCATATAGTTATACGCGCTATCGACATTTAGATTTTTTTTGTGGGGATATTTTAAGCGGCGCAAAATTAATTGCTGAGTGAGATAATGAAATTGACTAGATTTTTATACTTGGTTATAGTTCGCTGTCCGACTTGTCATAAAGCTTATCATAATGAAATGAATGACTAAAACGAGCGAGCGCGGGTGGTAGTGAGTTTCACAAAATGAATTTTATGTTTATTATCTGCATTATTTTGTGACTTTAAGACACATGGTCTATACTATAGTTTTTTGGTTCCATTTTATTATATAGACCATATACTTTCAGAAAAGTTTCGCCCCCAAATTTTCATGTCAATATTTTGGCGGTCATCTTGGATTCAAAATGGCCACCATGCAATTTTGTGATTATATTACTAAAATATATACAGCTTGGTCAATTGTAAGTGGAAATGACCCAAAAATGATGGCAAAATGATTGTTATACATAACCCTACGTTTTCAGATCGTTCTATATTGATTACTTTATTTGCATATTCAAAAATGTGTAAATATAATAGCATTTTTGTCTTAAAAGATTGAAGTTTTACCAAATATTTTATGCATAATGTGACACATCGGAGTAGTCATATTAAATAGAAAAGAAGTAAATATCCTAATGCTTCCATAACATAACGATATCATGTAGAAATTACACTAAAGGTCAGTAATAAATGGGTGGAGCATAAAATGACAATTAACAAAAAAGTGTTAATTTTCATTATGGCTACTATTTTTATACCTATATATCGTGGTGTTAATTACCTCAAATAATGTCAAAATGCTCCTAGTGTATAGCCCAATATAACAACTCACTACATATGAATAAGCTTATTTGTATATTCATAAATCTTGAAAGCATTTTAACAATATAACACTAATAAGTAAATTTTTAAAAGCATATGTAGCATTTTCGGTTGATACAAGGAACTCTCTTAGGGAATCATTGTCCCAAATGAAGCCAATTATTTCATGAGAAGTCTAATTAGTTTATTTCTGCAATAATGAAGAGCTAATAGTCCCTATACAGCAATTACTAGGATGTGATTAAGTCATGCAAGTGTGTGCCAGAGCGTTGTGTCTAAAACAAAATATGCAAAACCATGTTTAAGCAAATTTGTTTGTTTGTTTCTTTTGCCAAACAAAAACTCTTCATAACTATCAAACATATTTTATGAAATTTAGTTTCATGAAAACTTTTTATTACATTATATATGATTGTCTTGGTCTTTTTACAATGAGGATATTATAAAGATCTATTTAGAGGCAGCAATATACAAAGGTATAGTGATGTTGATATGAGCTCTGCTGTGCGATTTCCAACCGCTTGATAAAATATTGTTTTTCGGGAAACCCATATTTAGTGCAGAGCACATATTTTTCTGAGCAAATCGCGAAAAAATATTTTGTTTGATGATGTCACACTATGGGTGTTTTGTAATATACTTAAAATCTTGGTCCTTACATGTTTGTGAAAGTCTATTATTTTTGGGGTAAACCCTTACAAAATATAAAAGCTAAACATGAATTTTTGGAACCAGTAACCCACATCACCATTTGAAGTTCTATAGGATAAAAAATATTGTGATATGTATGTTGTTACTTGTAGTTTACGATATCAAAAATCATTTTCCAGACCGCTGCCTTAGATCCGATAATTTGGGGGCAAAACCTGTCAAAATCTTAACAAGAGCCAGAATTTAGGGAATCGGTTGATTACAATGTCATAAAAAATATTTTACAGTTTAAGATATCAAAAATATATTGTCAGAATATGTTGTTCAATGGTAGTATTTTGGGGTAAAATAGTGTAAAACATAACCGAAAAGTGAGAATTTTGAGAATTGGTTAATTATTTTGCTGTGTTTACTAAAAAAATAAAATTTCAAATTAGATTACTATACATCCTTAATGTGTCGAGATCCAACAAATTAAATATGTGTATTTTATTTCCTTTTTCTTATAGGGTGCCTATAATAGGACCTGTACTAATTACATGACATTATCATATTTGTTCATATTTTGTGACGTCAATGACGTCACTTTGAACGTCAGTTGTAATTTCTTGCCCCTAGTTTTCATTTTGTCATAGCATGTCACTTTGTTGGACGATTTTGTAAAGGTATACCTTTTTGGAATCCTTAAACATTACTCTACACAATCCTACCAAAATGTGAAGATGTGAATTTTTGACATCAGGTTGGAAATCGCACAGCAGAGCTCATATACACTATGATATAGCTTTTTAGGCACATTAAAATACACATGAGGTATCTATGAGCATTCTTAGAAAACGGACCAGGCACATTCTCGTTACAGTTGTTAAGGAATTTGAAGAATCCGCAGAGCCATCGTCTACCTCTAAAATAAAGGAAACTCGCCAAAACATGAAAAAACAACAAATAACATGAACATAGAACAACAGCTACACCAATTCGACATCGAGAATGGACGACAACTTAGCCTTGATATTGTAGCTCTCGAAACAATAATACAATCCCACTTATGTCATTTGGATTGGACCGAGCACAAAAACGCCAACGCCAAACAAGTAAATAAAGGGAGAATGGGGGATATATGGACTGACACATCAATCAATCTGTTTCTGTGTTTTGTTGCATTTGGGGATAGTCAAAATATCAGAAGAATCAAAATGATGCAATGATTGGAAATTGGAAATGCAGAACCATCCATATCACAGACACACCGTCTGTAAAATATAATTTTCATTGTTTGAAAGGGAGAGAATTAGATGAAAATTACTTTCCCTTGAACCTGTTTAGCCAACAGGTTGAGTAGTGATCACGTAAAGTCACGTGATTATCCGCGCAAGTTTTCATTCAGCGTTGTATGTCAAACCAAGAAACATCACGATTTTATTTATGAGCAACGGTTTGAATGTTGATAACCATGAGCGACGACAGTGATATATTGAACACGTACCGAGGCAAGCGGCGACAACTAAGCCAAGAAAGGAGGGTAATAATAATAACATTGATTTGACTTTATCCAAAATGTTGACGGAAAAGCGAGAGCATAGAGCCGAGTTGTCCAATTTAAAATCGGAGGTACGAGGCAGTGCATTGTATATAAATTCCGAGGTCAGGCGTTTCAAGGCCGAGAAAGCAATAAAATGGAAATTCGAGGGGAACCAGAAACAGTACATCTTCAATGAAGATATCCATGACCAATTAGAACAGGCGATATGGGGCATTGTAATTGGCAAACCGGAATAATCATACCAATGAGGTGCTGAAAGAGGCGAGTGAAAAATTGAAAGAGAGGAACAAAATGATCCGAATCGCCGATACATCCGAGGGTGGTGGGAGACGGTGCTTCAGTACGAAACGCACCCCCTAGCCGAAGACTCCGAGGATGAATCCAGGTTGACACGTGCGGAGTCACGTGCAATTAAAAAAAAGAATGCACAGAAAAAGAAGCCAAAAGTGTTCAACAGTTCAGTCAGACAACGTTTCAACCCGACCTACGGACCATATGCCATGAAAAACAGCTATGGTGGGACAGGCTACACGTCGGCATTTCGTCCACAAGCGAGACAATAGCCCTTTCGAGGATCAATGCCGCTCAAGGGCAGAACAGGACCCGGAGGATGCTTCGCGTGTGGAGAGTTATCTCACTTCAGAAGAAATTGTCCATACACCAAGGGAATTCAACAAGAGGTCACAGCCACTGGGAAGATGTAACAGTAATGTACCACAGGAGAGCGACATTTTATCAGATGAGTATATTAATAATTCACCTTGTGACACAGACATGAATTTATTCACTAACGATTATTTCGAATACGAACATGGAAGCAAAGATATTTTAGTTAAAAATAGGCTTTGAGATAACATAGACTTTTGGAAGTCTATTGGTACAAATGATTTTATACTAGACGTTACAGAGCATAGATACAAAATTCCCTTTTATTCTCAACCCGAAAGTTTACATTTAAATAACAATAAGTCGGCTAGGAAAGAATCGACTTTTGTGAGCAAGGCTATATCGGATTTGTTAATACGTGGTCTCATTAAACTTTGTGATCGTAAACCTTACGTAATCAATCCATTGCCTGTGTCGGTGCAAAGTGGTGGAAAATAAGGTTAATATTAGATCTAAGAATTGTTAATCAGCATTTGTGGAAGCAATCAGTAAAATACGAAGATATAAAAATTGCTTTAATGTATTTAGAACAAAATTCATGAATGTTCAAATTCGATTTTCATTCTGCGTATCATTTCATTGATATATTCTTGCCTCATACGGAATATTTAGGGTTTTCTCGGATGGAAGAAGGGACTGTCAGGTATTTCAAGGTTTTGGTCTTGCCATTTGGTTTGTCGACTGCACCTCACATATTTACGAAGCTTACACGTCCGTTAATGTACAAATGGAGAGGTGAAGGAATGAAAGTCATTATGTTTTTGGATGACGGATTCGGTTGTGATTCGAGTTTTGAGTTAAGTCAGCAAATTTCGAACAATGTTAAAAGTGATATTATCAAGTCTGGTTTTATTCCTAAAGCGGACAAGTCCATTTGGGTTCCTGTGCAAAGTTTACAATGGTTCTAAAGGTGTTGTATTAAATTCAAAAGAATTTTGTACTTACATTCCACAGGATAGGATAACCAAAGTTCTAAAAGCTATTTGGAAATAGAGTCCAAAAATTCGGTTCATGTACGCAAGGTTGCGAGTTTAATAGGTGAAATCATATCAATGTACACTGTGATAGGTTCAGTATCGCAAATCATGACCAGAGCTTTAAGCATAGATACTTTAACAGGTTTTTCGAGGAATTCCTATATTAAGCTTTCAGAAGAAAGTAAATCGAAAATCAAATTTTGGAAGACAAATCTGCACAGCATCAATTGTAGGTCTTTACGGCAAGTGAGTTTTTATAACAAAGTGATATAAAGTGACGCGAGTAGCACAGGGTATGCTGGATATGAAGTACAAATTTTGAACAGTGTAGCACATGGAATGTGGTCGTGTGAGGAAACCACACTTTCGTCGACATGGCGAGAACTATGTGCTGTAAGTCGAGTGCTGGTTTCACTTTCAGACTTGTTAAAGAAAAAGTGAGGGCAGTGCTATTTGAATACGGGTTTGGATATGCTTGGATAGCAAATGACGTTGGTGATGACGTGAAGTTTTTGTCCATGTTTCGTGGTCGATTAAAAGATTGTGCTTTACAAACTCTGCATTCAAATATAGACAATAGTGCTAAGGCAATCCATTATAAGAATTATAAAACTCTACTTGATGTAGAACGGTATCTGTCGGTGGACATGTGCTACAAGTACAAAAGAACATTAGCCAACTTTCGTTGCTCTGGTCATTCCTTGATGGTTGAGGTAGGGCGGCATCAAAATGTTGACAGAGACTATAGACATTGTACTTTCTGTTTGAAGAACAATATACAAGTGGTAGAGGACGAAATGCATTTTTTACTTGTATGTCCCCTTTATAATGACATCAGACAGTGTTATTTTAAACAACAGTGGCTAAATAGTATTGTTTGTGAGAGAATGTTTTATAACGTAATGTCTGACACTGAGTTTAGTAGTATCACTAGCATAGCCAAATATTTATTTTTTGCAATGGAATATAGACGGGTCATGCAATGTAATTAAAATGCAATTCAGTCATAAAATCAGTGTATGTCTCTAAATTATTAACATTGTTTGTGTTGAATGTTTTGTTTCTAGCTTGTGTTAATTAGAAATGTTCATTTATATCATATATGTAAATGTATTGCTTAAAATGTTGACTATTATACAACGATGATGCTTTATTTAAAATATTATTTTGTCACTCACATGTATCAAATGTAGAATGTGTGTATTTTGGGCCGGTGGCCTTGTATTACAATAAACTTGAGTTGAGCTTGAGTTGAGTTGAGCTTGAGTTGAATCAGCGAGTTAAATGGTTTTCAGACAATAATATAGTTGTTATTTCTTTGGGAAACAAGGTCGTAAGGGAACTTGGGCTTTAAATTATTTCGTTAGGTTATGTGTGGGCATTGCTCCATGTAGTTGTGTTATGTTGTGTTGTTACTGTTTTCAATACTAGGCTGGTTATTAAGTTGAGTGCTGCTTTCTCTGTCCGATTACTTCACACCTTTTTGTATGCTGTACTGAGTTTCAGTTCCCAAAACATTAGTCTGAGCAACATAACTCTGTTTCATAGTAGGAGTCCAATAAGAATAACAACTATATATTGAAGTTTATTTTATTTCAATAATAATATAGATAATATACATGAACAATTTAAGAAGCAAATATAATAAAGCCATAAAAACTAAATAACAACAGCTAAGGAAGTATATAGTAGTAAGTATGTAGACAGGTTTGGTTATGATGGAGGTTTACACTATCAGCAGTATCTCAATTAGGTTCTTATATAATCATCCTAGGACCAAGATAGCTACGTTCCATATGACACACATGTGCACATTGATCAAGTAGAACCGTATTTAAACTAGACCATAATTTCAGTTGCCATTGTCATCTACATGTAATGAAGTAGGTATAGTTACTGTTTATCAAGTGTAATGATGTAAGTCAGTATAGTTACTGTTTATCAAGTGTAATGATGTAAAGTCAGTATAGTTACTGTTTATCAAGTGTAATGATGTAAAGTCAGTATAGTTACTGTTTATCAAGTGTAATGATGTAAAGTCAGTATAGTTACTGTTTATCAAGTGTAATGATGTAAAGTCAGTATAGTTACTGTTTATCAAGTGTAATGATGTAAAGTCAGTATAGTTACTGTTATCAAGTGTAATGATGTAAAGTCAGTATAGTTACTGTTTATCAAGTGTAATGATGTAAAGTCAGTATAGTTACTGTTTATCAAGTGTAATGATGTAAGACATTGTATGTTAGTGGATACTTATTTCAGATTAAGAGGGAGGAATTCATCAACAACAAAATTGGTTATTTATCACATCGAATCTGTTGTTACTTTTTATTTTTTGTCAAATGCTTTTAAAAAGTTAGGGGAACGTTGAAATATGGTCTTAAAAAGTTAGGGGAACGTTGACATGTGGTCTTAAAAAGTTAGGGGAACGTTGAAATATGGTCAATCGGGAATTCAGATATAATATTAATATAAGCAAAAACAAGTCAACAAAATTCTGAGCTTTCGGCTATACAATTCATGGATAAAGTATCTTAGCAACTGAAGAATGAAACACAATAACCCCTACGCAAGTAGACACCTGCAATTCAATCTATGTTAACATATCATATATTATACAGATATATGAAGTATATAGTAAACAAGCACCGACAGTTTCACAGACTTGGACAGGCTGCTTATACCAGGTTACACCCTGACAGTTTCACAGACTTGGACAGGATGCTTATACCAGGTTACACCCTGACAGTTTCACAGACTTGGACAGGATGCTTATACCAGGTTACACCCTGACAGTTTCACAGACTTGGACAAGCTGCTTATACCAGGTTACACCCTGACAGTTTCACAGACTTGGACAGGATGCTTATACCAGGTTACACCCTGACAGTTTCACAGACTTGGACAAGCTGCTTATACCAGGTTACACCCTGACAGTTTCACAGACTTGGACAAGCTGCTTATACCAGGTTACACCCTGACAGTTTCACAGACTTGGACAAGCTGCTTATACCAGGTTACACCCTGACATTTTCACAGACTTGGACAGGATGCTTATACCAGGTTACACCCTGACATTTTCACAGACTTGGACAAGCTGCTTATACCAGGTTACACCCTGACAGTTTCACAGACTTGGACAGGATGCTTATACCAGGTTACACCCTGACAGTTTCACAGACTTGGACAGGATGCTTATACCAGGTTACACCCTGACATTTTCACAGACTTGGACAAGCTGCTTTTACCAGGTTACACCCTGACAGTTTCACAGACTTGGACAGGATGCTTATACCAGGTTACACCCTGACAGTTTCACAGACTTGGACAAGCTGCTTATACCAGGTTACACCCTGACATTTTCACAGACTTGGACAGGATGCTTATACCAGGTTACACCCTGACAGTTTCACAGACTTGGACAGGATGCTTATACCAGGTTACACCCTGACAGTTTCACAGACTTGGACAGGATGCTTATACCAGGTTACACCCTGACAGTTTCACAGACTTGGACAGGATGCTTATACCAGGTTACACCCTGACAGTTTCACAGACTTGGACAGGATGCTTATACCAGGTTACACCCTGACAGTTTCACAGACTTGGACAGGATGCTTATACCAGGTTACACCCTGACAGTTTCACAGACTTGGACAGGATGCTTATACCAGGTTACACACTATTTCTGAACACTGTAGGACTCAATCATATACTAATTAGTATTGACATGTATGTATATAGGATTCAACGAAAGCTAATGAAATATTAAAAGTATACTGCTACATTTATTAATAAATTTGTGACTAGCAAAATGTTGCAAAATGAAAAATACACATGCTGCAATGTTAAAAATATATATTACATATTTACATGATATATTTGAAGATATCAACTGTTTTCACAAGGCACAGCATTCAAATTACAAATTTCTAAGACTTATATTGGAATGATAAGAATATATTTATATGACTACACAGATACAGAACAGAGGTTAGACTATACATTATTGTGAGTGTTCAGCACATAGAGCAAGGATAGTCAGGTAAGATCAACGGCAGACTTGTGTGGCAGCAGGACACACACACAGGGAACTGTATCTTGAAAACGGAAAAAAACATATACATTTTTTTTTTTCGTTTTCAATGATACAGTTACCTGTCGACACAAATAACTCGAGGGTAGACATAAGTACATACATACATCATACATACAGTATATTCAGTGTAATGTGTGAACATATTTATGGTGGAAAAATCATCTTAAAGTATGGTTTTGACATCAAGGTTTTGCTTACTTCTATCACATCAGGACTTGGAAAACAAAGACAACACAGTTTTATATCATACCCAACTTGTTTAGGCATTAATTCATACAAGATTACTGAAATGTCAGTACTTAAGTTACCTCCCTTTTAATCCTTATATTCTTTAATACAACATGAACAATGTGCAGAAGTATTAAGTCTCACAGTGTTATTTTAATACTCACATGTACACACTTTGCAAGGACTTATTTCTGATATTTATTATGAGTCCGATGGTTAGTTATATAACAACAAGAAGGCCCTGAGGGCCTTAGGGTGCACACCTGTCATAGTGTGCACCGTGATCTAAGAAATCATTTACAACTTCTCAGAATAAAAAAATGCAGCCACTATTGAAAGAATGCCAAGTAAAAAAGACCAAGAATGAAATTAGTAAATTGATTAATAAAATTTGTTCCCAAACTCATTAATAAATGGTCATGAATATAATGATACTGTAAAGAAAACTGATAAGAAAATAGTCATTTAAATTCCCTCAGATATGAAATGCCAAAGAACTTTCATAGTTGTTGTTAGAAAATCACAGAAGCAGGAACTGATTCTATACAAATACTGCACACATGTACAAGGGACGTTTCATAAGTTCCAGGAAAAATGCTCTATAATGTACACACATCATGCCAAAATACATGTAGAAGTCTGGTCCCACACCAAGAATGCAGTGTATAAATATAACACTATATCCATAAAAACCCTGATTAAAAACATTACCCTTACTTATACAATCAGCACATAATAGTCATCTTGTTAACACAAAACCTCCCAATTACAAGCATACTTAATTTTAAGGTTTTAACATTTTTCATTATGGCCATCGAGAGAAAGCTCACATTATCAGTTCAGATATTTCATTGTATTTACCTAAAATTGTCTATAATCTTCCTAGCATTAGGCCATGCCAAATGATTTATGTTTAGCGTCGTCGTGCGCCTAGGTTTTGAAGTCGATTTTCGAAATAAAAAGCATTTGAAGAACAATATATTTTCTCAGACTTTAATGCTCTAGAGGCATTTTTCTCTCTTAAAGTTGTGTTTCATTTGAATTATCAAACCGACGCCCACAGCAATGTTACAAAATACCCTTTTGGGTATTGCCGCTCGGATGTCTTAATGTTACTGCACGGTTCCATTTTTGTGAATATGTAGCTCGGTTTCAGAAAACCAGACCTGACGCTAAACATAAAAGCGATATGGTATGGCCTTAGCGTACGAATCATATATTATATGATATATTTTATAATGTAACATAGTCTACTGAATCTATATATGCTCTCTAAGGTAAGTTCATGGTTAAAATATCCCTGATACACATACAGTATAATAATAGTAACATATATTTGTAGATATACATTAATTCATTTTCTAACTACTAGTCGGGACTTAATACCTACACAGACATATCTAATACATCTGAAACCAAATGAACACGCTATATACAAACAACCCTTTTTCAAGATTCACCAGGATCTAAGGCATCTTATGTTAACCTATTTCCAAGATTCACCAGGTGTAGGCATCTTATGTAACAGTCACCTGCTGGTAGCAGTCATATTTGATATATTCCCATGACAAGTCCACTTTTCTCGTAGGTTAGGCTATGCTAGTTCAATGTATCAATGAAATTATCTTATTTATTTGTGATTGAATTATGTCTGACTAAAAATGGGAAATACAAAATTTTTTATATGAGGGTTTGTACATTGAGTACTGATGTAATGAATTCAATAATCCATCGTCTTCTAACATCTGGTATTCATCGAGTTTTCTAGGCCTGTATCATATCAAGGCCTATTTGTTTCTTTCACATTCAGTAATTGCTTGTTAATGATATAATGAACAGAACACAGGAAAATGTGCACAATGAACATAGCAATATATCACAAGTTGAAGAAAATACAAAGTACCAAAATACCTGCCTAAGTCCCTTCTCAAAAACTCAGAGGCCAGAATATTCGGAGCAGAATGTAAATGCATGTATGATTTTGCACCTATTTGCTTGCATAAAACACATAGATATATGAGCAACAAAATGAACCTGCATGGATCAGTCGATCTTATATATACTGTACTCATATACCAAAATAATGCAACAATAAACAATCAAAGAAAAATTAAAACTAAAATTCTCTATCCAGTATATTAAAACAATAAATTTAACCTCACCTTGATTACATTGTACTGTTTCCTTGTTAATTGAATCAGTCAATATATCTTTATCCAGCTAAAGACTGACTGACTTGCATGTTCTAAATAGATCTACAGAAGTTGTTGAACCAAATAAAATATATACAAATAGCAACGTTTTTCACACTTATTGAAGGAAACAATATAAATAGCAAGCATGTATCATTGGGTAAGTCATGTCTACTTGTGAAGACACATACCAAGCATATATAGTTATCAGACTCAAACGAAGATTATATCACAAAACATAAGCTATTTCCAGAATTAAAGACAACAAAACCAAATAATAAGAATAAAAAAAATCCCAGAAAAGATAAACAGAGCCCACCTTGCAAGCAGACATATAATATACTTCTAATGGCCACAGCAAACGTTCCACTGAATAAATCTAGACTAAGTTAAGAGGACACACCAGAAACAATACCAGTAGATTAGGTGTATGTCATACAATAAGAACAATACCAGTACAAATTATACTTGTTAATATAAATGTACTTGAGCCAGTCTCCAGGAAAACCTGCTATTTATAATTATATAATGTCAAAATAGCAGGTTTTCCTGGAGAACGGCTCACTTATATAAACAAAATATGCTTATGCTAACCAAATACACTTATGCCAACAAAATATGCTTATGACAACAAAATATGCTTATGCTAACAATTTCTACTTTAGCTAACAAAATATACTTATGTTAACAAAATATAATTATGCTAACAAAATATAAGCACATGGTTGCTGGAGAGTATGTCATAATATTTACATTGTAAGTGAATAAAATTGGCCTTACACAAAACGCCGACACTAATTTAACAGTGTTTTACATTCTAGATATAAATGCCTTCATCAAGTAACTCCTTGACTGTCTTATATGGCTACAAACTATAAGAAGGGGATGATTTTGATACAAACTAGAAATGTGTCCACAGGACACAGGTGCCACCACGAAGCACTGTTATCAGACCCCAAGTACAAAGCTACACAAATGGAATAGTTTGAAATGTAGTCTTTGATTGGTCAAATGCTACAATGACATTTGAGCTATGATCTCCAAGGTTAGAATGTGAATGTTATCAAGTAATTTTAAAATCTAACAAGAGGGTCCAAAGGGCCCTGGGTCGCTCACCTGTTTGGCCTAGTGACCTAGATTTTGGCCCAAATGACACAGTATCTAACTTGACCTAGATTTTATAGAGATAAACATTGTGACCAAGTTTCATAAAGATAGAGTCAAAATTGTGACCTCTAGTGTGTTCACAAGATTTTTCAATGATTTGGCCTCGAGACCTAGTTTTTGACCCCAGATGACCCAATATCGAACTTGACCTAAATTTTATAATGATGATCATTGTGATCAAGTTTCATAAAGATAAGGTCAAAATTGTGACCTCTAGTGTGTTCACAAGCTTTTTCAATGATTTAGCCTCGTGACCTAGTTTTTGACTCCGGATGACCCAATATCGAACTTGACCATAATTTTATAGTGATGATCAGTGTGATCAAGTTTCATAAAGATTAGGCTCAAATTGTGACCTCTAGTGTGTTCACAAGCTTTTTCAATGATTTGGCCTTCAAAGGCTTGTGACCTAGTTTTTGACCCCGGATGACCCAATATCGAACTTGACCTAGATTTTATAGAGATGATCATTGTGATCAATTTTCATAAAGATCAGTCTCAAATTGTGACCTCTAGTGTGTTCACAAGCTTTTTCAATGATTTGGCCTTGTGACCTAGTTTTTGACCCCAGATGACCCAATATCGAACTTGACCTAGATTTTATAGAGATGATCATTGTGATCAATTTTCATAAAGATTAGTCACAAATTGTGACCTCTAGTGTGTTCACAAGCTTTTTCAATGATTTGGCCTTCAAAGGCTTGTGACCTAGTTTTTGACCCCGGATGACCCAATATCGAACTTGACGTAGATTTTAAAGAGATGTTGTGATCAATTTTCATAAAGATTAGTCTCAAATTGTGACCTCTAGTGTGTTCACAAGCTTTTTCAATGATTTGGCCTTGTGACCTAGTTTTTGACCCCAGATGACCCAATATCGAACTTGACCTAGATTTTATAGAGATGATCATTGTGATCAATTTTCATAAAGATTAGGCTCAAATTGTGACCTCTAATGTGTTCACAAAGTTTTCCTTTGATTTGACCTAGTGACCTAGTTTTTGACCCCAGATGACCCAATATCGAACTTGACCTAGATTTTATGGAGATGATCATTGTGATCAAGTTTCATAATGATCAGGCTCAAATTGTGACCTCTAATGTGTTCACAAGGTTTTCCTTTGATTTGACCTAGTGACCTTGTTTTTGACCCCAGATGACCCAATATCGAACTTGACCTAGATTTTATGGAGATGATCATTGTGATCAAGTTTCATAATGATCAGGCTCAAATTGTGACCTCTAATGTGTTCACAAGGTTTTTCAATGATTTGGCCTAGTGACCTAGTTTTTGACCCCAGATGACCCAATATCGAACTTGACCTAGATTTTACAGAGATGATCATTGTGATCAAGTTTCATAAAGATTAGGCTCAAATTGTGACCTCTAATGTGTTCACAAGGTTTTCCTTTGATTTGACCTAGTGACCTAGTTTTTGACCCCAGATGACCCAATATCAAACTTGACCTAGATTTTATGGAGATGATCATTGTGATCAAGTTTCATAATGATCAGGCTCAAATTGTGACCTCTAATGTGTTCACAAGGTTTTCCTTTGATTTGACCTAGTGAACTAGTTTTTGACCCCAGATGACCCAATATCAAACTTGACCTAGATTTTATGGAGATGATCATTGTGATCAAGTTTCATAATGATCAGGCTCAAATTGCGACCTCTAATGTGTTCACAAGGTTTTCCTTTGATTTGACCTAGTGACCTAGTTTTTGACCCCAGATGACCCAATATCGAACTTGACCTAGATTTTACAGAGATGATCATTGTGATCAAGTTTCATAAAGATTAGGCTCAAATTGTGACCTCTAATGTGTTCACAAGGTTTTCCTTTGATTTGACCTAGTGACCTAGTTTTTGACCCCAGATGACCCAATATCGAACTTGACCTAAATTTTATGGAGATGATCATTGTGATCAAGTTTCATAATGATCAGGCTCAAATTGTGACCTCTAATGTGTTCACAAGGTTTTCCTTTGATTTGACCTAGTGACCTAGTTTTTGACCCCAGATGACCCAATATCGAACTTGACCTAGATTTTATGGAGATGATCATTGTGATCAAGTTTCATAATGATCAGGCTCAAATTGTGACCTCTAATGTGTTCACAAGGTTTTCCTTTGATTTGACCTAGTGACCTAGTTTTTGACCCCAGATGACCCAATATTGAACTTGACCTAGATTTTATGGAGATGATCATTGTGATCAAGTTTCATAATGATCAGGCTCAAATTGTGACCTCTAATGTGTTCACAAGGTTTTCCTTTGATTTGACCTAGTGACCTAGTTTTTGACCCCAGATGACCCAATATCGAACTTGACCTAGATTTTATAGAGATGATCATTGTGATCAAGTTTCATAATGATCAGGCTAAATTTGTGACCTCTAGTGTGTTCACAAGCAATTGTGAACGGACGACGGACGGACGACGGACGGACGGACGGACGACGGACGAAGAGCGATCACAAAAGCTCACCTTGTCACTTTGTGACAGGTGAGCTAATAAAAAATAACTGACGGACAGGGTGAAAATTTTAAATTATAATTTTGTATGCCCTTCCACCATTCCATGGTGGGGCATAATAACATCTTGTTTATAAAACCTTTATGTAAGTATTGGTACTACGAAGCTTTACCTGTATATCACAGTGCAACATATTGAGCAGGGATCAAAATGAACGACAGCTGGATTGATATTATTCTCATCATAAGTTTATAGATGTCATTTTACAGTTGAATTGAGCATTATCAAACATCATCCATCCATTACATTTCATCTTAATTTGTAAACTTTGTGCTCAGGTGAGCTAAAAACCATTTTGTCATTCACAAATTGTATACGTCTTATGTTGATAAAAAAGCCCATATATAATACAGGAGATATATTACAAACATGTTATAAATATCAAATTTGTGGAAGGCTTATAAATACAGCAATATACAATATAAGGGGTGTCCAAGAATTACATAGACTTTTGTCATAACTATTTTATTTAGGCATGCATGTTCACCAAATTTGCCGTAGGAAGACTTCAACCCTTTTCAAATCATTATGAAACAGTGGAATAGGTTTATGAAATTATTGATTGGCCTCTGTATACACATACACAAAACAAACGTAAATAAAGTTGTGGAGAGGATAACTATTAAAAGCAGTTTAGATAAACGTTAAACTTGTAATAAACCTTCAATAGATGTGTTGGTGTGTCCCGCATACCATACCTCTATCAATCACAAGAGCTTGCAGAATTCAATCCAAATAAGATACCGCTTTGTAATTTCACATATATATCAAATAAAGTATATTTGTTTGTATGATGACTAGTATGAAAGTAATGACAAGTCTATGTAATTCTGGGACACCCCTGGTATATACAGTAATAACTCTGTAATCCTTGCTACTAAAACCATCGCACACTATCAACACTTGAGTATGATTTCTAACACATGTTAATCTTTACTTTGTGTCATGCACTATCTTCCCCGACAACATATTATACATACATAAAACTTCTCGATAAAAGTTGTACTATACATGACTACATTGTGGCAGATTGAACTGTTACTATCAACATGATCTTGTGAGAGATATACACAAATATATTCTTTACCAAAATACTGTGTTATGTAATAGCATTATTACAGCATATTAAAGCGATCTTATCTGCATTCAAAACAAAATGTTGCCAAGACTTCTTGGGTTTTATACTATGCTGACACATTCATTTAGCATACTCTTTATTCCACATAGACTTTCAGCACAGCCATTCTGATATAGTATCCAGATTAGGAAAGGTTTCTCGATGAAATATGGTGAGTGCTAATTTGGAATGTTTAAAGAAGAACACTAGCACCCTAGGCTTTTTGTCATCAATGGTCAAGCATGTTTTATCATGGTCAAGAATCTTTTATCACAATATCAATTCTCTATATACATTCCTCGATCACTTCACTAAGCTTTTCATTGAGCTCAATATCTTAATGTTAAGCTTAATACAAAGCATAAAATCAAGCTCATATCACAGCTGAACATAGAGCTGACATCACAAAGCTTTCAGTCTAGCTAACAATTTTTCAGCGTCAGTTTCATCGTCAGTTTTTGGAGCAGGAGAATTAGTTAGTGTATCATCAAAGACGATCTCTCGTGTGACAGTGTTATCTAGATGTGAGAGGTTTGTTCTAGATCGGGATCGTGAAAGCTGGGCTCTTCTCTCCGCTGAAATATAAACATATAAATCATTAGTCAAAGTCAAATATATAACGTCTCATCAAAACAGCATGCACAGTGTACATGATGATCAGGGGTGATAACCCACACATACATTTCAAAATGGGAAACATTTTTGCATTATGATAAACCTTACTATTATCATTAAGGTATTTTATCTAAGATAACAATCAAACTTTATAGTTACAGTCAAAGGGAAGTAAGCAGATGAATGAATCAACAAGTATGAATGTAACAAACTATAGATCTACCTAAAAACATCAAAATTAGGGTTGTATCATATTCACACTCCAAGGGGAGCAACTCCCATTAAATAATTTTGACACGGCATAGTTCCTTCCCTTGGATTGTATTCATTGTTCAGTTTCTTTTTTTTAGAAATACAAAAATATATTTACACCAAGAGTCATCCAAATGTTGTAAAACATGCATGCCAAATGGCAGTCAAATAAGGATTTATGTTAAAGATCATGGCCATCTTGACCTTTGACCTCAAAATAATAGGGTCATCAATAGATGACAAACAACCTCCATACAAAATAAGGCTAAACCAAGTTATTGATTGGAGACTATTAGGTCTACTGATCAGCCTACAGACAGACAAGTAACATACATCTTCTTCTACCACAGGGGAAACTTGGATATCCTCCACTAACATCTAGAGTTATCAATTTTACAAAAAAAAATAACAAACCTTTACACAGGGTGATAGAGAAACTAATAATCTGTCATGTAATTCATATCTAGATTCAAATTCACCTCTTCAATTACGGTACTGAATATTATTAATCAATATAAAATTAATCATACATATATTCTGAATATTACATAAACAGGGCATTCAAACATAAACAGGGAAAAAAGGCTTCTGCTTTCTGACAATATATACATATATCATTGAATCATGTGGTTAAATGACAATTAGGAGTCCTGTTTATTTTTGAATGTCCCTCGTATTGTTATAATAACATAAAACTGCAATAGGCAAATATGGTGTTAAGGCTGAAGCATAAATTGCACTGTTAACTATAATTATGTAGTACATGTATAATATTTCGATAAATAACTTTCATTATATCACATTATTTTCCGTGTATCCAGGTTAGTAAAATGTAACACATATTCTTATATGTAACACTTGTACACGTTTAAATGATGTCACTTATATCCTAAATGGCGTCATTATATCCCTAAAATGATGTTACTTTTGGCGTCGTTTATATAACGGAAACGTTGTCGTGTAATTATTGTCATTATGATATAAAGAATCAATCACAAGTTGTCAATTGATGTGTACTCATATTCAACTTGTTCAGGAAATATAATTAAGCTCGCCAAAGGCAACTGGTGATAGATCCTCTATATATCACGTAGTATACAGAACATATCAAAACAAACTACGTAATGGTTAAATATTCAACCATAAACAAGCATCCACTATAAATATACGGTCATATTTTAAATCACTTTGAGTTAAGATTAATAATATGTAACTTCAGACATACTTGCAGTCTTCCCAAAAACTGTCAGTCCATCAGTCCTGACCAATGGTTTTGGGCTCGGACAGATGTAAGCTGCTAGCCTTTCGGTCTGCTGGACGGACCAAAAAATCCTAAAAATTGACGCCATTTCATCAAAATATTAAGGGGATAAATTACCTCAGTAGGAAATTACCACTGCACCTGTCAATATCCCTGCAATTGCCATTTAATTAAGCCCTCTTGTGCATAATGATAACTGGTACCCAAGCACATGCTAGTAGCGTGCATATAGCATAGACAAACTAGGAAATTTATTGGTCATGGTTCAATGGTTAATCAATTAATGAACAATAAAAAAGTACTTGTTTTATTACGAAACCCGAGTAAGGTATCAGTAGCTTACGGGTTTTAACTACAGTAATAAATCACCAATAAGTGGACATTATCAATTGCTGCATTCATCCACAATGATTTATCAGTGATTCCTTGCAGTTTTGTCAGTCGGACATTATTTTATTTTGTGGTCACAATTTAAGGTTAGAAATAAGTAATATAAGTGGTAATTATAGCAGTATAAATCTTTTACATGAGCATTGTCTTGTCATTCATACTTTAGCTACGTAGCAATTTCAGAACAACAGTTTCGTCCCCAGATATTTTGACCAAAACATTTTCGGACTGGCAGATTTTTCCAGACCTACAGATCTCTACAGTTAGTAAAGATTCTTTATATGGTGTTTGCGTTTAGGGATGAATAAATATAACCTCAAATGATCGGTGTATTGTCTATACAAAAAACCATAAACTGTAACAATGGTCTTGGTGAGCTAATTTGAAACAATACAGTACATATATTTTGATTACATGATATACAGTTATAGTTATGTAGTGTTTCAATATGTGGTTTTATCATTATGTACCTTGATTTAACAAACTAATACTAATACTGATTTATAGAGCACCACCAGTTGTACTTAAACGTCTCATTCCAACTATAGATCGTCGTCCATAACCTAAAACATCAAGTCACGTTTTAAAGCTACCTGCTAATTAAGAGCTGGTGAAACATATCATCACTGTCATTCTCAAACCTTGTAGCTCCAACATTTCCTAAAACGTTCTTTTTTCCGTCTTTTCTGAATGTATGAAGATTTTTAGTCTGGTGCATATTTTGGACTATATCTCGTAGCTCTACGCCAATCAGAACCCATTAAAAAGCCACAAGACAACTACAATATTTCAATCACTACAAAGTTTCGTCCCACAATTTTCAATGGCTACTACCATTTTCTGAATATCGGTATGACTTACGCGTCTATGGCTTATACCATATTTTGCAGCTTCATTTGTTGGTATTTTATAAAATTTCAATTTCTAGAATATTGTTATAAAAATGTGATGGTTTTTTCTCTCTCCTGAATAGTTGGTATTTGGGAGCTACAAGGTTTAAGAACAACAGCAACAATATACAAGAATGCAAAACAATTGCAGGGTAGCCAGCCCAAAAATGCAACAAAAAATGTATTAATTACTTAATCAAAATTCATAAAATTGGGTCAAGCAAGTCAAATCTCAGTAACTTGTAGATAAAATTACACAACCTTGTAAAAAGTACCCATGTAAAACTGTGATGATGTCATATACAAATGTCAAATTCAGCCAATGGGGTATTTTGCAAGAGGTCACATTGCGTTTTCAGAGTTTGGAACTACTTTAAACATCCCCCAAGCTCAAGCTTTTGCACTACTTTTGTTTGGTCGATGAGTAACAACAACAACGAGGTTCTTTCACAATTGTCAACATACAGCATTGAAACTTAAGGTAACCATGGTCAACATATCCATGCTAGTATTGTCAGGACATGCCACGCATAAACGTTATACAAGACTTCTCAACAACAAATACATGTACTGTAAAATCATTCAATTTCAATGGGATGAAATTTCGTGGTTTTGGTAAAAATGATCATTTCGATGGGACGATAATTCTTGGATTTTGCACTGCAGGTTATAAATACAAGGGTAAAAATTATTGTTCGATGGGGTTCGATTTCAAGGTTAAAGGTGAACCACGAAATCCACGAAATTTAATCCCCCACAAAAATTAATGATTTTACAGTTACTGTATGTTTTATGTAACCCCTAAATGTGCAGTAAAATCAGAACAGAACATTTATAGGCGTTCCAATAAACAACAAGGAAACATTAAAAACTTTCAAAAGTTACCGTACACCAATCATTACTAGAGCTGTTGCCATTCCGCAAACTAATATACCCCCTACGGGCAAAGGGCCATAACTCTCGCAAAAATCATCACAGGGCAAATGATTCCTTCAAGCACATCTATGCATTGAGGTTGATAATGTGTGAAAGTTTTAAGGAAATTCTGCAAGAATTTTAGGAGGAATCGCGTCCACAAGGATCCTTCTACGGACAGACAAACGGACGGACGGATGGGCTGAAAACAGTATACAGTGGAACTCACTTATAGCGAACTCGCTTATAACGAAAACTCGGTTATAGCGTAAGGAAAAAAAATCCCCGACTTCGTCCCTTCTTTATTTCAATGTAATACCACTTGCTTATAACGTAATCGGATATAATGAAAAATCGGTTACAACGTAATGATTTTTAGGTCCCAATGTAACATTTTGTGTGCAATACTGCTCGCTTATAACAAAGGCGATAATTGCGTGAAAACAATCTTAAGAGGTGTTATAAGTAGTTGCGCCTCGGGCATTTATCAGTGCAAATTAACTGACATATTACCAATAATTATATAATTATACACCTAAACTTCGTTGACTTAACAAGATTATTAACTTTTGTAAATGGTTTATTTCGAAAAACTGTACTTAAACTATAAAACGAAATATTAGAAAACGAAATATTAGGATGAAATACGTGGGGCCATCATCAACCAAGTCGCAATCGCCATCGTTACCACTACATGTAAATTGTAATAATGGTTTAACGGCTAGTGCTTAGAACTTGCTAATTAATGGCCTTATAATATAAGAATATCCTGTCAAACTGCTCAGACAATGCCTTACTTCGCACAGAATAAGGATTGATATATTCCAAGTAAGATATAGAATAGAACTCATTCATTACAATTTTTTATCAGTTAATAGTATCAAATAATTGATGGGCATCGTCTATGCTGTATCTTTAAACATTCCGAAGCAGTCTGTACATGCTGTACTTATAAATGACAAACACAATGATTTTAATATACCATGCATAAAGAAATACGTTATATCCAATCTCACATAACGAAATTTCGTTGTACTGATAAAGCGAATATCGGATATAGCGAAAGGAATTGCTAGGTCCCCAGGATTTCGTTATAACCGAGTTCCACTGTACCCCCTTACAATATAACTTAGCTTCAATGCAATACCGTTGGTAGTATATGAGATATGGTTTGTATGTAACTGGCATGCAAAATGTCAACCAAGAAAAGTCCAAGTAAGAACGATTATAGTACGAAAAATATTGATTTTGGTGAAAAAAATGAAAATTCAGATTTTTTGTTGTTTTCTTGAAAAGTGATGTCCCAAAAGGGCCGTGGCCACTTAAATAGCACCGTGACATACCTTTTTCATTTCAAATATTTATTCAGCATATATCAAACTATAATTGTGCCTTTTTTTATACAATCATCAGAAAAAACTTGCTATATGAAACGTCCTTAAAAAGGGGCATAACTCCAATACAAATCATGTACTTGGCTAGTAATGTTGAGTAATAATGGTTAAACAAATGATGTACCTTATAATATTATGTATATGTGTAATTATTTAAACATCGTGGTCAAGGATAACCCATAAAAGTGCAAGCACTTATTTCCAATCCTGGCAAATATAATCTCAACGCTAATTCTTTCCTTCATGCGCATCTAATGAAAAGTTTTAAAGAAATGTTTCAAAACTGTAGCAGTTGGGTTAACAAGAATTTGTCAATGCAGACAGACAAGCTATACCCCCCCCCCCCCTTACAACTTCTGTAGTAAATCTCTGAATTAAAAAGGGCCATAACTCCAATTACAATCAGCATGGAGTTATTGCATTTGGAAAGTGTTTCATGCAAACGAATGAGTGAGCATAATAGCTCTCCATATTCTTTGAATATTCAAGCTAAAAACAAATATCAAAATAATTTCATGAATATTCAAACAACCAGTACAAAATGCAAGACGATAAAAATGCACACATCTACTACAAACTGAAAATATGCAACTACTTGACAATCTCTGCCGCACTGAAACAGGATCAAACATGTACTAAATAATAGTAAAAATAGAAATAAAAGTTCTGAAAAACACTAGAAACCTACAACACAAGACAAATATAAAACAAGCGATGTTTGTAATACTTATATTCCCCATGGTGAAGGTCAACCTACATACCTCAAAATAGGGGTTTCAACTACACCATCCCACAAAGTTTGAATATCCTAGACTCAACCAGTGTTGAGTGATCTCCATGGCTCAGTGCAAAACTATGGTAACTACATAAATTTATAGAGGCATGGACTATAGTTTTTCACTAAGCCCTCAATTTGGTCTATTTATTCATATAAAAGGTCCCAGCAAGTTCTACTTTCGACCAACTGCCTTATAAAACAATAGGGGTCATCTATGTTGGTTCTTGAATACATTAATGACTTATAATGATCTACATTTAACAAGAATAATATTCATGATGATAATTGTAAAATTTTAAAACGGTTTTGTTTGACAAGGTTTTAAGATATTCTTACTGTTGGGAAAAGGGTGTACAAATAGTATACCTCCTAAGTAAATGAACATGACTGTAATTGTGGATGTTACTAAAAGATATGTTAAGTTTATTTTTCACTGTACATGTTATGTTATTTGCATTTTTTAACATTTTTCAGGCCAGGTATTTAGCCATCATTCACAAGCCTGAACTTCCTGATTTACGAGCCTAACCTTCTACTTATCAATAAAGACAAAAAAAGAAATTTCAGGATTCAAAAACCTGAAATCAGGCAAAAGCTGGAAAAATACTATGCCTGATTTTTTTTTTATTACTCGAAATGAATGATGCAAGAAAACTTGTACAACATGATGTTTAATGTGTTCATACATTTTAAAAAATATCCATGGATCCAAGGGTGAAGGGCTATAGAGTTATTTAACAAAATCAGTTGATTCACCGACTAACCTACTAAGCAATTAAACCTTTCATCACTGACGGAAGGTTAAAAAGTAAAACAACATTCACAAATGATATAGCAATAGTGAAAGCATGAAAAAAAGTGACATAAATGAGATTGCAATAATGCAAGCATAAAATAAAAATGTGACATGACGGCATATATAGGATAAAAATGATAACACATGACAAGAGCTACATGCAGGATGTATGATAATGCACGATATCACCAGGAAGGCATTCCAGTATTCACCTTCACTCGTGGACTCATGTTACCTTCGTTATTCTCATCATTCTCGCTACGTTTCCAGACTCGTGATCTCGACATGTTGGTTAATCTAGCTGCTTGTATAATACCATAAACACATCAATAATGTATACAGTGTGTGTGACCATATATAGGTGTAAGGTAATGAAAGATGAACATCAATATATGACACAAACATACATCAAACGCTGATAACAGAAAAATATGGATTCCCCACATCTAAAGAATGCATCTTCACACACATTAAAGAATGCATCTTCACACACATTAAGCAATTGCCTCCGGGAGTCCCCCAGATACCCAAACAATAGTACAGTACGTGCCCCCCCCCCCCCGGTCAGAAAATCGTTGATTCGGGCCTGTAGATTTCTTGCCAGTGCTGACAAAACATGAAATATTGCTTATAGCAAATGAATAGACAGTATGCTATGGTTAAAAAACTAAAAGTGTACAGTAAAGTCATTTAATTTTGATGGGAAAAAACATTTCGATGGGATTTTAATTTGTGAATTTTCAAAATTATTGTTGATGGGAGTTAATTTTGTGGTTAAGGTGAACCACGAAATCCACATTTCATCCCATCCAAATTAAATGATTTTACAGTATTATCTAAAAAATAAGTAAGGATGTAATATTAACCTCCAGCAGCCCGGGGTGTCCGTCTTTTACCATCTCTCTTCTCACGACCGACATTAAACGCTGAACCAGTCTTCAATGCTTCCAACAAGTTATCCATTACACCTTCTTGGTTCTCATCTAAAAATAGAAACATCATCAGTCAGTTCTACATACAAATAGAAACATCATCAGTCAGTTCTACATACAAATCGGTCACCCGTTTTACCGGAATCCACGTAAATTACCGGAATAGACCGGAATCCAGATAAATTACCGGAATAGGCCTATATTTCGTTAATAAACAGTAGTTTTGCATAGTTTTTGGTTTAAATCAATCTTATTTAACATAAGCAACGTATATGCAAAAATAAAATAAAATATGTTATGAAAAAAAAAAGTTATTGAAATTTTAAAATTGGCCGGCGTCCGTTCGTCATTACGCTATCTATGCAGAATTTACTTGACCGAAATAGACATGTATCTCGTTAATAAAACATAATTTTGTTAAGTTTCTGGTATAATTCAATCATGGATACGAAAAATAAGTTGTTTCTTAAAAAGAAATTAAAATATTTCAATGAAAACTGATTTTACATGAGTTTTAAAAACGGGCATTTCTCGCTCTAACCGCGCGTATTGACAGAGAACTAAATTAACCGGAATCCACTTACTATAACCGGAATAGGCCTGTATTTCGTTAATTAACAGTAGAATTGTATTATTTTTGGTTTCAATCAATCATATATACCATAAGTAAATCATATTCAAAAGGAAAATTTAATATGTTGTGTAAAAGTGATATAATACGAGTTTTAAAATCGGTCGTTTTCTGCTTTCAACGCGCAATTTGAATGAGAATTAACATAACCGGAATCCACTTTCTATAACCGGAATAGACATATATTTCGTTTATGAACAGCAGAAATGTATTGTTTTTTATCTAAATCAATCATATATACCATAAGTAATTCATATTCAAAAGGAAAATTTAATATGTTGTGTAAAAGTGATATAATACGAGTTTTAAAATCGGTCGTTTTCTGCTTTCAACGCGCAATTTGAATGAGAATTAACATAACCGGAATCCACTTTCTATAACCGGAATAGACATATATTTCGTTTATGAACAGCAGAAATGTATTGTTTTTTATCTAAATCAATCATATATACCATAAGTAATTCATATTCAAAAGGAAAATTTAATATGTTGCGTAAAAGTGATATAATACGAGTTTTAAAATCGTTCGTTTTCTGCTTTGAACGGGTGATTTGAATGAGACTTAACATAACCGGAATCCACTTACTATAACCATATGTATTGTAAGTAAACTATTTCCTAAAGGAAATATAAATATGTTGTGAAAAAAGGATTTTATATGCAAAAAATTGCCATTTCGGGTAGCGCATTACATTTTGATCCAACCGGGATAGGATCGTATTTGTTTTAAAGTCAATATTTTGTATCTTATACATTATTATTGAATTACACGTATCAAAGGCAAGTCATTTCCGAAAGGAAACAGTAATATCTTGAGAGAAAAAGAGTTTATATGCGAAAAAATGGCAATTTCGGGTAGTGCATTACAATTTGATCAAACGTGCGGACATAGGCTCGTATTTTCAAATTTTGTTGTTAAATAAATCTTTTGTATGTTAATAATTTATAAGCATTCAATCAAATGTATCATAGATAAGCTATTTCTAAACGGAAACTAAAAGAATTTAGAAGCGAATGAAAATATGCCTCCGGTGGATCAAAAAAGTATTGCACCCCGCGATTTCAATAACCTTGAAATACGAACATCATACGGCATTTAAATCCAACATTGAATAGGTCACTAATATTTCAACACTGATATCGTAACACTGGACAAACTTCAACAGTACGCACGTGCCACAGCAGTCCTTGTTACTAAATGTTTCACAGCGGTTCCAAAATTTTCTCGGGTGTCACAATGAAGGTGTGGTCGACCGTCAATCATGTGTGTTGGGAGAATATCTTGCAGTACGGGAACAACTATTAGGCCATGCTTATTTCATTTCTTGGTGATCAAAATTTCTTTGAGAGAAAAATGTCTACTTGTCGCCCGAAAACTTTTTTATGCAACAATAAACCAACCTCGATCTTTATTTGTATACATCTACGGAATGTACGAGCGAAATGGTGAACTATTTATATTGTTAAAATGCGTGATCTTGTTGAAGATATGCAGTTGTAGAAATAACCAATCTATTTAACACCTTGTCCTTACTGTGTTTTCCGATCTAAGAGACGCGCGGCATCACTTTGTAACTTTAGATGTCGCCGACGCTGGGTACATCACAGAATGTTGTCGGCTAAATATCAGACGTTGCCGACTTAAGTCGGTGGATTAAAGGAAACTGTGTGAGAAAACCACAGGTAACTGTATCATTGCCATTTGATATTGAGTAAAATTAAAAAAATAACTTCCTAAATTTTATATTTTCTATATGACTCCGTAGCTCAGTGGTTATTGCGAGACACTCGTATGTATAAAATTTAATGTTTTTTAAACCACAGCATTACATTCTAGATGATTAATAAGTATACTGTATTGTATTACTGTATTGTACATTAGGGAAAATAAAATGCACACTAGTGACCGGTTCGTCGATTCCCCTGCATATAGACCTTGTACAAAAAAAAAATGTTTCCAAAAAAAGTAAGTATTTTTATCAGTGAAACAGTTACCTGTGTGAAAAATATACATCAAAGGTAACGCAGCCGAACTTTGACACATGAAAATAGAAACATATTGCGACATCGCTCATTTTATAGACCTCGTGATGCTTAAGACGTATATTTAATCTTTGTTAGTGGAATAACTCATGGCAGTTCATTAACAGATTATAAATCATATTGTATCATAATGGATTACTAATACTATTTGAAGGTAATTGTTACGTGTCTTCGCAATACATATTAATTACGTCTATATCATTTGTGTCATTTGTGATTAACATAAGGACTCCCTGATAAAGGATTCAGCGACAGAGTCTGTGAATGCATTGACAAAGTGATAGAAAATACTTACGTAGGTAACAGTGGCCTGTTCTATGATAATATTCAGAATCCTTGATATATGTCAGTAATTTTATTCATTAATTGATTTTTGCTGTTCAAAAACGATCATTAGGTTTAATTTTATCCAACAGTTGCACAATGATTAGTCAAGCCTGGGGCTACAAGTATACAATCGACACACAAGATGTCATACAGAATATCCAATAAACAGGTCACTTATCAGTATGCTAGATGTCAAGAAATCTAGTTATAGCCCCAACTCTTCATTCTCATGAATCAGTGTATAGTCAAGTCTCTGTATTACGGATGAAAAACACGCTGGTCGAACGAGAATGAAACTCTTTACACAAAATCTGTGTTTTAAGAAATATTTTAAATTTCCATTTGGAAATAAGTTATTTATCGCTTATATGATCAAATAACAGCAGAAACTAAACAAAATTACCGTAAAAAACGAGATTCGGGTCTATTCCGGTTACGTTATTTCTCATTCAGTACGCGCGTTTAAAGCGAGAAATGGACGATTTTAAAAATTTCACAAAATCTTGTTTTACTAAAATATTATGATTTCCTTTTGGAAATAACTTATTAATAGTATATATGAACGAATTATTGCAGAAACTAAGCAAAACTACCATTTTATAGCGAGATACGAGCCTATTTCGGTTACGTCAATGCGGGAAAATTAGCGATTTTAAAACTTGTATAAAATCATTAATCACCAAAATATTTTAATTTCCTTTTGGAAACAATATAATAATAGTATATATTATTGAATTATATCAGAAATTAAACACAATTACCAATAAATAACGTGATACAAGCCTATTCCGGTTATTTTAATTCTCATTCAATATGCGCGGTCAATGCGGGAAATGAGCGATTTTAAAACTTGTATAAAATCATTATTCAACACAATATTTTAATTTCCTTTTGGAAACAATATTATAATAGTATATTTTAATGAATTGTAGAAGAAATTAAACACAATTACCATTAAATAACGAGAAACGAGTCTATTCCGGACACGCTAATTCTGATCCAATATGGTAATGACATCGTAAAATGAACAAATTTTGAATCTCGAATAAAACTTTTTTTCGTGAACATATTTTATTTTAGTTTTGCATATATGTTGCTTATGTTAAATAAGATTGATTTAAACCAAAAACTATGTAAAACTACTGTTTATTAACAAAATATAGGCCTATTCCGGTAATTTATCTGGATTCCGGTCTATTCCGGTAATTTACGTGGATTCCGGTAAAACGGGTGACCCCATACAAATAGAAACATCATCAGTCAGTTGTACTTACAAATAGAAACATCATCAGTCAGTTCTACATACAAACAAAAACATCATCAGTCAGTTCTACATACAAATAGAAACATCATCAGTCAGTTCTACATACATGCGTGTAAACTTTCTTCTATAAGCTAAAATTAAACTTCATTCATCTAACACCTGAAAAGAGCCCTAGAAAATTGGTAATGATAACTATGTATACCTGTAGTGATGTCTACGAGTGCTCGGGTACGTGCTTGTCGGGCTTGTTTCTCTCTCTCAGATTTCTCCTTAGCTTCCTTCGCACGTTTTATCTTTTCTTGTGTCTCTCGTACTTTACGGTTCTCTTGTACAGCCATCTGTCATTGTACCAAAAGTTAATATGAAATAATTTAACTCATTGTGAAATCCTTTAATTTCTATACTTAAATGTAATGACCAAGTTTTTTACCCCAGAGGACCCTGAATACTAAACTTCTGATTTTGTTGAGATGGTCATTGTGTCCAAGTTTTTTTAAAGATTAAGACAAATTGCAACTAGTGTCTTTACAAGGTTTTTCTATGGTTTGACTTAGTGACCTATTTTCTGACCCAAGATAACCCAATATCAAACTTGGCCTAAATTTTGTTGAGATGATCAAGTTGCACATCACTACTTGCTATTCGGATAGCTACTAGATTCGTCCACTATGTTACATTTTGGGTAAAGATGTGAGGCAAAGAGAAAAGGTATAGATGTATGCACTTTTATTTAAAGTTTTAGACGTAAATTTGAACTTAAACATACAAGCATATTTTAAAGCATGCACAGGTAAGCTTTCTTTCCAAAATTTAATGAGGAAGTATGCAAAAACGTCAGTTTATTGTTCCGAAAATGACAATATTTTGCATGACATCATTCATTTACCTCATTAAATGTTTTATGTAGTTAAATTAGTTTTACTTACTAAAAATCCATCTTTGAAAACTTTTATGTCGCCAAAGAATTCTTCCATGCTGTATTTGTTCACATCAAACGCATAAAATTTACCAATAGCTTTGTACTGTCCATCTAGCTGTTTGTACATGGTGTTTAAAACTTCAAACTGTTCTTGAGCTGAACCAATGAATTGGTGAAGCAATGTTAAGGTTTCAAATATATTCTGATACTGACTGTAAAGTTTATATTTGTGTTAAAAAATATTTTTGATGCATAACAATTGAAAGGGAAAGTGATTTTTCTTCTTTCACACCATTGTAGTGATGGATACCCTGAGGAATGATGTGCCAACAGTGATTTCTATAAATTGTAGAACTTACATAACAAGGGCTGTCACAATTAAAGTGTTCCACTATTCTCAGTCAAATTCTATTGATAGTGAAAGGGGCATAATTTGGTCAAAATGCTTGATAGAGTTACCTTCTCTTGTGTAATGGTTATAGTCATGATGGTGAACAAATGTGCCAAGTTTAAAACCAATATGTCAATGGACTTAGAAAATATTTGAGGCTGTATGTCAACTTTAACATCACCATTAGACCGAAGCTGATGCTCAGGTTACTGCAATAGCTCCCATATTCTTCGAATAGCGGAGCTAAAAACCTGTCGTAGTATGCACCTTTGGTAACATAAGAAATCATTTACAACGTTTAAGAATTAAGACTAGATGATGCAACATATCAAAAATATCAAAGCTCTAGGCCTTGTAGTACAAGGCAAGATTTTTAAAAATGTTTTCTCTATAAGTCTATGTAAAATGTGTGACCCCAGCATAGGGTGGCTATGAAGAGAAAGGATATATTCATGACATCAGAGAATCTATCAGCATCTCCCACTCCTTTCTTGATAGATTTCAGATCAGTTTCTAGCTGCTTTAGTTGTTTCTCCATAGCTTTAATGTTCTTCTTTATGTTCTCATCAGATACTGAATGTAACAACGTTCAAACAAACAACTTAATAAGCAAATACTGTAAAATCATTTAATTTCAAAGGGACCAAATTTCGTGGTTTTGGTAAAAAAGGAGCATTTCGATGGGACCTTAATTCATGGATTTTGCATTTCAGGTAATAAATACAAGAGCCAAAATTATTGTTTGGGATTTGATTCTTGGTTAAAGGCGAACCTCGAAATCCATCGGATTTTACCCCCCACAAAAATTAATGATTTTACAGTTGTCAAAACTAGATACATTTTTACACAAAAATGTGCTTCTGTTTAGGTTGTGTAGGCTACACAAACCCAGCATCAACAATCAACAAACTTATAATGTAAACAGCATTATGAAGCAGCACTGGTTTCATAAACACTCTAACATGGTCAATATTGCACTGGTATTGTATATAAGTGAATGCAATAGCATTGATTACTTGTAAACAATTTTTTTATCTTTATTAAAAGCTTTAACCTGAAGCCCAGAAAAATGGACTGACAGTTTAATTTGAATTCATATCAACCTTCACAGTGTAATATCAAAATACTAGGAATAGAATGTACCTTTGGATGCTTTATCTAAATGTGAAAGTTCTTCATGGAAGTTGAGATAATCTGGGTACTTGGTTTCCACAATATTAGACAGAAAATGCAGTAAGGTAGTCTTCCCATCCTGGGCTTTTGTATTACTGAGCTGAAATCAGAGAAGTCATAGGTTAGCTACTAAAATGTGGTGTTTTTGTGACTTGTGCAGACCTGTTTACCCCTGTCAAGCCTGGTCAGTAGTCTGACAGCAGTGTATCAGTAGTTTTTCACACTTGTCAGTAGTTTTTATGCGACAGAGAAAAATACCAACAACGGTGAAATATAACATCAACAAACAGTACAGGGTGTTAAAAAAGTTCGTAGACACTTGATTTTGTTCAATAAATCCAAAACCATTCAACATACAGTTTTAAAACTTGGTAGGAATGTAGAACTATACATTATCTTCATGTTATGTGAATTAAATGATATTGTGACGTCATGGCGTAATCCTTGGTAATTTTGTAAACAGCAATTAAACACAGTTTTATTGAAAGGTGGTGGTATTGAAAAATTATGAATTTCTCCACAAGGGCTTAATGTTGTTTTATACTGTGTTGCGGGTTGTTTAATAAAATAAATATCCAGCATTCTCTGTGGTTCTTGTGGTTTGATTGATAAGGGAAAGGCTAAATATAGGAAAGAGGAT
Organism: Spisula subtruncata; assembly: GCA_963678985.1. Lineage (NCBI taxonomy): Eukaryota > Metazoa > Mollusca > Bivalvia > Venerida > Mactridae > Spisula > Spisula subtruncata. Next base: position 12,561,672 of record OY787665.1, read on the forward strand.
AGCGCTTCGGAAGGTACGCACTCTGGACGTCCTAACGGGATCTGAGCAAGGGGGTATACAATAACTAACAATATTAAATATAAGCAATGTAAATATATCATAAATGTTGTAAAAACACCGACAAATGCTGGAAACGATTTAAGTCATGTTATTTAATGGATTAACCTTCACAAAGACACAGGAATGGTATTTTCACAAATACCCCACCCACCCGTATCTGACTGTGAGATAGTATAAGGAAAAACTGGGTTTTGCTCGACGATAAAAGAACTTTTTTGAAAATGATTGGACGAAAATTGTCTTTTTAGGTAAGTGTGTTAAATATTAGTTCCATGAGCTTAACAAACAAAATTTTTTAGTATGGGAATCTTCGGAAGATAACGGTCCAAAAGTGATCGACGCCAATAAAAGTTCAAAACGCTGGCTTTGGTGAGCAATTGTAATATGTGACCTCATCAAGTTCAATATCATTTCTGTTGGTCAAATCGTTACATCTGACTATAGTGAGGACTAATACTTTCGAAATACTGCTAAAACTTCCCTGACCAGAAGCGGTTACCATGGTGATATTAAAAACATGCATCTTATCCGGTACCAAAATTGGACTGATTTTGAACAGAATGTTGCCTGTTGCGTACCCCTGCCAGTACTCAGTAATGCATTTGTGATAGTGTTTACCACCTTATATCCAAAGAAGAAAGACCAGGCAACTCACTCGACCAAAATAAAATTAAAAACCTCATGAGTATAATGGACTATCACATTTGCAAAGATCGAGTACCTAAAACGGTGACGTCATTTTGACGTCTTCCACATTTTGCGTCGTCACGTGGGTCTATTAAACCCTTGCCTATCTCATACATCACATGTCAGATCGACTAAAATAAGATTAAAATAAACAAAGGAGGTCATTGTAGTTACTAATGTGTCAGAAAAATGTGAAAAGGTTATTGAAAAATCAAATGACAAATAAAATAGTAATGTCTACAAACTTTTTTAACACCCTATATAACAATATTCAGCTTTAGGGGCTTGAAATGTAAGGAGTTTATTTACAATTCAAATATCAGTCCTGAAAACACTCAGTGACCAAAAACTCGACCAGTTTGCTACTATATGATAGACACCTGTGACCGGACCTTCTCTTCTGTTGTTTACTGACAATCAACCATTCCAGCATACATGCAACAGAATTCACTAACACGAAATAGACGCCTATCGGGAGAGTATGAGACACGGTCACATTTCTCTATAGGAATCTAAGTATCTTTTTCTTTCATTTTCCAATCTACTTATTCAACATTCATTCCCACATTTCACAACTCAATCTAAACTATCAAACACAGCACAATCTAAACTATCAAACACAGCACAATCTAAACTATCAAACACAGCACAATCTAAACTATCAAACACAGCACAATCTAAACTATCAAACACAGCACAATCTAAACTATCAAACACAGCACAATCTTAACTATCAAACACAGCATAAACGTGGAGTAGTCTGACTACAATCAAGAGACACCTGATTGCTATATTATTGAATAGCTTTACTAGTTTTAGAGACATGAGCTTGCATGCAAAACTTTAACCGTTATGCTGACGCCAATCCCCATGCAAGGGTGACTGAAATAGCTAAAAATACCTGCGAAAAATGAAGATGAAAAGACATTCACGCAATACAAACCTTTGGCAAGAAGTTTATATCAAAACCTAATGATTGTTCGTTTCTCGAACCTGTATTTAAATAATTGCCCACTAAGAGTATAAGTTCTAGAATTTTCTGGAATTTGGAACTATTCTGTACTTCATCACAACACTCTCTTGTGTTCACAAGATCCTGAAATTATCAAACATGTACATATTGTTAGTTAAATATGATCCTCTAATTAACTGGACACAATCCAGTCATATAATATTGGCACTTTTAACAGGTGAACTCCTGATGCAATTTTCAAAGCTATATCTTTGATAATAAAATCCAATAATCACTCCATAGGGAGTATACATATAATGACACTAAAGTTTACAACTCATTTATTTGAAAATTTTCGCAACAGTCAAACGATTACACATAAATCACTTCTACATATTTTTTAATGATGGCGGAAAACACATAAATGATCAATTAAATAGTTGTAAACTTTTTAGTTTATATCTTCAATAGTTTAGGAGAAAAATGGACCTTAACACAGAAATTAATAAAAGCATTCTAATTACTAGGTCCAAAAATGGACCATAATTCTTGCCAGATGCAGATCTAAGTTATGGGTCTTGTATGGCATGGTCAGGCATTGATAGTGAACCAGTGGTGTAAGTTTCAAAGCAATGGCTTTGATAATTTATGAGACAAATTTATCAAAACATAACACTTAACCAAGCAAAGCAGATTCGGAAAACCAGACATGTATGATACGGAAAATGTGATCTGTCGGGCTGTATTCCACTTGTTCTAGACTTGAGGCAATACATACATCGGTATAAAATAAAACAAACTATTGAACTTCATTAAAAACCTTAACCAATGCCCCAACAAACAGACAGACTGACGGTTTAGTTTTAAAAGGATACCTTTCAGGGGCATAAAGAGTACTTACTGGTTTAATGTCACTCAAATTCTCTGCAAAGTTCATTTTAAATAACATAGCATTTAACCTAGGTACAATCTTCTTAATGGAAGCAATCTGAAAATATACAAATAAAATTCATACCAAATTTAACAAAATAAAATGTCCTTATAATCAGTAAACCAACATATCGTTCGATCTAAGCTGGTCAATTAACCACTAAAACATTAACATGATGAACTAATAAAACATAGAAGGCAGATGTCTTTTGGCTACATTTATCTTTTCGTTTCTTAATATTAGGGAGCAGTGGCCTAGAGGTAGGGCGCCTGCTTCTATCTCAAGAGGTCCTGGGTTCAAATCCTGTTTGAACCACTGCATAATTTTTTTGAGCAATAATAACCCACATGCACCACTCCACCAATGTGTAGATTGGTACCTGTGAGGACAGTGTCTATTTCTGGGCGTCGCAGATAGGTGTTGGCTGTCAAACCAAAAGGAGAGAAATAGTCTCCCCAAGGAGACTCGAACACAGGTTTCCCTGCGAAATGATGTTCATGAACACTTCATAATGAGCGGTTCATGAACAGGTCTTGATACATTCATGAACAGTTGAATAATTATTGATAAACACTTAACAGAGTTCATGAACAGTTCTTGATCCAGCCGTATAACTACCTGGTAAGCATTTAATGAACAATTATGTTACACTATTGCAACTGTTCATCAATTAATTCATGAACGATTCTTAATTCTTCTGTGTTCATGAACCATGACTCGCTGTAGACATATTGATGACATCACAGATTTTCAAAATGGCTGCCAGCATGACATGTGCTCAGATGTGTGACAAATTTTAATAATTGTTTTCATCTAAACAAACTATCTTATAACATTTGGTTATCAGTAAAAATACCTTCACTTATTAGTCAACCCACAATTGGTAATCAGTAAACTCATATTGGTAACAGAATATGTTTTAAACATGACTTACAATAACACAAAACTGTTCTGGTTCTGCTAACTGATCATATTGTTCATGTAGACTAGCTAATTGATTTAATGCATCTTGTTCTGGCATATATTTGAGCAGCTGTTCCACCATGGCCGCTGATAGATTGTCCTCGTCCATCTCTACAATACGTCGCTTTATCTCCTTGTAAGGCACCTTGATAGATCCCAGTAATATAGCTGTAACAAACAACACTTGTTTGTAAAACATTTATACAATATATTAGGACGGCAATGGATAGCAAAATTGGTATCAGGATATTTGTATCGCCATCCGAACGGATATCCGGATATTCATATCAAGTTGAATGTGGTTAGAATCAAGGAATTAACTATAATCCGATTGTAACCTAATTTTGAGACCAACATCGTCTTTGTGTACCAGACAGACTAACATTAAATACATCAATGCGAATATTCTGCTATTCTCTTGTTACATTCAATCTTATTAGTACAAATATTTAATCTGAACTCAAATCTTTAATCTTAAAACACATGTTTATTAACATTTTGTTTTTACCGCGTGTGTGTGTGTCAGACTGTTTGATATAAGGGTACGTAACTTCATTTGAATTATTCCTACTTTCATTTTGATTTTATAATCAGTAGGGTCACAGTAACCTTGACCATTGAGTACAATTTTCACAATTAGAAGTGATATCAACTCAGGCCACAACCAACCTGCATACTCAGGGTAAGGATACCACACAGTTATGTCATTATTGGTCTTCTTTGATTACTGATACATTTAACTTGATGGGACATTGACTAGTCCATGATACCAACATAAGCATACCACCAGCAGGAAGTATACATACATAGATTCTGTCCTGATTTGGGATCCAGCACTTTTAGTTCTTTACCCTTCTTCTTAGGTGCAGCCTCCTGGTTCTGGTTACCAGTGTCTCGTGATTTTACTGTAAATACACACAATCAAAATTTAGCACAGTTTCTAGACAACAGTCAGCATTTCATGAATATTGTCTTGGTGGTTTAATTGTTAGAGCTGCATGAAGGGAATGAAGTTAAGTCATACATGTATTCAGAAACAGTAACCAACAAAATACAGGGTGGCACATAACATATGTTACAATTAAAACGGAATGCCATAACAAAATGCTTGATGTCATATCACATTGCAATATAGTAATGAAAAGCTAATATTTCAAAGTTATATTCAATATGGGCATAATCATACTTCTAACAGTACAACACAGTAATAAATATTCTGATGATGTCATTTTTTATCAATGTCAAAATGGCGCCCATAAAGTTGATCCGGCATTGGAATAATTAAGTTACCAATTTCCTAGGGCTCTTTTCAGCTGTTAGGCCACTCAAGCACCCTTTGACATTTTAACTTCCCCTGGTCATTGGACTACCTTTGGAAACCTACACTCGTGTCTCCCTGGGGAGGCTATTTCTCTTCTGTGGGTGTGGCAACCAACATCAATCTGAGGTGCCAAGGATAGACACTGCCCTCACAGATACCATTTCATGCCATGGTGGAGGGGAGCATGTGGTTCTTGCTCAGAGAAATTGACCAGACGGGGGTTAAACCCAGGACCTCTCGATCCGGTCGTGCCCTACATCTAGGCCACCGCTCCCCAAAATAATAAAAAACTATAGTAGAGAACTGAGCGTACCTATCTTAGTGGAGAAGTTATCCTGTAGTCCAGAAAATATATCATCATCTTCAAATACATCTTCCTTAGCACGTACCCAGAATGAATCCTTGGCTAACTGTTTAGCTTCCACCTAGAGACACACGCAATCAACATAGTCACATAATTTGGATGTCTATGCATCAAAGACCGCACCCAAGTTTAGGATTGAGAATGTGTCAGTATAGTGCAAACATTTCCTTTGGTTTGACCCGACTGACTTAATTTATCACACAGTCTTATAAATATCATGCCAACAAAGTGACCTCAATAACGCCCAAGCAAAATGGCCATGCTTCAACAGTAAAAAGGGCTTGAATACCTAGCTTTAACTATCTGTTACATCTAACCCTAAATGAAAATGCATAAAGAGTAAATGATCCATACAACCTTCAATTTAACCTTTGACATCTATCTGTGCCCTAGACCTTTGAATAAGTAACCTAGATTTGTGCATGACACACTGTCTTGTGGAGGTTAACATTCATGCCAGATATAAGCAAGATAGTGTAATGCATGACAAAAGTATGGTTCAGACAAACTTCAATTTGACTTTGACCTTGAACTTTGACCTAGATGTTTGAGCACTATCACAACTGTATATAGTTAGACATGTCAAAGAGCAAACTATGAGTAATGATGATAGCAAATCTTACCAAAAGCATTCATATATAACTCATGTCACACATACCTTCTTCCAATTGGCTCTTTTCATTGGCTGTTTCACTTGATATTTCTTCTTTGCTTGCATGCCATACGGTAAAGACTTGGATACAGGTGATGGTGCAAAACCTGGAGGTGGTGGTGGGCCGCCACCTGGCATTGGGGGTGGGGGAGGTGGGCCGCCTCCTGGAGGAGGGGGTGGTGGGGGAGGGCCACCACCTGGAGGAGGGGGTGGAGGTGGAATGCCACCACCCATACCTGGTGGGGGAGGAGGGGGAGGAGGTGGTGCCCCGCCCCCTGGTGGAGGAGGAGGGGGTGGTGGAGGAGGTGCCCCGCCCCCTGGAGGGGGAGGAGGGGCTGGGGGAGCTGGTGCCCCAGGTGTTTTAGTTATTGCATCTGATATTTTTGTATTTACTCCGTCTCTTATCTGAAAAAAACAGTTACAGATACAGTGCATAAAGTAAAACATTAGGACTGAAATGAAAACCACAATATGAATGGATATTTCCACACACAATAAAATAGAAATTTGTGCCCTCAGGCAAATTGTGTCACACCTTGCCGCATGTAAAAAAAATGCACAATTTTAAATGTGCCAAGTCAAATCTAATCCCACCTTGCATGAAAAATAAATGATCTGTACAAACTTCAATTTGACCTTGGACCTCCAACTGAGAACTTCAACTTTGAAAAAGGAACCAGGGTTGCTGATGACACTCTGATTTATAGAGCCGAAAATTAATGCAATTTTAAGCAAGATTGGTCAATGCATGACAAAATGATTGTCTGGACAAGCTTCAATTTGACCTTTGATCTCTGTGACCTTGACCTTTGAGAGAGGAACCTGGAGTTTTGGGAATGCCATTGTGTCCCATGGAGGTGAACATTTATGCCAAATATAAGCAAGATTGGTTATATCATAACAAAGTTATGGTCCTAACAAAATTGGACAGATGGAGGGACAGACATACGCCGGATGCACGTACATATACCAAAAGTGGCAACTAAGTGGCTATTATTACAGCGCCAGACAATAAGCGAATGTTGAAATGTTGTTTTTGTAAAAAGTTGGTGCATAACATGTCCGTGGAAACATTTACTGAATTCTCTTTCTGAACAGTATGTGTAGAGAGCCAAAATTATATCACAAAATAAAGTTTTACCATCCCAAACTTTCCAATCCTTCACTATAGAAACAGTGAAATTAGTTCACGAAATTATTGATGGGCTCTCATAAATAGGGCTGTGCACTGATTATACCATATTTATATAGCCCATTTTTCATGTATACACACGTTCAAAAGTGCTGTACAATCATGACTAATACATGGTTAAAACAGTTCATAATGTACATAAAATATAGAAGTAGGACCTACTAAACCCAGTAGGCGGGGGCTCTACTTAACCCAGTAGACGGGCTCTACTTAACCCAGTAGGAGGGCCTCTACTTAACCCATTAGACGGGACCCTACTACACCTTGTAGTAGGATCTATTGAAGACAGTAGACTGGACTCTACTTAACCCAGTAGGCGGGGCTCTACTTAACACAGTAGACGGGGCCCTACTAAACTTAATAGTAGGGATCTACCAAAAGGTGGATGGGGCTTATAGTCCTGAGAATGTGGATCGTTGGGCATGATAGGGCGCCAAGTTAATGGGAACACACACACAGTCAATAAGCTATAGTAAAATAGTGCGTTTTAAGCGCTTCATTGAAGGACGGTAGTGTTTGACTGTCTCTGAGCGCTGTTGGTAGTGCATTCCAGAGTTTCGGTGCAGCAGCAGTAAGTTAGCCATATTTTCTTATCAAATGAATTGCTTCATGTAGTATTTTCAGGACTTGTATTCAAAAGTATGTAGATTACTGTTGTGTAGTTTGTATTTCTCTTTGTAATTTTGTATCAAAAATGATGAAGCCAATAGTGTAAATATTTATTGAATGACTCTCATACACCATCATTGGTTGAATGAAAATGTATATATTAGCATACAGTAGATGCATCAAATATACATCTATATCAATGTGTTGAATACATGGGTGTCAACAGAGCCAAATTTAAAATCAGGAAAATCAAAATTATGATGTCAACCATTTTTGACAAGCAAGTGGCATTTAACCACTTTGTTTCCATATATAAATCAGTTTTTATTGAGAAATTCCTTCAAAACAGCTTAAAATGACCATAACTTTGCCAATTCTCAAGCTATTTTCATCAATTTACTTTTAATTCAGAAATCTTGGCTCTTTAAGGATCTGTAAATCAGAAATTCCAGAGTAATCCCCAAAATTGACATCCCTGATTAATACCAACACACATTGAATACAATACTTACAGATTGCTTTAATTCAGTTATTTCAGCTTCATATTTCTTGATTTTTTCTTCCATTGTTACAACTTTAGCTTCCGACTCCTGTTTGGCAATCAATGCTGTCTCTAATTTGGAGTTCATTTCTGTCACTGATACTTCATTGTCCTCAAACCTTGACTTCTCATTTAAAGAATCTGATCAAATATAATGTATCAAATACAATGTATCAAATATACTGTAAAACCATTAAATTTCAAAGTAAAAACATTTTGTGGTTTGGGTGAAAAAAAAACATTTCTTCAACTTCATTTTAGTCAACATGAGAAGTTTCATATTTCATTAAATAGGCTCATAAGAAGCGCTTTATGATACAACTTTCAAATTTGTATCAGTCTTAAAAGGTTGTAAGTAGCAGTTACGACTTTTAAATGCTGAGCCAGCGATATATGGACTTACACGGTATACAATTAAAACAATGCAACAATTGATATAGAACATACTTAGTAAAGGTTCGACATCAATATCAAAGCGTCGTGTCAGTCTGAAGTCAGGATCATTCCCCGATCTATGTAGCACTATCTGTGTAACACATTCCTCTATTAACTTGTAGTACTGTGGCCTGTAATAATATAACAATATAGCAGGGAAATGTCAAATATGAATCAGCGTTTTTCCAGTCATTTTGGGAAAGTACCAGGTACCAGGCAAATTGGAATTTTTTTGTGAGTTAAATTCTGAAATACGGAATTTTTGTAGGGAAAATCATCACATTGGGATTTTTTTGTCTGACTTTATTATTATTAAGTTATTCCTGATTGGGAAAGTATCTTTTATTGATACTTTACGAAGAAGGGGAAAACGCTGTCAAAATATTTTTTCTACATTTATGGTAATTTGAGGGCCACAATCAGAAAATAATGCAGGCAATTTGGCTTGTAGTCAACCCTGATCATGACATCATGCCTATAAACATTACTATTAAGTTTGAAGATTTTCTGTAGAAACTTCTGCCTCCTTTATTTCTGCAGCAATAAATTGTGAAACTTTTTTTGAATACTCCATTAGATTTGTTGAGTTAAACATAAAATCTATGCACTACTGTAAACCATGAAACTGTTTTGGCCAGCCTCGTTTTTCCCCCTGGTGGGAAATTGACAGGGGGAAATTTGGCCTGTTACACTGTGTACACCTTGAAACAAGATACATACCTTGCATATAAATCATCACGTACACACATTAAATGTTGTAATATTGATAAGAAATAAGGACCAGCCACTGTGTCCTTCACTGAATTATTTACAATATGGAAGCACTGTTCCCCATCTGTATGAACAATTAAGGATCACAAATCCTTTATAAGGTTACAAAATGTATATTTGTTTTGAAGACAGAGGCACCATCTGTCTATCTGTCACAAGGAGACGGAGATAAACCAGCATTGTGCAGCATATCTAACCAGATTTGTACTTCACAGTGCACTATGTCCACTATAGTATCCTCCATTCCTGGGACCACCCAACAACATTGCACAAGGTACTGTTAACTGTATACAAGATGGCCCAAGGGGCCTTTGTTCACTCATCTGTCTTAGGATGCACCAATGGTGACCTAAGAAAACGTTTACCCCTTCTAAAAGACAAGTGTTTTGAAGATTGGTTAAAACTGTGGCATAAATAGAGTGCATACAAGTTTTTTCAAAGATTTGACATAAAATGACCAAGATTGAAAATTAGCCTAGATATCAGTAAGACCAACAATCTAACTAAGTTTCACGGAGAAACTTCATTTGCACTCAACTATACTTAGGTTACATGGTCATGACATCAAGGACTTTCAAAATCTCACTTGCATTTTTAGAAAAGTCCAAATAATTGTTGCAAAATGCAGATCAGAATTATGTTATTTTGAGCCTTGCTCTAAAAGCTCAGGTATTGATGGTGAAAAATAGTTTGAAGTTTCAAAGCAAAAACTTTGATAGTCTATGAGAAAACTTGACCTAAACTCAAAATTTAACCCCCAAGCAACGTCGACAGTACTTAAAATGGGGACGCCTACAAACTTTTTGAAGACTCTTCACAATTTTAATTGTTTCATGCGTAAAGGATATTCGAAGTCGACTCTAGCATTGTCGTATCTGTGTGAGAATTCCTCGTAGTCTTCCTCTGTATGGTCATGGAATATCTGTATATGTGTTCTCAGTTCACTATCTGTCGTTCTATCCAATGTCTGAAATCATACAGTATAGTATCTATCACAAGTACAAGCGACATTAATAAAACACAACTACTGTAAAATCATTTAATTTTAATGGGATGAAATTTCGTAGTTTTGATAAAAAAGACCATTTCGATGGGACATTAATTTGTGGCTTTTGCATTTTAGGTAATCAATACAAGGGTCAAAATCATTTTCGATGGGATTTGATTTCGTGGTAGAAGGGGAACCATGAAATGAAATCCACAAAATATAATCACGAATGAAAATTAATGATTTTAAAGTATTGTCATAAAACCTGCATGGTTAAATCAAATGAGCAAGAAATATCACTGAATGTGAGAAACACCCCCAGAAACTGCATGCCACAGTGACTTAATTAGTATCAGACTTGTAAATTATGAAGACAAAATGGGCAGCAACTTCCTTAAAATTAGTCTGACCAACGTCCGCTGCACAACTAGACTTGATACTGATCAGTCATACCAAGTTTCGATGAAATATGACTAATGGTTACAGAAAATAGCGCAGACAAAATTTATAAGTGTAAAAATAGGGCAACAACTCCCTTAAAATTTATCACACAACCCTGTCTGTAGATGATACGCACAACTTAACTTGGTACTCATCAGTCATATCTACTTGCTGTCCCTTCAGCAACGACAATCCATTGTTAATCCATTGGGCCATGTAATTATAATTCACTGTTAAAATTTATTTAAAGGGTTTTGATTGACAACTGCCTGTAAGTCAATTACACATACAGTATAAAACAAGGAAAACGGGTATAATTATAGCTTGGCCACAATGACATGAGCCTAACCTATTGATTACCATAGTTTAACAGTCGATATATTACCTACATACATACACAAATCTTAAATGCCGATATTGCACGATTTGATTGTGGAAATTGATATATACAAAGTGTGAAACTTGTAATATATTCTTGCATAAAGGTCAGGCTTGTGTCAAAATAGCCAAGCAATAATAACTTACATCTAATAGATCTATAAGTCCTGTTCTCATGATCTCATTACGTATATGTAGACGGAAGTCTAGATCCTCGGGTGTACTGACTAGAGCATTAACCAGCTGTATACATGCTACCTGCATCTGTTGATTATCTCTCATACCTAGTCCCATTATAATAGGTACAAATCTCTCCTGACTACGTATCTCACCACACACTGTGATACCTTCTAATGCTTTCTCATGTCTGAAACATAAACCATACAGATAAAGAGGATATTCATTGATTGTTGATCTAAAATTTGACTTATGAAGTTATGAAACAAGTGGAAAAAAATCAAAATTATAAAAGAAGCGAGTCTTATCCAAAATGATAAAAGAAGCAAGTCTTAGCTATCTTCATATTTCTTCTGAGTTAACGAGTTCCATAAAATTAATACTAAATTAAATTTAATTTATTTATCTCAAAGAAAAATAAGATAATTAAGATACAGCTGTCTTCCTTGTATCCACTATTTTTCAATTAGAATACATGTAGATATAATATTGAAGTATTTATTACATATGATGGCACTTGAGATGAATTAGTAATACACACCATATCATGTGAATGACTTATAAATTCAAATTTGTCATAATCATACAAATCATTCAAGTGATGCATTGCTAATATTTAATGAGCCAATCTCCAGGAAATCCTGCTATAATGACAATATAATGAATTTTGAGATTTCTCATAGTTGTAAAGAATAATGTTAAAGAACTAAAATACAAAAGAAATTTTGATTATAGATTGAGTTTTAAGGAAGTTACAGCTGTTTTTGTAGTCAATATTCAGAGAATTTTGTATGACATCGCTAACGTCATTTGAAGGTTATTCAACAGCACAGTGACAAGTACTTCAAAAGTACACCTTTTGATCAAATCCTGAAGTATACTGTTCAAAATAACATTATAAATTTGAGAATTATGTTTTGGTTTTTAAAATATATCGTACCTGTTCTTTTATTTCTAATGAATGATTGAGAATTTGGGGATATTAAACTCTGTTTTTGTGATATAATTTCTTATGCCTGCGCCTATTGTAATTACATAATACATGATTGCATCAAAATAGCAGGACTTCCTGAAGAACTTGTCATATATATATATTGCTTTCATAGTTAAACTATCAACAAACTTATTCAGCCACTTAATCCATAATTCTGATAGATGAAACACTTGACTAGAAGTAAGATACTGCAGGATATGTGTGTGACATGATAACATGTAACCAGGATACATTGGTCCAACAATCATGTAATGGTAATACCACAACAACAATAATCTACTCTGCTAGTCACTTTTTATAATTTTGCATGTGAGTAGAATTGCATTGCAGCCATTGCTTAAATTTGTATTTGCAACAAACTATAACATAAGTGAATAAAGTGAAATCTTGACTTGACCCTGGTATAGAGTGAGTATGTTAACATATGAATACCTACCCTATAGGCGGGACAAGACAAACAGCAGCCAGTAATCTAACAGCTTCTAACATAGTCATCGTATCTGACGGATCCATCGTACGTGATAGTATGGTTAATGCTTCTTCATGTTTGATAATCTCCATCAACCCAAACTGTAAATGTACAAATATATTTATCAACCCTACAACGATTAACCAAGCATATTTTTAACACAGTCTCTTCTATTAACTTTCAAGAGACAATTATTGTAAATTTGAGCAAGTTGACCCCCTTGTCTATCTATTAAGGTAGGTAGGTACATCATTAATTAGCTAGTTTACTAATGATAGACAAACGGTCAACTAGGGTTAACCAAGAATTTGGCCCTGCAATAACTCTAGAACTCAGTACAAAATAAGGTCAATGTGAAGGTCATACCATATTGATGTAAGACAAAAACAGTCATAATGGGTAGACCTTGGATGGACAGGCCAATCACCATATGCATCCTGGTCTATCAATTCAGGGACACAAAAACTTGTCAATGGGTATAACATGAAATAATTTCAACTTACTGTGTTGTTCATATAAGCTTTTAGGCATCGAACACATTCATAAGTGGCTTTTCTCTCGGATTTACTGTAATACAATACAATAGTTATAATAAAATTCTAACAAACAAGAAGCAGTCATAGACAGATATATCCCTGCTGAAGAAAAGATAATTGTGGCAGAAATTATTTTCAACACATAAAAACACATTTAAACACATATAAAATGAGGATATTAGTCAGGAAAATCAACTCAACCAGCTAGCACAGACAACATTAATAACTTCATGTAACACAAAAATACGGAACAATGTGCATTCATAACTTTAAACATAAATTTGAAAAACCCTAAGTTCTTCTCATCGCAAGTGCCATCAACACACAAGCTTCTAAACAATAAGTTTCATTGTGATTTCTCATTCTTAACTTAAGTTATATATCAGAAACAAATATGTTTCCTCAACAAAATATGTTTTGTTTCCTCAGTAACCCTATCGACCTTCCTAATTTACCCACTACCCAAACTTTTCCAATATCAATTTCGTCAAATTTTGGGGGGGATGTAGACAACAAAAATATTGATTTATTTGTGTTTCGTTATTCAATTATTCATTATATGATAGAGGTTGGGGCTGCAGACTAAAATCTGCCTTTTGGTGGGGATAATAAATTTATGTGCGCAATATTTGAATGCATGTACAATATATAGAACAAACTGACCAAAGGGATGCGTCTCTCCTCAACAACAGTGTGATATATTACAGTTAGGCCAAGACAAAATAATGTTGCGGTTCAGGTTACGGGCAATTTTTTTTAGAGTAGGTAGGTAGCGGAAACATTTTATTTATTAATATAATTTTATTTTGTCTTTCAAAACTTACATAAGGAAAAAATCCTATTCAAGTCTTGGCTTTTAATTTTGAACAAAATGTAGGGTCACAGCAAATAATATGCTATGGAAACCTGAACCCCAACATCATTTTGTTTTGGCTTTATAGAAATCATTGTAACCTTTCTAGAACAACAACTTCTCCACAACATTCAGCCAGCATGTTACTCATTGTTACCTTTCTAGAAGGGGTTTATCTATTTGTCAGCAAAACATTATTTGAAAACAATATGGAGTAAATACTAAGATCTAGTAGTTGAACAATTAGCACAAAATATCATACTATATGTTTAATATAGTCAGGTTTTTTTTGCCTGGTATTATATACAAGAGGGTCCAAAAGACCCTAGGTCACTATGTGACAGGTGAGCTAAAAACAAATCTTTATAAACAATATTACATATATCATATAATTGGTCTAATCAACACACATCAGTACCATTATACACCAGAAAACAAATCAATTCTACTACTATTTATCCCTTTACCAAATAAACCCACAAACATTCTACCATTTCATACACATCAGCAACTTTTTATTAATTCACAAACTAAATTTGAACTTCACCCATTTTAGGTAGCAGATTGTTTACTGATTTATTGATAATTTTAGTTGAATGTCCGAACAGCAGTATTTCATAGACATCACCGTCTACCATTCTTAGTTTATGAATCATGTGTCATCCAGTCCTAAATACATACAGGCTTGCATGACCATACATGAGAGTCCTATGCCTAAATACCACTATCTAGGTACATCTATTAACATAAAGGCATGCAAATGAATATCTTATACTTTTAGATGTATTATTGTTCTTTCAAACTGTGTTTGGTGTTAATCTTTGCACTGCGATAATGTATTGTCTGACATGCCTGACGGCGCACGCTGCATGTTGGTTACATTACGTGACATAATCATGCAGACGCTATTACGTTGCCATCGTTTAAAATTACACTGTAAAATGATGAGAACTAAACACTTATAACTATGCATGTAAATACAATTGAAACAAAACGTGTTAAAACATAGCCTGTCACCTGTCATCAATATGTGGCCAATGAAATAAAAAGTAACCCGAAATTAACAAAGGTGAAATTATACATGTCAAACGGTTTATTACAAATTATATACTCATAATACCATAGAGACCTTCAGAATTGGACTTCATTGGATTTAACATTGAATACGGTCAGTATAGCCTCGCCTAGTATTTCCATGGTACCCATATTTCCGTGGTACCCATATTTCTGTGGTATTGAATATAAACAGTTGTGTGTGCATGTCTTGTTGGCGACACTTAGAACTGTTTGCATCTGATACCTTGGAAATAGGGGTATCCGCTCTACAAGTGTAGAAAGAACTTAAACTTACTTTTGTTTATGTTTTGCCAGATAAAAACATTTGATTAGAATACATCATAAACCAAAGGTACATTTTATTATTCAGTGGCAGGCTGTAACCAGTATTATCGTTTTAAACATTTTATTTAAGTTAATAGTTAAGAGCCTTGGAAATACGAGGCACCAGTATATGTACATTTTGTAACTTGATTGACAACAGTTTTATTCAGTTAGTTTTATTAGCATTCAAAGGCTTATCCAATAAACCATAGAAATCCCTACTTTATTCTTTATAAGTTAGAATAGAATGGAAATATTGGAGTAAGATTATAACTGACAGAGAGACAGGATATCATGGAGAGAGGCCAAACAGACGACACAAGATCATGTAAAATAGCCAGCTGTGGTGATGGCCCTATGTCCCAGTCGGGATGAAGAGGACTAAATCAAGTAAGTCATCTATATTGTACAAACTATGCCATTATATCCTACTCTAAATACATGCTAGTATCGCATCAGTATCCACACAGTGTCATATCAATGATATCTTCAGACGGGAAGGTAATATGATATACTCAAGATAGTTTTACTCAGACAGGAAGGTAATTTACTCAATATAGTTTTATAAAAGGTAAGTTTGAGTATTTTGAGTTAAGAAATATTTATAAGTATACAGAATTCTCGCAACAAAATTCAAGGACATTCCAAGGATTTTTCAAGGTAGAATGTATGCCATAGCATAATAGTTGAAAAATATTTGTGATATATTCTATATAAAAGTTTGATCTGTTGCAGTTTATAGTAAGTTGAAAGTGAAACCAATACTAAGAGATCTGTTCCTGGCATTGTGACTGCTTGTGCACACACAGAATTCACAGACAGTGTTAATTCATACAACGCAGTAAGATTTTACCCCTAGATATAAGAAATACCTAAGAGTTCCAAGTTCTTTCAAACTGAAACAAAAATACCATTAATTTTAACCTTTTCATAAGCAAGCAAACAAATGTGTATGATAATAGAATTGATGTTGCAGCATCTCTGTGGTTTGCATCTTCTCCATTTCTATAAAACACATTGCTGATTCTTCATTTGTTTGTATATACAACATCATACACTGCCCTCCAAAAGTTCCTCTACACTTCTCAAATTATAAAATTATTCAAATTATTTACGTTGACATACAAAAGTGTAATGATGTGGTTTCTTCAAAACCAAATATGGTTGTATTTTTTTCAGCATTGTCTTATTCCATTGACATTTTATCGGTGGTTATCTGCAATAAAACATTCAGTTTTTACCATCAATTTATGAAATCATATAACTCAAGGAGTGGGAAGGAACTTTTGGAGGGCAGTGTAGATGCACAGCTATAACATACAATCATGATTTTATATAAACAAGGTCAGTAAAGACGGTCATCCACGATGCATGAGGACTAGGGATGGCAACGAGTACCCGAGTACTCGAGTACTCGTTCAAACGTCCGATTATCGAATAGTAAAATCGGTATTAGAGTACTCGAAAAAAAGTTAATCCTGTGCAATACAGAGGGTGTCCAAGTGTTATCTGGTCAACTAAAATGACAATTAGCAACGTGTCATCAATCCTTAATCGCCGCCACGATGTCGCTAATTGCAAGCGTAATCAAAGCACAGACCTGTCAATCATCGTCTGTTAGTTAGTTTATGACACGTAGCTAGGGATTCTTTCGTTGACATCAACCCGAGTAATTTTCGTCCATTTTTATTTGAAAGTTATTGTTTATTTTGGGTGACAATCGATTTAGAAATTTTAAAAAAAATGATTACTTTAAATTTAAATCGTTCTCGGGCGTATATGAACGAACGATTACTCTGTGAATTGGTCACGTTTTGTAAATATTATGTCACCGGTTGATAAGAGTAGTTAGTTGTTAGTTGTTTATTTGATTTTCTTGCGTTATTGATTAAAAGTTCTATCTAATTCACACTGTATTGTTTTTGTTATACATTTTTATTATCAATAGTTTCATAGTTCTTCTTCCGATCTAGATTTGATCAACAACTGAACAGAATGGACAGCCAAACGTGCTGTTTTATTTGAACACGCACGTTTGCAACTTACAACATTTTTATTCCCAAATATCAGGGACATTTATTGCTTTCCGAGTACCCGAGTACTCGATCGGAAGAATGACCGAGTACTCGAGTACCGATTTTAGTACTCGTTGCCATCCCTAATGAGGACAGTAAGCATATAGCCATCCTCCATGTACTCACAAACTAATCAATATTTCATTTATTATTACATGTTATAACAAATATTCATTTATCACAAATAAAGAACTCACGAGTCACAGCAGTAAGTCAGATTTCGAAGTATTGCATTCAAACCATTTACACCAAATTCTTGTACCCAGCTGTAATTATAAGAACATAAATAATTATAAGATTTGTATATTAAACAATAAATAAAAGAGCTTGATTCAATGACGTTGTTACAACAGTACTGATTGTTGTTATCATGTGATTTTTGTGGTGATAGGGAATATGTGTGATGGGAGAAATGATTGGAGGTTAAAACACAACCTAGCAGGACTGGAAGGCGATAATCGGCCCGGAAAATTAATAATCATCGCAAGGGCTTTAAGTGTATTAAAGTCTTTAATACAATTGTTAAATTAAAAAAACAATGGGAGTAACAACAACTCATGCTTACAATAGTTCAGTTCATGGAGATCTAAAGTCATTCACGATGAAAATCTTATACATTCATTAAACTGTCAAAGAAATTTCTACGTAACGTCATTTAAGCTCCAATGCGACGTCAGTCTGACTCCAACATGACGACATGTTAATATGGATAATGTTACAAATGCATGTTCAATGGGCCAATTATGATTATGAGATTGCAGACCGGGCGGATAGGCGATAATCAATCACATGATGGTCATAATCAGCCTGAAATAGGCTCATTTTTGTTACTATATATAATACCAAGTGAATTAAGGGATCTTACCTGACAGGGTTACTGGTCAGAGACACTCTCAATGACTCTAATACTTTGAGTCTTTTCTCTCCTCGTAGATCAGCATTGCGTAATTCAGTCACAAAACTTTGAGGTGAGTCAAGCTCAGACTGAAGTAAAACCATACAATATCAATAAGACAAGGCAAGTCAAAGATAGCAGCAACAGTGTTTAAGTTACCAAAGGTCAAATCTACCATTATAGTAGTTAACACTTTTAGACAAAATTAAATTTCTAATTCCAACTACTGTCAACCAAGAAACTATGCCAATACTAAATTTCGCATTTTGTCTATCTCAAATAAGAGATGTATAACATGCAGCCTTCCATTAGAAGAGCGTACCTTTGGAGCTTTGTAGTGCATTAACAACATGGCTCTCTTATATTGTATATCTCTGTCACGTAGAGGTGCCTTCTTCTCATCTGTCAAGTTCATATCATCCTGCAAAATAATAATACACATTTAAAACACTGCAATAAATGTTAATGCAGTCACGAAACAGGACATGCGGTAACCGCTAAAATGAGTGAAGTGTAAACAAATCTGAAGAAAATCCAACTTCAAAATCTTCACAAGACCAATGTCATGATAAAACCTAACATGGTAGTTGTTTGTTTTCAATTTCATTATTAACGTTAATTACTTCATTTACTTATGTAGGCCCACATGTATTTAATTTTTTTTCTTTTGGGGAAAAAACTATATATTTATATGTAATAATGTTGAAGAAGTCAATGTTGAAGCAGTCAACATAAGAGTTGTTGTGATTTTAAAACAAACAAGGGTTTGTATCAAATAGAAAACTATTGCAGTTACCAGCATCCTCTCGAATTTGTCGATGACATCTTTTACAGACAAACTGTTGATGACCTGATCTGGGGGAGGCCCGGAGTACTGACCATTGGTGCCCTCCTCTGTGTAGGAAGGCAGCCGGGATCCAGCTGGCATTGTACTTGCATTCTGTTTCTTCTCTTTATTCTTGTCCTTACCAATTTTAAATGACAACTAGAAATATACAAAACAAATACATCAAAAATGACTTTTAGGATTTTGTTTATCAATTGAGTACTTTTCCTCTCCTTTGGGCATTATTTTTGCTTTTTGCAATAATGGGAAGGAGCTCCAAATAAACAGGAAAGGGGAGAGTGTGGTGATAATCAAGTACATAAATCACTGACACAACTTAGGTATTTTTAGCTATTTTTCTAGCCTATACCATACATTTGAATTCATTGAAAGAGTGTTTTTATTGATCCAAAAGTTATTTAGAAAAGGGATAATGTGTTCTGTTATGTACTGCACCCAATAAGTGCTTGGTATATTCATTATTCAATAGTCTGCAATGGTCAGTCCCTGACCCAAGGAAGGTGAAAACTGACCACTTGATTTTGGCATCATATTTATGGATCTAAGAGTTGGTTGTATGAAGAGAAAGTTACCACTGACCTCAATTTAAGAGCATGCAGAGACAAGGACTAAAGATATTCTAATGAAAACTAAGATCGGATGAGGTATGTATCACAGATTGTATTGCAATCTCTTGCATTCCCCTAACATACTTGACCTGGGAGGAAGTAATGTGTCACGCAGCACAAGGAGTTAGTGAAGCTTCAATATGATTGTCAAGATGGTAACCACATAGTGACATACACTATACAGTCGCAGAACTAGGTAAAACAATTGGACAGGCCAGTCTTCGTGAAAGTGAGAAAAAAAGGCCGGACATCCGGTCCGGCATAAAATAAATTTGGCCGGACCGAATCAATTTTGGCCGGACCGAACAATATAAATAGGAAACAGTTAAAAAACCAAATGTTTTAAGAATTTATCATTAAAAATGGACAAAGGAACAATAAAACAACTCTTTTGGAAACAATAAAACAACACTTTTTGTCTCTAAGTACAATAAAACAACACTTTTGGAAACAATAAAACAACACTTTTGGAAACAATAAAACAACACTTTTTGTCTCCAAGTCAGTCATTTTCCACCAGAAACTACTCTCTCATGAATGACATTAACTGCTCATAGTTCATCATTTCATCTTGAAAATCTAGACACTCGTCATCTGCATCATCATCAAAATCTTTATCACAAAACTGTTCTACTTGATCTTCCAAGTTAAACACATTGGTCGCAATGTGTTAAGGCTACTTTTCATTACTTTTAACAGTCTTCACGAAAAACTTTTCAAAGTACTAGCCAGTCGGGCTAACAACAAGGCAGAACTTACTAGCCCGAGAAGAAATTTACTAGTCAGACCATTAAATTATTAAAATTATTTTAAATATTCACTAGACCTTCGGACTAGTCACCTTGAGACAATTACTAGCCCGACCAAGTTTTTACTAGCCTCGGGCTTCGGGCTAGTGGCCAAATTCGAAGACTGTTTTAAGCGTTAACTAGATGCATTTAATATGCGGTTTGTAATAAAACTATTGGATAACTGTTGTAGACTTTATTAATTGCCGACGCTGATTAAAAATTTAGCGACTGGCCGTGAAAAGTTAATCGTCTGAAGTTAATCTCTTTAATTGATGATACACACGTTTTCAGACCGTTTATATAGACACTCATCGGCAATTATAAACTGATTATCTTGCAAACTGTGACATACACAGGTGAGGATGTCAATGTATTGTATTGTTTGTTTGTTTAACACGGCCGTTTATTGACCTAATAGTGTGACACGTGGACTGTGTCTATCAGTTTTCGGTCACTTAGTGCTGAGCACAAACGTTCGTCAGAAAACCAGTCTAGGTAAATCCTTGTGCGGTCTCAATCGTACTATTTTTAGCAACAGGATTTTCCAAATTTCCGTAACTTGTTTCTCAAAATCTTTTTTTGTTGAGATTTGTATTCGGAAAATAATATACTAAAGACAGAGAACAGTATAAGTATTTGTCAAATCAGCGTCTTTTTGCAAATTAATTCTCTTTGCGTCCTTTAAACAACCAACCTGTACATGTGCATTGTGAAATTACCGGAAATAATTCTTCGTACCGACAAATTTCGTACCCGACGATATACGAAAATTTTGAAGGACATTTGGCAGCGAGCTATAATTTTAGTCGGACCGAACTGATTTTCACCGGTCATGACCGGCGACCTTCGCGAAGACTGCAGGCTAACAACTTGCATCAGCACGTGCCCAAAATCATCTGTCAAGACTGACGGACAGATTTCGGGATGAAAGTCAGCACACTATGACATTTCCCCACTAGGGTCCGATCAAATAGATAAAGCACAGAGAGTGTAGTGATTTTGGATTCCTGCCTAAGTGACCCTAGTGTGCGTTGTACCGTAACATGTTGTATTCGGCACGGATTGGCTAATGGCTAATAGAACTGGTGCAAGATATTGAGTACAAAAATATTCCGACCAACTTGATGACTGACCTCAGAAGCTTCAAGTTAACGTTGTGGCCCCGACGGAATGGCTATACCAACTCGGAGCTGTAAGTTGGTAGGTGTGCTACCTATCAGGTGTCCTAAATTCATTACACTGGATAGATTGTCAACACAATGTGTTAAGGGTGATACACGCCACTATTGAAAGCATTTATAACAGTAGGACTCACAATATACATGTACACTTACAAAACTATTCCTTTTGTCCTTCTTATCAGCCATCTTGTTGACATGAAATTTAACTTATGAGTCAGACACACGACTTTTTCAGATAAAAACAGGATGTCATCTTCCCTAATAACTAGTAATCACATTATTTATAACAGAATTAACTTAATCGTTCATATTTTTGGCTAATACATGTGTAAAAAAGTCGCAATTAAGTAATATTATGCCATACTATGGGAAACAAAACATTTAAAACTTTCAATCGTTTACTGACTTCCGCCTTTTAACGGGGGACAACTGTCGCAATATTGTAGGTGTCAGGGTACTAAAAGTGCAATGAGGTTTCGCGCGCTAAATTTCCTTTGCTAATTTTGGAATGTACTTTTATCTACTTTTATCTAAAAAAGTACGATTTTAGCGACTATCCAAGATATAAAGATAAATATACAGTATATAAGATCTTTGATACAGTCAGGTGCCAAATTAAAGTTCACAAAGTAAAAATATTAATGGAAAATTGCCTGACACAACCATATGTTACTGTTTTTGTATAGACTAATTACTTAGGTCTTTGATCTACAGTATATCTATACTAATATACATGCGTGACACAAAGTCAATAAATAGGAATATGTTATAGGCTTATCACTGGAGATCACTTTCACACAATTGGTCCAGGACTGTTTGTCACAGACATATAATTTAGATCTAGAGCTGTGTATTTGTAAATACAAAATAAATTTGTTGATAAAAATCATGGATGTCACATTTCTGTTTTTTGTTATTTGGTAATAAATTACAAATTTCATAAATTGAAAAAATCACCATCAACTTACCCACATAATATTATATAGTACAAATTATATCACACAATACAGCGTTTCTAAATCCCATTACTTTCAGTTAAGACAGAAAAAAAAATCGGGGATGTCAATTTTTGCAAAAATATTTTGTAATATAATTTCTTATGCCTGTGTCTAAATGATTCAGGGAATTTCATAAGTTGAATGTTTCTCCTTTAGCTAATCAGATAGTGTGTTTTATCACCAGCAATCAATGAAGCATGCAGTTTACCTAGAATAGTATAATCCTGTCAGAGGTTTATGCCTGGGGCTAAATCACACTGTCCATAGCGATTTATTGAGGGGCTAGTTATGAACCATTAACAGGAAATCAAAGACCTAAATTACATTGTACAGTGCATGTAATTATTGAATATAAGATAATATAACATATTATGTATACACACTATCAAGGCAAGTGTCAACCCGTGTCAAATAGTTTACAATTCTTTAGATCATTCATGCATTACTGTGTAATTTAGGTCTTTGAGGAAATGTACTAGTGGATAAGTTTGAACTTTTATGGGGCTCATTATTTGTAAATTCGTATCTGGTCAGCCAGCTGGGGATCGACCTCCTAGCCCCCACCTAAATACGCACATGCAAAGGAGTAATTGTGATTCTTAAAAATAATCTTCATTTGTTCTTAAGATGCGAGTTTGTAAAATGTCAAGTTTTTTAAATCTCAAAGTTGTATAACAAAAAAATTGTTTCCCATTGACTCCCATGTAAAATATGACATTTTTACGTGTTAAAATATTAAAACAATATTCAAATGTATATTTTTTTCAAATTAAAACTCCGATTTTCTTCAGATAAAAAGTTATTTAAAGGTAAAATCTTCAGTGACAATTTTAAATATTAGGTGGTCTATGTTACCATGACAACATTGTCAAATGGATTTATCATCGATTTTTAGTGGTGTTCTAGAATTGCTTGGCAACCGAGAATGGGTCTTGTAACTGAGTAAATTGCATGAAAATGTTATCAGAAATTGATTATCCTACTCAATGAATCTATCAATGATAGGTAATATAGACTAAGTATTCTAATTTTACCTTTGTTACGTTATTCTAGCTGAAGAAATTAACCAAATTATTTTGTGATTTTTTTCACTTAGTGAAGTTTAATTTGGCTAGGGACTGTATGTTCCCAAAACTCGCTAAATAATATTTCCTTAACTAAGCCACGGCTATTGAAAGATCTTTGGACCTCGATCTTTGACGAATTTATGACAAGTTTATTTGTATTGATAAGGGGGAGGGTAAACACCTTTACATTAAAAAAATAATTACCTTACTAATTAGTAAGGGGGTCAGGGGGATGCTCCACTGGGAAAGTTTTCTAAACAATGGATAAATCTAATGCATTTCGGGTGTTTTCACTAAGAACTGAAGGCAAATTACAAAATATATTAGGTAGTAAATTATAATTTTCGTCTGAATTATTGGGGATGGGGGAAAAAGATATTTTGGACACCGTGTCCTGGCATTGGGGGACTGGTCCCCGGATCCTTCACCCATGGTATATAAACTCCACCAGTATAAAATCAGGGGTCAAACACTACAATGGATTCGAACCTTCTTGTCTAACAGGTCTCAACAAGTCGTGCTTGAAGATGAGACCTCGGACAGTGTACCTGTCACCTCGGGAGTACAACAGGAATCCGTAGTTGAGCCTATACCTTTCCTGCAGCAGCAGCATCAAATCAAAGGTGAGACTGTTTGCTGGTGATACTGCTGTGTACTTGGCAGTGTCTGCAGGATGTCCTAAACAGCCTCCAGGAGTGGGAAGCATTGTGGGACATGCGCCCAGTCCCATCCACATATACCCCACATGGCCAAACCCTGGTGAATGTGACATGCACCAAGTATCTCGGAGTTGGTATCAGCAGGAGTGTACGTGTGTAGTTGCCTAGCTACGGGGATAGAAACCATGTCGAAATGATAGAAGTTGGCCATTGACCTCACGGAAGGTTACTTTGAATGAGTACGTCCTTGTTCGAATGATTGATAGTAAATGTAAAAAAGCTAGTTGGTAGTTCGCATTATATATTGAATGACACTCGTATGTTTAAGTTATTATAATTTTACTTTTAAAATAAACCCGAATGTTGAGCGAGTCATTGAAAACTCGGGAAACTGTATGTAATAAAACAACTTCGTTTTTTATTGGGGGGGGGGGGGGGGTGAATTCTTCCTGGGGTCAAAATTCAAAGTTCGTTCGTATTGCGGCTCGTGGACAAGGAGTGAAAAACAAAAATAATGTCCTACTATAATCTTAGTTTCAGTGTGTAAAACATTTCAGAATAATAATTACATGTTATTAAACTTTCAAGTAGCCAATTTGTCGCAATAAAAGTCGGGTAATAATTGAAGTAGTGGACAGTGTAAAGAA
The DNA here is from genome assembly GCA_963678985.1 of Spisula subtruncata. Taxonomy (NCBI): domain Eukaryota; kingdom Metazoa; phylum Mollusca; class Bivalvia; order Venerida; family Mactridae; genus Spisula; species Spisula subtruncata. The sequence goes on from OY787665.1 coordinate 12,587,134, forward strand.
CCTTAGCGTGACCCCCCAGCGATGATCTACATTTTGGAGCAGAACAGACAAGCAACAGCTGCTAAAGCCTCCACGCAATTAGGCTTCCTCCGAAGTAACATGAGTGACTGCAGCAGGGAAGTGAGATACACAACCTACAAGACATTGGTTCGTCCTGCTATTGAGTATGCCCTGAGCAACATCTTGGGATACCCATACAGCACCGGGCAGTTTATTATGTGTGTGACAATTATACAGTAAGAACCCCAGACTGTGTCACAGGCATGGCAAGTTCGCTCGATCGGCCAGGAGGGTCTTGTCGACCGCCGACGCTTCATACGACTGATCATGCTTTTCAAGATCATGTACTCCCTGGTGGAAACCCCAGCGATGTCCAGCATCATCAGACCTAAAGACAGCAGGAAAGAGGGACCATTAGGATATATGTTCCTACAGCCAAAGCTATAATATACAAGCATTAATTCTTCGATCTTGAGAACCACACGGGACGGGGATAAACTGCCATGACCACCACAGATCTTAAATCTAGACATGTACGTACTTTTATCCAAAAGAACATGATAAAGAGGACATCAAGACTGCAATCCATAACACCATAATAGTCCAGCCTCGGTCCCAAGAGTAAACAGCACATAGGGTGTACATTGTTCTGATAATTATTGTAAATATTGGAGCGTTTTTCAAATGTACATACATGTACAACTTTCAAGGGGAGGCTATCTTGATCGATTCCTCACCTGGGACTTCGTTCAATCCAGTTGATGTATTCCTGTCTTGTAAAGGGAAGTAGTAAGTCGTGAAGCCAAATATGAATAAAACCATATAAACTAAATAGTTTATATACGCCCGTTTTGATGTGGTATCCCTTTTTAATATGAGCCGTTCTCCAGGAAAACCGGGCTAAACATAACATTGTATGGAAAGTGTGCAATGAGAGTTAGAAAAATGTCTAGAATAAGAAACAAACTCATGCTTGATTTCACTTAAGAAATTTTTGTGTTGTAATTGTTTTGTGAAATTTTGAGTAAATATTTTACAATTTTGTACAATATTTGTAACCTGAAATATAAATGTGTATTTGCCTCAGGCAAATGTGGCCCAATGCATACCAGGGATTATAAATACAATAGGTATAGCCAGTATGAGATTGGGAAATTATCACCTATACAACCTGATACGCATACATTGACAACACATTAAACAGTTAGGAATACTTAGGTTTAGGGGTACTAGAGGGGGTCAGTGTAAACGCACATGGGACTTGAATGACGGTGTAAATTTTTAAGTTGATTTAAATATAAGTAATTGGATAGTAAAGTACTATCCATTAGCTTCAAATTTCTTCAAAATTCTGTTAAAATATCTTCCGTTGCTATGGTGACCAGTATCTAAAAATACCCGTATCCAGGAAAACGAGGGTTAAGTGTTAGCGCTAAAAACGCTTGCTATTTTTTCCTGTAAGCTAATAAACTCAAATTGGACCTGTTTTATTAAAAAAGAATATGATTCTAAAATGTGCCAAAATTTTAAAAGTTTACGTCAATAATTTATCAGATACTTTATTTGTGAAATGCCAGTTGACGTTGTGTCAAAAACGTAAAGAATGTCGTTCGCAACGTCATTCATAAAGTAGGCGGTTAATGGTTGTTTTAAAAAGTCTTTTACTTTGTAAGCATATTGAATAAATTGTTCGAATTTTCAGAAAATGTTCAGAAGAGTTTCCTCCTTTCAACCATGTATTATCGACATTTTCACAATTGTGTCAATAAGTTTTCCTGGAGAACGGCTCATATATATGTATCTTGAAGATTCAGACTATCAAATTATTGAGCTTCGAATCTTGGCTTTATTTGTTTGTAATCACCTTTCGGTAACGAAGCTTATCTACGACACTTTCTGTTTTGTCTTAATAACAGATACATTCCATTTCTATTAACATGTGATCACTTTTGCCTATATGACACAGGTCTATGTTTAGGTTATCGATCGATCATGTTTATTTCATTTGTAAAAACAAGATATAAAATGGATCGTTCATTTCCATTCCTCATGTTGATGCATCTAAAAATCTTTTATTCCTTCAAAGAAAGAAGAAAATATTAAGGTTTGATTTGGTACAATTAGCTTAACCGTACCGCGAACATCTTGTATTGTGCAAAGGGAAGTAACCGTTGTAGTCAGATTGGACGGCGAGCTTTTGGTAAAGCTTGTTTATTTTAATCCATGAATACGTAATATTAGGTAATTATTACGTAAACTGTTTGTGTTTAACTATATAAAATAAATTAAAAAAGGTCATCTGAATCTAAATAGAAACAAATAAACGGAACTTTATTCGTGGGATAATCTCGGTTGCTCGAGATTGTTACGAGAGTTGAGTCTGCACCGGAAGTGAACCAACTGTCAATTAATTATTCAATTTGCAGGTAAAACAATACAAGAATTTTGAGACTTTCAATTGCTAAATTATGCCAATCACGACTTGATTAACTAAATTATATTCTTACACTCTATTTTATACATCGTCGACAAAAGCTGGCTCTTACATTGACTGATAGCATCTCTTTATTTCAGAGGTAGACTGACCAATTAGAACATCAATTTGGTTTGTTTTTCTTGTGTATTTGACTGGTTTTCAATAAGTAAGCCCATACATCATGAGCCGGTATATTATTAATAAACCACAGGAACCTGATATTTTCATATAACTGGCCCAAAACACTATCCAAGACTTAGTTACTGACAAGCCCCCCTGATAGAAAATAGAAGGAACGAAATGAGCCCATACGTGTACTACACCACTTACCTTTTCTTTTGGCAGTGGCTACGATTATGGTAACGTAAACCTCGATAACGGCCCGTAATCCTAGCCGTTGGGTCTAGGTAATCATAGCTGTTGGGTCTAGGTAATCATAGCTTTTGGGTATAGCATTACGGAAGTTCCGTAATAAATTAATAGCAAATTCTATGATTGTCTAGGATTACAGAAGTTTTTATATCGAGTGCAAGTAAGCGTGTACATACGTGTGTACTTCAACTTCAATATTGGTACTCATCAAAATCCTCATGGACATTTATTAACGAGGGAATACTTGTGCATAAAACATACACAAGTATGTGTATATACACAAGAATGTGTATATATATACACTGTACAGTCGGATTCTTCCTTTACACTATGGCTACTGGCACTTGCTGGATGGCAGTTTTGATCGCTTCCAGGCCTGGTGCCGACACCGCAGGTTCTGGTAGTATGTTCCAGTAAGTTACTGTTCTTGGAAAGAAGGTATATATATATATCGATATAAGTACATAATAATTAGGCAGTGGCTAGGATTACGGTACCGTAATCCTAGACCCACAGGCTAGGATTACGGAAGTTCCGTAATCCTAGTGAGTCCTAGCTAGGGCTGTCTAGAATTACAGAAGTTTTTATACCGACTGCAATACAGCGTGCATGTGGCCTTATATTGCATAATGTCGTCATTATTTCATGAATTTATACAAGTATTGGTATATTAATTGACAAATTAATAGAAATATCATGCGTCGAATTTTACTTCGTTAATATTTTGTCTTTGCGTGGGGAAGAAAATAGAGGCAGTCCAAATGTTTATAAATTAATGCAAGTACGTGGTCGAATACACAAATGCAGTTCCATTGAAATTGATTGGCATGATCGAAACAAATTGTGTTGCTAATTTTGGTAGTAGATCTGATATGTTTGTTCGTCATTCGTTCCTCGAAATAAATATAAAGTATCTATAAATCGTTTGTTGATTCACAATTTACAGCCTACTACTGGATCTATGTTGTGACAGCGCGTAGTGATACGAAGTCCAAATATGGTCATATTATGAATTAAATATTAGTTTTAATTTGTAACGGATTACACTTTGCATGTCATTAGGAATCGTTTAAAATCAGAATTATGTAAATTGTGAGTTAAACAATCGATTATCTGTTGTCTCAATATATTTTCAATATTTTAATAACTTAATAAATGCGTAGATAAAAGTACAATACAACTACTTATCAAAAGTATTTGCATTTGGATATTTTCCGCTGACTGTATATCTTTACCATAACAAAAACTTGAAACCAATAAAAAAGTATGTAGTGCTAACAACTGACAACGGGTGTATTTTATCTATTTTATTTTTACCAACGTTTCGGCTTATCTCTAAGCCTTCATCAGGGTGAAATACAAACAAAAACTGATTATACTCGATGGTATAAATATACCAATATTTGTATAAATTCATGAAATAGTAATATCAACATGCAATTTAAGGCGACCTGCACGCTTAATTGCACTCCATATAAAAACTTCCGTAATTCTAGACAGCCCTAGCTAGGACTCGCTAGGATTACAGAACTTCCGTAATCCTAGTCTGTGGGTCTAGAATTACGGTACCGTAATCTTAGCCGCTGCCTAATAATTAATGGGCAGAAAATAACCAAATGAAAATCATTTTGATATTATCAAGTTTTCAAAACCCAGAAAAATATGAGGAAAACCAATAATATAGCAGTGTGAACAAAAATACTTCAACCAAATACCTAAATTACGCTCATGTGATAAGTGCCCTGCAGTGTTCATTTAAATTATACCTGAATCTTGTTAATTTGTTACAAAATTACACAGGATCTAGTTTTTTACCTTACAATCTAGTTTTTTACCTTACAATTTAATAAATTATTCTTATCTTAAAAGATTCCTAATGACGTAAAAAGCATTATCTATTACGATTTTGCAATTAAAACGAATAATTAAGAACCTTTTATAAGACTGTATTTGGAATATGTATCACTATTTGCTGTCACAACGTAGATCCAGTAGTAGACTAAGTAAATCGTGAATCAAAGTTACCTAATTTGTCTCAACCATGCGAATCAATTTCATCGGAAATTGATCGGATTGGAATTATTTTAAGACTTATGGTGCTTTAATAAGATAAGAAATTTAAGGATCCCGGAGGAACTGTGACCCAGCTTTTCAGAACCGGTGTCACCCAAGGGTGGGGATTATGTCCACTCTGCAAAATATTGGATGGGAATTTTGTCCACCCTGTAAAAATCGCAGTTGAGATTATGTCTACCCTGTCAAAAATGAGCAGTGGGTATTATGTCCAGTGGGGATTTTGTCCAGATTCCATTTTAGACACCCGAAACGCATGCATTTTGTCTGTATTCAATTGTCGTAATAACAAGGATTTTGTAGGCTAATTTAATTAGCTGACAATATTTTTTTTTATGGTGCGGGATTCTTTTAATTCGGGTTTTTCATTCACTGTATGATTAGTTGTTTGCATAGATGAATAAAGTTGTAATTGTTGGTGAAGGTGTCGAACATTGTCCGCAGTAACAAAGCGAAACACCCATGATGATGATGACAACGATTTTTAAAACTGCATAGTCGTACAAATTTACACCATCTTCATTAGAAATAACAAAACAATATAACTTATTAAAACTATAGTCACAAGTCACCGATGCTGGCAAGTTAAAGAAATACGACGATTTATGGATAAAAATATGTACACAGGTTGAATGTATATCAAGGGTTCAGAGGCAATATCAAATTAATGAATATGGTAACTTTAAGTAAGACCCGAAATAGAACTTGTGTTCAATACAAGGGAGGTGAAAAAATGAACGAATAATTTGACATCGATAATCGAACGAATATTCAAATATATATTCGAATATGAATTTTGAATATTTGAATACTGATTTTGGTATTCGGTCCCATCACGAATGATAACCAAATATTTATGGTGTGACCTGTCTCTACGTCCTTGGTCTCAGTCGTCTGACCTGTGCTATGATAACATTTCCAAATTTGGTATCTTCCATTTATCATCACCACAAGTCTTTAATCATTTAACTTAAAATTAATCATAACAATGTATTTTTTCATTTAACTGTTAAATTAATCTGGTCAGCATCAAAATCTCGAAGTTTATGACCTATTCAAATGGTATGAATTCTTCTTGTGAGAGTTGTGATCAACACCTGTTTGATGTTTTACCTGTAGGATTAAGGATGAGAATTTCTCAGCATGAGGATGACAATTTTGTTCATAGCTTTGTCATTTTTTGACCAATTTGCATCATTGTTTTCTTATTATTTTTCTACTAAATCAGAGCTTTCTATGTCAAAATCGGAATGGGCTTTTCTACCCTTAGAATCCGAGAAAATTGGATTTAATCGGAGAAGTTGACCGGTATGAAATAAGTATGTTACTTACATTAAAAGGCTGTGGTAACATAGGTTTTGTAAGCACTTAAATTGGTTTCTACATACCTGTGTTTGCACGATCATTACATAAAGACTTCATAAGTGTTGTATCCAAGATTTTCAGGATATGTTATCAAACGTTTTAGGTACTATGGAACTGAATCTGGAAAGGTCTCATTTAGAGTTATTCTTGACAAAGACTATGACACACCTTCAGCCACACTCTTTAAGGAGCTCTTCTGGATGAAATTTGACGAAAGAATCAATTACAAAAAATCTCTTCTTGTATACAAGGCCATTGTTCCAGGTGCGGCACGTCCGTGTCCACCAAAAATTGAATTGGTTGAAAGCTGAAGTGTACGTTCCATGTCTCTGCGTTTCCTGCACCAATACGTCTTCTGCATTGCGTGTCCGGAAAGAATTGCTTAATGAGCAAGTTATTCATATGCGGACATATTTCACAGGATAGCACATCAAGTTGAAGGGCAAATTTAATGATAATTGGAGTTCAAAAGTCTAGATATGAAGAGGTCTTTATTAAAAGGTTATACTGTATTTTAAAAGGTATTAATGTGAGGTAATGTTAATTGTTTTACACAGGGCAGCCCCTATCTTGAGCAACCACCTCACTTAATCATTTTCAGTATTTTCTTCCAGAAATGACACTTTATTATTATTTGTGCTTGCAGCAACACTGACTTAAGTAAGTAAGAGAAGGATAACTCCCTATGATCATTATGTCTTGGTAAACACTGTTAATGATGAACCATGGTGTTTAAGTGTTTCTGAAATGTTAGAGAAAATCAGTAATTTGTGAAACTCCTGTCATTTATACAGTGATTTGTGTCCTTTATTCTCCTTCTCTCCGTAACCATTTTACGTTCATTGAATTCTGCCTTCTTCATTAACATGCCAGCTGATTTCCAATCTGATATTCCAATGAATAACTGTACAGACTTCTATCCAACATAGTGATCGACTGATCGTCTATTCAAATGGCTTGCTCATCCAGCCAAAAAACATCACAGAAACTTCCTGATTTTGTCTGTTCCAAAATTTGTTACCATGGCAACCGATTCAATGAATTTTCTTCTATATTTTATCTAGGACCAAAATGCAGATAAGCTTCACTGGATTGGGCATAGTGTGATGTGTAAGTGTTCTTGATGTGAGAATTTTGACAGTATATGAGATTTTGTAACTTTTTGTACGGTTGTCATAGAAACAAGATACAAACGTAGATCAAATAATCAGCAAGTTTACTAATAATGTATATCAATTGTTGAGAAAATTGACAAAATGAACTGGTTCTGATTCATGGGTATTCAGTCCTGATTTCGCTTTTTCACCAATCCACAAAACACACGTCTAGCAACTATTGATTGCTGACAGAGATTGATTGGCTGTTCTGTAGCGGGTCATGTTGGAGGAATATTTCGACATGTTGTTATTACCATAGATGTATTTTATAGAAATACTGTAATCTGAGTGTCTGTGAGCAGTAAGACACGAGAACTGTTTGCATGCTGTAGTATGATGACATACCAAACCATTAAGTGGTTAAGTCTTATGAAATTGATGCTTTCAAATAGCATTGATGGTGGCAGGTGACCATCATTATCTGAGGCTTCAAATATATTTCTTATTTTCTGAGTTGTAGATGTATGGACATGAGCTTAAGGTTTATGTTTTTAAGCTTGGTATTAGTAGGCTTTATGAGCGCTCATTTTACAATAAGCAAATTATTATTTTGTGGTCACATCTCGTCCATTTCTTCATCATCCGTCAATAATTGGCTTGTGTAAACAGTACTTAACACTAGAGGTCAAAATTTTGTTTTAATCATTATGACATTTTGTGGGGAGCGGTGGCTTAGAGGTAGGGCAAGCGCTTCGGGATCGAGAGGTCCCGAGTCTGATCCCCCTCTGGACCACTGGTTAATTTCTTTGAGCAAGACCCACAGCTCCACTCCACCATGGTGTAAAATGGTACCTGTGAGGGCAGTGTTTATTCCTGAGCGCCGCAGATCGATGTTGGCTGCCACACCACAGGAGAGAAATAGTCTCCCCAGGGAGACACAAGTGTAGGTTTCCATATGTAGCCCAATGACCAGGGGAAGTTGAAATGTCAAAGGGTGCTTGAGCGGTCTAACAGCTGAAAAGAGCCCTAGAAAATTGGAAACTTAACTTATTTTGTCACTGTCAATAATTATCTGAACAAAATCAAGGTCAAGTTCGATATGGGGTCATCGTGGGTAAAACAATTAGGTAAAATCATATACAAACCATGTGTAGTCGCAAGAGGTTACAATTTTTGCCTAATCATTATGAAACTGTGCCATAATAATCAAAATAGCAAAATCTTGGTCAAGTTGGATACTGGGTCATCTGTGGTAAAAACTAGGCCACGAGGTCAAATAATAGAAAACCTTTATGTTGTTACTTGATCTCCCAATTTTGGCTTTTAGGTCCGGTACTATATAATGGGTCAGCTCAGACAAAAACTAGGTCACTTGGTCAAGTCATTGAAAAATCTTGTGTTGGCTACACTTGAGATCACAAAAATGACCTTATCTGACAACATTTAAGTACTCGTTTAGATTCTACACACTTGTGATTTAATTACTATGCATCCAAACTTGTGCCTATTTTTTATTACAGACACTTGAGCACACCTAGTATTTATTATCTCTTAAAAAATAAACTGTATATACTATGTTTACTCAACATAACTGTGAAAAAGTCTTCTTCTCGTTAATGAAACAAGATAAGTTTATCAACAGTTTTGACTGAGATTTCTAGAGATATGCGAGGATTTAGGGAATGATTGATGTTTGAACTGCGTGTCAATTACAATATATCTCACAGCTCTTCACTTATACACTTCCAGTTCAAAATACACTGAGTCTCTTACTATTCTCATGAATATTTCTTCAGTTTGTTTTCCGATCATGAATGTGAGTTGTTTGCCTGGTATTTGGTTTCGAAAATCAGGAAAATGTAGCATAGAATGAACAGTTTGAACCAATTTGAAACTTTCAGCATCCTTTAACCAACAATAATTTGCTCACTCAGGATAAGTCTTGATTATAATTACTGTATGTCAATGTCGAATAGCACTTAAACTTCTAACTGAAACATTTTGGTTCAATATATTAAATCCAATGTAGATTCTTTTTCTTTATTTGTTTCCCGTAAAATTCCGTTATTTTGCTAAAAAAAAAGGCCTGATCGCTTTAAAATGTCAGGGAAAAATTCTGTGTGGTCAGGGACAAGTTAGGGAGTTTGTCTTAGAATATTTGTAGGAACCCTGAATGTGTCATTCAATATATAATGCAAACTGTCACAAATTCTTATATACAATATAACATTAATTGTTCATATATGGACAAAAACATTTAAAGTAGCATTGCTTGTGGTCAATGATAGATTTTTATCATTTCTTTGCTTGTTGCTAGGCTTCTGCGCACAAACACTCTAAACTACTCCATCATGGCCCTTTTATTCCTTTGTAATTCGGCTAGTTCTAAGTAACTGCCATCTAATTTTTGGCTAGAAAAATGTGCCTATAAGAAAATTCTTAGTTGGCATTTTAAGAATTTCATAACCTTCAGCAGTTTTTCTGAAGGCATGACACTATGTGGCATATAATAAAGTATTAGAATGACAGTGACTGCAGGTACATGTATAGCCACACATTGGTATGATCATACTGTATCAGTGTATGATCTTACACTACAACAGTGACTGCAGGTACATGTATAGCCACACATTGGTATGATCATACTGTATCAGTGTATGATCTTACACTACAACAGTGGCTGCAGGTACATGTAGCCACACATTGGTATGATCATACTGTATCAGTGTATGATCTTACACTACAACAGTAGCTGCTGGTACATGTAGCCACACATTGGTATGATCATACTGTATCAGTGTATGATCTTACACTACAACAGTGGCTGCAGGTACATGTAGCCACACATTGGTATGATCATACTGTATCAGTGTATGATCTTACACTACAACAGTGGCTGCAGGTACATGTAGCCACACATTGGTATGATCATACTGTATCAGTGTATGATCTTACACTACAACAGTGGCTGCAGGTACATGTAGCCACACATTGGTATGATCATACTGTATCAGTGTATGATCTTACACTACAACAGTAGCTGCATGTACATGTAGCCACACATTGGTATGATCATACTGTATCAGTGTATGATCTTACTCTACTGTTTTGTTGTTCAATGATTTGACAGATTGGGTATAAACAACCATCGTTATCACATGCCCACATTACCATCCTGTTCCTGTTAGTTTCCAATTATCTTCCTCAGAAACCTTTTAAACAATTATGGTATTGAAGCAGCTGATTGCTGGTGTCGTCAAGCACCATTGTAAGCTGGCATTTAATAGTGTTTTGTAATTCCAATATAAAAACTGTTGTAATTGTCTCTTTAACCTGATGACTACTTTGATGTCTCAATACTTTTGTCAGGAACATTAGTTACATTTAGACTTTGGAATAAATTCTAGCTATTACTTAATGTATTTAGATAAAAAGAAGTGACCCTATATCCCTGTTTTGATAGTTGAACAGTATAAACAAATGTGACATCACTGTGAAGATATCTGAAACCTGACTTTATTCTTCCACAGAATTGGGTGTTGACATTTTAGCCATGCCATGTGTTAATGTGCTACACAGATTAAATCCTCTCACTGTGACTGCAGCTCGTTTATCTTTGCTGATTTACTTTTTGTTAATTATAAAACATTCCTTATTTATGCACCCATCGTGATTCTAGCTGACATTTATATATGTGGTTTACAATAACATTGTGCCTGCATTAAACAAAGTTACTGACTTACCATAAAAAACCACAATTATATAGGTTTGACGGATATTTTCCATTATATAAATGGATATAATGCTGATGTCCATTACTACAAATGTGAGGCCATTATGTAGTTTCACCTTCTAAGTACATGTATCACAATAGCTTGGTCAGATGTAACGTAGAGAAATTGCTGTGAAATTTTGTCATAGATTCTTGGATTACATTTCGCTTCCATCAATTTATGTGTCTATTGTCTGTCAATGGGCTCTAACACTATAACAGTGATCACTTAGTCACGGAATCCCGTTATACACAATCTTACTGGGCTGTTTACAGAAAGATAGACGTTCTCCTCGAGTTGATTAACTTTTTTCCAGTGATTTCTCAAGTTACCCATACACGGAGATATATTATGGTAGTCGTTTCTTTACGGCTTTCATTATCTCTGTAAAATGCAACATGTGATAAGATCATGCAATCCTATAATCTAGACGCTTTCTGCTATAATCAATTTTAAGAACGCAAACACTGACACATTTATATATAAATTACTTCAGTTTGATCATTGATATTATGTTTAAAAAACCTGTGAAATTATTATTAATTATAATTACTAAAAAGGTGTGAGTTAATTTCAGGGTCAATTATAAGTGATTTTCAATGCTAGTTTGTGAATAAGTTGGTCCGATTAGTTTCCGATGAAGAATGATGAAACAATATTTGCATGAATCCTCAAACTTGACAGGCTGTCATTTTGCTAGTCTGTGACCCTTGTGTGCAGGCTGTCATTTTTCTAGTCTGTGCGACCCTCTTGTGCATATGCCGTTTTGTTGACTCTCTTGTGCATATGTATGTTGTTGTGTATAGGTTACCATGAATTTGTTACTATTATTATAACTTCTGGCAAACTTTTTGTTAGCATACAAATATATTAATTTTGATTTCTTTTTCTGTTTACCCGTATATTCCTAGGTTATACAATCATCATGTTATGTGGCAGATGAAAGAACAAGCTACAGGATAGAAGACTGAAGGAAGTGCCAGTCCAAATACATTTATGAAATTTTATCAAGATTCTATACACTGATGCCTGTTGTAAGTTAGCCCTGTAATATCATACATACTTGTAGCTTTTCCTAACCTCACTTGTATCTGCTTTAGTAAAACCAACATTATACATATTAACACAATCCTCGTAGTTCCCCTGACTTGATTGATCTGGTTCCAAGTTAACATTTCATATAGTTCTTATAGTTTCTGTTGATTGTCTTGTCAGCTGAGAAAATGAAAAAAGTAAATGATTTGTTGTAAAACATTGCAGTATCGTTCTGTCTAATATGATTATGACCTAATTTGTATAGCTATGAATTGTGGGAAGGAAATGACGAGAGAAAGGGAATACGGTAGAAAATCTTCTCTTTCTTTGGCTGTCATTTTCTCGTTTAGAATTGTCAGAATAGATGTTTTTGTCTATTATATCACACACTGCTTTATTGTATGTATTTGTTGGGTGGTTGTTAGCACTAAATTGACAAGTGTAAACATTGTAACTGGTATAGTGGACCCGGGAAAGTGTGAAAAGCAGGAAAATGTGGAATGAGCCACGGAGGTCAATATCATACGATTATAAATAAACATCACATTATCTTCGGCGCACTATACTCACATCTTACCATTCTTTACTTCCTGATTGTATCTATTTGTTGGGTGGCTGTCAGGGTCAAGATCTATGCATGTGTCATTAAATTAGGTAAACTGTTTGTATAAGGTCAAAATTTGAAGCATGCATTTCATACAGCCAAACTTAACTTTTATTGCTATGGTATACTTATATACGGGGGTTCTATAGTTCCGGAATAATCCGGATATATCCGGAAGTTATGGTCATTTGAAGTTCCACAATCTGTATTTTAACAATTAAACAATGTTTTGAAGCTTTGGTAAGGTTTAGGAATATGTGCTTATGGCACCTGAAACAGACTGGCGACTTCTCTTCTAGATTGGACATTATGCCTCATTTACTGGAGAAAAACAGAAGATTAGCAACCCATGAAAATGGCTCTTATAATATATGGACAACTAGACAACAAGTGACCTGAGCCATTTAGAATTGACATAGGAAAGTAGCGTATATGTATAGCCTGGCTATTTTGACCTGAGCCTGACCTTTATGCAAGAATATATTACAAGGTTCTTGCTTTGAATAATTATTATATCAATTTCCGTGAGCAAATCATGCAATATTGGTATTTCAGATTTGTGTTTGTATTACATCTCGAGTGATACTTCGGATTATGAAAACAAACAATCGGTGTTGTAAACGTAGGCAATATATCGACTGTTAATTATGCTAATCAAAAGGTCAGGCTCGTATCAAATTAGCCATGCTATAGCAATTATCCTACCAGGAGTGTCATAGTTCCTGTCTTCATATTAAGTATGGGACTCCTCCAAATCTGTATAATTACGTAGTTTCACTTTTAGAACATGCATGTGATTGTGTGAAGGTTTGAAGTTAGACTGCAATCTTCTAACTTAGAACTACCAGAATTGATAACTTTAATGTTATTTATTCATTTCTTTGTGTGGGTTTAATACAGATTATTTCCGTTTATAGTAAACCAGTATATGTATTACAATCTATTGTATTTCCAAAACTTAATCATGTGTTGATACTTTCTTAACAGTTCCTGTGATTCAATAGGGATTTAATATTCCCTTCTTTCACCTGACTTCACTGACTTTTGATGTTAGATATTGTGTTGTAGACTCTCTGTCCTGCTCACAATGGTGTATTGAGTCTTGGTGTTATTTCAGTGTTGCCACCTTGGTACCACAATGATGTGTAGGATCCCTATACAATATCATGATACATTCTATGGGTCCTACAATTCCGGAATAATGATCTTTTTTGCACAAAATATTCAAAGAATTCACAAAGTTAGGGTCCTTCGAAGTTCCATAAACTAAATTTTAACAATAAAACAATTTGTTTGAAGCCTTGTTAAGGTGTTTGGATGTGTTTTTATGGCACCCAAAACCGATTTGCGACTGTGTTTCAGGATTGGTCATACTGCCTCAGTAGAAGCCCTGAATACCATGATACATGAATGTATATAGCCTTTGATATAATATTTGTGGAAGTATATTATTATACAATAGTTTGTTTGATAAGCTAAAGAAGTTTGGCAAGTCTGGTTTGGCAAATCTGCAAAATTTGGTTATGGTTTGCTTGCTCTAAGATAGGGTAGCAGAAGTTTACCATCTTGATACTTGGTATATATTTAATACATTCCCTTGTGACTACTTTTCATTGTTCCAGGCAGCTACACTATCTTGTTCATTGACAGACAGAAAAACTCATTCTGACATATATGTCACAAACCATCAGTAATAGATGCATTTATGTCATTATGTCTGTGATAGCTTCTGCTTTGACATAAGAGAATAATGCAGTAAAAAATTCACTAGGCTCCAAAACTGAAGAGTCAAAATGACTCCTGACTCTCAATGTTCAAGAGTCATCAATATATTGCAAGAAAATAAGAAAATTTGTATTATAAGTATAGTAAATTTGACTCTTCACCTTAAATTTTCAAGAGTCAAAATAGGCACTTTTGTCAAATTCAAGAGTAAAATGAAAGCTCTCAGGTTTAATTTGAACATTATGATGTTGTACTTTTCTTGGAAGTTTCTTTTCAGTATGACATTAAATATCATGGATATTGCTTTAGTTGTGGTTTGTGTGAAAGTCGTCTGTAAAGGCCACGAAAGCCATGGATTGTTATGTGGTATTATAAGTTAGTAAAGCTAATGATCTGGATGTTTAGCATTCTCTGAAGGATCTCAACTTTCCATATTTGTATCACCATTATTTACTGTCCTAATCCTCATAGACCTTTATTAGATTGACTGGATTTACTCAAACCAAGTGCTTATTTGTTTGGCAGGCTTTTCTCAACAGAGAGCTTGAAAAGTGGCATTACTAATTTCATTGGCGTGTCCCAAGAATCGTTAGGTCTCGTTCATTGCGATGTACAAGTAACAAAATTAAAGTTTGCAACAAGTGACATCCAGAATCCGTTTGATCAATACATTTCTCCCTTCCATTTTTCTCGTAGAACTTTTTTCTCAAGCGGCAAGGTTTACCAGAAAACAAATCAGAATGTTAAAGGATAAATGTATTGGCATGGAAAGTTGGCGTGGCTTTTATTGGAAAACTTGTTGCTGCATGATATCTGATAGCCCACAATGTTATTAGAGGAGTACACCTGTTGTGATTGGAATAATGTGAACTATCATCAATTGGATTTTAATTCTTCATTCTTGCCTTTAAGCAGCTGATCAGTGTAGAAATTAAGAGAAATATATTCTGGAAGGAGGGCACAATTTGCTAAATATTTAATTGACTTATAAGGAATGAAATATATTTTGAATTAAAATAAGGTATATTTTGAAAAAATCAACTTAAAATGATTTTGTGCTACTAAGTATCTGGCTTGTATGAAAACACTTAGTCTTGTGATTTAAAAAACAAATTGGCTATATTTATATAAATAGAGAGTTCTTGTTGACAAGTTATCATATAAGATATATAGAAGCATCAATAGTATTCTTGCATGGTTTCTTACAGTTATTCATAGGTGCCGGAACAATAATGTCAAGTAATATTGAATTCTTTAGGAATTAGGAATTTAGGAAATCTTAAATTAATGTTGTAGCTCAGTTTTGGAAAATGAAGCTACATATTGTTAATCCTTAAAAACTATGAATAAGATTATAAAAGAGTTTGAGTGCCGACCCAATGTATCCAGCTATTATTCTACTGTAAATATTGACTAAGATTCAACTCCAGTTGGTAAAATGCAAAAAATTATCAAAAAGTTTTTCTTAAAATCACAATTTTTTGGCTTGACCAAACTAATATATTTATATAAGAATCTGGACTTATTCATCTAGAAGAAAAATGATCGCATAATGTCAGTTTATTATTTAAACCTATAAAATTTATTGGGTGAGTTACACAATAAAATATATATTTAACGTTATTCATTGTGGGGTAGTGTATAAATGCTGAGAAAAGCCGTTGACGGTAAAGCATGTTCGGGAGTTTTTATCAAAAGCGCCTTTGATTGTAATGTTATTTATAAGAATACTTTATGTATGCATAAAACATATTAGTTTTGTGATTAAAATGTCTACAAAACGTTTTTTTATTATCAAAACAGAGTTTAGTCCCTTTAATGACTCAGTTTAGTAAAGTTATCACATACAGACTTCATATTTAACATGCTGACAGGCTGATCATTGTTTGCATATAAGGTGAAATCTATGTCTATTATAAATATTTATATATTGAGGTGAGTGATCATAAGAAGTCAAGATCTTATTTCATGAAAATAATAGTACCACAATAGTAATAAAAATAATATAAAGACTTTATTTATCAAAGGTTAAAACATATTAACTTATGAACAAACATACATTTATTTTCAACACAGCCTTCGTTTAAACAACACTTTAACAAGATAAAAACAATAGAAAACAAAATACAAAAATAAAATAATTCATAAATATAAACCGGCAAACCCGACAAACATGCACAGTAGAATTCAATGAATTATACAGTGCCCACCATAAATAAGTATACACTTTTTGACAGATGCAGAATTATAATTGGTTAAATATAAAATATCTGTTTATCATACAGCAACAATCAGAGTAATTCCTGAAACTGCTGTAACTAAACAAGTCAAAAATGGGATAGAAATAAAGACGAAACTGATTTGAATTAAAATAACCATGGGGTCCAAGGGGCTGTATTTTCCATCTTTTTCAGACCAGGTTGCCTTTCCACCCTGGCAAAGAAACTTATTTTTTTTACATCTAGGGTAGCAGTCAATCTATTTACTTTACATTTGATCAACAAAAAATATTCATAATCTAAAAAAACATTGATGCTGCTATGTTCAGCAAATAGTGTTATACAGGCAAGTACATGGGGAAATAATTTCGGGATACTTAATTTTGGTGGGCACTGTATATCTTATAAGTACATTCATACATAATTCACTATTCAATTTAAATAGAAAGTCTATTAGTACTACATGATATACAAATATATAAAAGATATACTTTATTATTATTATTAGTATGCACAAAGCATGTGAATCTCAATTGTTTTGTCCTTCTACTAGAAATTTCTCATAATTAGTTTTAACTGCATTCAAAGAAGACTTTTAGAAGTGTATTGTCCGACATTTTGTGGTATAATATTCCAAATTTGGAAAGAAATTTGTATGAATACACAGAAATAATTCATAAAACACCATGAACTATAACTAATATAAATAATAGTTTTCCTTCGAAAAAGGTACATTTAATTTAGTCATTAATATAAAATAATCCGGTCCAATGTAAAATCACTTGTTTATGTCATAAAAATAATTTTGTGTTATGACCTATTGAAAACAACCATTTTGTGGTGTTCTATATATTTTATTTATTAACTGGAAGTGATCATTTATAATGGCTAGATATTTTTTGGGTTGACTTGCTATGGTACTGATTTGGTGTTATGGCTCATGAATCTAATAATAATGAATAATTTTCAACATTTTTGAAGATAAAAATGTGATAGTTCTCAATGAATGGTTTAAGTTCTGGTTGGTAACCAATGGACACTATTCCTGTTTTATCAACTAAGCGCAAGCCAAACTGTCCAAAAATTATGTAAATACTTATCATATAATAAGCAAATGTCATTGACTGAAAAATCAAGAATATAAAATCCTAATGCCTAAATGGAAAAGAAAGAATTTGATAAATTCACCAATCCTGTTGAAATGAGTCATGTTCTTATCAGAATGATTTCTGGATAGATGTGACCTTATTTGTCCGTCAGACTGTCTGTAGACTTTTTGTGTACACCACACTATTAGATTACTGGTAGTCTGTCTACCACTTAAGTATATTGTCTCAGTATCAAACTTGTTATAGTTGCTAAATGTGTAAATGTATTTACTCCTGAAAGATAAATTGATTCTCTACTGTTACTGATATTTTATAAAATCACATTTTCTCAATGATTCAGTATTTCTTGAAATCTCCATTACAATAAATTTCAATTTTGTTTATCTGAAGTAAACATCAAAAATTCAATATCCTGTTTCAAAAAATGGTTTTGAAAATAGAAATACTAGAAATACATGCTTTATCGTCCGACCAACCCATATTGTGATTTTTGATCAATTTATTTTTTTGTATGAACCTTTTTTCCTATAATGGTAATTTTGAGAATTTTTACGAGACACAGAACCTGTAAGATATTCAGTTTAAGTCTCGTAAACTGCTGGAAAACTGATTAATTTTATGTTTTATGGACACTGCCTTCAGTTTCCCTATGTATAATGTTTGTGTATTCTGAATTGGATAATCAAATTGGGAACGTAAAAGATTTATTGATACTTGATACGTCTGATAAAGGCGGCGGTTGCGAGATGTTTAAAGTCTGTGCCGAACAATTTCCCTCAACCAGCCTCTAATTTAATGTTTTGTTGTCAGAAGTAAGGAACCTCTTTCAGACAAAATTATAATTCACAACTCTGTTGAACTATAAAGAAGATATAATCTTGACTCTGTTTATGTTTTATATCTCTAATGTTATATTGGGCAGTACAATATATACTGTATGTGAATGCTACGGTGACATTGTTTTCTTTCAAAACCAAATACGTTATTTTCAAATAATTCAGTAATAAACTGGAAAATAAGCTTTATTTGAGCAGGGATTCCACAATTCTGGATAAATTTGCAAATCCATAGAAAGAAGGATAATATTTTCTTCTCAAAATAAAAGTTATTTGATGAAAAAAATTAAAGAATTGACGAAGTTATTGTCATTTGAAGTTTCCTAACCTGAATTAGAACAATAAAATCATGTTTTAACCTTATTTAAGGTGTAAGGATGTGTGATGCTGGCACACAAAACAGACTTGTGACTAGTTTTCAGGATTGGACATTCTGCCTCAGTAGGACCCCTGTTTGAGATGATTTTATTATGTCTATTTATGCAATTAGTAAACAGGTTCTCTACCACAAAGTGTGTAACCATGTAATCATTTGATGTGATTTAGATGTTGAAGACAAATGTTGAGATTATTATGTTTGTATCTACACAGCAGCATTGTAAGACTACGGAGCTCGACGTGCTGATGATAATACACTGACACTATGATATTGTACTTTTATTTTATTTTCCTGAAATTTGAAGTAACCTTTAGTCAGACCTTATTATTATATCATATTTATATGTACCCTTTTTTCTGTTAGAAAGTGCTGTACAGTCATCACAATTTAGACATGATTAAAACAATATACAATGGATACAAACATGAAAGTAAAAATAATATGCCATTGGGTAAAAAAATATCCAATTATGGCCAGTTTAAAAATCAACACATTCATCATTAACTTATGAAAGAAATAAAATAAGCAATTTAAAATAGTTCTAGTCTAGTTGGTTTTGTAAGCTGTTTGGCCAGTCCAAACTTTAATATTTAATGCATAATGGTCATTCACCTTATTTGTACAAATTGTCAGAAGTAGAATTTCTGTTCAAATATCGGTTAGATCTTTTATATTAGAAGATGTATTTATGTAAGTTCCTATAATGATTTGGCCTGATGCCTCAATGGATGTCCATCAAATTGTATGTGATATATAATTAAGTGAAAGTTTTGCTGGAATTCTGGTAAACAAGGTTGTCACATTGATGGATGAACACAACAGGACAAGCCAAGATTCCTGACCAATAAACTGTAATACAGCTTCTCTGATTAGGTAAAAAATTAGGTCACTTGGTCAAATCATAGAAAAACCTTGTTAACAATCCAGAGGTCGAATTTGGGACTGAATCCTTTTGAAACTTTTTCAGAATGTTCGCCTCCATGAAATCTAGGCCATAAGTATGAACCTGGATCACATGGGCTAATAAACAATATTTCTGGATAAATTACTGTTCTATATATAGATCCCACCCACGATCTTTAAAGGAACCTTGTTATAATCATCTAATATTCATGAAACTTTTTCAAACTTGTTTCCTCCACGTCTTCTAGTTGGCAAGTTTGGTCAAATACTGGGCCAGTGATCTTAAAACTCCCATTTCCTGTCAGGTGAGCGGCATTTGCCCCTCAGGGGTCTTTTACATATATTTTAAATAATTTTTGTTGCTCTCGCTGTAAATCACATATAATTTATTTTTACTTTGAACAGCTTATATTTTTGCACAAACCACAATTATTGTGTGAATTTGATTAAAATGGCCTCCCAGCTTCTAGCAGAAAAAAACCCTGGCAACTTTTACATTTGAAGTTTTTGTTAGAAATGCTAGAATGTCAGTTGGACCATGAAAGGAAATGTTTTACGAGACTCAATTCTTCTCTTAGATGATAGATTCTGCGCAAACCTTTTAGATGTATTTTTTATGCAATACAGCTTGTCTCTGAAGCCCTTATGGAGAATGGCTGTAGAAAAAATACTGAAATAATTATTACTTTATGTGTAAAATTTGAAAGTTAATTTCAGCATCTGATAGAATAAGAGGATATTATTTTTCTGATGTTTTTGCCTTATAGCTAGACATGATGTGTTGCTTGCAAAATAGTTACTCAAAAAGATGACTGTTTTTGAAAATGCAAATTTTCTGATTTTGAAACTTGCCTTCTAGGCGTCGAGAGCATTATTCACAAGAATTATGACTGATCAGATCTTTTTTGAAAGTTTGCACCACAAACGAGAACAATTTGTTAGGGAAAAACAATATGAAAGACTCCGTAGCTGACAATCTGACAATTCCATCTGTGTCTTTAATCATGAATTCAAAACCTTGTTAGAAATTAATTCCAGAACAATTCCGCTTTGAAATGATTACATTCTAAAAATTCATGCTATGATGGGGACTTGCACGTTGTCTGTGAATTACCTGTTACATAACCTACGATTTTCTTTGATTACTTTGCTAAATTAGGTTCTATGTCAAGGAGTACTTAAATGGGATAGTTCCTTTTATGGGAAATAATGTTTTGTAGTTTGTTGAATAGTGTTCTTTTTGTGTGAAATTAGTTGTTCGAAGAGAAATGAAATATGTAAAAATATAGATTTTGCATTTAATACTTGTAAATAAAAATGTGAAATAAGACAGAACTATACTGTTAAAGTGCAAAGAGCTATATCGTAAGATATTTTTTTAAATGTTTCAAAAACTGAAAAACAATTATGCTTTCATATCCATTAGATAATTTTTTGCTTCAGTTTTAACAGAAGCTCTCTCTGTGATTTATATGACATGCGAACTGTCCATTTTCATACAAAAGTGTTCTAGAACACCCTATGAAACTATAAGAATCGTTTATTTTTCGACGATTGAATAAAAGTACATGGAACCCAGCCAAAGTTTTAATTTGCAATTAAGGTAGTCTAGTATACTAAAAACGATGCAAGAAATTCTTTTGACATTGAATTACTGTTAGAATATAGCTCTATACACTTTTAAGTGTACATTATCTTCAGTATTTGATATTTAATTTTGTTTAAGTAAATTGTAATTTAGTAATGAATGACATTGTCATTATAAAATTTTACTAGACCTTCACATAGCGCTGTTGGCATCAATTTAATATATGATAGGAGATGAGAACAAATAAAGTTAATCTTTCAATTCTTGTTCCAAACGGACAGAATCAATTGTTTTTGAAAAATAACTTAAGTCGCCATGAATATTACTGAATGATGCTTCTTTATATTGATGAATTCTTGATGATAACTTCAATGGAAATACTATGACTGTGTGAGTCAGATTTCTAGAATTCAATATTTCAAAACCTATTTTACAGTATACCTAAAAATGTTGATTATTGTGCAAGCATGTGATTGGAGGACAAGTGTTGATTTGGGTGCCTTGTGAATACTGTCAAATGAGCATCCAAATATTGTCAAAGAATTGCAATCCCTATAGGATAAAGATGTCACTTTCTGATACAGTGTTTTATAGAGAATTCCCGAGTGTTTTCTACTCTCGGAGAAAATGTTTACACTCAGAATTCCACTAAGATATTGCTGATTTCATTTACCGCTGAATCAGATTGCCTTTGTCACCTTCAAATTCCGGGTGTGTGTAAAAACCATATCTGACAATAAGTTTCTTTTCTGGCCTTATTAAGATTGTATTATTATTGTTGGTCCTAGGCAATTTGATTCTTTATTGTGAAGTTGTGTGTTGAAGGAGTGTGACGTTGTGCTGCTAGTGACTACTGCTGTGTATGTATTACTGCAAGTTGTGTAGACAAACATCTTCTAGAGTAGTCGTATCCCCATCTTCTAGAGTACTATGATTCTTGTGCTCATCTCTGTTACTATGGTCGAATTGGTCACTCTGAAACCAGCGTAAATGTCGGCTGTTGTGTATAACTCCGCCTACAATTATAATAAATTATGTACCAGACGAGCTCGGACGCGGAAGTTCAATTTCAACATGTATTGGTACAGGAATTTGTACCGACGACAACGACTATTAGAAAACTGTTGGACCTTGTATCATAACCCGCTAGAAGGTAAATTAAACTTTCTGTTGTATTTAGAACACTCTCAACATCACCAGACCTCATTTTTACCTTCACCTTGACCTTCACCTTGACCTACTTTTGGACTTATATTGAAGGGCCATATTCTCGTTAAGCCGAACTCACCATTTCTTCTAACATCAATATGGCTTGCTACAAAGCTTTCATACTGCAAAATAGACTGGGCTTTAGTTGACATGTTTATCGTATTGTATTGTTTATTGCAGTTTGTCAATTGTTACCAAGGTGATAAGATTCAAGTGAGCATTGTATGTACATGTATAATGATAATTTGATCAAATTGTGACCCACAGTTTGAACCGTAAGACATTATTACAATGTACATGGATCTGACTGCCTTTGAGGGTGTATGTCTATTCTTGCCATTTAGCAAACAGCAAAAACAATCTTGCCATTTTGCGAATCAGCAAAAATTAAAATCAGCAGGAAAGCATTAAACACACACCCATTTTTGTGGCAAAACACAAAATATTACACCCGCAGAAATAACCAGCTTATAATATATATGCTGGTTCAGTTTTGATATACCTTGTACTGGAAAATCAAAGACATTGGAATACTGTAAACCTAGAAACTTTCGCGGCTACAAATTTTCGCGTTTTGCCGATTGTCGGCATATTAGCAGCTACAAATTTTCGCGTTTTTAAGTCTTCCGCGAACTCCGCGAACACTAAGTCGCAAAGTGACAAAATTATTGATATTATAACCTGTCACATACATTGCTCGTTTCGTATATAACTGTTGTTGCTACTTAATTATAGTTCTCACCTTCGTTGAACCCTCTCAAACTCGTTTAGATGTAAATAGTCACCTATTGTATTGTTTACACAAATTGCAAACTAAGCTGGTAATGTTTTCACAGTTTAATTGACACTATCAGTCATTTTGTATTATGACATACCCGGTAATAAACAGTGCTATTTACACGCATGTTCATATATTGAGTGTATTGTTAAACACGTTTTCAAGAATTTTTCATTATTGTTCATAAAAGGCTTTATTCAGAAGAAGTACATACACTTAACATTCCATAGTTTGACAAAATAGCACTTATAATACGGTCTTATAAACGTTGTACCAAAATGATGAATTTTCTTCAAAAACGAGAAACTTTCGCGTTTTTCTTTTCCTGGACATGTTCGCGGCTATTTATTTTCGCGGATTTTTACTAACCGCGAACACCGCGAACTTAAATCGCGCGAAATAATTTCTAGGTTTACAGTAACCTTAAAGACATTGACATTCAGTAGATTATAAGGCAGTCATGTTCATCATTCAAACTCCATCCCCTAATGATTCATGTTTCATTTCTGTCCATGAGTATGCAGTACTTGTTTCTGTGTTATAGTGCACAAGTGTAACATATTTCCTAGAGTTTCAGAGATGTAATACAAACTTACTCCATGCATGTCTTACTATTTTGACAATGTCTTATACATACTTGATAGATGTGTCATCTCTCTAACAATCATGTTTGATCTATTGCTTTACATGGTGGGTCTTTCTGTCTGCGCAGTTAAATAAATGGTTTCATATATAGTGATAGAGGATGTTACATCTAGTGATACAGCATACAACATGATGTTACATCTAGTGATACAGCATACAACATGATGTTACATCTTGTCATACAGCATACAACATGATGTTACATCTAGTCATACAGCATACAGCATGATGTTACATCTTGTCATACAGCATACATCATGATGTTACATCCAGTGATACAGCATACATCATGATGTTACATCTAGTCATACATCATGATGTTACATCTAGTCATACAGCATGATGTTACATCTAGTCATACAGCATACAGCATGATGTTACATCTAGTCATACAGCATGATGTTACATCTAGTCATACAGCATGATGTTACATCTAGTCATACAGCATGATGTTACATCTTGTCATACAGCATACAGCATGATGTTACATCCAGTCATACAGCATGATGTTACATCTAGTCATACATCATGATGTTACATCCAGTCATACAGCATGATGTTACATATAGTCATACAGCATGATGTTACATCCAGTCATACACCATGATGTTACATCTAGTCATACACCATGATGTTACATCTAGTCATACAGCATGATGTTACATCTAGTCATACAGCATGATGTTACATCTAGTCATACAGCATGATGTTACATCCAGTCATACATCATGATGTTACATCCAGTCATACAGCATGATGTTACATCCAGTCATACATCATGATGTTACATCTAGTCATACAGCATGATGTTACATCCAGTCATACAGCATACACCATGATGTTACATCTAGTCTTACAGCATGATGTTATATCTAGTCATACATCATGATGTTACATCTAGTCATACATCATACATCATGATGTTACATCCAGTCATACATCATACATCATGATGTTACATCCAGTCATACAGCATACATCATGATGTTACATCTTGTCATACAGCATACATCATGATGTTACATCTAGTCATACATCATGATGTTACATCTAGTCATACATCATGATGTTACATCTAGTCATACATCATGATGTTACATCTAGTCATACAGCATACATCATGATGTTACATCTAGTGATACATCATGATGTTACATCTAGTGATACAGCATACATCATGATGTTACATCTAGTCACACAGCATACATCATGATGTTCGTATAGTCATACAGCATACATCATGATGTTACATCTAGTCATACAGCATACATCATGATGTTACATCTAGTGATACAGCATACAACATGATGTTACATCTAGTCATACAGCATACATCATGATGTTACATCTAGTCATACAGCATACATCATGATGTTACATCTAGTCATACAGCATACAACATGATGTTACATCTAGTCATACATCATGATGTTACATCTAGTCATACAGCATACAACATGATGTTACATCTAGTCATACAGCATACAACATGATGTTACATCTAGTCATACAGCATACATCATGATGTTACATCTAGTCATACAGCGTACAGCATGATGTTACATCCAGTCATACATCATGATGTTACATCTAGTCATACATCATGATGTTACATCTAGTCATACATCATGATGTTACATCTAGTCATACAGCATACAACATGATGTTACATCCAGTGATACACCATGATGTTACATCCAGTGATACATCATGATGTTACATCTAGTCATACAGCATAATGTTACATCCAGTCATACACCATGATGTTACATCTAGTCATACACCATGATGTTACATCTAGTCATACACCATGATGTTACATCTAGTCATACATCATGATGTTACATCTAGTCATACACCATGATGTTACATCTAGTCATACATCATGATGTTACATCTAGTCATACAGCATAATGTTACATATAGTCATACAGCATAATGTTACATCTAGTCATACATCATGATGTTACATATAGTCATACAGCATGATGTTACATCCAGTCATACATCATGATGTTACATCTAGTCATACAGCATAATGTTACATCTAGTCATACAACATAATGTTACATCTAGTCATACAGCATAATGTTACATCTAGTCATACATCATGATGTTACATATAGTCATACAGCATACAGCATGATGTTACATCTAGTCATACATCATGATGTTACATCCAGTCATACAGCGTACAGCATGATGTTACATCCAGTCATACAGCATACAGCATGATGTTTCATCTAGTCATACATCATGATGTTACATCTAGTCGTACATCATGATGTTACATCTAGTCATACAGCATACAGCATGATGTTACATATAGTCATACAGCATGATGTTACATCCAGTCATACATCATGATGTTACATCTAGTCATACAGCATACAGCATGATGTTACATCTAGTCATACAGCATACAGCATGATGTTTCATCTAGTCATACATCATGATGTTACATCTAGTCATACAGCTTGATGTTACATCTAGTCATACAGCATACAGCATGATGTTACATCCAGTCATACAGCGTACAGCATGATGTTACATCTAGTCGTACATCATGATGTTACATCTAGTCGTACATCATGATGTAACATCTAGTCATACAGCATACAGCATGATGTTACATCCAGTCATACAGCGTACAGCATGATGTTACATCCAGTCATACAGCGTACAGCTTGATGTTACATCTAGTCATACATCATGATGTTACATTTAGTCATACATCATGATGTTACATTTAGTCATACAGCGTACAGCATGATGTTACATTCAGTCATACAGCGTACAGCATGATGTTACATCTAGTCATACATCATAATGTTACATCCAGTCATACAGCGTACAGCTTGATGTTACATCTAGTCATACATCATGATGTTACATTTAGTCATACAGCATGATGTTACATTTAGTCATACAGCATGATGTTACATCCAGTCATACAGCGTACAGCTTGATGTTACATCTAGTCATACATCATGATGTTACATTTAGTCATACAGCTTGATGTTACATCTAGTCATACATCATGATGTTACATTTAGTCATACAGCATGATGTTACATCTAGTCATACATCATGATGTTACATTTAGTCATACAACGTACAGCTTGATGTTACATCTAGTCATACATCATGATGTTACATTTAGTCATACATCATGATGTTACATTTAGTCATACAGCATGATGTTACATCTAGTCATACAGCGTACAGCATGATGTTACATCTAGTCATACATCATGATGTTACATTTAGTCATACATCATAATGTTACATTTAGTCATACAGCTTGATGTTACATCTAGTCATACATCATGATGTTACATTTAGTCATACATCATGATGTTACATTTAGTCATACAGCATACATCATGATGTTACATCTAGTCATACAGCATGATGTTACATCTAGTCATACAGCGTACAGCATGATGTTATATCCAGTCATACAGCTTGATGTTACATCTAGTCATACATCATGATGTTACATCTAGTCATACAGCTTGATGTTACATCTAGTCATACATCATGATGTTACATTTAGTCATACAGCATGGTGTTACATCCAGTCATACAGCATACAGCATGATGTTACATATAGTCATACATCATGATGTTACATCATGTCATACAGCATACAGCATGATGTTACATCCAGTCATACAGCGTACAGCATGATGTTACATCTAGTGATACAGCATACATCATGATGTTACATCTAGTCATACATCATGATGTTACATCCAGTCATACACCATGATGTTACATCCAGTCATACACCATGATGTTACATCTAGTCATACATCATGATGTTACATCTAGTCATACAGCGTACAGCATGATGTTACATCCAGTCATACAGCATACAGCATGATGTTACATCTAGTCATACAGCGAACATCATGATGTTACATCTAGTCATACATCATGATGTTACATCTAGTCATACAGCATGATGTTACATCTAGTCATTCAGCATGATGTTACATCCAGTCATACATCATGATGTTACATATAGTCATACATCATGATGTTACATCTAGTGATACATCATACAGCATGATGTTACATCTAGTCATACAGCATAGACCATGATGTTACATCTAGTCATACAGCATACATCATGATGATACATCTAGTCATACAGCGTACAGCATGATGTTACATCCAGTCATACAGCGTACAGCATGACGTTACATCTAATCATACAGCATACAACATGGTGTAATTGCTAGAAGTTACCAGAGCCTCTTTTATTGTCCTGGCGTTTAGACAACAGAGAATGGCCCGAGATAAAACAGTAGTATGAAAGAATTGAGGATTGTTTACTGACATATTAGCATTTTATTGACAACTATAAAGCTGGTCATATTATATATGAATACAGGAAGTCATTTACTAGCTTATAAATTACTATGATGATCAATACATAGGAAAACAGATCTCCTAATTTCTTTGTTTTTATGGGCCGATGTTGGGTTAGTGGAGAGTATTTTATCTCAGTATAGCAATGATCTTGTGTTCTCTTTCAAAATATTCATGCTGATGTTATCTTGTAGCCATTTCCAGAAATGACAAAGACGATACATTTAATTATTGTCTCGGGATTTTGTCTTGTTAGCTAGCTGATTGATACTGGTTCATGAAGAATTTGTCTACCTTTGTCTACATCACTAGATGTCATGCTACTAGTCTGTTTGGTGTAATATATATGCCTGCCCTTGATGATGTTACAGGGCATGAATGACCAATTATCAGTCCAATGTTGGGTGTATATGCCTGTTGAGCCTATATATTCAAGAAAACCTCATAATCATTTAATTACTACTACATATTGTCAGTTCTAAGCCAGTGATAAGTTCTTTACATTATTTTACCAAAGCCCAAAACAGTCCTTAATTGTTCAACTTGAGATTAAATTGAAATGGTTGGGACTATTAGGAAACAATAACTAGGAGTATGTTTGCATGTTGTGTAGCTGTTATACATGTACTTTATAGTCCTTGTCAGGCGATGCAATTCCTTTAGATGGCTCTAAATTATTTTGCCATAATTGTTAGCAAAGAATGATATTTTCAAGTGTCAGAAATCGTGCGCTATTAACGAGTCCCTTGTCGTTTGGAAAGACTTAAAATGTTAAGCAATAAGAAACTTGCATGTCTCTTTGTCAGGAGCATTGACTTGATTTGTGGGGTTTTTATGGATGCCAAGTTGTGAAAATGGAAAATGCATTAGGAAGAGACATGCAACAAGTTTGGATTATTATTCTGTATCTCATCGTTACATCAGACAACTATTCCTGTTTCCAGTCAGTCATATTTAGCCGTGGATGCACAACATAGCACCTTGCAGGAAGTCAGTCATTTCAACATCTTTCAAACAATTCTTATATAATACAATTCGAGTTACGGTCAGTCTGAACCCTTACGCTAAAGTTTGTTCTAGGAGTTCTAATAGTTTTTATCGTGAAATATAATGAACCACTTTTTCAAGTGTATGTTACGGTACATCTGTATCAAGCAGATTCGTTGATGGACAGTGTCTGGTCAGAGTTTCACTGTGGCTCAATATTGTGTTCATGTGTCTGTGATGTAGTTAGGTCAAAGTTTCACTGTGGCTCAATATTGTGTACATGTGTCTGTGATGTAGTTAGGTCAAAGTTTCACTGTCACTGTGGCTCAATATTGTGTACATGTGTCAGTGATGTAGTTAGGTCAAAGTTTCTCTGTGGCTCAATATTGTGTTCATGTGTCTGTGATGTAGTTAGGTCAAAGTTTCACTCTGGCTCAATATTGTGTTCATGTGTCTGTGATGTAGTTAGGTCAAAGTTTCACTCTGGCTCAATATTGTGTTCATGTGTCTGTGATGTAGTTAGGTCAAAGTTGCACTCTGGCTCAATATTGTGTTCATGTGTCTGTGATGTAGTTAGGTCAAAGTTTCACTCTGGCTCAATATTGTGTTCATGTGTCTGTGATGTAGTTAGGTCAAAGTTTCACTCTGGCTCAATATTGTGTTCATGTGTCTGTGATGTAGTTAGGTCAAAGTTGCACTCTGGCTCAATATTGTGTTCATGTGTCTGTGATGTAGTTAGGTCAAAGTTGCACTCTGGCTCAATATTGTGTTCATGTGTCTGTGATGTAGTTAGGTCAAAGTTTCACTCTGGCTCAATATTGTGTTCATGTGTCTGTGATGTAGTTAGGTCAAAGTTTCACTCTGGCTCAATATTGTGTACATGTGTCAGTGATGTAGTTTGGTCAAAGTTGCACTCTGGCTCAATATTGTGTACATGTGTCAGTGATGTAGTTTGGTCAAAGTTGCACTCTGGCTCAATATTGTGTACATGTGTCAGTGATGTAGTTAGGTCAAAGTTTCACTCTGGCTCAATATTGTGTTCATGTGTCAGTGATGTAGTTAGGTCAAAGTTTCACTGTGGCTCAATATTGTGTACATGTATCAGTGATGTAGTTAGGTCAAAGTTTCACTCTGGCTCAATATTGTGTACATGTGTCAGTGATGTAGTTTGGTCAAAGTTGCACTCTGGCTCAATATTGTGTTCATGTGTCAGTGATGTAGTTAGGTCAAAGTTTCACTCTGGCTCAATATTGTGTTCATGTGTCAGTGATGTAGTTAGGTCAAAGTTTCACTGTGGCTCAATATTGTGTACATGTATCAGTGATGTAGTTAGGTCAAAGTTTCACTCTGGCTCAATATTGTGTACATGTGTCAGTGATGTAGTTAGGTCAAAGTTTCACTCTGGCTCAATATTGTGTACATGTGTCAGTGATGTAGTTAGGTCAAAGTTTCACTGTGGCTCAATATTGTGTACATGTGTCTGTGATGTAGTTAGGTCAAAGTTTCACTCTGGCTCAATATTGTGTACATGTGTCAGTGATGTAGTTAGGTCAAAGTTTCACTCTGGCTCAATATTGTGTTCATGTGTCATTGATGTAGTTAGGTCAAAGTTTCACTGTGGCTCAATATTGTGTACATGTGTCAGTGATGTAGTTAGGTCAAAGTTTCACTCTGGCTCAATATTGTGTTCATGTGTCAGTGATGTAGTTAGGTCAAAGTTTCACTCTGGCTCAATATTGTGTACATGTGTCAGTGATGTAGTTAGGTCAAAGTTTCACTCTGGCTCAATATTGTGTACATGTGTCTGTGATGTAGTTAGGTCAAAGTTGCACTCTGGCTCAATATTGTGTTCATGTGTCAGTGATGTAGTTAGGTTAAAGTTTCACTCTGGCTCAATATTGTGTTCATGTGTCTGTGATGTAGTTTGGTCAAAGTTTCACTCTGGCTCAATATCGTGTTCATGTGTCAGTGATGTAGTTTGGTCAAAGTTTCACTCTGGCTCAATATCGTGTTCATGTGTCTGTGATGTAGTTAGGTCAAAGTTTCACTGTCACTGTGGCTCAATATTGTGTTCATGTGTCTGTGATGTAGTTAGGTCAAAGTTTCACTGTCACTGTGGCTCAATATTGTGTTCATGTGTCTGTGATGTAGTTAGGTCAAAGTTTCGCTGTCACTGTGGCTCAATATTGTGTTCATGTGTCAGTGATGTAGTTAGGTCAAAGTTTCACTCTGGCTCATTATCGTGTTCATGTGTCAGTGATGTAGTTTGCTTCATGTTTAGCAAATTATTCAAAGACTTGGGTATCATTGTTACACAATTTTTCCAGCCCATCAGTATTCTTCCCAGAGATTGTAGCAACAATCAATGAAATGTCAGTAAGCATTGTAACAACAAACTTGTTACTATCAAACACCATCAAATGTAGAGAAGACAAGCCTATTTGTATGCACATCACACAGAAGCAATATGTGAGCTTGTGCGATATTTCGTCTAGTAATTGCTGACTTTAATCTTGTATGGTGGGACACGGTACAATTTGTCAAAGTAAATATGTGATCAGACTAGGAATATTCAGTTCCCAAGTTAATTCAATAAAGCGACACAAGCTACCAAGATCTTCATCCAATCTTATTAATTCTACAGATGTATGGATATATTTAAATCTTATATACATGATTGAGTTTGTTACATTTTCCACAGAAATTTGCACGCAATGTGATGTTTCTCTGTACTTAACAAATACAGTGTTTTTAGCTCACCCGTCACAAAACGTGACAAGGTGAGCTTTTGTGATCAATCTCTGTCCGACGTCCGTCTGTCTGGCAAACAAATTCTTCAAATGCCTTCTTCTCCTAAACCACTTTGTCAAATTTGCTAAAACTTTGCAGGAATGTTCCATGGATGGTCCTCTATCAAAGTTGTTCAAATGTTTCCGGTCTGCTGATCTGTTGGGTCATGGGGCCATAAAAGGGGGTTTTAAAATGCAAACTTAAAAATCTTCTAGTCTAAAACCACAAGGTCCAGGGCTTTGATATTTGGTATACATGTAGCATCATCTAGTCCTTCACTTGTTAAAAGGTGTAAGAGTGTCTTATCTCACCGAAGGTGGATTTAGACGGGGTGAGCGACCTAGGGCCCAAAGGTTTTGGGCCCTTTTGTATTTTATCGATTGGTAATGGTAAATGGTGTTACTCAGATCTAACTAACGCAGTGTAGCAATACCATGGACTTTGGGCTACAGTACCAAGATGAAATTTGCTTCACTTTGAATACAAATATATTCGTAATTATGTTATTTCTTCATTAATTTCTATGAAATATATGAAATAGTTAGGGAAAAGTTTAAGCTTTCCACAACATATAGTATCTCTATCTGTAGCTGGGCTGTCTGAGTGTTTGTCTACAGTTTCAAGCTGTTCTTCGAAAGTTTTACGGGGTGCTTAGGACAAAATGACCCAACTGGTGAAAGGGATCATGCATTTCGTTGGAAGCTTACACTATTTTCCCTTAGAAGTAGGCATATATTTAATACAAACCAGTATAGAAATGGAAAACTATTTTGTTTTCTAAGTGAAGAAAA
Organism: Spisula subtruncata; assembly: GCA_963678985.1. Classification (NCBI taxonomy): domain Eukaryota; kingdom Metazoa; phylum Mollusca; class Bivalvia; order Venerida; family Mactridae; genus Spisula; species Spisula subtruncata. The sequence goes on from OY787665.1 coordinate 12,620,268, forward strand.
TTCATCTTGTCACTCACATAGCCCAAAGTCAAGTGGTGTTGCTATACTGTAATGTAAAAATGCTTAATCTGCATTCATCCTGTCAGTTGAACAAATCAAAATTCAAGACCATATTATAGTGAATTGTCTCAATCGAAATTTCGAAATCCAATTAAACTGAGCAACTTTTAAATTCATCAAATTGAGAGAAATAAGTGTTCCCTATAGAATGGATATAATGACTGTATGTCACTGCCGTGATGTGTTTATTGCAATCTGATTTATGTTCTTTCAGTATCAAATTTAAATGAAGTAAAAACATTTCAGTGCATGTGTTCAATTTACTATAAAACATGTCATGTAGATGCCACTATATAGACATAAATACATGTAAAAGTTGGTTGATCTGTAAGCTTTCCATGCTTTGCTGCCTGTTTTATTACATCATTCATTACTTATGTGGTATTGCTTTCTCTATTTATGTGGTAAATATTCAGTTTTATGAGAAATATTTAGGTGAAATAAGAGATCTAGACATTTCTATTGTGAAAGTTGATTAAAAGTATGAACAACAATTGACATTACGCCAGTTGTGAATCAATACCATTTTAATCAGTTTTAACAGTAAATTATAATCACATGGCCCAATGGATTAACTTGACAATCTTCGCCAAGCAACCTTCGACAAACAAGCAGGTGGAGCGATCTCTTCTCTGGCGTAATGTCAATTGCTTCCGATACTGACATCAAATAGCCCCACTTTTAAGCTTGCTTATCATAAAGTATCATACCTGCCTAGTTTCCAAAATCCAAAAGTGGAATAACCCTGTGTAACACATAGGGAGACGCATTGCGAGTCGCATTTCTATGTATAATAATACTAATCTGAGGTTGATTACAATATATAATTCACTAAATTTAATTATTATCATTCAACTGTTCAATTAAAAATATTAGCCTTTTTATGCCCCCGTATGATAGATAGGGAGGCATATAGTGATTCACCTGTCCGTCCGTTTGTCCGTCTAGCCGTCCGGTCTGGTTAACCCAAATTGACCGTTTCTTCTAGTTACTAAGTATTAATATGGCTTGCTACAAAGCTTTCAAACTTGCATGGATGTTGTATTTGACAACTCTCCACACACCAGTCCTGTCTCACGTGACTCCATTTTGACCTTCACCTTGACCTAATTTTGAATTTAGACTTATTGAAATGGCTCCCACGGGGGCATTAGTGTTTATTGAAAGCAGTCTTGTTCATAATGTTATCGGCTAATGACAGGTTCAAGTATTTTTAAGTCTTTATATTGACTCTTAGTTTAAAATATTACAGTAAAATTAACTTCAAATTAGAGTCAGTCAGTAGTATGCTATACAAACTATATGCCTGTGCATTGTGTGGTTTCTTTAAGTGCTTTACTATAATTCAATGTATTCAGTTTGTCAGACTGTATAACAAGGGTTGCCTGTATGACTGTTGTATGTCCTTCTGTTATTATAAGCAGTTATGACAGTCTTGCAGGTAATCCTCAAAATATGAATAAACTTGCTACTATTAAGTCAAATACTGCCTGAATGACATGCATAATGACATGCTGAATGAAATGCTCCAAAATGCTTCCTTAATGATAAATATATGAACATAATTTCCATTGCATCTAGCTTCATCACAATTAATTGTTTAAATTATGGAACATCTTAATTTGAATATTGCTGGTTTAGCTGGAGACTGACTGTTACAGAATCCATCATTTGTCCAAATGTCCACATTTATATGTAAGAATATCTGGCTGACAGACATTTCTTGGATGCTGTCAGCAGCTTGTCATGAAGACATACATGCATGCTATAGGAATACAGTAGAGATGTTTGCTTTTTGTATCATTTGTCATGTGTAGCCAATAAACAAAGATGCATGCAATGAATAAATCTTTTATTTTGGGAGTATTTTTTACAGTTTGGTTTGTGAAACTTTTGGGATGACTCTGGTGTTTATACTGTGGAGTGTGTGTTCCACGCAATTTAGAACCTCTGCAAAATGAACCACGGCCGACCACAGTTAAACCATGGTTAACCATCGAGTTTGACCATGGTTGCACTGAGAATTTGGAAATTTTAGCATGGCTGACCATGATCAGACCATGGTTAACCATGGTTGAAAATAAGCTACCATGGTCAAACCAAGCAACCCTGTCAGTATAATATGCCTGATGTGAGCATGTATTCCTGTCAGTATAATATCCCTGTCAGTATAATATCCCTGTCAGTATAATAGCCCTGTCAGTATAATATTCCTGTCAGTATAATATTCCTGTCAGTATAATATGCCTGATGTGAGCATGTATTCCTGTCAGTATAATATGCCTGATGTGAGCATGTATTCTTGTCAGTATAATATGCCTGATGTGAGCATGTATTCCTGTCAGTATAATATGCCTGATGTGAGCATGTTTTCCTGTCAGTATAATATGCCTGATGTGAGCATGTATTCCTGTCAGTATAATATGCCTGATGTGAGCATGTATTCCTGTCAGTATAATATGCCTGATGTGAGCATGTATTCTTGTCAGTATAATATTCCTGTCAGTATAATATGCCTGATGTGAGCATGTATTCCTGTCAGTATAATATCCCTGATGTGAGCATGTATTCTTGTCAGTATAATATTCCTGTCAGTATAATATGCCTGATGTGAGCATGTATTCCTGTCAGTATAATATTCCTGTCAGTATAATATGCCTGATGTGAGCATGTATTCTTGTCAGTATAATATTCCTGTCAGTATAATATGCCTGATGTGAGCATGTATTCCTGTCAGTATAATATGCCTGATGTGAGCATGTATTCCTGTCAGTATATTATGCCTGATGTGAGCATGTATTCCTGTCAGTATGCATTGTGTTTATTAAGATTGATGTTGATTGTTGCTGTGTTTTTTAGCTCACCTGAGCACGAAGTGCTCACTGGTGAGCTTTTAGGATAGGTGGCTGTCCGGCGTCCGTCGTTGTCCGTCGTCCGTCGTCCGTCAACAATTCCTTTAAATGACTTCTTCTCCTAAACCAATTGATGGAATTTAACCAAATTTCACAGGAATGATCCTTGGGTAGTCCTCTTTCAAAGTTGTTAAAAAATTTCCGGTCTGTCGCATAACTAGGTCACACAGGCTAAAAATAGATTTTCACAAAGGAAACTTTAAAAATCTTCTTCTCGGAAACCATAAGGCCTAGAGCTTTCATATTTGGTATGTAGCACCAACTTGGGGTCCTCTGCAAAGATTGTTCAAATTATGTCCCTGGGGTCAAAATTGGCCCGCCCCAGGGGCCCTTAGTTTTACATAGAGTTATATGGGGAAACCTTAAAAAATCTTCTTCTCCAAAACCGCTTGGCCCAGGGCTTTCATATTTGGTATGTAGACTCAGCTAGAGGTCCTCTACAAAGATTGTTCAAATTATCTCCCTGGGGTCAAAATTGGCCCCGTCCGGGGGGCCCTTAGTTTTAAATAGAGTTATATAGGGGAAACCTTTAAAAATCTTCTTCTCCGAAACCACTTGGCACAGGGCTTTCATATTTGGTATGTAGACTCAGCTAGAGGTCCTCTACAAAGATTGTTCAAATTATGCCCCTGGGGTCAAAATTGGCCCCGCCCCAGGGGCCCTTAGTTTTACATAGAGTTATATAGAGGAAACCTTTAAAAATCTTCTTCTCCGAAACCGCTTGGCCCAGGGCTTTCATATTTGGTATGTAGACTCAGCTAGAGGTCCTCTACAAAGATTGTTCAAATTATGCCCCTGGGGTCAAAATTGGCCCCGCCCCAGGGGCCCTTAGTTTTACATAGAGTTATATAGAGGAAACCTTTAAAAATCTTCTTCTCCGAAACCGCTTGGCCCAGGGCTTTCATATTTGGTATGTAGACTCAGCTAGAGGTCCTCTACAAAGATTGTTCAAATTATGCCCCTGGGGTCAAAATTGGCCCCGCCCCAGGGGCCCTTAGTTTTACATAGAGTTATATAGAGGAAACCTTTAAAAATCTTCTTCTCCGAAACCGCTTGGCCCAGGGCTTTCATATTTGGTATGTAGACTCAGCTAGAGGTCCTCTACAAAGACTGTTCAAATTATGCCCCTGGGGTCAAAATTGGCCCCGCCCCGGGGGCCCTTAGTTTTACATAGAGTTATATAGGGGAAACCTTAAAAAATCTTCTTCTCCGAAACCACTTGGCCCAGGGCTTTCATGTTTGGTATGTAGACTCAGCTAAGGGTCCTCTTCAAAGATTGTTCAAATTATGCCCCCAGGGTCAAAATTGGCCCGCCCCGGGGGCCCTTAGTTTTACATAGAGTTATATAGAGAAAACCTTAAAAAATCTTCTTCTCCGAAATTGCTTGGCCCAGGGCTTTCATATTTGGTATATAGACTCAGCTATAGGTCCTCTACAAAGATTGTTCAAATTATTCCCCTCGGGTCAAAATTGGCCCCACCCTGGGGGTCACCATTTTACCTAGACTTATATAGGGAAAACATATAAAAATCTTCTTGTCTATAACTAAAATGCCTAAGAGCTTTGATATTTGGTATGTAGCATCATCTAGTGGTCCCCTACCAAGATTGTGCAAATTATGCCCCTGGGGTCAAAATTGGCCCAACCCTGGGGGTCACCGTTTTACATAGACTTATATAGGGAAAACATATAAAAATCTTCTTGTCTAAAACTACACTGCATAGAGCTTTGATATTTGGTATGTAGCATCATCTAGTGGTCCTCTACCAAGATTTTTCAAATTATGCCCCTTTGGTCAAAATTGGCCCTACTCGGGGGTCACCGTTTTACATAGACTTATATATAGGGAAAACATATTAATATCTTCTTGCCTAAAACTACACTGCCTAGAATTTTGATTATTGGTATGTAGCATCATCTTGTGGTTTTCTACCAAGATGTTCAAATTATTCCTTTGGGTGAAAATTGTGCAGGGTTTATAATCAGGTGAGCGATATAGGGCCATCATGGCCCTCTTGTTACTATAAAAGTGTTAAACTCTCACATTTCGAGTTTCCTAGTGTTCATCTGTTGACTGATATCATTTGATTTGCTGTTAAAAGTTAATTCCATGTTCGCCAAGTTTTGATTTATATTAATGCTGACATTTATTGTCAAAATCTCGTTTTCTTGGATGGGAAATCAATTTTATTTACTTGTGAATGTTGGTATTGGTTGTGATATTTATGGAAATTATCAAATAAGTGAGTCATAACCAGACCCATGCCTTAATATAGAACTTAAAAGATAAATGAGAAGCGTTATAAATATACTATCGTCCGGTAGGTAAACTTTGTTTGTATAGGTTTAACTGGGTATACTTGAGTTTACCGTATTCACCGCTATTGTTTAGAATGTGATAGTTACCTCATTAGTATTACTTATTGAATCGACTATACTTTGTATAGTTATAACTCCAATGTGGTATTGGAACCTGTACCAACAGGTACAAGTAAAAATGTGTTAACAAAAAGTTAAAAACAACCATAAGTATCATATTCTTTGACTGATTTTCATGAAATATTTTCGATGCTGAAGTTGAGAATGAGCATTACCCATGCAGCTTAATCTGTTTCAACAACAGGTCACAGTTTATGCCTGAAAATAACACAACTGCATGTAAGCAGTTGAGCGGGTTTCGGAAATAAACTATGGCCTGTTTCACTTCAAGTACCCAGATGAAGTATACACATTTATGTTTATATCTGTTGTAAATTTTCTACTGTTAGTCATTAGTGATGTGTTACAGATGCATGACTGGCCAATTCATTGACTTATTCAGAAATAAGTAGCTTGATTCACTAATGAGTTCATACTTTCTCAATTGTCAGTTTCCTAAAGAACCTAATCATCTAATCAGCCACAATGATGACAATCAAAAAGAATTACTGGAAGTAAGCTGCTCATACAGTCCTCTTAAAATGACAGAATACCAGTCTAGGAATACAAGAAAATTGTAAACCAGTCAAGTGATGTCATGGCTTGATACTTGATCCCAGTTATTCCAACACCAGAATTACTGGACTTAATTTGTATATGGTCTGACAAGCAGGATGAATCCAGTTGGATTGCTGGGAGATTTCACTGAATAATAATCGTTGTTTGTTACTTATCTGTCTAAATTGTAAGTGACATTCCAAATCAGATAAGTGTTCATAGACAGAGTGACAGTCCTGGTACTTGATGGTTGATTGTCAGAGGAAGTTGAGTTGTTTTGTTGCATCGTTAAAGCAATTACCTTCCCAACTCCTGCCAGCTGTGTCTTTAGAGTCATTGAAGTGTTCTCTCACTTTGACTGCCTTCAGCTGAACTAATGTAGCCTTGAAGCATTGTATTGGGTGTGTTTGTAATAAAGGCAATGTTGTCTGATCTCCAGTTTTTGGTTTCAATGTACCACCATCACATTAAAGTCAAAAGACAGAGCAGCCTATGCATCACACCAAAGTCAAAAGACAGAGCAGCCTATGCATCCCACCAAGGTCAAAAGACAGAGCATCCTATGCATCACACCAATGTCAAAAGACAGAGCAGCCTATGCATCCCACGAAGGTCAAAAGACAGAGCATCCTATGCATCACACCAAGGTCAAAAGACAGAGCATCCTATGCATCACACCAAGGTCAAAAGACAGAGCAGCCTATGCATCACACCAAGGTCAAAAGACAGAACAGCCTATGCATCCCACCAAGGTCAAAAGACAGAGCATCCTATGCATCACACCAAGGTCAAAAGACAGAGCAGCCTATGCATCCCACGAAGGTCAAAAGACAGAGCAGCCTATGCATCACACCAAGGTCAAAAGACAGAGCATCCTATGCATCACACCAAGGTCAAAAGACAGAGCAGCCTATGCATCACACCAAGGTCAAAAGACAGAACAGCCTATGCATCCCACCAAGGTCAAAAGACAGAGCAGCCTATGCATCACACCAAAGTCAAGAGACAGAGCAGCCTATACATCACACCAAAGTCAAGAGACAGAGCAGCCTATGCATCACACCAAAGTCAAGAGACACAAGGTACAAAAAGTAATGTGGTATGTCCACCCTGATATTGGGCTTGTAAAATGATGTGATTTCACTTCCAGAATACATGAACTTCCCTGTGTAATAGGATGTTTAATTGATAGATTGAATGCATATTGTGAACATTTAGCTCTCCATGGTAGTCTGATAGCTACAGCATGTGGGATTGGAAAACTATTCTATCATTGTGTTGTTTAATACATGTTGTTGTTGCATTGAATCGGCCAATATTTCATGATATTAAATATGTGTGTGATACAAGCAATCACCATTGTCATTGTCACACCCATTTGATGGAATGAAATGTAGTGTATTGTTGGTGCATTGTTTGGTATTACACATCATCCTCAATGTACTTAAGATGATTGATTTTACAGTTTAAATGTACTCACTTCAGAGGTAGTACTACCTGGGTTCAATATTTCTACTGAATCCTGTAAAATATCATTTCATGAAAATCGGGACTAATTTGTCATGTTGACCAAACGAAAGTTGAAACAGATTGTTTTACCATAAGTAAAGAGTGATTTTCAGACACTTCATAAATATATTTAGTTCAATAATTCAATGTCCCATTTTCTGTTCACAAACTGTTAGTGACTGTTCATGAACCATAGTTCTTTAACAGTTCATGAACTCAGGTTATTAAGTTTTCAGAAATTACTCATATTTGTCCGCCATACAAAGTATGTAAGAACCCTTCAAGAAGATATTCAAGAACAGCCAAAGGAATAGTCCGAATACAGTGTATAGAATAATTCTTCAATTTGTTTTCTTCAGAAAAATAATAATAGCAAGTTTTAAACTTGTTATTATCATTATTCTGAAGGAAAAAAATAATCCCAGTTTAGCAAGCCAAGACTTTCCTGTGAGCTAACATTACATACACCTTGCAGAAGGTTTTTATTGGCTTGAGGTTAATGCACTTAAGATGAGTTTTGCTTTGAGAAAATAAGAATAAGAAAGTACACAGTACTGTATGACATGCCAGGAACCTGTCAGCACATTGGACATCAATATGTCTGTAGAGATGTTCACTTTAACACTTATCAAATGGTCTTGGCGAGTTTTCTTGGCTGTGTAAACTAGGTTAGCACTGTTCACTATATTTGGCAACAAGTTATTGCATAACTGTATCCTTCAGTTGATTCCACTCCATGAAACAATTTAAAGGGACTGCATCACGTTTAGGCATATTGAAAAAATAAATTAAAATTGTCAAATATTCACTTAATTTTGTTATAGGTGCCTGCATATACCATAAATAAGCACATCAATAATAAATATAACTTGTGAAACGTCAGAATTTGCAATTATTAGAATATACTTGAGTATTTGTTTGATTTATATTTTAGTTTTACTTGACCAATGTTTCTTATTAATTTATTTTAGTGAATTATTATCCTAAAATCAATGTTTTCGAACTAAAAATAGCACTGAGAAAATGCCCAAAATTTCCCAGATGACACATTCTTTTTCAAAATTTTCTGGGTGAGCATGCCCTCGACTGGTAGCAAAATGTTATATGGACACGAGTAGAGGGCTAGCTACGCGCCTGAAGTATGACATATCTGCATGTAGTCTGTATCATGTATGTTCCCTCAATATGTAAACAATGTATAACTTATTGATTAAACAATTATCTTAAGTTGGGTGATCATTTGAGAATAAGAATAAATATTCAAATAGCTTGCCCGGTAGCTAAATGATTTAAATAGAAGAGTGATGTTGGCTCTTGTTTGTCTGAAGATAGAATTATGTACGCTGTGTAATTCTCCTTACATCATTACAAAAACATATAACCGAGCTTGGTAATAATGTATACCATAATGAGTCATTTAAATACAAGATTTGTTGGTCGGTATGTAGATTATATCTGGTCTGATGGTGGTACACTATTGTTGTTGGTGAAATTGTTCCTGTGTATCTCGTTCTCAATGAAAAACAAGTGAAGGAAGGAGAACATTATATCTTGTCATAATGGTGTAAACATGTGTTGGTGGTACCGCTATGTGTCCATGTAAACATTGAATATGTCTGTAACATCTTGATTGTGTAAATGTCACAAAACTGTTCTATTATAGTTCAATTTTGAACCCTGAGCCATGAACTTTCAGACGAGTCTATTTGGGCGTGTAACCCGTGATTTATTCAATAGTCATTATTTAAACATATGCTACTAACTACTGTGTGTAATTTATTGATGTACAGTTTATCAACGAATGGATTAAACTTTAAAAGTGCAGTCACGGCTCAATGCTCGAAATCGAATTATAGTAAAAGTTATGCTAGGCAGGTTCGGTAATATTTAGCACGAAAAATGAATGAATGGAAACTGGACCTTTGTATACATTGATTGTATTAGTACCATAAAGTCTTACATCTTTTATGTACACAATAATGGCTTATTACTTAATGAAATGTGCAGCATACTTTGTCTTGAGTACCTCAAACCTCAGTAAAGGTAAAATATGAGATTTTTCCAACACTGTATCTCCATGCTGATTGGTTAGCTTCTGAGATCTATATTCCAAATTATCATATCGCTGGCTTTACTAGAATGAGAAGGTCGTAAGTACAAAATCAATATTTTGAGAAAACAAGAAAAAAACTGTACGAAAGATACTCTTTACTTATGGTAAAACAAGTTTTTACAAATTCATCTTTCAGTTCAGATTTTCATAAAAATGGGCTCATAAGAAGCGCCGTATAATGCAGATTTCAAATATGTATGAGTCTTATATTAGGTTGTAAGTACTAAGTTACGAACTTCTCATTCTAAACTAGCGATATGTAGTCCTAAGTTTCTATGTATAAGTTTGTTGTGTTGACAGTTAACTAACGTTTTCCTTGTTTGATTGGAAGTCAGTTTACGATGGTAAAAACATACAATATAATAGATTAGTGTGGAGTTGATTATAGTACAAGATATTGGTATAACAAAACAGCAATGACAAATGAGAGAATAAAACAATAATCTGACATTTTATTCTGTTGTTAGTATCATGCTACAGGTTTTACTGGTTATCAAGGAAGTTTATGAGTCTTGTGTTTGGGAAAAGATCGCATTAAGACATCACGGTCGACAACATTGTGTGCGGTTGGGTTACCAATATCGTCTTTTACACAGAAAACTAGATATTAATGGACAGATTTATGTCCGTATAGTGCCATCTTCCACAAATCATGTTATAAAAAGACATTGGATGCGCACCATTTTGGGTCGTGTTTTTATTTAGATTGTAACATGGACTGTCAACATGAAATAAGGATTAGGGATAAAGAAGGAGTCTGGTGGGACAAGATTTTGTCAGAATGGTAATTACCAGTCATGTTATATTACCAGAAAAGGAGACGTGAATCCTAATATAATAGTGTTACATCTCCCAACAAGATGCCATACTCTTGTTAATCTCTTATCCAGTATTATGGGTTTCTCTAATAAGTTTTTGAATTACGTCTTCTTATAATTTATGATTCTTTTATATTTACATCTGACTTAATCTTTATGTTGGGTAAAACATTTTAAGCCAATGATATATGCATTAGCGGTGTGTCGGATTATTGCAATGTTAATATGTATTGGTAGTAATGTCATTTACTAAATCTTCTAAATGCATCCAACTTGGTTTGATATGTAACGGAACAATTGTGGTATGAAGTATTAAATATTTTGGGTAGTTTTGAAATATTATAACTATAAAATTAAGAATCTTCCAAGGAGTCCATAATATAGTTATCATAATGATACCATTATTATAATCTCAGAATGTGTAAAAGTAATTGAATTGGGCACATATTTGTGCTATATATTATGGTGATGCTTTGTGCATTGAACATATAGGTTATAGATCATATATTAGAATTATAAACAAATTTAGTGCAAGGGAGCAATAGCGACCGCTGCACTTAATTTGTTTATAATTCTAATATGTGATCTATCACCGGCTAAAAATCCCTGGCTTTTGATTGGACAAAGAAGTAAGGTAAACTATAAAATGTTGGTTGTGTGAGCTAGTGTATGAATGATGTTTCTTACTATCTGTTCATGTAAACATATTTGTAATCTCTGTAAGTGTGTCTATTTAATGTTTTCCCTTATGATGTTGTGCAGTGAGTGCCGTGAGATAAGCGCACCTACTGTAAAATCTCTATGATACAATCTCTATCTAGTGCTGCCATTTGCTTAAATATATTTTCTAATCACAATAATTATAAATCAATAAAATATTGTAAGCTTGTAGAAAATTGGTTGAACATATTGCTTGAAGGTATTATTATGTTATAATGGACAATGTAATTGGTTATATGCCTCATTAATGCTCAAGTCAGTTGCTGGAAATTCTCTCATTTTTATGCCCCCAAATCGATAGATCGGGAGGCATATATAGTGATTGACCTGTCCCTCCATCCATTCGTCCTTCATTCGTTCGTCCATTTGTCTGTCTGTCTGTCTGTCCGAGGTTAAGCCAAACTCGCCATTTCTTCTTACATCAATATGGCTTGTGACAAAGCTTTCATACTTGCCTAGATGTTGTATTGGAACACTCTCCTCACACCTATATCACCTGACCTCATTTTTACCTTCCTTCATCTTGACCTACTTTTTGACTTATTGAAGGGCCATAGTTTTGGTCAACCCAAATTGACCATATACTCTAACTTCAATATGACTTGCTGCAAAGCTATATAATGTTGTATTGGAACAATCTCCACACACCTATATCACCTGACCTCATTTTGTACTTCACCTTGACCTGCTTATGGACTGCTTAGGAAAAGTTTTTGGTAATCCTTATGGATCGACTATTTCATATAATGTTAATAAAACTTTTTTATTTAGGGGCATAAGCGTTTATTGAATGCTGCGGTCTTGTTTCCACTACAAAGTGCTTGGCCTAATGATATTCACAGGGGTCCTACAATTCCAATAAAAAATTCAGTTTATGGTCATTTCAAGTTCCATGATCTGTATTTCAACAATAAAACAATGTTTGAAGCGTTGTTAAGGTGTAAGGATAACGGCTAATGGCTACCGAAACAGACTTTGGACTTGTTTCAGGATTGGGCATTATGCCTCAGTAAGAACCCCTGTTAATTCAGTCTAATACTGTAAACATTATATGACACTGTTCATTAATGTAGTGTTATAATACTGTCTTACGTTACCTTTCCATTGATGCTGAATGTTCAAGTGTTCTGCTTGCCAAACCATCGTAATTTTGATAAAATATTTTTGTTATTGTTGAAGATAGTATATATTAAAAGGTTTGACTTTGGGCCGCTGGTTGGGCCAGCAATTAACCATTTTGGACTTAATTTCATGATAGTGGTTTGCCCACTCTTGATATAAAGAGATGTGTCAGGTCATCAATTCATTAATTTAATACATTGATATGGTGACAATAAAATTGAATGATGGAAAACATTAATATTCATTAATTCAATGTGACCAGCAATGAATTTTATAATCTTGGAATAATCTGGTTAATAGATTGAAATCTGTGATTCAAATTTTGCATGTGATAAAAGAACAGGTCTTTTTTTCTTGTAATGGTTTGTAATTTTGTGTTAGCTGGCAATGAGAATAATTATCAGTGTGCTTTGAAAGTGCACAATTATTGTTGAAGTAATGTGCTAATGGTTGGTTAACAGCTTTCAAACAGTGCAGTAATATTTCTGTCACCACACAGCATCTGGTTGTTGAATTTCCTTCAAGTTCAGATTCTAATAAAACTGTTTCAAATGTTAAATATCAGAAACTTGTTGGGTGTGATGTGTTATTGAACATTTTGGCATTAAACTTTTACTCCATATTACTATCTACATCTGCAAACATTCAATGAGCTGTATGAAAGCTTGAAAGTTTGAATATGAGTCAAAGTTATATATACATGTATTTATTCCATGTTATAATGATAGTCAAATTTCATCCCTTGTGATGTATAGATTTGTAGTCATTGATGAGGATTATTTTGATATATTTTTTTAACTTTTTCCTTACCAAGCAAACAGTTATGCTACGATGACATAGACATGCTGGAAGTTTGGCTACCATATCTATCTGTCTGTTGTCTTTTCGGCTGAGACATTTTCCATCAGGAATTCTCGTCTTTCGTGTCAATTTAGAGCTCTCTGGTTATGCAAATATGACAAATTAAGTATTATATTTTATATTCATGCCGTACATCCTTCATTGGAAGCAGTTTCTATTGGTTGTCTATTGGTCGATAATGGAAGTCTTTGAAGAGCTGATTTGATCTATTAAGTTTTTGTCTCCCCTCAGAAGCTCTTAATTGAGAGGTGAGAAAAGACTGCTTATTGTATTACTCTGGTGCTTCTATATCAATATTACTGATAAATGTGTATGACGCAGATATCAAGGTGCTGTCCTAACAAGCTCATCAGTTTGATAGTTTTTCTCAGTGATATTTTTTTCTCAGTAATGTTTTTTTCTCAGTAATGTTTTTTCTGAGATTCAATCTTTGTAAATTGTTTCATCTACACATCTCCAACTCAATATCGTATATAGTTTTGCTCGTTTGAAGAGGATAATTTTATGAAAAACACTTGAGAAACACATGTATGAATGATCGTCTTTAACATGACACTTTTAATCCATTTGAAACTCCTCGGCAATGTATTTTACAGTATTAGCATGGAACGCCATAGAGATAGCTTTCCAGGTCATGTTAATGCGACTTCTTTAATGTAAACAATAGGCTTCAACATGTCAGACATCTTAAAAGCAACAATGACACTCCACATCTTCTGTTACAACATAAAGTATATTTATTGAACTATCGGAAAACAATTGCATGTGTTCAAATAAATTGCGAATGCACACAAAAATGTATTTTCGTCAACCTTTCGACAGTCAACCACGGTTGTTCAGTAAGTTTTCCGATTTCTACAAGACTCTAAAACAATAATTTGACATACAAGTTCGCTATCAATATGAATTGTGTTCCTTATTCAATAACAAAACAAATATATTACATCAGTTTTATTCACCTACAAATTTCATGTACAACAATAGACTTGTGTAACCAACAATTTGATCTCGTTTAGACCAAGTAACATATTATGGCTGCACAGTTGGATTGGTTGTGAGTAGATGATACAAATATAGATGTATTGATCAGTAGGGTAAAAGTCAAGGTCACCATCAGCTTTAACGTTAATGACAAAACCGAATACATGGCTGTTAACATAAATGATTGTATTGGCATACATGGTTTACACAGCCTTGTTGACTGGATAATGACCAATCAGATTGAGGGAACTTCCAACCTTGCAGACCTACAGGGATGCTTTTCAACTAAGGTGTTTCACAGACATAGGGAGAGAGTTCACAGACAATCTGCAGGCTGCGTTTGCTGTAGGTGACATAAGGGTGTTTGAACATTAACACTTTATTAAAATATCTTCATCTATATTTTCAGATATGGAAACTCCATTCCTGAGCTTTTCTAATCCAAATTACCAGTTTGACAGTCACAAGAATAAGAAAGGTTTGGATAGTAAGGTGGAGGAAGAAGCGGCTGATATTAACATGATGTCGCTAACTGATGATAAGGAGGAGCCAACCAAGGTCCTGAATGCAAAGTTGAAGTCCCAGAATTCCACTGATGACGATGTTTCTGTTCAAAGTGAAGAAGTTGTGTCCGACGAGGAGAATGATTTTGTTGAAGCTGATGCTAAACTATTGACTCAAAACGAAGATGAAAAACTCAACAATACAGAATGTGGAGTCAATATGACTTATGGAGAAAAACCTAAAGGCATTCTTGCTTATATATCATTGTTAGAACAAAGTGCACGTGAGAGAAGTGAGCGGAGAAAGAAAGAGTTGGACATCTCAGATATTGATGACTGTGATAGTGGTCAGTCCACTCCATTCTTGTCTGAGAATCTTAAACAAAAAACGTAAGTATTTATGTTGCATATCTAAGTAACAGGTCTGGTGTTGGGGTAAAGTAAGTGGTCTGATGATGGGGGGTAACATGAGGGTCTGGTGTTGGGATAAGATAAGGCTTCTGGTGTTTGGGTTATGTGAGGGTCTGGTGTTGGGGTAAAGTAAGTGGTCTGATGATGGGGGGTAACATGAGGGTCTGGTGTTGGGATAAGGCAAGGCTTCTGGTGTTTGGGTTATGTGAGGGTCTGGTGTTGGGGTAAAGTAAGGGGTCTGATGATGGGGGGTAACATGAGGGTCTGGTGTTGGGATAAGATAAGGCTTCTGGTGTTTGGGTTATGTGAGGGTCTGGTGTTGGGGTAAAGTAAGGGGTCTGATGATGGGGGGTAACATGAGGGTCTGGTGTTGGGATAAGATAAGGCTTCTGGTGTTTGGGTTATGTGAGGGTCTGGTGTTGGGGTAAAGTAAGGGGTCTGATGATGGGGGGTAACATGAGGGTCTGGTGTTGGGATAAGATAAGGCTTCTGGTGTTTGGGTTATGTGAGGGTCTGGTGTTGGGGTAAAGTAAGGGGTCTGATGATGGGGGGTAACATGAGGGTCTGGTGTTGGGATAAGATAAGGCTTCTGGTGTTTGGGTTATGTGAGGGTCTGGTGTTGGGGTAAAGTAAGGGGTCTGATGATGGGGGGTAACATGAGGGTCTGGTGTTGGGATAAGATAAGGCTTCTGGTGTTTGGGTTATGTGAGGGTCTGGTGTTGGGGTAAAGTAAGGGGTCTGATGATGGGGGGTAACATGAGGGTCTGGTGTTGGGATAAGATAAGGCTTCTGGTGTTTGGGTAATGTGAGGGTCTGGTGCTCAGGGGTGAGGTAAGGGGTCTGGTATTTGGCTAATGTGGCAGGTCTGGTATGACTATCTAGTGATATCAGGTGACTTTGTTGTCTATAATTATAGTCAGGTGTCAGAAAAGTGTATGAGTACTTCATCTCTTGCAGATTGATATTTAACTGCCTGTTTACATGTCTGAGAATTGTTGGTGGACAATAAAATGCTACATATAGACACTGACTTTGAGGTAGTGTTGTTTGTGATTGTAATGAGATGCCCCTATATGCTAGGCATTAGTTCATGGTATGTAAGTATGATACAGCTGTAATGTCAATCCTAATAACTCCTGAATTCTGTAAATGTGTTCTCCTCGGAAAACTAGCATTGATCTGGCTATGTGGTCTTTCTAATATTGAAGCATAATGGTGGAGTTTATGTGTTTCCAATTTTTTCCATTGTCTGTAACTAACAGATTGGCTGTAATGGTGGAGTTTATGTGTTTCCAATTTCTCCGAGTGTCTGTAACTAACAGATTTGGCTGTTACAACTGGGCATGATGTGTTAAATGTACTGCCAGGATGATACCACCTGTCTTTATGTTTTCTATAATTCTTTTATACTTCACTCTGTGCTATTGACATCTCAGATAGTTTTTTCATTGACTGAACCAGGGCCACCTTAGCTGTTATAATTGAGAAAGATATCAGGAATTTGTAATTGGTAATTGATTTATGTGGTGGGCCCATTCTTCTCAGAATGTCACTTGAAATGTGATATTTTATAATTTGATAAACAGTTACAGCTCTCAGCCTACTTGTTAACTCTTTCTTCCCTTTCACTTTCTTCTCTGTTCTCATTTTAATTACATTTGAATTGATTATCAAATGCTGGCTTGCTACTCTGTCTTATAGTATTGTCTGATATAAAGATATCATGATCATAGTGCAGGCTCATGATAGAAATCTTACACAAGATAGACATGAGTCAAATTCTTATCCAATGAAGTATATGCATATTATATTTAAAAAGAACCTTAAGATTAATGACTGCTAATTAAATATATACAGAATACAGTTACAGAAATATCCAGTATTTGATTTTTTGATTATGTGCTATTTTCACCTGTCTTCCAGTCATTGATGAAGCTGTTAATTTGCATTGTTGATAAGTTAGTACAAATCTTCCTATTAATTTCTAAACAGACAACCAAGTACCCTTTTTACTAAGATATTCACTCTGTTACTAACTGATCATGTACAGTCCAGGGTCCTGCTGGTAATCCAAAATTTCAATTATTGATGTTTTAAGTTAAATTTGTCCAAAAATATTTTCTGCTTTGTGTTGACTGTTAAGGTTCATGTTTCCATTGCTTAACCTTTGCTTCATACCCCCTGACTTTATGTATTTGCAGTATTGGAATATAGTTTGACCAGATTAAACTGAGACTCGTCAAAGTCTGTAAGCTTAACCTTTGCTCCAAACTAGGGGTGTAACGATACGCTCACGATACAGACCTTATGATATGATACGTATCACGATACACATTATAGTTTTTCATTAAGACTGTATAATGAGTATGTTCACTGTTGAAACTTTTATTATTACACCCATAAAGGCTTTTTTCCTTATATAAACAGGCAGACATTTTATAAGACCTCTTCTCTTAAGAAATTACCTATTAAAAGCAATTACTTTTACCAACAAATGAAGTTCACTTAAAAAAAAATAATTCTCCAATACTGCACATGTCCCTATATACTGTATGTAAGGGTCTTATAAAGTTTAGAAGATCCCATTATAGCCCACAACTGTCACCTTAAGTTTCACTGAGTAATTTATTATTGTTTCTTTAAAGTTCTTTTTCAAACATAATGAACATTTCCATTGTATGAGCTGTCAAGTAATTTTACGATTTTTGTCCGTATTTATTTAAATTCTGAACGTATTTTCGGTGCGGATTCGTATGTTATGGTCCCGAACGGACTTTAGCCATTTTGCATAACCAATATGGCTGCGATCGTCCTGTCACTTTCCACGCTCGTTGATAATAAACACAATATTGCTTCTGAGATGTTGCACTCATAATTAAATATAAAAAAATATTGACGTCCGTTCATTTAATTGATTTGTAATGTCAAGCGAATGATGCATATTTTTTGTTCATTTTAACTGAAGAATGGATAAACTCCGTACCGTTCCGTACCATAGCGGTCTATGCCCCATACCGTGAACTGAACCGTGGCCAAACAATTTCGATATACCGTCCAACGGTATATCGTTACACCCTTACTCCATACCCCCTGACTTTATGTATTTGCAGTATTGGAATATAGTTTGACCAGATTAAACTGAGACTCGTCAAAGTCTGTAAGCTTGTCCTTTGCTCCATAGTCCATACCCCCTCTCTTTATGTATTTGCAGTATTGGAATATAGTTTAACCAGATTAAACTGAGACTTGTCAAAGTCTGTAAGCTTGTCTGGCTATATTCGGCTGTGTCGAATTCTTATGTTTATTTACTGAAAATTGTGTCGTTATCTCCGTATAAGGCCATATAAAATTGCAAGTACATTTTGTATATGTTTTAAAACTTTGGAATTGTCCAGACCTGAACGAATTACCCAAGGAGTCTCCGTTTAATCTGGTGGGAAAATACTACAGTGGAACTCGGTTATAACGAAATCCTGGGGACCTAGCAATTCCTTTCGCTATATCCGATTTTCGCTATATCAGTACAACGAAATTTCGTTATGTGAGATTGGATATAACGCCTACTATTTCGTTATACATTGTATATTAAAATCATTGTGTTCGTCATTTATAAGTACGGCATGTACATACTGCTTCGGAATGTTTAAAGAAACAGCATAGACGATGACGATCAATTATTTGATACTATTAACTGATAAAAAATTGTAATGAATGAGTTCTATTCTATATCTTACTTGGAATATATCAATCCTTATTCTGTGGGAAGTAAGGCATTGTCTGAGCAGTTGGACAGGTTATTCTTATATTATAAGGCCATTAATTAGCAAGTTGTAAGCACTAGCCGTTAAACCATTAATACAATTTTCATGTAGTAAGTAACGATGGCGATTGCGACTTGGTTGATGATGGCCCCACGTATTTCATCCTAATATTTTGTTTTCTAATATTTCGTTTTATAGTTTAAGCTACAGTTTTTCGAAATTAACCATTTACAAAAGTTAATAATCTTGTTAAGTCAACGAAGTTTAGGTGTATAATTATATAATTATTGGTAATATGTCAGTTAATTTGCACTGATAAATGCCCGAGGCGCAACTACTTAAAACACCTCTTAAGATTGTTTTCACGCAATTATCGCCTTTGGTATAAACGAGCAGTATTGCACACAAAATGTTACATTGGGACCTAAAAATCATTACGTTATAACCGATTTTTCATTATATCCGATTACGTTATAAGCGAGTGGTATTACATTGAAATAAAGAAGGGACGAAGTCGGGGATTTTTTTTCCTTACGCTATAACCGAGTTTTCGTTATAAGTGAGTTCGCTATAAGTGAGTTCCACTGTAGATGAGTACTATATATTATATATCATTGTCCGATTCTTCTCACTCACTGGTTGTGTGATAAGTATGTCATTGTCATCACTAACTTGTCTGTATGGGTTCATGTTTCAATATACATATAAGCAGAGTAAAGGCTTAAGATGTATTTTAACAAAAACATAAAAAGTTTTGATTTATTGCCAGAATGTTAGCATGCTACTGAAGTGCTTTCTGTTGTCTCTCAATATTGAATTGATTTATCAATGATGTTATAATATAACAGTCTGACTCATTCAATGATTCTAGGATTATACTTCATACTGCATGTTTAGTTATTGGGGTTATGTTACCTTAATTGTAGGTTAATCACGTAGGCTTGTTTGCTTTAAACATACCCATGTGTATTCTATGAAGAAGTCAATGATTTAAATAGATCATTTAATCATTTAATAGATGAAGTAACCTGTTTTTTCTCGGACATTTTCCCACACTTGTTTGATAACTTGACCTTTCAAAATTAAATGAAAATTGTTTGTAAACATTGAGTCATCCGTTAGGTGAACTATGTTTATCTAGGTTTAACTGGGTATACCTGAGTTAACGGTAGTCACCACAATTCTTTCAAATGAGATAGTTCCCTCATTAGTATTACTTATTGAATCGACTATATACCCTATAAGATGTTGCTGATACTAACAATTTATTCACTTTCAATGATGCTTATAATAAATACTGGTTTTGAAACCTGGTGCTCAAACTCTGTTTGGAATCAGTTACCATAAAATAATGATTATGACAGACAAGATGAATAACTTACGTGACTGAAGATTAGTTTAGTTTAAAGTTGAAGATGCTTGACTAGACTCAGCTCCTGCCAAAAGACACCGAGATATAACAGTTGATTGAATGGGTCATTTGGGATCTAAAGGTGGTTTTATAATGCCAACTTCAAATCTCTTCTTGTGTTAAACAACACGGTCTAGGATTTTGATATTTGGTTTGTAGTATGGAGGGTCACCAGTTTTACATAGATTTACATAGGGAAAACATATTTCATTTTAACGAATGTCATTTTGTACTTTGTTTTGTTATTAGTTCTTTGGTCAAAGGTAAACAATGCAATCATTTTAACTATTTTTAGGTTTGCGAATGTTGGGTTTGACATCAACTCACCTGATTCCAATGATAGTGGTATACAGTCAGATGCACGATCGGATGACGGGATATCTAACACTCATGGTTCTATCAGTGAAGATCTGTATGGTGTCACCAATAAGTCATATCTTGCCAAGAATGATGAGAACGAGGAGTCAGAGGAGGTCACACCTACTCAGGTAATCACAATGCTTTACTTCACATCATTGGCTTGGGATAAGAAATCTACATCATGTGGCTCTTCTAATGAGCCTATTTTCATGAAAATCGGAACTTGACATGTTGACCAAACTAAAGTTGAAAAAGTTTGTTTTGGCTTAAGTTGAGAGGATTTTCAGACAGTTTTTCTTGTTTTCTCAAAACATTGATTTTGTAGTTATGACCTTCTCATTCTAAGCCAACAACATGTACACAGTTAATCACTCATTCGAAAGATTTAGCAAAACTTATGACATATTTTGTAAATTTGATAGTTAAAACATTGAGGCTACATGTAGCTTAGCATTTGAGGTCTTTTCAAGACGGGACTACTTATATGATTTTCATGCCATATGAGTACTGCAAGGAATGCTTTGTTAATATTTCAAGGACCCCTTTTTTCCAAAATGGCCCCTCTCTTGCATATGATCTATGGGCACGAATGGCTCCCTGTAATGGTGAGCAAGATTGAACACTTCACTTTACATGTAAAATATAACAAAAGCAAACAAACATCTGAAATAAAGTTTGCAGTACTATGTGGCCTGAACAGTACCTGAATACTCTGATTGACCGAAAAGGAAATGATGACTAGGAAAACAACAACTTCGAGTGCGAGGATATAGCTGCGTTTAAATTGTCTGATGAACATGTCTATTTTATGAATATTATTAGTCCATCCCAACAGAAAATTGAACTGGGATCCCAGTGGGATGACTTAATCCCGATGGGATGTTGTCATTTCAGTGGGATGGAAATTCATCCCAGTGGGATGTAAATTCATCCCAGTGGGATCCCGGTAATAACCTACCGGGATTTCCAAGTACATTTCCCGGTGGGATCTCACCTGAATAGTATTTTAGACTGAACTTATTTTTGTTGACTGTTGTTTTTTCCTTAGTCAACTTGCATTTTTTTTAGAGTTTGAGCTAGAAAAATGTTTTATAAACCGTTTGACCATGGTGAGAAAAGACAAACTGAAGCTTGACCATGGTCTAACATGGTCAGTGTTTTCAACCGTGGTTGACCATTTGACCATGGTCGACCATATATGGTCGACTATGGTCAACCATGTTATTGTCTCACACTTTTATATTATCTCCCTTTAACAAAAATTATATATATTTTTTAAAGCCCCAAAAAACACTTTTAAAATAAATGTTAGCAAAGTAATATATCACTATTATTATAAAAATAGAAAGATTTATGAATTAGTTTGACATAATAAAAAATTCATAATTACAACAAAATATTAATTAAGCTTTCCTATAAGAAATCAAATATTACCTGACATTATTTGAAACAAGCTGATTCATCTGTAGCTTGAACATTATCAGCAACTGGTGAGTTCTTGCCTTTAATTGTTCTAACATGGTATCTGACCATGTGACAAGGTAAGAAATACCAAAGAACTAACCGTGTTTAGTTAAAGAGGGTAAAAAATCAACACAGCCGACCACCGGGATCCCGACCAATTTTCCAGGTGGGATCCCGCCTCTCATCCCAGTGGGATCCCACCTCTCATCCCAGTGGGATTCCCAGTGATTTTTTCTATAGGGATATCATAAGAAAAAGGTTCACTCTTCATTGACATGCTATACTTGTCAGGGTGGTTAGACGTTTTCAGTAACTTTTAAAGTTCCTAAAGTTGCAATGAGATTTTGTCTTAAGTGAGAACTTTAAAATAGCTGCCACAATGAGACAGCAAGCTTGTCTAATTCTAATGGTTGGTAATACATGAGGAATGGTATTAGATGAGCAGTGTATGTTGTGATTGAATGTTGATGTATATATTACAGACTGATGACAATAAGAACGAGGCACCAGAAGCATTACCCCCAGGCTGGGAGAGATGTGAAGGTATGTACAACTACTATAGATAGATATCAAGCTATTATCCTACCCACCCTACCAAAAGTGTTCTAATGGTTTTAGTCTGTTGATTAATTAGGTCATAGGGACCAAAATTGGTTTTAGCTCACCTGTCATATATAGTGGCAAAGTGATTTTTTGTGATCACTCTTTGTCCGTCCCTCATTTGACTGTCTGTCTGTCGTCCATCTGTCAACATTTTCTTCAAACAACTTCTTGGCCAAATTTGATAAAATTCTGTAGGAATGTTACTTTGGTGGCCCTTTACCAAAGTTGTTCAAGTGGTTCCGGTCTGTTGATTAATTGGATCATGAGGCCCTTAAAGGGAGTTTTAAAACGCAAACTATTCTTGTCTGAAACCACAAGGTACATGGTTTTCATATTTGGTATGTACCATCAACTAATGGTCCTCTACCACATTTTTTCAAAGTATGCCTCTTGGATAACCCCCCCCCCCCCCCCCCCCCCCCGTTTTGTATAAACAAAAAACAATCTTCTTGTGTTTAAGTACAATACCTAGAGCTTTGAAATTTGGTATGTAGCATCATCTAGACTTTAAAAAAATCTTAGAAGTTGTAAATGATTTTTAGTTCACCATAGTTTACCTCTAGGACAGAAGAGCGACGTCCTCTTGTTGTAAAAGTGATTGTGGTTAAATGTTGATTGGCACTGATTTTTTCATATCTCTTAAATATTGTTACTGATTTGTTAATGTTACTAATGTTACCTAACTGGGGGCATACTATATCATTTACAAACACTCAGCTGTTAGAATCCATTGAGATTATCCTCCTCCTCAGAAATGTATTCTTAATTCTTTGTTATTACACGTTTGAACATTGAGCTACTGAGATAAAGGATAATAATACTGTTTTATAGTGATTGTCATGTTGTCATGCATAGAGGAAATAATTACAGATACCTTGTCAAACTATTCACTGTTTAAACATTCAACCATTGACACATGTTACGGGGGATGTTGATTCATATAATGTGCACAAATCAATTATTGTATTCAATATCAAAAAGAAAATGGGTTGGAAATTTGAGAAAATAATGTGTCTAGGTAGCCATTACTGACTTGATGGTTTTCCTCTATTTTCAATCTGACATATAACAATACAAATCAGAAGCAGCATTATTTATTGCTTCAAGTTTTTCTTCATATTTAAACAATTCTCAGTGGGCTTTAACACTTAAAGCCCTACATTCTCCCTTCTTTGTTTCTGGTCCAGAACTTTATAGAGGGATCAGCATGATGCCAGCATTGTGCCAGCATGAGATCACTATCGGTGATTATCTGGGGTCATAAAACACTGTATCTGGTCAGTGTAAGGGATTAGAGGCCCATATAGCTACTGATAATCAATAATGTGCTACTGTAATATGTTCCCTTGAAAATATGAGTAACATTGTGTGTTTGTTTAATTTGTATAATTAGATATATTTCTTTGATTTCTGTTTCCATCTGGTTTGAGTGTGTAAAAACTATTTGCCAAAATATTTACTATTTTAGTTATAAATATTCCCTAAGAGTTATTTAAATAAATACAAACCCAAACCAGATACAAATAAAACTAAGCAAATATACAAAAAAGGTACACAATTTCAATTCTGATTGTGTGTCTGTGAATCTACCTTTTTTATAAATGTAAGATATATAACTTAATACTAAGATCTAGTTAATTTTTTTTTTTTAATTCTTAACATTTTTACCAACATCAAAAATAACATTTTTATATCTTATGAATAATAGCAATTCACTCATTTCATTGAATACATTATTTTGAAATGTTAATCATGAGGCATACAGCTACAGTAGAACCCCGCTAATAAGACCACTGTTCGTTCTTTTTGAAAGTGGTCTTAATAGCGGGGTGGTCTCATTAGTGGGAGAGACCACTCAGAGTATTTATCAGTGGAATATATCTGTCTTTAAATCGTATTGTAATAAAGTATATATAAGTGTATTGTATTTATTAGTCTTAATTTTGTTTTGAATATTTTGAGTTTTAAATAACAAAGATATAAAGTTTAAAAACTGTATGATCAAGCATGACATGTGTGAATAAATGATTTACAACTTGCATGAATGCCAATTAAAATCAACATGTTATACTAAAAGTATGTTGTGTTCTTTGAAAGAGTCAATATGAATAATGATCGAAATTAGCGCTATCCGAATACTACTCAACTTGAATTAAGGAAATCTTCTATAACGGGTAAATGACTTTTATACTCGTAGCCTATTTCAGGTGAACATAATTAAAAAGTTTATGTATCAAATCACCTAGAATTAACCCTCAAACAAGTTTCATTCATTTTCTCCACTCATCACTGTGTTCCAATCTCGTGAGGAATCGTAAATAATTAGACCATGCCAATGGCCGATATGTACCTTCACAGTTCCGTAATACGGCAATTTAAAGATTATTACAACATCTGCAGGCATTAATTATCCCTCTAATTGGATTAACATTGGCCTGATGTACTGACAAAGGTGGTGATAATACAATGATGTCATTTTGGGGTAATATACAGAGGTGTTGACAGTTTGTCTCGGCGACCATTATGTAAACAATGGCAGGTGTTTTCAGAGGTGTGATTACGACTGGTCGTAATTTCGGGGTTCAAATCTGCACATATTGACCTTTTGGTTGACAAAAAGTGGTCGCATTACGGAATAGCGGGGTGGTCGTAATTTCGGGACTAACGACCATTAGACAAAGAAGGCAGAAATCCGTTCTTTCAAAAAATGCCCGTAATAGCGGGGTGGTCGTAATTTCGGGGTGGTCGTAAGGTGGGGTTCTACTGTATATACTATATATTTTCAGATTTTTTAACACTTTTATAATTTTGCATTAATTGCATGCATTTGTGTCTAATCACACGACAGTCATTTTCAAGCAACACAATCGAAATAATTTCAATCTTGATGGTTCAGTTTTTTTCACACAAAGTCATGTATTATTATACGTGAATAGGGCTCCACAGTGAGCTTTTAAATATGCTCCCCACCCACCTGTACCAAATATTATTCCTGTAATTAAAACTCAGTTTCTCCTGCTTGACATTTTCGTTCCAATGTAGAATTGTGATTTATTTTTACTATAGTCATACACATATTTTATAACTTCCTGTCATAAAGGGAACTCTTGTTGTCTCATTATCTAATACTAGGGCCCCTTGTAAACTAATTAACATGCTGTGCAATGTTGCATAATATTATGTAATAGGGTACAATATGGTCAGATATCTTAAAAATCAGTAACCACATGCTGAGAAAACTATGACCAAATATGGTTGGCCCAGTGCCAAAATCAAGGTCTTTAAGTTTAATGGATTGTTAAAGGTAAAGAATCACTAAATGCCTCCGCGGACCAAGTGGTGATACACTCAAGTAGTCCTTAAAAAAACTTTGGTTTGCCTGTAAATGGAGATATTTCTTGACAAATGTGGAGTTGAATGATGAAATTGAGTTTAAATGGTTGGTAAATATGCATGTGGTGTAGTAAAACTGTAATATTTGTATTATTCCGCTATTTTGTTCTTGATACCAAAGTGAAAGTAGACTAGGGTAAAACCCAGAACTTATAAATCCGGACATGCGTAAAAACGGATAGACCGTGTTTGAAGGACAAAAACTTTCTTAGAAGATACATGACCCACCTTTTTTATTGCATTATTTTAAAGCTTAACTGCCCCTCTTTACAATGATATATGTGGTCCAGGTGGCCATAGACTAAAAAATGTTGAAAATTGGGGCCTACTATGGCCAATTTACATTGAGCTATAGAGCAAATCTATTTGGTGGTTTCTAACCTAAAAAAGCTGAGGCTCCGTAAGGAAATGTTTAATTCAATGTTTATTTGTTATTTTAAATCATTTTTGGTCAGTAATTTAGGGATTCACTTTTGTGTTGGGGTAGAATAGGACATAATTGATTAAATTTTCTTGTTATAATTTTGCACTTGCCTTGTGCAATGTTCAAGCTGGATGGAAAAAACTACTTGCCCGTCAGCAAAAAGCCCAAGTCTGGCAAGTCAGACATAGGAATTCCACACCCTTGTTGAATATTCATATAACCTAGCTCAAAGGGTAAGGTCACACTTAAAGTGAGTCAGCTCTTGACTTCTGTTGTCCATTGCCTAAGCAAAGCACTACTGAGCGCCTTCATTCAACTACCTCCCGTTCAATTAGATATAGAAGGCATGGGTTACCTCGCATGGAAAGTGCTACATAGCGATTTGCTTAGGCAATGGCCCTCTGGTCGATGTAGCATTTATTAGATTAAAAATTTCAAATGATTCAATTTATGTAACTTTATACTTGTCTGATACTAGCACTTAGTGGAGGCATCTGTGGGGTGTCATCTGTGTCCTGTAGACATTGACAAGTCTCCAGATGTATTCCATACAAAATAAAATGATATGCAGTTTGTTTTACACGCAACGACTACAGTCTTGTTCTGAAAACTGAATATATCTGAGAAAATAAATGACTTCACTCAAAGAATGAGCTTGATAGAACTTGCGCATCTTTGGGAATTTTTCCAATCCATCAATCTTGAATTTCTGCATGCTTTTTGCATATATGAATATATCATATAAAAGGGGTTATAATGTTTGGATGATGTTGGGTTGAAAACTAGGTCATTAGGTCAAATATTAGAAAAACCTTGTGTTCACTCTATAGGTCACAGTTTTGATCTAATCTTCATGAAACTAGGTCAGAATGTTGTTCTCTATGAAATCAAGGCCACTAGGTTAAATCTTAGAAAAAAACTTGCTCACTCTAGAGACCCAGTGCTTTGATTCAATTGTCATGCAATTTGGTCAGAATGTAGTCTAACTGATATCTAGACCTATGTTCTGGCCTAGGGCCCTCTAGTTGAAGGATTTCCTTCAAATTTTTAAACATGAACAACCTCAACATGTAGATGTGTGTGAAGGCAAGAATTTGGGCTGTAATGATTTTTGCCAGAATTACTTTGCCGAAAGGGGGTATATTAGTCTCCTGAATTGGGACAGCTCTTTCCTATTCTATTTTATCCATTTCTTATTTCTTTGACCAGTAAGCACCCATCACATAATCATAAGTCAAGTGTGACTGAGTTGATGTAACATCATCGTCGGATACGCACGTTCGATTGCATTACGTTATACTCATACATCGACCGTGGGTTATTTGGCTAGCAAAATATCGTAAACGTTATAGATAAATGGTGCAATTTGATTGGTTTCCAAAGGATTTCCACTTTGGAAGCTCAGCCAATGAAATTACATGTTACATTCGGCCTTCGTTTCATTCTCCAAAATGGCGGCCCCCATGAAAGAGTATTTCGCCGAAGCCTGTCAACATTTTAAAATAGAGAAACTAAGTGAATTTCAATTGACATGTATCACAAAACTACTTGAAGGACGTGATATATTTCTAAGCACCCGGACCGGTGGGGGAAAAAGCATGGTCTATCAAACGTATCAGTTTATTAAGGAACAACAGTGCAGTGCCAGTCAAGTTCTCGTCGTCACGCCACTCGTGTCCATAATGAAAAATCTATTTATAGTAACAAAACCTCCCTAATGACGCAAGGTTAAATCTCCGATTGAAGAGTATTCTGTTTGTAAGGAGCGATTTCATTGGACACAGGGTTTGAAGAGTTATTTCCCTTTGAGCTGAGAAACGAGATTTCGGCAGTCAGAAAACACACAGTACCAAATGAAGTTGTACGTAATGTGTACCGTGGGTATCCGACGATGATGTTACATATAGGTGTAGATGCAGTATTTCATTATCCCGAGGTGTCCAGAATTTCGGATTTACCTATGCTGAAAAAGCAATGCAAGTTAATATATTTATGTCTTAACCCTCCGAAACAGAGGTTCGAGTGAATATAGTGCACCGGTCAATTGAAACTTTGCCACCAAGTGATGGGCGAGATAATAGTCCTTGGGTTTTTTGTCCGTGCCAAAATAGTGGGGACATAATTTTATAGCCGGGACTACATATCACTGGTTTAGTGCAGGGGAAATGGGCATGGATGTGTATCTATTGCATGGTCCTAGGGGGGGCATGGATTATACCTAGGGCTTGAAACAGCAAAAGTCAAAATCCCGACCTGCCTGGGGTTAGAGGGGGAGGGTTCAATCAACCGGTGCCTAGTATTCACTTGAGGCTCGGTTTCGGAGCGTGATGATATAAATATATTAACTTCTTGTGTTGGCTGTTTTAAGCTAATCAGAATCCTTGATACATAATTTGCTTGTAATACAACCTGATATATTGTTGACAGATGAGGATGGCCCCTATTATTGGCATATTAAGAGTGGAACAATCCAGAGAGAACCTCCGTCCCCAGCCCCACCAGATATGAAGGAGACATTACGATCTATCTCAATCAACAGTGACTCGGTAAGTTCAATATATTATGTTGAGTATTTATATTTTGAGTATATAAGTCTTACATGGAGACTATCAAGTCATAACCAGTTTTGGAAAGCAATAATTTTAGCCTTCAGTGGAGCTACATTATACGTGATGTACCATCTGTGCAGTACGTAGACAGTTCAATAGACATATTTAGGCTCATACAGTTATCTATTTTAGAGGTTGAAAAGAGATGGTTTGTAGTGTGTGAAATATTTCACTAGTATCTCAATACATGCTTGAATTAAACAGTCCTCAGGGGAGGCCGATTTGGTGAAGAATTTTGCACAATTTTATTGAATTGCTTCCCAAGTAGGTGAACTGATTAATTTCTTGGGAATGAGAATCAATATTATTATATAGATATCTAGATCTGCCTGTAATTTGTTTGTCTTCAAGTTTTGTTCAATTATCTAGTCTTGAAATGGGGAGAAAATATTATACTTAGGTGTTTTACTGATGTAAGCAAATATGTACATCTGGTGTCCGTTGCCCAAGCAAGGCGCTACGTAGCACTTTCCAAGGGAGGTAATCCGTGCCGTCTTTATTTAATTGAACGGGAGGTAACTGAATGAAGGCGTTCAGGAGCGCTTTGTGTTAGGCAAAGGACACCTGACTACATCTCAAACCATTGGCTTTTGTGGACATTTTGTCGTTTGATTACCTAAAGTTTTAACGACATCTTGTTTTAACCAAACATTACATCAATAATCACTTGAATTTCAATCAAACAGTTTTATTCTGTTGATCATGAACACTACATGAGGGTAACAACAGCCAGTGGTATTTAAATCCCTACAAACATTGGTAGGGAGTGGGCAATATAGTAAGCAAGATCACCTATTCATATGAAAAGTTTATTAAAGGAGTGAACTGTACATTGAAAGATTTTTAGCTCAACTTTTCGAAGCATAAGGAGAGCTATTCCCAAGTCACACTGTTGTCGGCATAATGGTTAAAGTTTAGCATGAAAACTCATATCTCTGAGGCTACTAAAGTCGTTCAATTGTAACTTCACACATCTATTTGGGATCATTATCTGAGGTCACTGAGCAAGCCCCATAACTCTGACTTGCATTATGACCAAATTATGCCCCTTTTGTACTTAGAAAATCTTGTTGTAAGTTTTGCATGCAAGGTCATGTCTCTGAAACTACTAAAGCTATTTAATTCAAACTTCACACATGTATTTGGGATCATTGTCTAAGCTCACTGAACAAGCTCCATAACAGTTTTTTACTCTGACTTACATTCTGATCAAATTTGGCCATTAGAATAACCAATCTTTATATGCATTACATTGTAAATATGATGATTTATGTATTATTTAGAGTACTGCATCTGTTGACTCGATGGCCTCCACACCGTCCAGTGTTACCAGTACCGAGGATCATCTACATGAGTTTGAAGATCATGCCCTACAATATGCTGTCAAATCATTGAAGAACTTGTAAGTTGATACTGTAAAAGCATTAATTCTCGTGGGGGATTTAATTTCGTGGATTTCGTGGTCCACCTTCAACCATAAAATCAAACATTATTTTTGACCCTTGTATTTATTACCTGATATGCAAAATCCACGAATTAAGGTCCCATCAAAATGGCCCTTTTTACCAAAACCAAGAAATTGCGTCCCATCAAAATTAAATGATTTTACAGTATTTGATGAATATTGTGTGTTATACAAGTGCCCAATGTGTGGGTCAATTACAGGGTGTGTAACACAGTTTCAGATATACCCCTTAAGAATTAATGACCACAAAATGAAAGGGCTAAGGCTTCCACTGGGGCAAAAGTGTTGACTGAACTTAGCCTTTTTTGGGGACTAATGCTACGCTTTTTGAGGCTGGGTAAAGCAACACCAAAAGTGTATATTATCATGAATCTGAAGATACTTAGTAAAGGAGTATTAAATATTGTTAGCTCGAGTATTCAAAGAAAATGTAGAGCTATTGTTACACACCCAGCGTGGGCAGTATCTGTGTTGCCATATCCTCAAGTTAAAGTTTTAAGGCAAGTTTCTATTTCAGGATTTACCCTCAGCTACTTTTCACAAAATTTATATTTTGCAACTTTCATATGTGCATGGTCTATGGCACAGGTTGATTTGGTGTACGATTTAATGATGTTTGATCTTAGATTAATCATTTCTATTTCAGTACTAAAGAGAGTTGTTTTATAACCAACTGTACAGATTAATTGCTGTAGGATATCATATGGTTGTAAATTGTAAATGGCCGATCAAATTCAATGTTGGCTAATTGAAGTACTTCTGTATTAAGTCTATTTGTCCAAACTAATATCAGCTGATACCAACCATTAATTAATACAATGTTCATGAAGTAAGCACTGACTGGAGTGATTTCCTCTAAGCAACTACATTAATACATAAGTTACCTGTTACCTTCCAACAAGAGCAGCATATTTTAGCTGACACATCCTTTATTAGAATAGCTACTCAGTGCTTGATTAGAGTAACAACTCTGTGTTTGAGAGTAGCTTCTCTGTCCTTTATTAGAGTAGATACTCTGTGATTTATTTGAGTAGCTACTCTGTCCTTTATTAGAGTAGATACTCTGTGCTTTATTTGAGTAGCTACTCTGTCCGTTATTAGAGTAGATACTCTGTGCTTTATTTGAGTTGCTTACTCTGTCCTTTATTAGAGTAGATACTCTGTGCTTTATTTGAGTAGCTACTCTGTCCGTTATTAGAGTAGATACTCTGTGCTTTATTTGAGTAGCTTACTCTGTCCTTTTTTAGAGTAGATAATTATGTGCTTTATTTGTGTAGCTACTCTGTCCTTTATTAGAGTAGATACTCTGTGCTTTATTTGAGTAGCTTACTCTGTCCTTTATGGGAGTAGCTTACTATGTGCTTGATTAGAGTAGCTTATTCTGTCCTTTTTAGCTTACCTGAGCACAAGGTGATCTATTGTGATCACCCTAGAAGTCACAATTTCACTTGATCCTTTTAAAATGTGGTCACAATTAATGTTTGTTTCTATGAAATCAAGTCCAACTTTGTAACTTGGTCATCTGGGCCCGACTATAAAGCCACTTGGTCAAATCACAGAAAAACCTTGTTAACACTCTAGAGGTCACATTTTTGAATGCATTATTATGCAACGTGGTCATAATGTTTGTCCTTATAAAATCCAGGTCAGGTAAGAAATTGGGTCATCTAGAGATAAAAACTAGGTCTCCAGGTCACATCAAAGAGAAACTTTTTTGACACTGCATAGGTCACATTAGTAACCTAATCTACATGAAACTCTTTGCAAATACTGCATTTCTTTATGTGAGCGCTTTAGGCCATGGCCCTCTAGTTTCATTTCAATGTTTGATTATGTTTCTATTATATGTTTCCATGGTTACAATGTTTCAGATCCAACTTACAGCGTAACTATAGTGACAGTGGTACAGAGAAACCTATACGTTATGCTGTTAGTTCACTAGGCTGGGTACCTATAGCAGAGGAAGATCTTACACCAGATCGTAGTAATAAAGCAGTGAATAAATGTATCATGGATCTCACATTAGGAAGAAATGATATCAATGATGCTGTTGGTAGATGGGGAGATGTAAGTATACACACATGTTAACACCACCTTTAATGTAGATTAGGGATGGCAACGAGTACCCGAGTACTCGAGTACTCGTTCAAACGTCCGATTATCGAATGGTAAAATCGGTATTCGAGTACTCGAAAAAAAGTTAATCCTGTGCAATACAGAGGGTGTCCAAGTGTTATCTGGTCAACTAAAATTACAATTAACAACATGTCATCAATCCTTAATCGCCGCCACGATGTCGCTAATTGCAAGCGTATAATCAAAACACAGACCTGTCAATCATCGTCTGTTAGTTAGTTTATGACACGTAGCTAGGGGATCTGTTGTTGACATCAACCCAAGTACTTTTAATTGAAAGTTATTGTTTATTTTGGGTGACAATCGATTTAGAAATTAAAAAAAAAGATTACTTTAAATTTAAATCGTTCTCGGGCGTATATGAACGAACGATTACTCTGTGAATTGGTCACGTTTTGTAAATATTATGTCACCGGTTGATAAGAGTTATTCCCCTTAGTTGTTTATTTGATTTTCTTGCGTTATTGATTAAAAGTTCTTTTTGATTCACACTGTATTTTTTTAGTTATACATTTTTATTATTGTAATTGTTTCATAGTTCTTCTACCGATCTAAATTTGATCAACAACTGAACAGAACGGACAGCCAAACGCGCTGTTTTATTTGAACACGCACGTTTGCAACTTACAACATTTCTATTTCCCAAATACCAGGGACATTTATTGCTTTCCGAGTACCCTAGTACTCGATCGGAAGAATGACCGAGTACTCGAGTACCGATTTTAGTACTCGTTGCCATCCCTAATGTAGATGCATCTGCCATAATTCCATACAGACCTATATAGTTTATACTAATTAGTTATCATGGTCGATTGTGAAATAAGTTTTTCCAACTCATATTAATCACTCTTGACACCTCATTCCTGATGTTATCCATCACCACGAGAGAAGAGAGCAGAGAAGAGAAGCTAGTTTCCCTTATATGCTAAACCTCTAGTGAGGGAATTTCTGGTACCATTTTATTTCGTCTTTGGTATGACGTGGCCTGGGATCGAACCCGGGACCACCTGCACTCGAAGCAAACGCTCAACCTCTGGCGGAGGTGGTTAGACCTATATAATGTACCAATGTGCTGTATTATGTTAAGTGAAGACACACAGTTGACCTTTCTACTCCATTAACATGATGAGTAAACTGCAATCTTTGATGCTAGCACTTCTCTCAAAACAACATTGGCAGATAGGAAATTCATAAAAATCGGAACATCATGTTTACGCCGGGTTTTACTGTATGTTTCAGGGTAAGGATTTATACATGGATCTGGACATTGAGAGTTTACGATTGATTGATACACAAGATATGTCTGTACTCAACTATCAACCTATACATACAATACGTGTTTGGGGAGTGGGACGGGAAAATGGAAGGTAAGATAAATTTATAGTAATGTATAGTAAATGCTTCCCTTTGTCTGTACAGGCTAATTTCTATGTTGAGCCATCCTGCGTTAGAAATAAGGTCACCTTAGACCAAATCATAGACATACCAGTGTTAACATGACCCAGCTTAAGCTTTCATTGTTTAAAAGTCACTCCCATGTTATACAGATAGTTATATAGAGAATAATTTCCACAATTTATGGAACCAGCTTGTGAAGAATACACTGGGGTGCAGCCAATTCTGTGATGTTTTTGTGCACCCAAAGTCCTGTCATTATTTCTCAATATTTCATTTTTGAGCATTTCTTTACATGCATAGTTTGTCGATTAATGAGATTTATAAGTAAGCATTTATTGTTGAGTTTAGATAATTATTGTTATATAGCTGTCATTAATTTAGTCTTAAACTACTTATTGTAATAAAATTTGCATCAGGTACTTAATTGATTTTTGTTATTTGTATATTGAATATTTCCCCTGCAGGAATAGTTTTGTGTAATACTGTAAAATCATTAATTTTCGTGGGGGATTAAATTTCGTGGATTTCGTGGTTCACTTCAACCACGAACTTTAATCCCAAAGAACATTGATTTTGACCCTTGTTTTGTTACCTGAAATGCAAAATCCACGAATTCAAGTGCCAACGAAATTGTCTTTTTTACCAAAACCACGAAATTTCGTCCCAACGAAATTAAATGATTTTACAGTATAATATTATGTAGATAATTTTCTCAGAATTTACTGTTTGTTTAATTTTATTTCTCAGAATTTACTGTTCGTTTGTTGAACTACTTTCAGGGACTTTGCGTATGTGGCACGAGACAATTTGTCCAAGAACTACATGTGTCATGTGTTCCGATGTGACACTCCAGCACGACATATTGCTAACACACTGAGAGATATCTGCAAGAAGATAATGATGGAGAGAACATTACAACAGAATGCACTCAACAGGTTAACCCGACCCACCGACCTGCCAAATCTTGAACCTGCTACCACACCATCAAATGGAGAGAAAGTCACATTTCAAAGCTTTTACAGCAGTAAGTCCATACAAAACTTTGTCTAAATACTGTAAAATCATTTAATTTCAATGGGACAAACTTTCTAGGTTTTGGTAAAAAATACTATTTCGATGGGACGTTAACTCGTGGATTTGCATTTCAGGTATTGAATACAAGTGTCAAAATTATTGTTCGATGGGATTTGATTTCGTGGTTGAAGGTGAACCACAAAATCAACGAAATTAAACCCCCCACAGAAAATAATGATTATACAGTATTGGTTTGTTGTAACATCTTTGCAATAAAAAAGATTTCTGAAATAATGATTTATTTGTATGGAGCAATTTAACATAGTTATGTCTGAGATATGCTACAATGCTACGAGTTTTTGTCAGGCAAACTGTGGTGCTTCATATTGGAGGTTGCATGGTTGCATTTCCTGTATCTAAATATTGTGACCTCGGATATAGTTTGTTGCTGGGGATATCTGGCTACAGTTGATGTTATAGGAAGTGATTATTATTGTTACATTGATTGTGTGCTGTATGTATTACTAATGGGCGGGGCAGGTGAGTGATACTACAGTCTGACATGTTAAATTGTTCTCATTAGATTTTTGTTTCTTTTCTAAATTGTTTCTTCTTCTTTTTCAATTTACGTGACCACAATCAATAAGCTGATTTTTCTGTTTAATATTTTGTTTAAGATGATAACTTGGTATAGATACTTAACTGTAACAATATGCCAGTAGTGATATGTTTTGTTTTGTGTTTAGCTACTGTAAAGCAGTCCCTAATGGGACTTTATGCAATATTTGCTGCACATGTTGTGTAGAGGTGTGTGATGATTGGAATCATGTGGAATACAGGGATAACTACATCAGGGGTCCTACAATTCCAGATTTAATTTAATCAATTAGAAAGCCGTATCTTATCTGGAAAAAAGAAA
This sequence comes from Spisula subtruncata, assembly GCA_963678985.1. NCBI lineage: Eukaryota > Metazoa > Mollusca > Bivalvia > Venerida > Mactridae > Spisula > Spisula subtruncata. Next base: position 12,656,211 of record OY787665.1, read on the forward strand.
AGTTATTTCATGGAAATATACATAGGATTGACAAAGTTATGGTTATTGTAAGTTCCATGCTCTGTATTTTAACAATAAAACAAGGGTTAAAGCCTTTTTAAGGTGTAAGGATGTGAGCTGATGGTACCCGAAACAGACTTGCAACTCATTTTTAGGATTGGACATTCTGCTTAAGTAGAACCCTGCTACATGCAAGTAGTACAAAGATTGTAACTGTTGTTGTCTGTACCTTAGAACATATCTGTTATATATACATTATATTACAGATGCATCATTTCCCACACCAATGGAGGAACCAAAGAAGGTACTTAGATGTCATTATCTGGGATCTCTTCTGGTTTCAAAACCCACAGGTATGTAGAGGTATGATTTATCCTCCCTTTAACGTCTACATATTCAGTGTGAACATCTATATAATATGCTGCTGGTCAATCCTGCCCCAATCACACAGTCACTGATTTCTGTGGTTAAGGTATATTGAGATAAAATCTTCTATGAAACTGCAAGGCCTATACAACTATTATGTACACTTAACCAAATTTCTAATTGGCCACTCTATAGAATATTATACCATCTGATGTATTATATCAATAAATATTGAATCAACGAATTTATATGATAGTTTGTATATGTTGAATGACCCTCATTGTATACTTCTATAATACATGTATAATGACAATGAATACTGACTGTACAGGTATGGATACATTGAATCATGCTATAGACAAGATGTTGGAAGATATACCAGCAGAGAAGTGGCAATATGTGGGTGTGGCTGTAGCACCATCTACCATTACTATCACAGAACACGCGGTACGTAACTTCATGCTATGTTCAAACTGTGTACATTACGTTTTTATAAGCAAAATTGTGTGTTCTTTATAAATGTTACATGTTTGATACGCCTCGTATCTATAGATCGAAAATGATAGCATAACTGAAAATTATTAAAATGAATACAATTCGTTCAGTTTGAATTGTTACCTTGATGACTTGTATATGACCTTTATTGATGTTGAGGACTTTTCAAGGTTCAACTATTGAGTCAATGTGGTTCTGAGAAATCTAACATTCCAATGGCATTCTATTTCAGTAATAGTTACCCTATATAAGTCAGCTAGGTGGGTAGAAAGAATGATTAGATTCTGAACTGTTTCTGAAAGTACATTTATATGTTCTCAAGTTTGATTTAACTTTCTTTTTACTATTAGGATTAGTATAATAAGTCTGGGGTAATTCTGATTTAGGAGTGTTTCATAAACATAAAATCTGTGAAAATGGGAAAGTTTTAGTATCATGTTCCCAGTGGAGATGTTTATATCCCAAGTTAATACTGTATTATTGTCATCTACCATTACCATAAATACGGCTAAATATACCATTAAACCAACATATTACACATACAGGATATTTGCTGCTAAATATACCATTAAACACTACTATATTACATACAGGATAAACACTATTACGTACAAGATATTTGTTGATTTTGGTGTAAGATCAGATTTTATTTCACAGAGTTATCACTGAAATCAATATTTCAGGAGTGACATTAAGCCACAAATGAAAATCTAATTTTCTGTGATCGCAAATGAAATAAAAATATTTTCTTTCACCAAAATCAACAAAATTGATATGCTTCAATTTCTCATAATTAAAATGGTGCAGTAATTTGCTGAATTGTAAAGATTATAATGTTGTGATTTGTCAAGTTTGGCATTATAATGATGTTAGGCATAATTTGAAACCTGACACTGTTGATGTTTCTTTTTCTTTGTGGTACAGGAAGCATCCTTATTAAAATGTTATTTTCTTTGACAAATCTCCATTATGATCCATTGATAGCAAATAATGAACAGTGATGATAGATTTTTTAATAAATATATTGTATGAGATTTTATTTGAACTGCTTGAAATAATACTGTCTGATGAATGTTTTACTGTTTTTACCATTGTTGTGATTTCTTTGATACTTGTTTGATAATTGTTTATACAATATTGTATCTCCATGAACATCCAGAAACTGAAATGTTCATGGTTTTTATGATTTTAGGAATGTCTTCAGTTTGATGTGACTGAAAGTGTGATTATTTGTATGCAATAACTGCTTTCATCACTTAAATCATGGTGAAAGAGTTTGATAAAGCACATTTAATAAAAACGATATTACACTACTCAGTAATATAATAACTATGCAAATGAGGCTGCTAATCACTATTTTCATGTATTCATACGCGCTGTCAAAATATTAAAAATATTCAAGATATCAAGAGCCTCGTCTTTTATCATTTTTATCCAACTTGTTTAATAAATTCAATATGAAAAGACACTGATGTATGATCCTCTATATATTACAGAATCCAGACAACAAGATTGAGGAATGTCGAGTGAGGTATTTGTCTTTCATGGGAATCAGTATGACCAATGTTAAGTAAGTTACATCATTCAATTTACCTTGTTGATTCAGTAATGTCTGAGTTAACCTCTTGCATATTTTGTATTTAATTAAGTGACTATGAATAATATTATTGTTATTTATAAACAAATAGTCAATGCACACTATTCCCAGCATGGGGTCACTTGTATTTTCTGAATTAATTACATAGTTTTCTCTTGTAATGTATGAGTTATACTGCTGCTGTTGATCAGACTCTCTCCAATGATGGCTTTATCTTGTACAGTTACTATATATGTTACATTCATCTTTCAAACAAATCAACAATGAATATTCAACAGTACAAACAGTGCAAATGACAGATTTGGGACTTGAATTGGGAATTTTTGTTGTCGGTAGTTTAGAATTTGTAATCCTTTGGTTAATGTAATGGTTGTGTATAGCTATGTTATCTTCACTGAACTTAATTGGCAAATTCAGTCACTCTGTTGTTATAATGCTTTAAATGAGACCACTGTTTACAATGAGATTTGAAGAAGTAATCTTGGAGATTACAGAGAAATTTGACTTTCATAGTAACTACTGTACTGTAGTACTCATAGTAACTACAGTAAATCAGTTCATAAACAATGCTGTTGTGGCATTTTAATTTAAATGAAATAATGCTTTAAAATTTGCTTAACTTTGTATTTCTTATTTGATAGATATATTTAGTTAAATGATTACAAAGTGGTGTAGAGTGAAGTCTATTGTATGAACAACTATGTTCCTTCATCAATAATATCAAGTTTTCTTGTTGTCACATGTTTCTAGCTATGTGACCTATCTATAATCGCTACCTGCCAAAATGAGTGCCGGTCTTTCTTTCCAAGGTGGAGTACGATAGCTATATAAAGTTCGATGTTTTGCTTGAGATGATAGTTTTGGCATAGTCTTTGGCATTAGAGGTCGGATCAAATCACAGCTGGATCAAATCGTGGAAGAGCCTTATTTGGTCACGCGATGTCACAATTATGATACTTTAGGTCATTTAGCTTGGACTTAGGAATTGCATTTTCTCGTTTGGTGATGTGTTGGGATTAATTGTGCCATATATTTGTGTTATGTGATATTTTTATGTTTTCTGTGCTCCGCTTCTTAAGTTGAGTGTTGCCTTCTTTGTACCATTTTCTCATATCTTATTGTATAGTTTCTGATTTCCTGTGACTATAATGCAGTATCTGATGTGCTCATGACTTTCTTTTTCAGATTATGTGCATTTATCGTACACAAAGCGGAGGATAAATTCTATGCGCATGTATTTCACAATGATCCCAATGCTGGTACATTATGTAAAACTATTCAAGCTGCATGCAAGGTAAGTTGTGTATCATCATTTCAACCAGTTACCATCTTTCCCTGAGTAATTAAGGCAACACCTTTATCAACCCAGAATCACATCCCCAAGTTATATGTGTCTTAATATTAATTGTATGTATTCATATCCGGGGAGTATCATGAAGATGCTCGAGATGCAATAGAAACACAAATTTGAAATACCTATATTGCACAATTTGCTTGTTGAAATTGATGTATTCAAAGCAAGAGCCTTGTAATATATTTGTGCATAAAGGTCAGGTTCAGGTCGAAATAGCCAAGCTTTATGTGGTAAGGAGATTGTGTACATCTCAATATTTTTTAGATTCCAACAAAATTCTTGGTTGCTATGGCTTCGGAAATAGTGAAACTACCTATAATCAGGAACCTTACCATAACTGAAACAGTTTCCAAACAAAGATTGTGTTTGTTATTGATATAGAATTCATGAAATTCATTTAAAGTGGATCTTTTTATGAGCCTAACATTATCAATGCTAGGTTGATGTTATATGGAGATCAATGTTGGGATGACATTGTTTCACTTTGACAAAAAATCTAGTTGTCATGGCAACAGAAACAATGAAATAATTTAAAATGGGTTATGACTGTTTACCTTCAGTTTCTTGTGCAAAGCGAAGTTAAAATGTTCAATTTGAATTTAAAGATATTGATATGCGGTATTTATATAGGGAATGTAATTATTATTGTTTATATTGCAGTTGAGATATCAGAAATGTCTAGATGCCCAACATCGATACCTTGGTAAACAGAAAGATAAGAGGAACAGGGTAAGTCTATATATCATCTTGGATGTAAATCGACAATCACACGTGACAAACAAAGGATGTTGGGGGAGTGACACATGTGACATCGGTAGTGTATCGGGCTGGGGTATTGGTATAAATCGACAATCACATATGATATCGGCAGAGTATTGGGCTGGGGTATTGGTATAAATCGACAATCACATATGATATCGGCAGAGTATTGGGCTGGGGTATTGGTATAAATCTACAATCACATATGATATCGGCAGAGTGTCGGGGAGGGGTATTGGTATAAATCGACAATCACATATGATTTCGGCAGAGTATCGGGGAGGGGTATTGGTATAAATCGACAATCACATATGATATCGGCAGAGTATCGGGCTGGAGTATTGGTATAAATCGACAATCACATATGATATCGGCAGAGTGTCGGGGAGGGGTATTGGTATAAATCGACAATCACATATGATATCGGCAGAGTGTCAGGGGAGGGGTATTGGTATAAATCGACAATCACATATGATATCGGCAGAGTATCGGGCTGGAGTATTGGTATAAATCGACAATCACATATGATATCGGCAGAGTGTCGGGGAGGGGTATTGGTATAAATCTACAATCACATATGATATCAGCAGAGTATCGGGGAGGGGTTTTGGTATAAATGGACAATCACATATGATATCGGCAGGGTGTCTGGGAGGGGTATTGGTATAAATCTACAATCACATATGATATCAGCAGAGTATCGGGGAGGGGTTTTGGTATAAATCGACAATCACATATGATATCGGCAGGGTGTCTGGGAGGGGGTTTGATATAAATCTACAATCACATGTGATATCGGCAGGGTGTCTGGGAGGGGTATTGGTATAAATCTACAATCACATATGATATCAGCAGAGTATCGGGGAGGGGTTTTGGTATAAATCGACAATCACATATGATATCGGCAGGGTGTCAGGGAGGGGGTTTGATATAAATCCACAATCACATGTGACATCGGCAGGGTGTCGGGGAGGGGTATTGATATAAATCAACAATCACATATGACATCGGCAGGGTGTCATGGAGGGGGTTTGATATAAATCCACAATCACATGTGACATCGGCAGGGTGTCGTGGAGGGGGTTTGATATAAATCCACAATCACATGTGACATCGGCAGGGTGTCGTGGAGGGGGTTTGATATAAATCCACAATCACATGTGACGTCGGCAGGGTGTCGTGGAGGGGTTTGATATAAATCGACCATCACATGTGATATCGGCAGGCTGTGGAGAGAGGATTTGGAAAAGTCGACAATGATTTATCTTTCTTATTCTTAGTTTTATTTTTTATGCCCCCGGAACCGATGGTTCGGGGGCATATTAAAATCGCACCGTCCGTCCGTCTGTCAGTCCGTCCGTCCGTCCGTCAGTCCGTCCGTCCGTCCGTCCGGATTCGTTTCCGCTCAATAATTCAAGCAGTGTTTATCCGATCTTCACCAAACTTCATGAAAATGTGTAAGGCCATGAGATCTAGGTCAAGTTCGATAAACAGTCAAATTGACCTAGCCGCTTCAGAGTTACGGCCCTTGACACATAGAAAAATGGCGTTTTTTTTGGTTTCCGCTCAATAACTCAAGCATTTGTCATTGGATCTTCACCAAACCTCATGAAAATGTGAAAGGCTACGAGATCTAGGTCAGGTTTGATAACCAGTCAAATTGACGTAGCCACTTTAGAGTTACGGCCCTTGACACATAGAAAAATGGCGTTTTTTTTGGTTTCCGCTCAATAACTCAAGCATTTGTCATCGGATCTTCACCAAACCTCATGAAAATGTGTAAGGCTACGAGATCTAGGTCAAGTTCGATAACCAGTCAAATTGACCTAGCCGTTTTAGAGTTACGGCCCTTGACACATAGAAAAATGGCGTTTTTTTTTGGTTTCCGCTCAATAACTTAAGCATTTGTCATTGGATCTTCACCAAACCTCATGAAAATGTGAAAGGCTATGAGATCTAGGTCAGGTTTGATAACCAGTCAAATTGACGTAGCCACTTTAGAGTTACGGCCCTTGACACGTAGGAAAATGGCGTTTTTTTTTTGTTTCCGCTCAATAACTTAAGCATTTGTCATTGGATCTTCACCAAACCTCATGAAAATGTGAAAGGCTATGAGATCTAGGTCAGGTTTGATAACCAGTCAAATTGACGTAGCCACTTTAGAGTTACGGCCCTTGACACGTAGGAAAATGGCGTTTTTTTTTGGTTTCCGCTCAATAACTCAAGCATTTGTCATCGGATCTTCGTCAAACCTTTTGAAACATGAAAAGGTGTACGGCCATAAGATCTAGGTCATGTTAGATAACAAGATTTCAAATTGACCTACACGCTTAAGAGTTATGGCCCTTTACACAAAGAAAAATATGTCAATATCACATTTGCCCAATATATTATGACACATCTGTGACGGTGCTGATATCTTAACGTTACGTTACTATCAAAGCATGCACGGGGGCATGTGTCGTCCTATGGAGACAGCTCTTGTCTGTGGATTATATTGTGATTATTACAGATTTTGTTTATCCTAGCACATTTATACATATATCGATGTCGTCAATTTGCATGTGTTTATTTACTGTAAAATCATTTAATTTCAATGGGACGAAATTTCGTGGTTTTGGTAAAAAAGACCATTTCGATGGGACATTAATTCGAGGATTTTGCAATTCAGGTAATAGATACAAGGATCAAAATAGTTGTTTAATGGGATTGAATTTCGTGGATGTGGTGAACCACGAAATCCACGAAATTTAATCCCCCCACAAAAATTAATGATTTTACAGTATTGGTCTTTTGAGCTATTATTTCAAAACATATTTATATTGATGTTGTTGTGTGTTGTAACTGTGTATATATTTTCTATGATGAAGTTGGAAGATGATGACGCTACACCTACAGAACATTCCTCACTGAAATCCAACCTTACCATAGTGAAGACAGAGGTGAAACAAGGTGTACAGAAAGTGGGTGATAGTGTGAAACCTGTATTACATACTGTTCACACTGGTGTTAAATCTGGTGTACATACTGTCGGTAGTGGATTAAAGACGGGGGTTAAAGCTGGTGTGCAGAGTGTATCCAACATGTGGTCAGCATTCCGTAATAGACACCATGAACAACAAACAACACAGGAGCTACCACAACAAGAGCTACAACAACAAGAACAAGAGCAACACTCTTAATGATAGCTCCACTTAGTGTGCTGATTATTGTATCATTTAGGTATTGTATTGTTGTATTGTGATGATTCATTAGATCAGTGAAAATGTAAGAATATGCAGATCAAGTCACATTGGTATAATGGTTTGCCATTACCTTGTTCATATTAATTGGTATATTTGTAGCTTGCGTGAGCAGTCACAGATTTGTCTATCTTCCAGGGTGGACCAAACCTCATTGCACTGATCCTCCACGCTCCTGGGTGGACCAAACCTTAAATTAATAATTGTCAATAAAAGTGTAGAGAAGACTATCCTGAAGGATGGCCTCATGTTGAAAAATTGCTTACATTTTCACTGTAATATGTCCTCAATTCCATATTAGTTCTATACATTTTCACATTACTGCACATTATATTAGTTTTATGTTGATGATTTTATTCCAATTTTCTACACTTATTCACAATTTTCTGCATGCCAGAGTATTTTTTATTTATTTCTACACGCTCTCAATGATTTGTTCACTTTGTTTGTTGTAAGTCTTGACAATAATGTTCTATGAGTTATGATGTTAATGTATCCCAAGTTCTCTCAGTATTTCACTGATATTTGGACAACTTGGGAGTTGACATTTTGTCTTGTCATATTTGATCTTTCTCCAGGGATCCTGGTTTGTCATGTTGCATTTCATTTATGATTTCAGAGTGTTAAGGCAGGTTTAAAAACCATGATGACAACTTTAAAATCTCCCACCATCATCCAGAAGATATTTACGGAGAGAGTCTGCACCGGTGATAAGGAGGACTAAAGGTCAAGGTCACATGCTTTCTCAAGGTCAAGGTGATTTGGTGAAAGCAAGGTCAAGGTCAAGTATTGATAGTATGATGATCTGTGTTATACAGTTGCTTGTGTTACCATGGTTTTGGTGGACAGAACAAGACATTTGTGATGAATGATCTAAGATAAACGTTATGTACATGAATACTATATGTACCGTACTAACATTATCTCATGTTTACTATTGTATAAATTCACACATTGAGCTAGTTCACACGTTTATTATCATCATTATAAGAATATTATTGTATTTACAATATTTCTTGATGCAACAATCTTGTACACTTTATTTGTTGTTGTGTGTTAGTGTTGTTGTTGTTAGTAGATAAAAAGTCCCCTGTGAATCGGGCATTTGCTAAGTCTGTGAATTTCTTTTTCAATTAGTTCTCTGAGAATTTCCCTTTTAGAGTACATGTCCAGTTATTGTGACATTCTGTATATGAACATATCAGTTTGAAGGTCACTATTTAAGGTCAGTAATCTCTAGTCAATATCACCATGTGCTCTTCCATGACAGCTTTCTGTCTGAGCTGCCGTAAAAAATGTTTTGTCACTTGTCACCCTGTTAGAGGGTGGGTGACCGTGGGTCAATATGTCACCCTGTTAAAGGGACAGTCAACATATGTTTCCCTACCATGCTAAGACTTGAATTTTTTCTAGACTATAATGAATATTTATTCAACTCATTAACAGACATTTTGTGGGTGACTTTTTATTAGCTCACCTGAGCATGAAGTGCTCACTGGTGAGCTTTTAGGATAGGTGGCTGTCCGGCGTCCGTCGTCGTCCGTCGTCCGTCAACAATTCCTTTAAATGACTTCTTCTCCTAAACCAATTGATGGAATTTAACCAAATTTCACAGGAATGATCCTTGGGTGGTCCTCTTTCAAAGTTGTTAAAAGATTTCCGGTCTGTCGCATAACTAGGTCACACAGGCTAAAAATAGATTTTCACAAAGGAAACTTTAAAAATCTTCTTCTCCGAATCGTAAGGCCTAGAGCTTTCATATTTGGTATGTAGCACCACCTTGGGGTCCTCTGCAAAGATTGTTCAAATTATGTCCCTGGGGTCAAAATTGGCCCTGTCCCGGGGGCCCTTAGTTTTAAATAGAGTTATATAGGGGAAACCTTTAAAAATCTTCTTCTCCGAAACCGCTTGGCCCAGGGCTTTCATATTTGGTATGTAGACTCAGCTAGAGGTCCTCTACAAAGAGTGTTCAAATTATGCCCCTGGGGTCAAAATTGGCCCCGCCCCGGGGGCCCTTAGTTTTACATAGGGTTATATAGGGGAAACCTTAAAAAATCTTCTTCTCCGAAACCGCTTGGCCCAGGGCTTTCATATTTGGTACGTAGACTCAGCTAAAGGTCCTCTACAAAGATTGTTCAAATTATGCCCCCAGGGTCAAAATTGGCCCTGCCCCGGGGGCCCTTAGTTTTACATAGAGTTATATAGAGACAACCTTAAAAAATCTTCTCCTCCGAAATTGCTTGGCCCAGGGCTTTCATATTTGGTATATAGACTCATCTAGAGGTCCTCTACAAAGATTGTTCAAATTATTCCCCTCGGGTCAAAATTGGCCCCACCCTGGGGGTCACCATTTTACCTAGACTTATATAGGGAAAACATATAAAAATCTTCTTGTCTATAACTAAAATGCCTAAGAGCTTTGATATTTGATATGTAGCATCATCTAGTGGTCCCCTACCAAGATTGTGCAAATTATGCCCCTGGGGTCAAAATTGGCCCAACCCCGGGGGTCACCGTTTTACATAGACTTATATAGGGAAAACATATAAAAATCTTCTTGTCTAAAACTACACTGCATAGAGCTTTGATATTTGGTATGTAGCATCATCTAGTGGTCCTCTACCATGATTTTTCAAATTATGCCCCTGGGGTCAAAATTGGCCCTACTCGGGGTCACCGTTTTACATAGACTTATATATAGGGAAAACATATTAATATCTTCTTGCCTAAAACTACACTGCCTAGAATTTTGATTATTGGTATGTAGCATCATCTTGTGGTTTTCTACCAAGATGTTCAAATTATTCCTTTGGGTGAAAATTGTGCAGGGTTTATAATCAGGTGAGCGATTTAGGGCCATCATGGCCCTCTTGTATTAAAATTTGTATTTGATTAAATGTTTTTGTTTTGTTGTATGTTAATGCTATATTACATAGTTCATGATATTGATTAGGTTGTGTAAACATATAGATCATGTTCAGTAGAAGTTATGGTATACTCAAAATCTTGTGTCATGGTTTAATTGACTATGTATAATGTTATTGTACTCAAATCAACGGACACAAAGTTTGTCTATATGTTTTTGTCCTGATGTAAAATCTGTATATTTTATTTATAGTTATTAGAGTATGAAGGGTTTTGGAGGGTTGACAGCAACCTAGTGTAGCTGTGTAGCAACCAGTTTTGTAATAAAACCAGAAATTTAATAATTATTACAAAGCTAGTTGCTACATAGCTGCCTACTATCTGATAAGCTTTGAGCCCTCTATTGGATTGTCAAGTATTTCAAGACTGTGATCTATAGTTGTGTTTGAACATTTTCCAATCTATTTTGTTATTTTATATGTAATGTATGTTTTATAAATCACTATATACTTCTAGTTGTGTTATTTTGTTATATGTGTGTATTTTTAAGGCATTGAAAGAAGATTTCATATCAAATGTTTGGCTGTTTTTTTAACATAATCCAGTTTACTGAGATCTAAGGGACATATCTCTATCTCTTGATTTTATCATTATTAATGAGGCTTTGATGAAAAAAGTCAACCTATTGTTGTAACAGCATCGTCTGTGCTTTGGTTAAGTTTATTGCCAGAGTCATTTTCTCAAACAATATCAAAGTTATCCACTTGAAACTCAACATAGTTATTCACAAGTACTTGGAAAGTCCATATTGACAAGGCTGATAACCAAGTGACCTATATTTATCAAATTATCTGCCCTTGTTACTATCAAGAACGAGAAAATCGAGCGTCCAGCACTCGTAGGCCATGCTCTAATTTTTACATCAATTTTAGGTCTTAGGAATTATAAAGTAGAAATTGCTACAACTTTTTCTGTTCCAGTGATTTTATAGCTTCACCAAAATAAGATTTTTTCAAAAAGTTGAACCAAATTGAATATATTTTGTATATTTTCCTCTTATGTTTGAATCGTTTTAGTGTTTGTCTGTTTTGTTCTTAGCTTTAATATCTAACCAATATGTTTTACGTGTAAATAGTTTTGTGTTCATGTTTATCTTGCTTCCTGTTTTACTTACATTTTATGTTATAGAATATTTTTGTGCCAAACTTGTCTTGCCTGTATGATGTTTCTAGGTTCTACATCCTTACATACAGGGTGTTTCATAATATCTGTCCCCATTAGAAACGAATGCCATACGTATGTGCATGATCTCATCTGATATCTTCATATACCAATGGAAAGCCAACATTTCAAAAGTCTATTTGGTATATAACATGAAAATATCACTATTACAACAACCAAGAAAATCAGATTCTTGCAAAATGTCAGTTTTTCGATTATTGTCAAAATGACGTGAAAAATTATTTTTTTATCCAAAATTGATATCATAGCTTGTCAATTATTGAATGATATTACAAGTTTAATAATGTTTATAAACAAAATAATGAATTGATTTCAAAGTTTAGATTATACACAATGAGTTAAAATAAATTAATGTTATCGTTACTTTGCTTTCTAGTTGCTAGGCAACAGCAGAACTTAAACACCAGATACATTCTCGCTTGTAGTCAAGTAAACAGGTAACTGGTTGTCGACTACTATTTTTTCCAAAATAATGTTTTAAATTCACAAACAGACGGTATAGAGTCTACAATACAACCTCAAAAAGAAATCGATGACTTTAAAATAATAATTTTTGAATGAAAACAACCAAGAATACCCGCAACTTGTTTATTCGGTATAAAAGCGAGAAAGTAGCAAAAAGTCAAAAGTAATGTTTTGTGTAAGATTCTTTTTTCGCCCAGAAACAAATAACCAAAATAACTGTGTCACTCAAAAGTTTTTGAATGATCATAAATGGATTAAATATTCATATCAATATAATATTTTTGTTTTTTAAAGCTTGTTATATCACGCAATACTTTACAAACTATATTTTCAACTTGGGAAACAAATTCAATATGGACGTCATTTTGACATTTATCGAAAAAATGACTTTTTCCCGGAATCTTAATTCCTATGTTGCATTGACAATAATAGTGACATGTGATATACTGAATAAAACTTTGAAATGTTGGCTTTCTATTGGTATATGATAATATTATATGAGATTAAGTATTTTGTCATGACAGAAGTTTGTAATGGGGGCAGATATTATGAAACACCCTGTATACACAAAATTTTTAATTAATGTATAGGAGTAAGCCGGCGTGATTCTTTTGGATAACCCAACATATGTTGTTGAAAATAATGCCAAAATGCCCCTATTTAGGCCCCAATATTTTGCTGTTCATGTGACGTCATTTTTTGAAATGCACTTTTAGCATAGAGCTTGAACACAGGTGTCTGTTAACACAAACAAATCCGAAAATATATTTTTAACTTCAGGGGAAGCTTTCTACGATTTCTGTCCGGTAATTTCTCCTTTGCCAGTACGGAATATTGAACTAGTTAAATATATATTAAAGGTTTTAGTTTATGTCATTCGTTTTGGGGATTGTTGTTTTGATTTAAATCTCAGTTTTTAAATTGCTTGACATTTTGTCTTCCAACGATCTGTGCTTTTTTGCAGCAATCAGGATTTTATCTATTTTCTATTTTAATTTATTGGTTTTATTTGTTCAATATGTTTGCCATAGATTTATAAATGCTTGATTGAATACAATCTTCTCCTGGATTAGGGGTGGTATTGAATATTGATCTAACTTTACTTTAAGATAAGAACAACCAATCAGATCACACCATATCAAACTCTCGATTAGTAACAGGCTATATGATTGGATATATTATTTCTCCAATTAAATAAGACCAATATTGAATACCACCCCTACTATACCCATTCTGTGATTCGTTATCAACTTGATATGTTGTTCATTGATTGAAAATCAAAATGCTTTTAACTTATTGAAATAGATAATCGTATGTATGAATATTTTCCCCAATGAAGGAGGGTGGATAAAAAAGTTTGTGAAATCATATCATAACTCACAAACAACGTGACCATAAGTATGATAAAATAATTTGTCAAATATCATTCAATTAGTCAAATGCTGTAGCAATGTACCGGAGCACATCAGCATCATTTGATGATTGACATCAAACTTACGCCACGTTCGTCAATCCACCTGTTAAACACATTTCAGTGACGGTTATCAACAGGTCGCTATAAATGTAGAAGTAAAGAAAATACCTTTATATTCATTAATTATAAATATGTTGACAATAATGCTGAAAATAAAAATGTCATGGTGAAATTCCACAAACGTTTTGATCCCCCACGTAAATCCATTTGGCGTATTTATGACAGTAAAGTTCACTCTTTGGCATTTCTGTGTACAAGCCTTCTTCGAATTGCAAACAAATATCTTAAAACTTCTATATAAGAATAAATCCACATGTTACATTATTTAGTTTTAAGACAATATTTTGTAATTTGAAGATTACTTGTACTGTAAAATCACTTAATTTTGATGGGACGAAATTTTGTGGTTTTGGTAATAAAGACCATTTCGATTGGACGTTCATTTGTGGATTTTGCATTTCAGGTCTAAATTATTGTTGAATAGATTAAATTTCATGGTAAAAGATGAACCACGAAATCCACAAAATTTAATCCCCACGAAAATTAAGGATTTTACAGTATGTGGTAAGGTCAATAAAGGAGTGAACTTGGCTGTATGTAATTTGTTATAGATGTGTCTTCTCATATAACTATGCTATATGTTACAATGATGTATGCTGTCTTGTCAAATATTTTATTCTGAATTATATAACATTCTAACCACATACAACTATACATGTATCCGTTATGGTAGTATTACTATATTCATGTAACATACAATAGGGTATCCAGAATTAACCAGACTGTGTTAGTTACTCTAATACTATCTACAGCAAAGCATAAACAATGTCTGCTAGATTTTTCCTGAAAAGTGATTTGCTCACTATGACATCCATGTCATCTTTGAAACAAGTTCAACTCATTTATCAATGGTGCTTGAAAAACTTTAGTGTCAAATCAGTAAAAACTATATTATAATAGATAATGCATTCATATCTAAACATAATGCAAGATTTGGTTCGAATATATCCATTTGTTTAATGTACAAGATCTTTTCAAAAACTTGAACTAACGTTCTTTACACCCTAATCTTAGCAGGAGTCTGGTTAATTCTGGAAAAAACTCATACCTACTTTATATTGAATGTCTTATTTTGAGAATCTCTTATAGCCTTTACATTACTATGTGACTTGTTCATGTCTTATGTTATTGTTGATCATGGATTGAAATGTTTGCACTAATAGTACCAGTAGCTCTGTAAATAGCTGATAGTAGATGTCAAAAATCTCTCCATTTCGCTGGCTTAGAATGAGAAAGTTGTACCTTCAAAATCGATATTATGAGAAAACAAGGACAAACTGACCGAAATTTAATCTTTTCCTTATGTTAAAATAAGATGTTTCGACTTCAGTTTGGTCAACATGACAAGTTTCGATTTTCATGAAAATTGGCTCATAAGAAGCGCCTTATGATGCAGATTTCAAATATGTTTGAGTCTTATAAGGTCGTAAGTAGTAGTTACGACCTTCTCATTCTAAGCCAGCGGTATGTCAATGGCACTTGTATGTTCACCATGGTATCACAATCTGCTTCAAGTTCAAATATTTCATCTGTTGACCACAGTTAAACTCTCGACTGTTACCTCTACCTGTACATTTCTTCAAATCCAAGTTCTGGGCTATAATATAACTTAATGTTCTGTCCTTTCAATGAATCTCAAACTTGCATAAAAATTTATTGCTATTTGAAAAACCTCAAAATGAATTGTGATTTTTTCAAAATGATGATTGACATAGAGGTTTGAAGAATTATTGTGATGTGTCCGTGATACATACCATATTGACGGTGTCATTCGAAAATGATGTTTAATAAAACACCACTTTTCAGGAGAGGCGGAATTTTTTTTTATGAAAACTGACATTCCTTTAGAAATCATTGAATATAGAACTAAAATGATATAAAGCATATGCAAAACATCTTCTTGAAGGTCACAAACCACTAAATAAATTTGTTCTTTAGCTCAATGTAAAGTTACAATAGTCAGTCCCAGGTTGATACATGTTAAAGTCTATGGCCAGGTGGCAGACATATATCAATGAAAAGAAGGGGCTACCAGCTTTAAGAAAATACAAAAAAAACAGGGGGTCACGTATCATATAAGAAAAATTTTGTCCGTCCAACGCGGTGAACATATTTTTACAGGCGCGCGGACCGACCAAATCCGGGTTTTACCCTACCCTACTTTCGCTTTGGTATTTTGGCCAAAATCTCAAAATATGTAAAATAAAACAGTTTCAATACATCACATACATGTATACAATGCCTGTAAACCCAATTAGATGATTCCAGTTCCACCTTGTCAAAGCATACTACCATTTAAACACAATCACAAGTTTATTTAGGGACTATTTGAGTGTATCCTATTTTGGTTCGCGGAGGCATTTAGTGGTTTGTAACCTTAAGACAACCTTTTCCCCCCATTTTGATGGATTTAAACACTTATTTGACAACTACTATGTATATACAACTCCAAATGATGACTTTCCAGACTGAAATGACATGATTTCTCAAAATGTTTACAAAAGAGAGTAAGCGCCTTTAACGCAATTTCTTTTATTCTGCTGGCCATATTGTATGAATACTGGCAAATTAAACAGTTGCAGTTTTGTATAAACCTTACATTGGGCAATTATTTTATGTTGGGTGCTTAATTATGTAACTATTCCTCATATATATACACAATAACCCAGGTCTGATACCTAAATAAGGTCAAAATTGGTATGAAAATGTCATTTTGTGGAGGAAAAATCTTCATTTTTTTCTTAAATTTTCACCCAAAATCACAATTTTTTCACATTTTGAGACAAATTTCACTGAAAAATGGAATAAAACCCACAGAAAAATGTATTTCTAAACATTTAAAGTCAAAATATTGAAAATATACATTTTAATTTTTTGGGTCATTTCTTAAGGTCACAAACCACTAAATAAATTTGTTCTTTAGCTCAATGTAAAGTTACAATAGTCAGTCCCAGGTTGATACATGTTAAAGTCTATGGCCAGGTGGCAGACATATATCAATGAAAAGAAGGGGCTACCAGCTTTAAGAAAATACAAAAAAAACAGGGGGTCACGTATCATATAAGAAAAATTTTGTCCGTCCAACGCGGTGAACATATTTTTACAGGCGCGCGGACCGACCAAATCCGGGTTTTACCCTACCCTACTTTCGCTTTGGTATTTTGGCCAAAATCTCAAAATATGTAAAATAAAACAGTTTCAATACATCACATACATGTATACAATGCCTGTAAACCCAATTAGATGATTCCAGTTCCACCTTGTCAAAGCATACTACCATTTAAACACAATCACAAGTTTATTTAGGGACTATTTGAGTGTATCCTATTTTGGTTCGCGGAGGCATTTAGTGGTTTGTAACCTGAATAGGAATGGAATAATACATTTAATCTTTTTCTTTTTCGCGCCAAATGAAAACATAGAAATTTGATATTTCATTTAGTGATGATTAGACTAATTAACCATAGATAAGCACATATGAAGGGCGAGAAAACGATAAACAGGAATAATGATGCATTTTCGAATGGCACTGTCAATATATTTATATACGGTAGATACAGTTGATTATGTGCAAGGTTTTGTGCACAAATTGGCTGAAAGTATTAGTTAGTGTTGTACATATTCTCACTACAGTGAATGTGTACATGTGCCATGTTATATATGTGTCACCATGAGAAGAAACCGTGCAATCACTTGTATGCTTACATTGATTATATCCTTATTTCAAATATTGCTTGTTTATATAATTTGTACCATTTTTGATTTGATGAAATAAAAGTAATTCGCTGCATGGTTGCTTGTTTTAGACATTCATCAACAAACATTCTTGTCCATAAATATTATAAGTTGAGTCTGAATGTCCTGGGCTCGATCTCCCAAAACGTTTTGGTATGAGCTAAATCTCACAGCACTACGTTTATACTTTATGATATGCTGAAACAGCCATAAATACTCTGTGAAATGGGTCAGAAAAATGGTAAGCTAAGTCATATATAGTAGTTTATGTTCTTTAATATAGTAACTGTTAAAATCTTAAATAAAAGTAGATATAAATAGAGTTCAAGTACCGGTAAGGGTAACATTTACCACAATTAACAAAAACATCAACAATATATTAAACATTTCATAAAAGTATTTAGATTAATCCAACACATGAGACAATGAACTAGATGTAGCTTCATGAAGAGAGGGGCGACACAAAATGTTTTGTAACCTGATAACCGCTGGCTTAGAATGGGGAGTAGTAGGTACAAAATCAATAATTTGAGAAAACAAGAAAAACTGTCTGATAATCACTCATTACTTATGGTAAAACAAGCTTTTCAACTTCAGTTTGGTCAACATGACAAGTTCTGATTTTCATGAAAATGGGCTCATAAGCCTTATAATGTAGATTGAAAATATGCATTAGTCTTCTAAGGTCGTAAGTGGCACTTAAGACCTTCTCATTCTAAGCCGGGGAAAGCGAAATGGTCTGTTACAACAGATTAATGCAACAGTCCTCAATATACTCTTTGTAATGATTGTAATGAATGAGCACAACTTGTAACCATTAACCTGATCATGTAGACTGCTGTTTGCAGGATTAGCAGTGATATACCAAAAACACATTTTGTACTGAAATGACATTTCCAGTTTGTTTATTTCATTCCATGTATGACATTTGTCCAATGTGGGGTTAGGCCCCTATCTCCCGAAGCATCTCAAAAAGAAATCTCAACTCGTATCGATATTTTGTGAAAATCAGTTTTGCAATTAAAAATAAATCTGAAGTTCCAACTCTTGTGTTTTTACTGAAATAAACTCAGAATACTATTTCTTTTTAGTGATGGCAATTTTGAGTCCACCATCATGTGGAAATTAACAATGAGGCGCATTCCAATGTTTGAGATGAAATCGTGCTCAGATTGAGTTGCTTCGGGAGATCAGGGCCTGTACTTCAATGAAAGAAGTAATCGGTACATTTTGAGAATATACAAAAAAAATACAAATAGATTTCAGAAATATTATGTTATTGAAATATCCATGTAGAAGACCAATATTTTATGTTTTTTGCAGAAATATGCATTTGCATAATTGTGTTATATATTCATGTAAGTTAACATCAGGTTAATCTTTTCAAGCAGTCCCCTCACTTTTCACAAAATATCAATAAACATTTGTCCATTGTATTATTTTGTGAGTACTCATATTCATGAAACTTCATCTATTACATAATGAAAAACATCATACATTGAAATAACAAACATAAAATGGCACATAAGTGTTTTTCTGGACGGTGAGGTGCATGCTTACACATTTGACACATCAATAAATACTGTCAGTAAAACGAGTTATTGTTAAATTATTAACCGTAGTCAGCATACTTTCTATCTGCATATTTATACATATTTCTTTATTTGACAAGTTTTTTATATAACAACACATGTTCAAGAACTGACAATGTTTGTGTTCAAGATACAGGTATAGTCCAGTTAGGATATTTTGACAGTGACATCATCATTTATGTGTACCCAAAAGATTAAGACCATTGCTTAAACAGGTAGAGTTTAGTTTGGTAATGAACTGTTGGTATAAGCATTTTAACTTGTTTTTACACCGTAATAGTGGATTGTTTCACTGCGTCACTGTATTTTACCCTAACTGGACTGTAGAACTAATTATGTTCCCCCAAGTTTGTGAAGCCAAAACCTAACACACCGACAATATGCACAATTCTACCTGGAAGTGATGCTTTCATTATTAAGGCATATTGATTGCTTGGGAAATATAGCATAACAAGGAAGAAACAGACAGCCAGACCATCAGACAATACAGAAGCAAATCCTCCTTACATACATACATCTCAATTATGCCTTGTAAATGCTTCAATATCATACACACAATAATGTTATTAAATAAATCAAACAGAATTGATCATTCATAGAAAATAAACAAAATAACATTATTATGAATCTAACTTGTGAGGTTTTAATGGAAAACAGTGAAGCCATGCAAGGTTTAAATTGAGTGCAGAATGTATGACTCCAAAAAAGGACGTAATAATCATCCAACCTAAAAATCAAGACAGTATCACAATATCATTATGTACAACTACACTTGGTAGTTTTTGAAGTTTCATTTAAATCTGACAAATGCTAAAAGAAAACAAGACTGTGTTCAGTAAAAAGTCATTCAGGGGCCATAATTCTGTTAAAATGTTTGTGATAGTGTTACATGGCTTTGATAATGTAAAGCGTTTATGATGGTAAACAAGAATGCCAAGTTTGAAAGCAATGCTTTGACAGACTTCCAAACTATTAAAGTTTCACCATTTGGTAACGGACGAACGGACAGCAAACATTATATGCCTCCTGCATCAGCAGAATTGCCAGGGCGTAACAAGTGCAAACAATTAAACTTTGTAATATCCATCTTTTCAGCACAAAATCAATATAAGGGTACCACGGCTTGTTGTCATAGAATAGTACAAGGTACATGGACATTATATTTTGAACGCCCCTCAAACTTAGAAAAGCTAGTAGTAGTACAACATTTATGCCTGATGGCTGTACATGCTAGGTACAGTTGTGTTATATAAAATGTATGGTATATACGAAGGCACCAAGTGAAGCATATCATTCCACAATAAGGAGATGAACACAATAGGAGAATCAGGTAGAACAAGGAATTAGGAATTGCAAGCAATACGAGAGGTGCCCCACTTATATTTGAACAGTATTGAATATCAAATAGTTCGATGCTTATTATATAGAATCAAAATATTTCTATATCATCGTGCAAAATAACGTGTTATGAAACACATACAACTATTGATTATTACTTAATTTCTTAGTTTGCACTCAAATCTACAATTTTGTAGGGGGTATGGTGTTTGGCGTTTTGAAGACCTGATAATCCGATCGATGCTGTTTGCATTTCCCGCCTGTAATAAACGCAGCAATGTTCCATAGACTAAAGGGTTTGTGTGTATACGTTCATTAGACTTTGGCCTTTACTAATCTTGCGTAATATACTTCAAATGTGTGTTCTTAAGGTACAGAATGGTGTTTTTGTGGAGGGAGTTGAAGCTCCGTGTTGACAAAACACCATGCTCCCTATATGGTCTCCAGGAAAGTTGTTTTACAAACATTTTGACCAAATATGGTTTGGAACCTAATGTACACAGCAGTGTGCATTCACCTTTGACTTTTTAGTAAAACATATGTGTTCCATTAAGCCAGTATAGCAAACAATAGCATACGTTATGCAAACGCTCGGAAACATGTGAAGCTTAATGAATGTCAACTTATGGGTAGCCTTATCAACATTTATCGTATAGTAGGCTGTCCGTTTATGGTATATTTCTCAACGATAAAGCATTGCCTCGACAGAGGTGACAAAGTTGTGGGAATTACGGTTCCGTTGAAGCATAAACAGCGTTATAGACATTTGTCTCACTTATGTTGTTTTTCTGGTATTGAGCATGTAAACACCGATTTTATCCCGAGTCCGGCATGTATAATTCTCTAAATGAACAAATCGAAAGTTCCAATGGGTGCTCTTAACGTCGATGAAGTCCTTATTTTGGTTTTTGGATATGACTTACTTATAAAATAACCAAAGTTTCAGATTTTGGTAGATATCATCACTTTTTGTCAGTTTTCAATATTTTGCATAATTTCGTAAAAATGAACAACAAAGCGCAAAACATCCTTCCTGTGACAAAAATTGCATATTTTCTTCACAAAAATGGAATATCCATGCTCAACCAACAACTTTTAAGAGATTTTATGGCAGTGGATGACCTTCAAAACGCAAAACACCATAACCTCTACAAAAGTGTTGTTTTTGGTTCATTCTATTTTTCAAACAAACCAACCAGTTAGTGTAAATGTTACCTAACACATATGTTTACACAGTACAAGAGAAATATTTGATTTATACCATATTTCCATGAAAATATGTCATGTTCCACACTGTTCAAATATAAGTGGGGCACCTCTCGTACAGAAGTCCCCTACCTGGTTTGCAGGTAGTCAATGTTTCTGTTGCCATGGCAACCACAATATTTGTCTGAATCAAAGAACTTCTTAGTCTCTATCCACAAAACCAAGTTTCATAAACCTAGCTTGAACTGTTTGAGATATTTTCTTGACAGACTGACTGACTAACAGATGGATCGCAAACCTAACGTCCCCTACGGTTTAAAACCGGTAGGGGCTTAACAAGGGGTACAGGAAGCTTGGCAGGGAAGCAGGTAGCACAAGGAGTAGGAGCAAACAGTTGTCTAAAGCAGGGTTCATACACTGTTCAGGATGGGTCAACGCAGTTGAGTGTTAACCAACCATCTATCATTTGTTCATCAAGTCTCATCTGTTTTGTATTTGAGCCTGTTTTTTATCAGAAGCAAACTATAATTCTAGGCCAATTTGACAGAAAACATGCTTTTTAAATTCTATGAGTCTCTGTTAGTGTCAAATTCAAGTACTAGTCAAGTACAAGACATCAAATGCAAGTACTTTACACGTAATCCACGAACCTTTTAACTAGTTACTACCATGTTAATTTTCTTTTTTCTTTTGTTTGCTATATCACCGATGGATGCACAGATATGGTCAGACAGTAAATACTGTCGGTTTCTCTACATGTTCCCCAATATCTAAACTCAACTACACATACAAACTGATGATATAAGCCAGAATGTCCAGTCTGGAGAAACCCCAGTAAATGTGAGCAATATTCACACAAGCTACACGGTGACTACAACATATATAGTACCTTCCACACCTATCACTTGTTAGTATGTTTCTGTTTTTTCTTTCTAGAAAATACAATATTTCAAAAAATATAATAAGAACAAAGCGATATGTAAAGGCACTTCACTGTAGAGTCTAGAATGCTTGGCCCCTTCTTTCCTATAAACACATGGTAGGGGATGGTATGGCCCTTAAAATGAAAATCACTGACCATAAAATATATATCTCTTTATACAAAAATAAATAAGCAACATTACTGAAGATATAACATTGATTATGAAATGTACATGACTATTTCAATGATTTTACTTAAATATAAAGCTATCTACATAGTACGAAATATTATACAATCTTTATGTATACAACATTCAAATCTTAACTATTAGAATCAACTACTCAACAATTGTTTGTAGTGAAAAGAAACACAGCAGCACCTTCATAAAATACATCAAGCACAATTGATGACAAAATAAATAAACAGCAGCACATGCATAATTCATTTACAATAAAGCACATGCAACCAGCAAGCTCATCATATACACATACAATACTCCAACTTCAAGTAATAATACCTAAACATTAGTGTTTTAAAATAGTTTTGGGTAGAGTTAATTTGTTTGGGTCAGTAGTGGAAAGCCAAACACTATTCTATGCTTAGTTTCTTAACAAAGTTTATTTTGAGCATATATAATTACACATGAAGGCTAACAGCAGGACCGTGGTGAAACACAGGCTAAATTGATAAATCAACCACTCAAATTTAAACAGCTACTCATTTAGAAGTTAGAAATACTTGATATTCTTGCATTCTACTCACAACAATTATATGAATTGAATTCAACACGTTATCTAATTTCAGGTACAAAAAACATCAAGTACACAAATTATTTTATTGCCTGTTATGAACTTAATGTGGACAAAACTTTTGGACCACCATTTTTTTTAGAATTTTTGCATTGGTTTTCCAGAAAGCAATTTCGTGGACTGGTATATTCATTCAAAGAGATTTATTCCTTTAGCAGGTTTAAAACTATTAAGTTAACATGGAGAATACCCTGATATATATACAATATAAACATCCAGTTACAATATACACATTCATATACAAGCAATAGTAATATAGAAATCTAGAGTTTTGTGTTACAATCATGCTTATAGTGAAACACTGATATGCTAACAATAGTACACACATGCATTATAAATGTCTGTAACAAAACATCTCTCAAATATCATGTCTCAATTACTGTAAAATCATTAATTTTTGTGGGGGATTAAATTTTGTGGATTGCGTGGTTCTCCTTCAACCACGAAATCAAATCCCATCGTACAATAATTTTGACCTTTGTATTTATTACCTGACAGCATAATCCACGAATTAACATCCCACCGAAAGAGTCTTTTTTACCACAATCACAAAATCTTATCCCATCGAAATTAAATGATTTTACAGTAGTTCCAACTGAATTACATGTACATCAATAAGCAACATATAAATAAGAATGTGACAAACTTTAGGATAACAATGCAGTTAACAGAAGTTTGAATTGGCACTTAAAGTATAGCAATCATTTTCAACTCAAGTTCTTTTTAAAAAAATAGCCCTACAATGATATAAACAATTTAAGATATTAGAATAATGTTTGCTCAAGACACGTATCTAATAACTGATAAACAAATAAGTGCCATATAGGGTGTGTGTTATAGTTAACTGAAAATTTCATGCCAGTGTATAAAAACATTACTGTGAACTAGCTTTGTCGAACAACTTTATAATCCAATTCAAATACAGAACAGTCATAGTGGTAATTTAATAAATATCATGTGATTGTGTGCTTTATGAGTAAATAATCAGAAAAAAACCAACAAAAGTGACAACAAAAACAGCAGTTCATATTAAAAGCGATCATGCAAGGGTTGGAATAACAATATGAATGATATTGAAATAAGCAGCTAATGTATAATAGTGTAGTAGCTTTTAAAGAAGGTAACATTCTTAACAATGTAAATAGAGTGGTGTACAAACATACGACTATTTTGACATTTTGTGAGTTCATTAAATCACAACTGATGAGTCAAATTTGATGACGAAAGCA
Source organism: Spisula subtruncata (assembly GCA_963678985.1). Lineage (NCBI taxonomy): Eukaryota > Metazoa > Mollusca > Bivalvia > Venerida > Mactridae > Spisula > Spisula subtruncata. Next base: position 12,680,961 of record OY787665.1, read on the forward strand.
TTAATATCTGAGTTCTGCTGTGTGATTCCCAACCACTTACAAATAGCATTACTTGGGAAAACAATACTTAATCTTAGTACAGATACATTCAAAAAATTAATGCGAAAAACTGACTTTTGTTGAATGATTTAACATTCTGGTTGTTTTGCAACATACTCAAACTCAAGGTCAAAATTATCATAATCCAAAAAATAAAATATCAAATTAAATTACAATACATAAATTATGTGACATGATCCAAGTAAATTAAGTTATGTGTACTTTATTTCCATTTTTTAAGTTTGGCACTTTTTAGGAGACCTGTACTTATTATATGATGTCACCATATTTTTTTTTATGTGATGTCATTTTAATCATTTTTCATTCTCATGCCAATAGTTTTCATTGTGGTAAAGCATGTTGCTAAGTTGAACCATTTTGTAAACATATTACTATTTGGAAACATTAAATAGCAAACTACAAAGTTCTACCAAAATGTGAAGATTTTAAAACTTTGACCTCAAGTTGGAAATCCCACAGCAGAGTTCATCTATAAATGATCAAGTTATGATTTACACAATTATGAATTAGTTTTCAACAATGACTATAAATATAATATGTGAACACATCTAAATCAATTCATTGTAATATCTCACAATCTATAAAATGTTCCAAGCAAATTTGCCAACATTACAAAATACATAAACATCAAATGCTTCCATGCAATTTCAACAATAAATCACGAGTGTTTGTGGAGGAAAAATGTGAACAAAGTTTGACTTCACTTGTACACCAAATATGGGAAGATTCTGCACAATAAAATATTTGTGAACATGCAAAGTGATAACAATATTTGAACAGACTGTACTCTCTTTGGTTTATCACATAGTAATAGAAATAAATGTCTTAATATCTTCCTCCAAGTTTCAAGTTTATTCAATACACAAAATACATGTGACCAGACTGTTCTACTTGTTTAAGAGATGTATGTTATGGGCTTCAAGCATGTGTTGCCCTACTATCAGTTATGACATAAAATATGAATACAACTATTCATTTTAGCTCAATATTAGCAGTAACGGTCATAAATAAGCAAATATTTTCTCTGCGGACCGGTTACATCTTTTTTAAATGCCGAGCATAGCCTTTATTTGCCAGTCAGCTTTCTGCTGAAATATGGCAGGAACATTAAGATGTACCAGCACAGAGACACACTATAAACTTATATTATCATTGAAGTTAACTTTAATACTTTTGCAACAGCTTTAACATCATATGCCTGCCTAACCACAAGTCAAATTTGCCAAATCAACCCACAATATTTATTGCAAAACCTGGTTAAAATGAATACAATACTACCTGAGTAGTACTGGAAATAAATGAAAATAAAGCCACATTAAGATGTTGAAATGCTATTTACAATTTAAGTGGGAGAACTCTGCAATGACTATGAAATCGTTAACAGATGCATGACTAGATTCTCTCACCTTACCCATTTATATTACAAGTATTGCATTGTTTATACGACAAAAAAAGAAGAAATCATACTCAAAGACATTGTCATTTAAAAAAACAACAAGATTTGAGTGATGAATATTTTGGAATCATAACATTTGCACACACTCATGTATAGGTAATATGATGCCTTAATTTAAAGAATACTTGTTGTTAAGGTAAACAATAAATAGAGAGTACAGCTGCATTATGAATATAAAATATAGAGTAATATTTGATATTGCATCTTGAGGGTAGTGATTACACTGTACATGAGATATTCACCTGAAGGGAGCTGGGTGTTTAACCACTTTTACATGTTCTGCAGCCTCTGCATGCTTCTCTTTCTTTTTTGTTGGTTCAGCTAATGGGCGGAGTTTGGATGCGTGAGTCTTGTTAAGTATTGGTGTAGATTTGGTTCTTGTACCAACTTTAGGTGAACTGTTTATTTGAGCTCTTACAATGCTTGTACCTGATGGTTTCTGGTAATTAAAACCGATGGGATTGGACTGTGTTGAGCGTAACTTTCTTGGTGCACGTTTTACTCTCTTCTCTAACAATTTCTCCTCTTCTACCTCCACCTCACCATTCACTTCTGATTCTACTGGTTTCTTTGCTTTCTTCTTTCCACCGAGCAGTCCGCGAGCTCGAGCCCGCTCTAACAGATCTTTGTTGGCCTCCTTGATGTCTTCAGGCTGTCATATAAAATATATACAAATTACTACCTGTCACAATACCTGATATAATTAGTTTCTAATCAAATTATGAAAATGTGATTGAAAAGAAAATAGACAACATTGTTCCTAGTACATTCAGTACACATCCTCTTCATTACCAACCCGTACTAACACCCACTTGGTAACTAGCCAGTTCTAACACATTCCCTTGGTTACTAGCCAGTAGTTATACATTCCCTTGGTTACTAGCCAGTGCTAACACATCTCCTTTGTTCAGAGCCAGGTACTTACACATCCCCTTTGTTACCAACCAGTACTAACACATCCCCTTTGTTACCAACCAGTACTAACACATCCCCTTTGTTACCAACCAGTACTAACACATCCCCTTGGTTCCCAGCCAGTACTAACACATCCCCTTTGTTACCAACCAGTACTAACACATCCCCTTGGTTCCCAGCCAGTATTAACACATTCCCTCGGTTATCAACCAGGACTAACAAATCCCCTTGATTATCAACCAGGACTAACACATCCCCTTGGTTACCAGCCAGTACTAACACATCCCCTTGGTTACCAGCCAGTACTAACACATCCCCTCGGTTACCAACCAGGGCTAACACATCCCCTTGGTTATCAACTAGTACTAACACATCCCCTTGGTTACCAACCAGGACTAACAAATCCCCTTGGTTACCAACCAGGACTAACACATCCCCTTGGTTACCAGCCAGTATTAACACATTCCCTCGGTTATCAACCAGGACTAACACATCCCCTTGGTTACCAACCAGTACTAAAACACCCCCTTGGTTACCAGCCAGTACTAACACATCCCCTTGGTTACCAACCAGAACTAACACATCCTCTTGATTATCAACCAGGACTAACACATCCCCTTGGTTACCAACTAGAACTAACAAATCCCCTTGGTTACCAACCAGTACTAACACATCCCCTTGGTTACCAACCAGTACTAACACATCCCCTTGATTACCAGCCAGTACTAACACATCCCCTTGGTTACCAACAGGTACTAACACCCCTTGGTTACCAACCAGTGCAAACACATCGCCTCGGTTACCAACCAATACTAACCCATCCCTTGGTTACCAGCCAGTACTAACACATTCCCTTGTTTACCAGCCAGTACTAACACATCCCCTTGGTTACCAACCAGTACTAATACATTCCAATAGTAACCAGTTAGTATTAACCTTTTCCTCAAGTCATTTGAATCAGAGTCTGATTAATACTTTGACTTTGGGTGATTGATTGTTTCTCAATCACACATGAGTTTGAACTCAACACCTACAACTTGGATGTTGCAAGACCTTACATCCATATAATCTGTCCCTGTGGCAGCACAAAGATGAGTAGATTAATGAATTGTAATACAAACCTCACGAGTTATCACAGCAATAAAACATCCACTGTTTCTTTCTGTCGGCTGAAACTTGACGTATTTTCCCACAATGCCGATATTGTTCTCTATGTCACTTCCACTAAATCGTAAAACAGGGGGGACAACTCTAAAGGGGAATTTCCGTTGTTGTGTTTTATTTGTGAACTCAATTGCCTTGGTAACGACATTCTCATTCTCTGACTCGTTGATAGATCGAGTCATATACACCACAGCTTGAACTCTATTCACTGAAAATATACAAGATGACACTATTGGTTAAAGCAGCTTGTTGTTTTCCTATTGTTACAGCATCGTCAATGTAATCATCAAATATTACACCTCATTAACATATTCCTTTCTTATTTTAATGTGATGTCAGCCTGTTTCTCTCAGCTTCGCTTCCATATACCATTCTAACCCAGACTGCCCAGTCCGTAAACTTTCACAGTGACCCCAAAGCTATGTTTTATTTGTTAAATAATAGATACACTACAAATGATTACTACAATAAGTTGAACATACATCAGGCCCTACTTCCAATTTACGATGTCGAAAAGAAAAAACAACAAGTTGAATAAATATCAGTCCCTACTTCCAACTTAATTAGTCAAAAAGAAAATATTGGTATATTGTGTTGATAGAAAGCATTTCATCCATTGGTGATTTGTGCTCTCAAAAATAAGTTCAGTACTTAGTAGCTAGAATGCATGCTGAGGGCCGAGGGTTGACCAAAACCTGGAAAAATGATTGATATATGTTTGTCTAATTGGCATTAAGACTAGAATTCAATAAATTTTCTGTAGTGTGGACCATGTGAACACATATTTCAATAGGTAGTCAATACAGTTATGGGTTTACTGCGCATTGTAAAGTACAATAATTTCTTGTAAATGAGAAAGAAAAACACAATGCAAAACACAAATAAAGTAATAAATAAAACAAACAGCTGTATATAAATAATGAAGTAGCTGTTTGTGTAAATACTAAAAAAAAGAAGTTTAACAATATATTTCAGTTCATATGTGTTTTGTGTTTTTTTCCTATTCTTGTAATACTCAATAAATATGATGTAAGATTAATGTAGAGTTGTGATCAGTGGATACAGAATTGATAAAACAATTAAGTCTGGTGTTGAGAAAGTTCTTGTCCGATATTCCTGCTGATAGACAACAATTTATGAGCCAAACACAATAGTGAGCCCCTTTATTACCCGTATCTTAATTAAGTACATAATAAAGTGATTTATTGGTAGCAAATTATGGTGATAAAAGTATGACACTGATATTGATCATTTATAGACAGGAAAATAAGCTTGCATACTTAAATCAGAGCCATTGATGATCAAGATAGTACAGTATTTAACCATAAAATGACACAGCATTACTCTCCAATATAGCCTCATAAATATCTTATTAGTATTTCTATTGATTAAATTTGCTTTAATAGTTCACAAGAAAGTTATAATGTGAGAGCTAAAATTAGACCAGTTTTCTCAAAACTACAAACAAACAATAGAATTTCAAAGCCACATTGGTATCAAACATGCAAGTCTGTTTGCACAACCAATTTTAACCAATTTTACACATAAATATCATATTAGACCAAATTCAAACTTTATTCAAAAACCTGGGAACTTATTATAGATTATTGTGTAGACTGACCAGTACTTGAACTTTTAAACAATTAGTTTATAGGTGTCAAGCATTTTGGCAAACACACATTACTGGTATCTACAGTATTTCTGTATTTCTGTATTTGAGAAACCTCCTGTCAGATATAAACCCTTATATTAAAACATGTTTACATTAAATTATCTCCATCCTACTATGATGACTGTTACACAGGGTTTTTTCTTGCCATTTTGGGAAAGTACCAGGTACCAGTCACATTGGGACTTTTTGCGTGTATAATACTGAAATTGGAAATTTTTGTTGTGGAAATCATGACATTGGGAATTTTTTGGTCTGACTTATAAACTGCTTAAAATACCTTTAAATGTCTTAATAATAATTGTTTTATGGTAGAATAGATGATAAATTGTTAAATAAGGAAAATAAGGCAAGTTTCGCATTTTTTCTAATTGTAATAGTATCTTCACAGTTAATTTTCTCCGTTTTGGGCATTTTTTACTCGTAAATTGGGAAAAATGGGACATTATTCCTGATTGGGAAAGTACCCTTTTCACTTTACAAAGAAGGGGAAAAAGCTGTTGACAATATTCAGCTGAATCATACACTAACATTATATAAAACATAAAATACCCTCTATAATCCCCACCTTTTTTATTACGATTTCCATGACAAGAAGTAACTTTTGGTTTGAGTTGATCCATTATGTGGTATAGTAAATTGGTTGAACAATTATAAATACCCTTTGATGAGCACCCTTTGATGAGCAACAACCTTTAAGCGATGCAAATTAATGGTGTCCCTCATTGAAAGATTGTGTAAAAATGTTATTTTTTCTTCAAAACATATGCAGTTGGTTGAACAGACAAAAGTTTGTTGAACAGATTTTAAACGGGAACTTTTATGAGTTGATCAGCGTTGCTTCAAGCAATGGGAAATTTATCTAGCAATGTGTCGATTATAGGCTATAAATGTGTCCATAGAAAACTTGTCATTTGACCATGTCATAAGGGCCATAACTCTCAAATGTATGTGCTGACATTGTTCATTGGGTGAGACAATTGATTAAGACAAAAGATGTTTGTAAAACACATATGCCCAATGGTAAAGGTCTCAATTATCTTGACCATTGACCTACTGATCTCAAAATCAAGAGGGGTCATCTTCTGTGGCTGGCCAACCTCCAATAAAGTTGGAAGATCGTAGGGCAAAGCGTTTATGAGTCATTGCAAACCATTGGAAGGAACAATAACGGAGAGTAAACAATGGATGTTTGAAGGTAGTATATGAGTATGTTTGTACTTACATTTCATGGTATGTTTTAACAAGTTACCATGGTTACCAATCATCTCACCAAGCTTGCTTTCATCTGTTTCACCTAGTGATAGATACTTCAATATCTTCATATCTGAAACAGAACATGTACAGGATTGTCAGGGTTTTCACTAGGATTTCATATGTAGAAGGCTGTTTGTACAATCGAGGAGGCCAACTTGGGAAAGGTGCCTGAAAACTGTTGGTAGAAGGGAGTTGGGTGTAAATCCTAATGACAACCCTGCTTGTACAATATAGTTCTCAGACTGTCACTTACAGCCATGTTCTACCCCAACTACCTCATAACTTCTCTATAATGTGGATGCTATATTAACAACATACCCATAGCCAAAATCATAGATTATGAAATAACTGACGGAGGTGATAGTCTTGTACTTGAGCTGGTATATCATTGCGGTACCAGCCATCACCAAGTGTCTGTTGCCTAAGCAAAGCGCTACCGAGTGCCTTTATTCAGTTACCTAATCCATTCAATTAAATATAGAAGGCACGGGTTACCTCCAATGGAAAGCGCTACATAGTGCCCCGCTTAGGCAACGGACACCAAGTCATATGCAGCACTGTTTATACCCTACACACAACCAATGCAGCTCCTTCACTACAGCTAAATTCACAAACTTATAAACAACTTTTAATGACAGCTTTAATGCATCATTTTTGGCATGATAATTGCACTTTACTGAAAGGTGATAAAGCAAGGGAAGTAATAAAACTAGAGACGGGCTACTTAATTCAGTGGAGAACTGCTATATATTTCTTGCAGATTATAAAACACAAGTTTGTAAACACTACAAGTTATTTATTTAGCTTTTACAGATAGCTATAATGTGAAGAGTAAACCTATAGCAAGACCTTGTGTGTGTTTTATGGAGTTGTTTATGTTTATCTCATCTATCATTTAGTTTATTGGGGGTAAACACCAAGATCCGTGCCCTAATTCTACCAACCCATTTTTTTAAGTCAAAAGCTAAAATGCCGCCTAAATCTGGCAATCCATTTAATATGTAAAATATTTAAGTTGTAGTGTATGAAAATATCTCACTTGAAATGATACATTTTCTTGAACTAATGAATGCGTGCAAGTATAGTCAATTCAGTAAGTAATACTAATGAGGGAATTATCCCATTCAAAAGAACAGCGGGAATTACTGTTAACTCAGATATACCTAGTTACACTAAGATAAACATAGTTTACTTGCTGGACGATAGTATATTTACAACTGTTCTCATTTGACTTTGAATGGACTGTAGCAGACAGAGTCGTGCCAAGATATTTCTGATACACATACAAAACGCACATATTGTATTTGATCAAACGGAGACAAACTACAAACATAGAAATAAAGAAACAACAATCAGAGTAAGAAGTGGGGAACTTACCTTCGCCTTCATTGACTACAAAGTCTATGGGATTAGCAATACCAGATTTACTACAATCTGCTGTTACCAGGACAACTTTCACATTCTTAAACTTACTGTCATCTGTATCTATATCTAGAAAGCTTTCTGAATGAATTTTGATATCTACACACTGGGTTAAGGATAAATATATACCCACATACTGCTACAAATGTATCTGGTTTTTTTTGGTTTGAAGTGGCTTCAGGATAGTGCTTCATTTATTATGTAGACTAACCGGCCATTTATCATGACAGTATCTTTATACAGCCCTGCAACTAGGATACTATAAAATCATTTAATTTCGATGGGACGAAATTTTGTGGTTTTGGTAATGAATACCATTTTGTTGGGACGTTAATTTGTGGATTTATGCATTTCAGGTAATAAATACAAATGCCAAAATTGTTGTTCAAACAGATTTGATTTCGTGGTTAAAGGTGAATCTCGAAATCCACAAAATTTAATCCCAATGAAAATTAATGATTTACAGTATGCTGAGAATTAAGCAATGGTGCATGGAATTTGGTATGGTCACTACTTACTGTCATAGTCTAGGATTGAACCAGAAACTCACAAAATTACAATAAATAATCACTTTTACATTACCTTCAACTTAACATAAACAATTATTAAAAATGTGGTATCAATTGAGATTATATTAATTAATCAATAATGAAGTTTGTACCAGATGATAAGCATTGATGTCTACATTTTTTAATCATAATTTGATAGGAAAACTTGTCAAGCATCATTGAATAACATCCATATTAATAATCATTTGTATACAGGGTGTAATTGGTGTATAAGGACATGTTGATGTAGAACATTAAGCAAGCTTGCATGTCAATGTGAGGTAAGCTAGATGCTACCAGGAGCACTCATATTGATTCTGGCTAACATGTCATTCATCATTTCATGTCAATATTGTTCTTAAGTCAACATTTAATCATTGACAAATCACCTTATCAAGCAAAAAACAGATAAAATACAAGCTGCTGTGTACGTGAGCCACCAGTATAGAGCTGATACAAATATTGATGCTGGATCAAGGTATCAACCAGCAAGCTTTCCATGTTACCTCGTAAGTGAAGTTTCTATAAGTTAATCAGTCCAGGTTTTAAGAGAAGTGGTCGAATATTAAAATAAAAAGTATGAAAAACAAAATAAGTATCAGTAAACAGTACTAGTGAATGCATTACAAGCAGACATTGTACTAAAGCTTGATAACATTATTACAAAACACGGATCTATGACGAGAACCTATTGTGCTAGGTTGTTACATGTAATAACATCAGGGAACAAATTACATTTCATGAAAATGTAATCTCACTTCAAAAGGAAAGAAGCATATCAATAAGAACAGGGAAACATAATAATAACTATCATATAACAGATGATGTGATTTAGTGAAATGTTTTATTGTAGAAGCAGCACCGTGTGGGGTGGTAACATTGATCAAATTGTGCAGTAAACTGTTAAGCCGATACGAAAAATGGAAAATAATTGTGTAAAATTTAATATGTTGATCAATAATGCAGGTTTAAGTAACACTGAACAACCCAATGATTGTATTATATGGTTACAGTACACTGCCCTCAAAAATTTCGCACACACAAATTTATACAGTTTTACTTAGATTGACAAACACAGTGTAATGGCGTATGGTTTCTTTCAAACTCTTTATATAAATGATTGCATTTATCACAATTTTTTATTTCATTGACACTTTGTCAGAAATCATCTGTAATAAAACTTTTAAATTTATCAATTTAAGAAAATCCTATAATATAAGGAGTGTGAAGAAACTTTAGAAGGACAGTGTACATATATGCATACATTGTATTTGCAGTTCAATGTATATAGAGGACCTATCACAAGTTGTCAATTGATATAAACTTTTATAAAACAAGTTTTGGACATTTTATTAAGGGAGCCTCTGGCAAGCTTGTTCAATAAGTTTGTCTAATAATTGTTTTATTTTGTTTGTATATCAATGTTTCAAAGCAATATTCAAGTAAATGTCTCTATGCCAGACCATGTCTTCATGTAACTACTGATTTGTGGTTATCTGTGAATTGCTCACCCCAACTTGATTGACCATTATGTCTATGACAGACTGGCCTACTGACAGAGATGTTCCTCATCAAAGATAGGAGGCATAAAAAGAATTGTGTATTGAGCACTTAAAACAGGTGCTATAAAATGGATCCAGTTTCCATGACTATAATAAAAAGGATACTTTTTGCACCATATTTCTCTATAGTTTGTTGTATTGCGGTTGAACTAAGAGCACCAAATGCATGTATATGACCCGTAGAGTGACTCATCAGACTAGCTAGATGTACTGTAGTAACACCTGATCCAGCATTAACATGTATCACATCATCATCTTCACCTACAAGGTTCTTTATTGACTGCGGGGCAATACAACTTGATTTGTCCTGAAACACACACACAAACAAACAACAAATAAATAAACCTACCAAGAACCATAACTCTGCAACAACTATACGTCAAGCCTAAACCATATAACAACAAGACTCAGTGTTCAGTAAAAATATGCCCAGTAGAAGCCATATCCATAATAACTAGCAAAGTGTTTGTAACGAACAATCAGAGGAAAGAACAAATGGGCAGGACAATTACTATGTGCCTTCACATCAGTAGATTCCAGGGGGGATAAGAATCAGTAGTAGCCATCTACTAGTCACAAATTGTGACAAACCAGCATGAATTCAAGTTTAAGGGTTTTCTATACTAAATTATAAACTATTATAGATTGAACAGTGATTTGTTCCTGCACTTCATCTGATGTGGGGTAGTGTAGCCTGTAGTGTTTGTTTGGCCACCATAGTGATAGAGAGAACTACTGAATGTTTAATGGAATGAGAGAATTCAGCTGTAAGTTATTGAAGCCAAGAAGTCAATCAGTGTTGGTGAAATATCAATCAATACCATCAACACAATGATAAGGTGGGATGAATTATTGAGAGAAAGTAAATCTACCCTACCTCACACAATATACATCTAGTATCTTACACTAATTAACTATTTAGTGAATGATACAATGCAGCTTTCACTCTGGTACCACATATTGTATAACCACTCCTCTATTTACTAAATTCATATCATGTTTACTGTAAACCAAGAAACAATTTTGCGCGATTTAAGTTCTCGGATTGAAGAAATTTGTGAAAGTAAATAGCCGCAAAAATAGGATGTATTCACAACAAGGAAATTGTCTCCCCTGAAAAATCTAACCAACTAGATTTTGGAAAACTACTGACAATATATCCTCCATGTCAAAATGGCTTGCACCTCAAATAAGGCTGATATTATCATAGATACAACTAATCATGACTAACCTGCATGACGATATGTGCACCAAGTAATAGATCATGTTCTAGAAGATGTTCTCGACATTCTGGTGTGAACACTAACATATCTGGACAATGTGGATCTGTGTAGAACACTCGACCCTCAAACTGATCCTCACTATCTATCAAGGTGAAATTGTTGTCCTTCAACTGACTTATTACTGTTGGGATTCTGCAAAAAGAGTAACACAAAAAAAACCCATGAAAATCAGGTACAATCAATTCAATAAGTAATACTAATGAGGGAACTATCCCATTCTCTAGAATAGCGAGGTTTACCGTAAACTCTGGTATATACTCAGTTTAACCTAAATAAACATAGTTTACCTGCCAGACGAACTCGTGTTTATAAATCATTCTCGATTAACTTTGAAAGATAGATCTGTAAATGCCTACAAATTATGCAACTGCACAGAGAGCCAATATGCAGACCCCTAATTACTTTGTGTCATCTATCACAAAAATCATTTAAAACCCTTAAAATCTATAGCGTTAATAACGCAGTAAATATATGTATTCAACGCTGTTCTATAGTGTAGGAGTGTATAATGTAGAGAAAAGCAATCACTTAATTAACAGCACCGTTGCAAGTTGTAAGAATACTTTATGTATTCGTAAATAAAGTTTTGTGATTAAAACGTCTACAAAACGGAATGGAGGTTAGTCCCTTTAAAGAAAATATTAAATATTTTGAACATTTAATTTATTATAATTTAACATATTAACATGCCTTTGATCATACTTTAAGATTCAATCAAATACACAAAATTTTTGGAGACATCTAAATTATTGAAGTTAAAAATTTACATAAGATAAAATATGACCAGAGAATAAACATGCCAAACAGAGAAATTAATAGATAAGTTTTTATTAAACTTGTCTGCCAATGGGAGAGTTTTTATTTGTGTGTCAAATTTAAAATATTTTCATAACTTCAAATAATTCACAAGTAATTATTTATCACTCAGAAAAGTAGAAATTGATTGATCTAATTTTAATTCAGGATACATTCATATCCCATCCCAATCTAAATAATTAATATTTTAATATTTTATAATTCATCCTGATATAAGTATTGTGACATCTTAATGATTAATCACAAATAAAATACTTTGTTGATTTAATCCCAAATATCATTAAAAAGTGGCTGGTCCAAGATATCTAATAAATGACAAGCAAAAATGAAAAAATAAACATATCATTCAAGAAATATTTTCTCATTGAACTTTTCATAAAATTAAAAGCCACTTTCAGACTTGCAGCCACTTAATGTTTAAAGTGACTGCACTAAGTAGGTAGGAATGGTTCAATGTAAACTTAAAGTAAATGAAAACTGAAAGTCAGTTGTCTGTGTTAATCGGTCCTATTAGGGTGCTTAAAGTGAAAGTTAAACTGTTCTATCTTATCTTTATAACTAGGTTTTTAAACTACTTTTGATTCCTTTCCTCAAATAAAGCTTTGGTAGTTCACTTTGGTTCAATGCAACACAAATCTATCTCATTAGCTACCACATTTACTTATATGCTAATAAGCCATTTCAGTTTTCAACTATCAACACTATTATAAGAATCAACAAATCACTGCCATTCACCACTCAAAGCTAATGAAGGCCAACATTCCAGAGTCCCTGACAACAACAGTTATTCTGAAGCATCCTAGTCATACTGTATGTACAGTATGCATGTACAGGTGCATTGAAATCATATACCTTTTATAACTAGAATGACATTAGTACTTGTAGCTAGAATGTTAAGCCAGCTAGTGGTCTCATCATCCTCGAAAGCCCAGTGGTGACTCCGCTCCCAAATCGCTATATCAATGTTGATGTAACGAGTACAGGAGAGGAGTGTTGCCTGGGTTTTCGAGGATGGGTCACATGTTTATATGGAATGAGAGGTGACAGGTTTGATCTCTGCTCACATTAACAATGGTATATGTACTATAGTATACATCAACAGCTGACTGGGCTAGTGTAGTCTGTCTAACATACCCAATGTTTAGAAAGACAACTCCTCAATCTACTCTTTTCTCATGAAATTATTTCCCTTTGCACCCTCAAACATAGGCCATCATTTTTTGGTTATGATTCTGGCTTGGCAAAGGGGGTCTAATACAATGGAAAATAAGGTAATCATTATTATTCTCCTACTTACGATGTTTTAAGTAGATTCACCCATGCATATAGAGGCAGTTTGGAGCGAATCTCTTCTTTACTTCGTACCCTATCTGGTAAGAGGAACTCTATAGATGGAGCCATTGCTTTGATTCTATGTCGTGCTAGTGAAGCATTTAACTTTGTCTTATATTCAATGATTGCTTCTTCGACAGATTGCACATTCTGGTCAATGACTTCATCTAGGAATGGTGTACGTTGTTGAAACTTTCTACTCTGATAGTCCCACAGTACAACATATACCAATGCTTCATCTTCCTGAAACTGTACAACATTTCTCACTCAATCATCTCATTGAATAACTTATATAAAACAACAAACATATATAAAGCTCGCTTTTCTCTACTCTCCCAACTGGTGGACTGTAAAATCATTTAATTTCGATCGGACGTTAGTTTGAGGATCTTGCATTTAAGATAATAAATACAAGGGTCAAAATTATTTTTCGATGGTATTTAATTTGGTGGTAAGAGGCGAACCACGAAATCGATGAAATATAATCCCCCCCCCCACCCGTGAAAATTAATTATTTTACAGTATTGTTTCCATGTAAATGGAATACACACACTCAGGTAGAAAACCCAAGAATCAGATGATACCAACATTCCTGATGTCTCACAAAATACTCAGTTCTTTGCATTATTGTTGCAGACATTTCATATATTTAATCTTAAAGTGTTACTTTACAAAGAAAACAATAAACCAACGCCTAAAAGTTCAGAATAATACAACACTGCTATCTATAAACAAATATCACTTAGTATTAAATTTAATGCAATTGTTATTGCACATGAAGTAATTGTACTCAAAAATCTGTTAACTAACGTCATTATGTAGGAGTGAAAAAAGTGAAAATCATTGAACATTTATGACGAGCGACTGTATCCAAGTATTAGACAAACTTCAAGGCTTGTTTACAAAACTTTCATACAAACACCATTTATTTTTAAATTGTCTGTAAGCACAGTAGTCATTGATGGTGAACCTGAGGTCTTGTTTGAACAATCTGTGAACAATGCCGGTAGCAGCAGCTGACTCGTAATCAAGCCCCTAACCCACACAAACCACTTCATAATGTAAATATTGGTTATAATGCAGAAATAGATAAAATGAATGCTAAACCAGAAATGATATTCAAGACTTGTCAATAAACCTATTTCAAGTTTTCAACCGATGGATATATTAATGGTATTAATTGATTGATTCAGTAACTAGCATTTAAAAGCCGGAACTGTAAAATGTATTTTCAGTACGCAGTATTACACGCTTGTATATAACAATATTTGTCCTCAATATACCGGGTATCCTATACAGGAATACCTACTCGACCATCATAATACATATTCAAGATTTCTTTACATTCATATTAAAGCGTGAAAAAGATTTGAAATCAATCTTCTGTGTCAAGAAATGTTAGTTCATAAAATGTTGAAAAGAGAAAAAACGGGCCACTCAATTTGAGGTTTTGTATATATAATGCAAAATACATTGATAGGCAATCAATAACACTTGTGAATGTAGGAAAATGATAAAGTAGAACTAAATTAATTAAAAGTTCCATGGCACTAGCTTAAAAGAAATTCTCTGATCATTGAATCAATTTTTATCAACAGAACAAATTTATATCTGCTATTGAAGTGCTAGCAGAGCCCTAGCACTGCTTTTTAGAGAAGGGGTTTGCAGTCTAGTTTCAATGGCTATTTTTCACACAGGGGAATAATTTAACTAAAAAAACTTTCTTCACTTCGTTACATGTTATGTTTAAAATGAATCTAGTAATCACTAATCCACAATGCTATTCATTTTATAGTTTTTAAACCGAAACAAAAAATAGGGGGGGGGGGGGGAGGGGTAGCTACCACTGAATTTCGGCTGTAGATTTGATTTTTTTGACAGCCCTCAGAAGCCTGTGTATCTACATTGAAATAACCCTTGATGCAAAACTAAGGGAGTGGTGTTCAAGACAAGAAATAATAGATGAAAGATGTCAGGATGAAAAATGCAATGTTTCAGCGCCAAGACAGAAACTCTTATACCAATACATAACATAGCATCATATCTTTGACTCTTTGGTTGACAGTTACACTGATAATTGCAAAATATTTTTCAATTGATCTGTAAGCAGGTTCACTATATGTAAGCCTAGTCACTATATAGTTATATAAATTGATATAAAAGTGCAAAATGTCAATAAGTGAACTTAGTACTTTCTCAAACTTTATCATCTATGGAAATCCATTACTTAATGCACTCCAGTTATTTGTTGTCCTCACAAAGATGCAATGAAAGGAAGAACTAACTTCTATACATCAATAACTAACAGGATAAATAGAACCATTAAATTTATCATCGTTCAATTACTGTACATGGAAATAGATAATTACCAACCATGTCTAAATTTGAAAAACTTTTTGAATTTTATCTGGCATGATTTCTTTTCAAAGGTTGGGAAATTTTATAGATCCATTAAAGTTAATTGAATCCAATGAAAGGGGTCAATATCTTACTGCAAAAATAACCAATGTCATTAAAAAATTTGGTAGTTTATATATACAGATCTTTCAAAGTTAACCGAGAACAGTTTATAAGCATTGGTTCGTCCAGCAGGTAAACTATGTTTATCTAGGTTTAACTGAATATACCTGAGTTAACAGTATTCACCGCTATTCTTTTAAATTGGACAGTTCCCCAAATTGTATTACTTATTGAATTGAATATACAGTGTTCGTATCGAAGGAAAGGTTTGACATTATTTATATCTATTAGTTAGAAGTGGGAAACTTGTCATTACAAGATCAAAGATGATCTCATGATCTATTTAAGCCTGTCTTTGTTATGGTAATAGGTAAATCTCTTTACTGAATGGGATTGCAAACTTGTATAGGGAAAACACCCCATTTGTTTAGTGTATTCAACCCGGAACATTCCTGATTTTATGTATTGTTTGTTAAGCTTGCCCTCTTGACTTTAAGCCTATTTGACATAAGACGAGAACTTTGTTGACAAACATGGTCCTCTTAATCATTTATATGGTCAATGTTTAGAAACAACATCTGGACAAATTTCCCCCGATCAATGTAAATTGTCTGATTAATTTATTGATTCAAATGATTTTGTATAAATATATTCTTGAGACTTGTTTGCTAAAACCATGTCAATATCATAGTTATGACATTTATTCTATTATCAGTCAAACAGTCAACCTTTTAGTAATGTCTTGCTGAACTTTGTGACCCAATGCTGTAGTAAATATTTTATTATTGTATGGCAACATCAAAGTGACAACCTTGAATATTCTGCATTTGTCTGTTTCATGTTATACAGACATAAAACAATTCTTTAAAGGATTTCAGTGGACAACCATTACACTTAGTCCATTTTAAATCAAATATTATTATGTACCCATCAACTGTAACCTGGATTCAGACCCACAAACTAAGTGTTCACGAGGCCGACACTGAGACCACTAGTGGGGGCAGTCTTGTTGGAAGACTTACTGACAATTTATAGTATGATCCAGTCCAAATAACCAACATTGACCAGGAGCAATTCCCTTTTATCCCTTAACATTTAATTATCTTCATTCCAAACACTAGCTTGGTTCAATCATATTGTACTGTACAAAGACAAATTATAATAGAAAATATGTCAAGGGTGAAATTTTAAATTTCAGGATAAACTTTAATATGAAAATAAATAAAGTTTCAATGCGACATGAAAATTTCAAATAATTACAACAATTACAGTCAGATATCAGTTTTGTTAAATCCAAAACCAAACAGAATTATTACTGACGATTTATATCTGAATAGAAAATAAAGCTAGCCCAATTTTGATAAGGTTTCAATGCCAAATATATACTGTCATTATATACCCTAAAAATGAAAATTATCCTCAATTTTAAATATCGGTCACAAAATACCAACACTATATGAAGAAAACATAATAATATTTTCATTTTTAATGTTATCATACTTCAATTTATTTAATACCTGTCCATAGTTGGCTTTATATACCAAAGTATTTGGTCTTTAGCAAACATTGGGGAATCTAATAGGGTTTTATTTACAATATGTACAATTTGTAACTAAATAAAATATCGGTTATGGGAAAAGTGAACCAAAGTCTCAGGGCCACCATGGCCCTATATCGCTCATCTGAGAAACAATTTGCTTATGTTACATACACAGGCCAACACACAAGATTTTACATTTTGGGGTATATATTAAAGTAACAAAGGGCCATAACTCTGATAAAATTTGACACAATAAATATTCCTTCCTGTGAGTAATAAGTTAATGTTTAAAATGATAGAAGGAATTAATATTTAAGCCCAAATATATCAAAATGAGAGTGATTGTCTAAAAATATATTCTCATATATCATTATTAACTTTTACAGGTATGAAATTAATACTTGAAGCAGCTGATGCCATAAAAATCATGTCAATATGGTATTTATGGCCAGGTTTCAATGCAGCAACTTGATTTATAAATCACTTTTCAATTACATCTCAAATACTCATATCAACTAGTTCCTGATAAAGCTATCAAGTTGTTGGATAAGCCTTGTTTATGTAAATAGTTCAATAAAATGGTTGCCAGTGATTAAGGTTAAAATATGTAGGCTGACAATAGATAATAAAACACAAGTTAATAATGCCAGATACTTCATCGCTTATTTTAAGGTTATGAGATTTTTTGACATGATAAAATAAAGGTATATGCAAATAATAAAATAAAATAAAGGTATATGCAAATAAAAAAATAAAGGTACATGCAAATAATAATACATTTGATTATGATCAAGATAGTTTTAAAGTTTAATATCAAAATGTTATAAATGACTATCCAATCATGTATCATTCAACTCTTGTTTAAAGCACAGTACAGTGGTGCATTCGGTGTAAGAATTTACCAAGAAATATAGTTATTTGTCATTGCAGGGATTCAACAAGAGCACAATTGAATGGGTACCAAGGTGGGTGTTCAGCCTACATCAAGATACCATGACCAGGAATATTGAACATAATTTATATAAACTTCACAGGTACAAATTTACACCTTGGTAGAGAGGATAATAATCAAATTGAGAGAAATTAAGCAGTGGTCCAGACAGGGGATTTACGCGGGGCCTTTTTGGAGTGTGCATCCTACCTCTAGTAGCCACAACTACCCACATCCTATGAGTCTGTGACAGATTCTTACACTTCAAATGTTAAACATTTTGTGAAATGTATACAATATTGTGGGCAAGCAGGATGCTTATTTCATTTAGTGCATCATGAATTCAAGTATTTCACAAGCCAAAACAGTTTCACTTTCTGTGTGTCAAAATCATCCAATATTAACTGTACTGTGTAACTTACCTCAGGAAAATGTGAGAAAAATGAACACTCAATCAACAGATCTTCAAACACTCTCTGATCTGAAATGAAAATCATACATATATAAAATAATTCAAAATTGATGATCATTAGAAACACTCTTCTTTTAAATAGCATCTGCAGGCTTCACACCCAACTATGCATGCCACGGTGTGATAAAGGCTTTATGCCACCCTATGCATGCCACGGTGTGATGAAGGCTTTATGCCACCCTATGCATGCCATGGTGTGTTGAAGGCTTTATGCCACCCTATGCATGCCATGGGTGATGCAGGTTTTGTGCATTATTTTAATGCATCATTATTTAAGAAGACTCTTACCATAGGATTTAAAAATCAACTATCAAGGTTTATAGTCATAGACCTATAATTAAGTGCAGTAGAACCACATTATTTTATAAACAGATGGATTTGGTGTTTGGTCAGCGCCCACATATATAGATAACCTTTTTACATTAAATTTATAGAACTAGAGTACTAGTTTTATTGATAGCGACCAAACAAGATCCAACTAGGCTAGCTACTATCAGCATTCAATACCGTATATATACATAGGTTAGACTTGAGGTGAATTCAACCTTTCCTCCTTAAATAGTTTCAGTGATACACTTATTGATTTACCACACAAAACTTCTATAGACCTTATCACTACCCCAGCTATAACCAAATCTTTCAATCATAATATGAAGTTCCATATTCATACAACCCAACATTACTGTGTCAAAGACAAATAGAACAACAAACTCAACCTTAAATGGGATGGGAAATTGAATACCTAATCATGCAGAAATCGTAAATAAGTGAACTTAATGAAAGAATTTTTAATACGGATTTCATTTATTTTGCCTAATTGTCAGGACCACAGTGGAATGAAATATCATTTAGTGTTGGCCACCTATCAGGACTTGTCTTTCACATGTCTATTAAAAAAAAAATTGTTGTTTATTGTTATTAATTTGTTATGACCTGATGAAGTCGTTAAGGCAAAACGTGTTAAGGCAAAACGTCGTCAAGTAAAAAAATTAACGATACATCTTAATTTATACATGTTTGGTGGTTAATTTTCTTATTCTTATACATGTCTATTCAGGAACACCAACATTAATCTGATTCATAGATTAAACAAACTCTTAAGAACACTCGAATATGGAAATCCCATAGAACATGCTAAGACCATTGTTACATCATAGAACAAATTCAGTATAATATCAAACATTTACAGAGTTTGACGTGCTTAAACGGTATACATAAAAAAAAATTGCTTGTATTTAACCATAAAATGTGCAAGCTTGAGTGTTTCCCACATGCAAAAGACTGAAGGTTAGTCATATACGTGTTTTGTAAAGAAATAATATATCATAAGAAATCACACATTGAAAGCAATAACTAAAGGCAGAGCCGGATACTGGCATATTAGTGGAGGAGTTAAATTGAATGTTGACATATAAAGAATATATAAATAAGCTCAAACTCTATGGAGAGTTATCAATAATTTTCAATTTCAACAATCTCACTCATTATTCATTTACGTCACTAGACGAGAAAATGACATATATTTGTTTAACTACATTATTACAGAAAATTAATAATTCCATTTCTATGCCCAGCATATCAAAAATATTTAATGAGAATTTCAAATAAATTAGGTCATCAAGTTTGACTGCTAGTTAGCTTTGGTATGAAAAAATTGGCAAGACTTGCAAGCCAAATAGTTTATAATTATGTTAAAGATAAAAAGGGTTATAATTCCTTCAAAAATGGTTGAAACAAAAATCCTGACAATAATGTGCTGGGGCACCTACTTATAGCAGTACTTCTGTGAAAATTTCATCAAAATTCGTTTTTGAAAGAAATCTAGGAGGAATTGCACACAGACGAAGACAGACAGACAGATGGACAGACGGACGCACAGAATGAGGCCTACCATAATGTAGGGAATCATTAATGAATTCTTAAATTTGTGAATGAGTTCAGACATAGAACATTGCCCCTCAACATATATTATAAACTTATTGTACAATTTGTTATATCAATATTTATAATGACACTATCATTCATAGTTTAGAGTTCAAGACAAACATAACTAACAAACATGACATTCATTTCAAACAAAATGTACATGAATATTTATATAAAGTTTGTATCTATGTATAACAAGGTGAGTATACAATATATATACAAACACTGAATGAATTAAAACTCTCAACCACGAAAGAGTTTTAATTTTTAATAAAGGAGAATCACATTTACAGTGCAATGAATCAGTTTAAGACACTATAGCGCATATATATACTTTATGCATATAGTTCTAATACTGCACTTCGAGGGCTCAGTGCAAAACTATGGTAACTACATCAATTTATAGAGGCACATACAATAGTTTTGCACTAAGCCCTCGACTTGCTCTGTTTGCATTTAGGGTAAGTATTTATAAATATTTCATTATAGCATTATGGTCAGAGGTCCATATTTGTAATTAGGTGTGGTCTACTTTACTGCTACTTTAAATCACTCAATATTTCTTTATGTTTGAATAAATCATGTAAATTCTGATCATGAATCCTTTTCTATATTAAACAATTCACTTCATTAATGATAATTATAGGGTATTACCAGAACATGAAGGGCAATATAGATACAAATTTGATCAATAATGAAAATAATAATAAATTTCATTTTTAACTTGATGATATAAATTGTATTCATTCTCATACATAGACAGAATCTTGTATCCCTGGATGATAGGAATGTGTAGACAGGCATTTAGGGGTATACGTTGACACCAACTTATTTTTTGTCACTGGTCTGATAGTAAAGAAGCATTACATTTGTAAAGAAAACTGTTACTGGTCCTTCGTGATGTTCACTGGTCTTTTAAAAATTTCACTGGTACCGGGCCAGGGGACCAGTGTTAGTGTCGAGTTACAATTATCAACATTGCCCAACCATATTCACTTTTCTTTAACACACAATAAACTCAAAATGTTGACAAAGAAAAATTTTAAGGAAAAAAGTTGGATATTTTATTTCAAATAATTGAAATTATGGAAGGACATTGGGACAGTGGGCTGATCTTGTCTTTGGCTATACTGGTAAATCTGTCTTTAAACTGATTATAATTTACTGAAATTATTTATCCCTCTTCATAAAGAAACATTAAACTGCTCAAGGTTGTTGTACTATGCCCAATTATTTTAATAAACTAATGTAAAATCATCAATTTTTGTGTGGGATTAAATTTCGTGGTTCAACTTCTACCACGAAATTTAATCCCATCGAACAATAATTTTTACCCTTGTATTTATTACCTGAAATGCAAAATCCACAAATTAACGTCACATCAAAATGGTCTTTTTTACCAAATTTTAAAAACCATGAAAATTCGTTCAATTGAACTTAAATGATTTTACAGTAAATGACAGCCAACATGAACCACATTACCATAACATCATTCATTCAGTGGTCATTGTATTTCATGAATAAAAGAGAAAGCTTTTCAGCAAGCTCATAAATTTCGGGATTTTAAAGATGGAAGGCAAGCACCTTACTTTATATTTCAGAGTTCAATCAGAGGTATGGGTTGAATTTGGTGATACACAGTGTATTTCATAGACAACAATACAACATAATCTTGCACAGATAATCATCATTTTATACTGTAAAATCATTTAATTTTGATGGGACGAAATTTCGTGGTTTTTGTAAAAAAAGACCATTTCGATGGGTCGTTAATTCATGGATTTTGCATTTAAGGTAATAGATACAAGGGTAAAAATTATTGTTCACCAGGATTTGATTTCGTGGTAGAAGATGAACTGCGAAATCCACGAAATATAACCCCCACGAAAATGAAAGATTTTACAGTATTACTGTCTCAACAAAACATTCGGTGATTCACCATGTAACCTTCAAACTATTCAACTATTTAGTACAGAAAAACAAGTCATACAGATGTTAATCAGTTGTATAAAAGTTATGTGTGATTTGAATCTATTAAATTTATTAATATCATAGACAATGCGTTTCTGTCATTTGTTCAAACAAAGCCATTGGGCCATCACGTCATTGTGTTTAATAGTTAACTGCACAATATGAATGACTCGTATTGTACAACAATACCCCTATCACAGACATCCAAATAGTGAGATATAAATGACATGAAATCTATCCAAATTGTGATGTTTTGTTTCAAAATAGATAATTTATTGTTTTTATCCATGCCAATGAACTATAATCCAAGCATATCTCCATATTCTTTACATGCCTTAAACATCTTAAAACAAGATTTTCACTAAAATTATCTTTGTTTTATGCTTATTTGATCAACAAATGTATCTGCCAGTCTCCGCTTATAAATTACAAAGTTAAAATGTAAATCAGGAGTATTTGTAAAGAGCAGCCAGTTTTCATTATAGTGTAAATATTATATATTAAAGACAAAATTTGACGAAATGAATACTTAAAACATTATTATTAAAAACCCAATTTATTTCGCAGTTTGTTATATATTATATAGTACCAGCATCATCTCCAGGAATTAACCCCTCATAATTATTTAGTTTTTTCTAAACATGGATGTTATAAATGGCAACTACTAATGCTACAAGTTTGGTGAAGACAGAAAAAATGTATTTAAATTAACTAAAAAATTCAAATAATTCAGCTTAAGTGAATTTAAATACTTACATTTTAATGTTTCAAACGCCAACTCAAAAGTTAATCTTTTTTCATTGTCGTCTTCAAAGTCTAAATCTTCTATTGCAACTTTGGTAGATTTTCCATTTGTAGACTGTTCATCACGTTTTCTGTAGTATGGATTTTCCATCTCCTCTTTACTTTCATGTTTCAAACAACTGAACACTTTAGCGGAATTTAAGTAAATTTTTTGTGAATATAAACACGGCTCCTTGTAAAAGAAGTCATAGCGTGAGCCTTTTCTGGGTTCTGTACAGTCAGAATTTGATGAGAATCCATTGTGGCTGGTATCCCCCGACATTCCAGCTAAATCCTTCATATTGCCGCCGTGAGGCAGTCGACTACTGTGTGATGTTAGAGAGACTTGAGTACGGAGTATCGTGTTATCAGCTGTAGGTGGCATCCCCGCACCAACACAATCATCAATTCAACACAGAAATAGATGTCACTTCAATACCTAGCTCACAACTCCAAGCAAAATCTGCTTCACAAAACAACTATGCTCATAGAAACGCTTTGCTGATTGGTCAATAGGTTGTCAATTATTTTGACTTTAACAGTGAAAGCAAATACTCTTTCCTAATAGAATAACGTCAATTTGTCACCTGAAAAATTAAGTAAATAATTTAAATAACAAATATAAGTTTTTCATGATTAAATTCATCAGAAAATATCCAATATTAAATCACTATTTAATATATGACTTCAACAAACATAATTTCAGCAACCTAACACCAATGAAACAGTAGAATACTTCATATTGATCACTAACCCAAACAAAGCTGTTAAACTCAGACGAACTATTAAATATTTAGCGGTGGCTTTTTTGCCTTTTCACAGTATACAAATAAATTTTCTATTAAAAGTCTGATATACATTGAAAATTGATAAGTAAAAGATTCAGCCTTCCATACATGTGGTTTAACTTCAATACTTGAATACCGATATTTGTACATTTCTCCAGCATTTATATATGGGCTGGACTAACGTTAAAGTATTGGAGTAGATTAGCTATAATAAAGTAAACACAGCGGATCAAAACCATTGAGAAGTTCACGATCATTTACGCTGTAAACATCCCATGTGACTATTGAACCCAGGGTACATTAGATTACGATACTTAAACGTTACCCTGGGTTGATGTAATAATAGTATGCTATAATTGACCATAATTTCGGGACAGAAGTGGAACTTTGATGTATAGACTCTATTAGTACATTTCAAGTTTCTTTTATCGAACGTTAAACAAATGTATAACAGCCCTCTTTACCACTTGATTAATATGTAGTAATAATGAAATTCTGGACTGATGTCCGACGATAGCGTCAGAATATACTATATTATATACTATTTTTACTACAAAATTAATCAAATGTGGGTTATCCAGAATGCAAAAGCTGCCCTGTTTTAAAAGGAAAAAACACATCTAATATAGGGTGCGCGATATGGAGAGGGGTTCAAATTGATTATTTGAAATAAATGTTTCTTTGGGCAACAGTCAGCAACATTCTATTATATAAAAACTTGATTTGGTAAAACAATTTACTTTTAAAAATTCGCTCACTGACCATGGGGCAATCCCCTTCAACTTCATAGGTTAAAAAGATGACTGACTTTGTATGACTGTTGAAAATGAATGTCATATGTCATGGGGATTTTTGCTTTAATATAAAAGCAATGAGTAATTCAGCAAAATATCAGTCATTTTAATCTCTGAAGGATGGGTAAGCCGTATCATGATATCATTATATTGTTTTCAATAAACCTATAGAACTAATCGTATCCAATTGCAGTAAGTACACAACTAATCAACAAAGATTAATACTTTTATTATAAAGTACAATAATCAAAGGATTAATCTAGGAATTATCACAATATAATATGGTTATGTGGAGTAATTATAAAGAATTAGCCAAGCAGTACTGCGGTAACTACTGTTCTGTTTGAAGTCAAATAAGTTGGTTTTGTATCTATTCTAGATCTGTCATTTAGCAATTTTCCTAATCTTGTTCTCTCTTTAGTGTTGATCCTATTATCTACCACAGTTATGAAACTGATTGATTTTAAGAAGAGTAAACTATTGTTGACCGACATGTACTTAAAGCATGTAAATGAAGTCAGGGTAATTTGTCTGTTTTAAAAATTATGTTTTGTCATTAAATAAAAAATTTAGTTGCCAATTTTCGAGGGCTGGTTTTTGCAGTTCAGCCATTCAACCACCCATTACCATTTTTACTTACCCTGGTCATTGAGCTATACCTACTTAAGGAAACCTGCGTTTTCGAGAATCCCTGTGTAGACTATTTCTCCTCTGTGGATATGGCAGCGGAGCCGAGGAATAGACACTGCCCTCACAGGTACCAATCCACACCTTTGTGGAGTGGAGCATGTGGCTTATTCA
This sequence comes from Spisula subtruncata, assembly GCA_963678985.1. Lineage (NCBI taxonomy): Eukaryota > Metazoa > Mollusca > Bivalvia > Venerida > Mactridae > Spisula > Spisula subtruncata. The sequence goes on from OY787665.1 coordinate 12,706,911, forward strand.
TGCTCATAGAAATAAACCAGTGGTCCAGATGTGGGTTGAACCTGGGACATCTTGATCCCTTAAGCCAATGTTACCCAGGATTTCTTAGCGTCCTGGTTCACGCAAATTCTGATTACTCGTCAAATCTTAGATGCTAGTAGAGGTCGTTTGAGAAGAAAAAAAATTGTATAAATTTCTCTTAAATTATTGCACCCACATGAGATTTTGCCACTACTACTAAAGAAGAATATATTACTACCTAATATACACTCAAATCTGAGCAACATCAGAAATGTGTTTTTTTCTGTGTTAAAAAGTTTTGTTCATAAGTTTTATGTAACAGATATTCGCCAAAGTGGCAAAAAATAAACATGCCAAAATAAAACCACTACCTTTTGGGAGAAAATGGCGAAAATATGACCGCACTAAAATATCTAAAAGTACAGTGCCATGGATCAAAAGTTTAACAAAAATATCTTCACAACAATTACAATTTTTTAAGAGATGCATGTCATTCAACTCACTTAAACTACATCTCATGAAAATTGAACAATCAGATTATTTGAACAGAAAATCGAGTATAGGTCATTGACCACAAAAATAAAAAGACAAATCCTTCTTACGAGTTCAAGCAAATAAGCTTAAGTTTTTGATACAAATGCGACCTTTCTCAATCCACATTACAAAAGGCTGATGTCCTTAAAACTTGTTAGTTTGGCATAATTTTGGCATACATTTACTTAGTAAAATTTAGACAGGTAGATGACGTAGGCGATTGACTTTTATTTAGCTATATGAAGAATATGTTGAGACTTTGTACTACTCCTTGGGCGGGATAATTAATTTTGACCCTTTTTTGTACCTGAAATGCAAAATCCACGAAATTTTGTTCCACCAAAATTAAATGATTTTACAGTATGAAATAAACTAGCGATGAAATGTCCTGGATGAAGCCTGACAAAAGTGTAATCAATAAATGTTGATGATATTTGGTATGTCAGTGACAAAACATTTAGAGCCAATTAGTCATCTACAACTGTATTTGAAATTCTTCGACTTATTATCAGATTTAATATCATAAAATATTTCACCATTAATACAAATGTGTCATTCATAGTTTTATATTACAATGGAATCAACAAAAAACATTTGTTCATTATGAATCAATGATTGGAAATGAGCAACGTTGATTTGTTTATGACATGAAGACAACTGTTGATTGGTTCACTGCACATATGTTTACTCAGATACAGGTATAATTGTCTGACAGAAGTAAGCACAAGACATAGTGCACGTAATTTAACATGATAATTTGTCCCTAATTAGATCACACTAAATGTCGAATGTGTATGCTACAAAACAAATTGTCTATAAGTCTTTGTATTAGGCCAGTCATTTTAACTTTTAACCTCAAACTAATTGCAACACAAACATTTTCGTGTTTATATGGTACATAAAGCAGTGTAGAAAATGTTTTAAGTAATTGTTTGTGGCACTGTTTCACATATGCACAAAATATTGAATTGTCACATGTTTTCACAATATTTGTCAGTTTTGATGTAAATAAATCTAGTCTTGCATCAGTAATTTATGCTTAAATCGTGCTTAGGGGTCGCAATTTTGGCCTGATCTTTATGAAACTTGGTAGCAATGACCGTGACCTTGTGGTATTCATATATAAAGTCTACAACTAAAAGTGCAGTCACGACTCAATACTCATATTACAAATATTACCTTGACTAACTGACAGCTCTTGATGTTACATGATTGTTCACCCGGGCCATCAGTCAGCTGAAACAAAGAATTATTGAGTAATAAATAAATGAAATAGTCATTGTCATATAAACAACAATTATTGGTAGGCAGTAGTATGAATAATAAATAAGAAAGCTCTTTAATTAGTTAACCAATTAACCATATAATTATAAGTGTAGAACATAACACAACAAAAACTGTATTTCATCCCTTTGTGCGACAATGTTGAAACAAAATTCACTTAATATGTGGGATGATCAAAAAGACAAATGAGACAAATGCTATGTCGCCGCACATCAAAATGTTGCCCTTTTTTCGCCATATGGCAGGGATTTCCCTGATGCAGGTTTCCTGCGTCCCTGATGCAACTTTGTGGGTTGGGACCCTCATTCCTGCATTACTGTGCATCATCGGGACCCCCAATAGGAGCACTCCAACAGACATTTTCTTTTCTGCTAGAACATTTCTCTTTCTGCTATTTATTGCACGAAGGAGCAATCTGAATTAAACTTATGCTGTTTTATTTATTTATAAATTTGATACTCACTGTAATAATGAACTTGAAATGCATTACCGTGTATGAAGGGACCACCAAAATCTCTCAGGGACTCCCTAAATATAAACCTTAAGGGTCCTGGGACCCTCTGATGAAAATTCCTAGGGAAAACCCTGCATATGGTATGTAAAATGATTGTGTGACATCACAGCGATAGCAGCAGTTGTATGTACCCGGTATATATATGTAAGGGCAACATGCTAAAAGGTTAACAATGATCTGACAATGATTTAGACACGGCATTGTACACAAGGACTAAGATCAAGTTAGAATAATGCTTTACAACAATATATGGGTGAACAGCTTTAACATGTGTCAGATCTGTAGAAAATCAATGCACTCAAACATTCATTTCCTTCAATGTAGTAGGATTGATGCTGTAAAACATAAGGCAGGCTAGAGTTAATTGAACATTTATTACCTTATCAAGTCAAGCACTGAAAACTTTATTGTAGACAAGCATGCATCATCTGCTACACTGCAAGTTTAAGCCCTACTAGCTACGCTTCGATGATCAGCTGAAATTGGAAAGGGTGAGAACGAAGTTTAAAGTTATCACAAAAAAGTCTCACCTTTCTTTTACTACTGAATGGCTTTCAGGGCACTCATTTGACGTCCCCTCCTGAAAAGATATACTTTTTTCCCCTATTTTTGATAAAAATTCCCCTCCAAAAAAAAAACACTCAGAACTTTTTAGTCGAACCTTTGATTAATTGTGTGTGCATTCAAGCACATAATATTCAAATATAGCTATTTTAAGCTTTAAAGGTTTAGTGCATGGTTATAAGGCAGTTTTTAAAAAATCCCCTAAATTCCCCTTTTTCCATAAAATGACGCGAAAATTCCCCTACCTGAGGGCCCCGGGCCCCTTCCCCTATAGTGCAGCTAGGGCCCTGGCTTTAAAATACATGATCTCTTTAATGTACCAGTCAGTTGCATCCATGATCCCCCACCCCCGGGGATGGGCCATGATTCTGACTTGTCAGAGGCGTTGCGAGTGGGGCGGCAGGAGTGGCAGTTGCCGCTCCAATATTTTGGCGAGCAAAGGCAAGATTTTATGAAAATAGGTAGATCTAACAAAATAATTTTCTAGATTAATAATTGCGATAATTTCTGAAAAATAACAGCTACACATTGGAGAGGCAAAAACGGCGAATGGTAACACCTTGTTAAAGTTATATAAGTCAAGTGTGAAAATATGTCATAAAATTGTGTTATCTAATTGACACTTGACACTTGTTAGTTAAATAACTGGTCCTGCCAATTGTTATTTAAAGTAAATGTTGTACACTTGGTCAAGAGGCAGCTGTACATGTAGTTGCATCATTTGTAACTTTAGGTCACTGTTTTCTTAATAAATACTGAATTGATAAAGAAGTAAAGTACTTGTAATTATTCCTTCAAAAACAAAAACAGCCTCAGAACTTTAATGTTATTAACTATCATAGTGTGCTGTTTTTCTTTCAAAGAACTGAGTTAATTTCAATCACCTCAAAATAAATTGTTTTTAAACGTTTTAATTGAGGATTTAATACACCAAGGGTTGTCAACATGACTGTATGCAGTAACTGATTATTAAGATCGGTTTAACCTTGCAGTCTTCGCGAAAGTCGCCGGATTGCTGGTCATGACCGGTGAAAATCAGTTCGGTCCGACAAAAATTATAGCTCACCGGTCCGAATGTCCGTCAAAATTTTCGTATCGTCTGGTACGAAATTTGTCGGTACGAAGCATTATTTCCAGTAATTTCACGATGCGCAGGTTGGTTGTTTAAAGGACAGAAAGAGAACTTATTTGCAAAAAGACGCTGATTTGACGAATACTTATACTGTACTCTGTCTTTAGTATGTTATTTTCCGAAACACATTTTGTGAATACAAATCTCACCAAAAAAAAGATTTTGAGATACAAGTTACGGAAATTAGCAAACAATAATGAACAAGTTTTTTAAAAAGCGACTTTTTGCAAATGTGTTCGCTTTCCATTATTTAAACGAACTTTATAGATAAGAGTTAATTTCTCTTAGAAACTCTTAACTGTCGTAACCACCATGTCGTTCCTTTGTCCATTTTTAATGATAAATTGTTAAAACATTTGGTTTTTTAACTGTTTACTATTAATATTGTTCGGTCCGGCCAAAATTGATTCGTCCGGCCAAATTTATTTTATGCCAGACCAGAATTATGTCCGGCCTTTTTTTCTCACTTTCTCGAAGACTGACTTTGCACCATGACGTTGGTTCAACTTTTACTGTCCTTTAGGGAAATGTCCAACTCCCCTTATAAAAGAATACAAATTTAAAGTTGATGTTCGCTGGTGAATGTTACTTGTTTGTAATAGTTCCTGGACACGCGTGATTAGTTTGCTTCAGTTAGTTCCGCTGTCAAATGTCTGCCATGATGCTAGTGGTGTAGGTGGATTTTGTCCACATAGTTTTTTCAAAGGAGGCCAACCTGTATCCGACACTATGAACGCGATAACAACACAATGCCTTAGAAGCATAGGCGAATAAACGCTTGTTCTACGTAGGAAAACAGGTGTTAGACGTATTGGACTCGATGGTAACACAGGGTTAAGCGTAGTCAAACTTTCCGCACCTTATCCGCAACTGACCCGCACTTACATAAATTTCCACTTTCTCTCAAAAAATAGCAACCGCAAAATAATGCAAGACCGGCAAATATAAAGTGATCACTTTCTGTCAATAATGACTAACATCCTTTATAACAATAAAAAATATCTTGGAAAAAATATTTAGGTATCGGAAATAGCCCCATTTACGATTTGGTTTTATAAAATTTTATCAATCAAAGGAAGGGGGCACCCCTCCCTTAACCCACCCCGCCGCCCCAAAGTTTGGTGCCTCGCAATGCGCCTGCTTGTCAAAACCCGCCCCTCCACAGCCCTGCGGAGGAAAGCTTATGCCTTAAATTTATGGTAAAATCTTGGGTATTTCGGCACCTGACAACTAATTATTTCACCGGGGTATTGGTTCGCAGAAAAAATCCCAGCAGTTCCCTGGCACTGCGGGGGAAGCTATCTCAGTATCTGGTGCATAAAACAAATTGTTTAGTTGGAGGGGGGAACTTTGCAAGTGCAACTGACGAACTGTTACACATCTCGTTCAAGTGATTCCATTGTCTTTCTTCTGAGCTTAGGAGATACAGTAGCTGTCTCACATTGACAAATAATGTAACGATAATGAATGCACTTACATGTTTTCTTTTAATGTCTTGGACATAGATATTTAGCACCTGAATAAAAAATAACCACACATAAACAAGAAACGAAGCAATCACCTCCATCTTGGAAAGCCGTGACGTCATCAATAAAAGTTGCATCCCGGGATTTCGAAATAGATGTATTTTTTGTAATTTGAAATATTAAAATAGCCTAGATCTTCTACTGTCTGTAGGTCCAAAAGAAAAGTGCTAACCCTCTACTAAATAGTGGTTTTCTATGACATTTAGATCATCTTTGACTCATTATGATTGATGATACGTTTACAAACAGCAAATGTATTTCAGCATCATTTTTGTAAAACAGGGGAAGTAACCGCTACAAAATATACTACAATTAATCTGGAGTTCCTTCCCCTTGATAACGATAGTACAATTTAGCAACTCGACGATAAGTCGAGGTTTTCTTTGCTGGAGTCTTCGAAATGCATCAGGGTCTGTTAGTACTTTATGCCTTCAAACAGCTGATCATTGATTGTTTTATAACATTGAAGCCGCTATTTCCAAGGTAAAAATGGGAATAAAGATAATTTGCTATTGCGACAAGTTCTTAAAAATATTTTAATAAGACATTGCAACAAGCAGAAAAGTATGATCCAATATGAGCTGTTGGTTTGTCATCAGGTTTCACAAGAAAGTCGATTTGTATTGCTGTCTTACATGCAAAGAAATTAAATATTCCAGACAGTATTGTTAGACTTTGTTATTTACTATATTGTGTCCCTTTGATTTTTTTTGCGCTTGTGAACACCAGGGAATTACATATACAATGGGGGAAACGTATTGGGGCGGAAGTGGATACACCGACTATTTCAATGGCCGATTTACGTCGATTCGGTAAGTAAATCTTGACTTTTCGTTGCTTAGTAAGGCGTTTGAAATAAAAACAAGCTGGCCAAAGTACCTTAGTAGGTTTCTAGTTTGCGACCCATGGTTGTTTTCCCTCCAAGCACCTGGAGGGTGTTTTCATTGCTTAGTAAGGCGTTTTAAATAAAAGCAAGCTGACCAAAGTACACGGCCTGCTTTTAAGTTTGCTACCCAATGTCGTTTTCCCTACAAGGACCTATAATTAAGCAGAACACTCGCGCAAAGTGCCGTTTTGGTTACAGATACCCTGATTTTTGAATATATTTTCATCTGTAATATTTCCTATTTCTCCCGATTTTCATGGTTTATGGATTGTTTATGGGCCTAGTTTCATTATTTATATGATTATAAGTATGCATGTGCAAACAAAATGCGATTCCATAATATATTGAGGCAAAACACACGAAAGATCCGCTATGATACTCCTGATTAATGCCGTTTGGGGCAAACACCCCTGACACGTAAGAAATGTGGTATAATAAAAACAACATTCGACTTGATCATTAACTGAATATTACGCGCAAATGATAAAAAATGTACATTGTGAATACTAGATAAGTTTATATAATGCCAAAACAGGAATATGTTTTCAAGCTATACACATATATCTACTTGCCATACACATTTAATCTGCCACTGTTTTAAATTTAAATTATATATTCACAATGTTTATGGTCATTCTAAGAGTGTTTTCTATTTGCAGAACAGCCCATAGATTGATCACGTAATGTAGTTGATGCTGCCTGCTAAGACCTGACAAAGAACACATACCTACAACAGTGGACCAAGCATTTCAACGATTAAACAGTTGACAATGACATGGATGATGGAGTTCGATTGAAAGTGTGAAATTCTATACTAACATGAGAAATATCAAATAAAACCCTTAAAAATCCACTTTGTTTTGATAATAGCATGTCCATGCTTGTGAGTGAGAACTGTTCACGGTGTCTACCCGTAGTGTCACCCTCTCGACAGGAGAGGTACGAAGACCAACGATTTTGCCAAAGATACAGAAAGTCCTTGAACCAATCAGGCCTCTAAATGCTTTAAATATTGCAACTTTCATGAAATATGATTGTGATCAGTAGCTTATTGTAATATTTGTTTGATTTTAATCAATAAACACATGCTGTGCCAATTAAACGCTATGAAAACTTATTAGATCAGATATAGATCATGCATTTATGATTGCTATGGTGAATGCACATGAGATGAAAAGATGCAATATTGTGAATTACAAACACAATAATGTTACATAACTAACTCATTGCGTGCAAGTGTATTATGTACATACAGGGTTTATGAAATAATATAATTATCGGAAGGTGTGTAATATCTGTATTTGAAACCCAGGGGGTCACATGACTACTAAACTATATGAAACTGCTATCCTCTGAAGTTCTCTCTCATGGTGATAGTGTGTGTAAGTATTGTTTATGAATAAAAACCATTTTATTGCCAAGTGCTGGTTTATTCATTTTGGATTGTAAACCATCAATTTGCAACATTTCTAGAGCAATACCTGTTTTGCATGAGAAAACTTTCGTTTTTTGTACACTCTCGTCTATATATGAAATAATATTGCTTGAAGCAGGTTGTTGCTCTATGGAGGTTGATCCCAGAGAAAGCTAGATTTCTATATCAAGGAATATTTGACACCAATTTTTCCTTATTGGATGCCATTATGCTCTTATTTGAGTCAATTTGGACACTGTTTATTTCACCATTAAAAATGAACGATACTTTGAGAAAATGAACAGAAAACATATTCATTGCAAATATATATCTATTAAGTACACATACAGCGGGTAATTAATCTAAATTATGCACATTCAACAACACTAGATGCGTTGAAATTTTATCACCTCTTCACTTTGAGGGTCTCGGCCGCCATTAACGATTTTCATCGACTCTATTTTTTACAATTAATTGTGAACAGTAACAAGCGAAAATAAACAAATTAACACATCCCTGACCAAGATACATGTATTAGGAACAAATATAGCAGGTAATTGATTTAAATACTGCATCCAGCACTTCACAGTTTGCACTGCAACATTATGACTAATTCTAATTGCCGTCATTTAATTCTGTTCGCGGCGGGCCGACTTATCAAGAAATTTAAAATGCACTTTATTTTGGTTTTGACGCGTTAACCATGACTAATTCGTGCAGGTTTAACTTTAATAATTACTCAAATATGTTCTGTTACAAATAAAACACACAATATAATTGTGTAAATATGTATTAATTTGTAAAAACGATGTTTCAGGCCGCTTCGTTAAGAAATTACAAAATGGCGACGATTCGATCTCCCGAGGCGAGGATAATAGGGAAGTTCATCAACATTCACCTCCCTTTATATACCTCCGTGTGAACACCAATTATTTTTTGTGTTTGGCTTTTTATACTTGCAAAATTACTTGTTTAATAGTTCTGATAGATACCATTACCTTCATTGAAATCCACCTGTTGGTTATTTGATTTATCCTAGTTATCATACACCCAATCGGTACGATTATTAAATAAATCGTCACTTTGGGCCTTTTTTTTATCTTTTATTTCATTTCACTAACGAGAACAAAATACTTCTAGAAAATTCGGGGAACATATACTTTCTGCTTTGCGCTTCTGTCGTTACTTCCGATATTTTTTGTCCGGAGCCTAACTCAAAGTTTGTGAGGTATCATCATGAAACTTCATAGGTGGATAGATATCAATGAGTACAAATGTAGTGCTCAAGTACTGCAACTCTACATAACTTATTTTTGGAGTTATTTCCCGTTTTTTTCTTCATACTTATAGACATTTTGTCCGGAGCCTAACTCAAAAAGTATGTGAGGTATCATCATGAAACTTCATAGGTTGATATATCTCAGTGAGTAGAAGTGCAGTGCTCAAGAACCACAACTTCACATAACCTATTTTTGGAGTTATTGCGCTTTGATATAATCATTATTTGCAACATCATATTTCATCATTTCAAATGTTGTACCTTTCTGTGACAAATACCTGTTTGGGGAGCATAACTCGTCCGTGACGGCTTCTAGTTACTGGTGAAGCTAAATTTGAAGGCAGGCTCCGATGGCCGTCAAGAAGTGCACCATCAACCAGAAACTTCTGAGCGTTTAGGAATTACTTGTTTTCCTTATAGATGTGCCGAACAAAATCAAATGCCCTATATTTTTCCACAAGGGCACGTTTTGCACAGCAGGTGGCAACTTATAGATATATTTACAATTTTTTTACTTTTTCCTTTTTGGGTTAATACATTTCAGAATCTATGTTTGGTTCAGTGACTTCTCAAACCTTGATTAATACAATAAAATTTGCACATACGCTACTTCATGTTTTGAATTCATATGGTGCCAAACATCAAAAAAAAATTTAACCCTAACTGAATTAAATGTTAATAAAAAAACCACTTTTGTGTTATTAAATCGGTTAAGTGTATGATATGATAAAATTAATTGTATCATTCATCCACAAATAATTATGACATGCTTAGTTTAAAACAGTATTTATTCATGAAAATGTACGTGTAACTGATACAAACAACATACAATGGAAAAGAAAACAAGCTAAATAAATGGTTTATAAATACAATTTCAACATATTTAACAAATAATAGACAAGTTGAATCCAATTGCTCACTTAATAAACACAGACACACATGTACATAATAAGGCCATACCAATCAGTTTTTATGTTAAGCATGGTCTTGAATTCAATTTTCAAAATAAAAACATTGGAAAAACAATAATTTTTCTCAATTCGAGGGGTGCCTGCAATACTGTAGTAAGTCCTTCTTTATCTATATGCAGTTACTACAGTCTTGTGGGCACCCATCGAATTTTCATGCTGTAGAGGTATTTTGCTCTGGTTAAGTTGCGTTTCATTTAAATTTTCGAACTGTCATGCCAACAGTTATGTTATTAAGAATGCATTTACTGACTTGTGCCATGTCTGAACACCGTTCTTGGCAGGTTGTGTCACCCGTGTGTGTAAATGCAACTGCACTGATCCCAGTAAAGCCATTTTTTTGTAATCTACTTTGTTTGTTTTTGTGAATAGGTAGCTAGGTTTCAGAAAGTCAGACCTGGCGCTAAACATGAGAGCTATTTGGTATGGCCTAATGTGCTTCACGAACAACGTTCAATAGATATAACCATACTAAAACATTAACATGATAATGAAATTGATGATAATGCTTATAAAACTAAGTAACAGAATGGCAAAGACATGTACACTATGTTCACTCTCTCATCAGAATAACTAGCAGTCAGCAATTCATTCATTCAATATATAATCAATTATCTCTAAAACCATCCCAAATAATTTAACAAAATTTTGCATACAGGGTATTAAATATTTCTGTCAACTTCACTTTGATGTGAGAGTACCAGTATCAACACATTACTCCATGGATACACATTTTAACATTGTTTTTATTCAGATACATATCAAGCTTCTACACTTTTCATGTACATTTTATTATGTGCTTCAGATAATTAGTATGGAGATTACATCACATCATTAGTCTGTTTATCACAGTACAGTGCTGTCGGGTAATTCTGCGCACCTAACAGGTATTGGCTTTCTACATTTCAGATTATTTGATTTTTAGAATAGAGTATGGTGCTGTTTGGATAGAAACAACCTTCATTGACAAATGTTAACAATTCAAAACATCATACCTTCGCTAAACTAGGTCAAATGTCGTCCGAAAACAAGATGACTTCCGGTTTTCATGACGTAATTTTTTTCGGCTAATTCTGCGCAGGTGGAGTTGTGTTTTTGTATAGTCTGTTTCAAAGATTTGTTTCACAAGAAATTTATCACAGTATCAAAAGAATAAGTCATTAAGCCAATGTTGACAAAAAAGGAAAAGTCATCATCCATTACAAAAGTGCTTTTATTCAATTTATGTGTCACGTGGTATATCAAATTAACGAAAATCGCCGTTGACACTCATTTTGGTCAAATTTTCATAGAAATACTTTTCCGATTTTGTTGAAATGATTATAAAACTCTACATAAGTAACCCACATCTACAAAAACACTGGAGGACCGAAGAAAAACGACCCAGCAAAGTCTCTAGGAAATAGAAAGTTAGGGTGCGCAGAATTACCCGATGCGCAGAATTACCCGAAACGACTGTATATAAATGTACCAGATATCTATGGAGTACAGTGTGGATGTGAGATAACTCACTGAAGTTAACAATAACACGAAATAAACTTATCAAAGAAACAAGTAAATTACATCTCACTTAAATGTGAAGGGATGACACAAAATGAATAATCCATCATGTAGGTTTAAGCATTATTGTCATACATGCAACACAATGTAATTGGGTTTGATTCAATAAAAATTCTGTTCAAGTTCTTAGAAACAGTAACAAACCATAAACAGTGATTTACATTTTGTTACTTACGAAAACATACTTGCTTTGGCACTGGAATGGCTCTATTTGGAAATGAAACTTTTTATGAAGCCAGACGAATCTGGCATTTTACCAAAAAAAACATTAAAAATGTAACAATCTTAAACAAGCTACACAAAATGTAACTGGAAACAAGAAATAAGGGAAGTACATATTGTAATCATTGATCATTGAAGTAAATATGATTGATGAAACAAATACATGTAGTAACAATGACACACCTGTTGACAATGACACACCTGTTGTCAAGGACACACCTGTCGACAATGACAGGCCTGTTGTCAAGGACACACCTGTCGACAATGACAGGCCTGTCACCAATGACACACCTGTCGCCAATGACAGACCTGTTGCCAACGACACACATGTCGGCCATGACACACACTAGTCAACAATGACACACCTGTCGACAATGGCACACCTGTCGTCAATGACACACGTGTCGACAATGACACACATGTCCACAATGACACACCTGTCAACAATAACACACCTGTCGACAATGACACTATGGATACAAATAAAGTTGAATTGAATTTGTCCCCATCAATTGATTTAATTAAAACAAAATTGTCAGTATATCGAGTGTAGTTACAACAAGGGCTGACTGTATTATGGTAGAAATGCACTTGATACAAAGTTTACTTGTTGTGTAAGTTTTCTCTAACTCGACTGTCAGAATGATCTAGTATTGCACATAAACAGTATATCATTGGTTAGAAGAAAAATCTCGGAATTTAAATTTCCCTCAGTTTCACGTCAACTGGTTAATTTCATTAATTGATGGAGGTATTTTACCTTCACCAATTTTATAAAACAAACACGAGCAATCGTATCATGAAATTCAATATACTACAACATTTCAACGTCAATAATAACAAAAATGTATACAAGAGCACTGCTACGGGTGCTGGACGCTTGACTATCTAGTTTTTGATGGTAACAAGGGCAGATAACTCAATAAATATAGATAGCAGTCTTGTCAGTACGGACTACTCTTGTGATGGTGAATAGTTATGCAAAGTTTCAAGAAGATACCTTTGATAGTATTTGAGAAAAAAACTCAGACAATAAACTTAACAAACACACATGATCGTGTCACGACAAGAGCTTAACTTTTTGAAAAGTCAATCTAAAAACTAGAAATGTGTCCATGAGACACTAGTGCTATTGCAGGTATATAGCAAAAGCAAAAGGGTTAAAACTCTGGTAAAAATGGATTGGTGCACAGGCAATACATCTGAGCTGTATGGATGCTTGCCATAGTCTGAAGCTGGAGACATTACCGGTGTAGTGAGAATACAAGATCAGGTAACTTGGACCTCTTACATCTATGTATTCATCTACATCATCTGACATCAAGGCAAATTGTCTTGTGTATTATTGATAACACAATCACTTTCACCAATGGTGTGCCGTACTGTAAGTCATTTACCTTCATAGCATTTATACTCCAATGTTCATATGAATGGTTTATATGTGTATATATCAATACAAAGTGTTTAGACAATATAATTCCACCACATAGTATGGATCCATCACTTTCTCGTACACGGCCAGTCTAATCCACCACACGCTGCTGACACTATAAAATATATTACAACCTGAAAATATAGAAAAACTCAACAAATGTATGCTATTAATCCATTCCTAAATACTGTAAAATCATTAATTTTTGTGGGGGATTAAATTTCTTGGATTTCTTGGTTCCCTTTAACCACGAAATCAATCCCATCTAACACTGATTTTGGCCCTTGTATTCATTAACTGAATGCAATATCCATGAAATTAACGTCCCATTGAAATTCTTTTTTTCCCAAAGCCACGAAATTTTGTCCCATCGAAATTAAATGATATTACAGTATTACACATAATTCAAAACAAGCGAGTCATATCCCCCAAGTGCTAACCTGAAGATGTGCAGTTTAGATAGATTCAGTAATTTGTTATGTTATGACAAAAATATGTGACCCTAGAAAGGTCTTTCTGGATATAGCCTCATGACCTAGTTTTTGACGGCATTACACAAGCAACTGTAGGTAATACGGCCCGATGTATCAACACACTGCAAAGATATTCCGTATACATTACCTATCATCTCATATACTCAGTCATCAGCTCATGATTATTTAAATTACATACAGATAATTATTTAAATATAATTCAAGAGGAAACTACATAAATCAAGTGCTTATACTAAATTTACTTACAATTATTACAATGGCTATTATAATGGTAATTTTAATATTTTTCCACCACATTGATCGTGCCAAGTTTCTGCTTGTCTTTTTAAAAGTAACTGCCTGCAATGAGAAACGATAGTGTCCTTCCATGCAAAACCATCACAATAGTATCCATATATTACAGAAATAAACTAGACAGTTATATTGGTAGCACTGACAGTATTTTCTGTCACAGAAACTTCCAGCTCTGTGACATTATCCTGACAGCCACTATGCTCCTATAAAACCAAACACTCCAAATAACATTAACTCTAACTAACTTAGCGCAAGCATAAAGAGTATCAGAGAAGTATCAAATCAATAATCATGCCAGATTCGTCTTTAACACTGAATGAATAGGTTGAACTTGGTCGAAACAAGTCCCACGTCATGTGACCACATGACCATGTAAAGCTCACATGACAGTGACCTAATAATACTGAAGTTTACTTAAAGGGGTGATTTCTGCGTAATAAAGACCTAGTGGTAGGATAAATATCTTGATTGGTTGGGTGACTTACACCACACTTAGTCTATTCATTTGTTTTGACCTCATTGAAAACATCATTAGTTATATCACTGCTTTGAAGGAGATGTGTTTGACAACAAAGAAATAGATATTAGAGAAGTAACAGAAATTAGATAAGTTACGTACATTTGCACTTAGGTCTTCTGTTTTGTCAACTAATAATTCCAATCTTTCTCCTCTGTCTGCTATTTGATCTAAAACAAACATTAACATCATACAGTAATACTAGTGTCTGTCAACAAATGTAAGTCTACATAACAATGGTCTATTAAGGCCACAACTTTTTATTTCTTGGTTTACCAAATGGCTACCAGTACCAGCCGCGATTTTTTAACAAGAGGGCCATGATGGCCCTATATCGCTCATCTGATTATAAATGAAGCCTGCACAATTTTCACCCAGTGGAATAATTTGAACAATCTTGGTACAAGAACAATAGATGATGCTACATACCAAATATCAAAGCTCAAGGCATTGCAGTTTAAGACCAGAAGATTGATATATGTTTTCCACTGGTGACCCCGAGGCGAGGCCCATTTTGACCCCAGATCCATAATTTGAGCAATCTTGGTAGGGGACCACCAGATAATGTTAAATGTCAAAGCTTTAGGCATGGTAGTTGAAGACAAGAATATTTCTTATATTCCATATATATAAGTCTATGTAAAATGGGTGACCCCAGAGCCATGCTAATTTTGACCCCTTAATTTGAACAATATAGGTAGATGGCCACAAGATGATGCAACATACCAAAAATCAAACCTCTAGGCATTGTAGTTTTAGACAAGAAGATTTTTATATGTTTCCCTATATAAGTCTATATATGAGTCTGTGTAAAACGGTGACCCGGGGGTCAGGCCAATTTTGACTCCAGTGGCATTTGAGTTTGAGTTAAACATGAATATGGCCCTTCAATAAGTCTAAGTCAAAAAGTAGGTCAAGAGGAAGGTCAAAATGAGGTCAGGTGGTATAGGTGTGTGGAGTGGTCCAATACAACATCCATGCAAGTATGAAAGCTTTGTAGCAGGCCATATTGATGAAACAAGAGATAGTCAGTTTTGGTTAACCACGGACGAATGGACAGACAAACAGAGGGACGGATGGACAGGTGAATTGTTATATGCCTCCAGATCTATCAGTCTGAACATAAAATATGTTGATGTTTTAGTCTTCATTATGTGTGTAAATATCATAACATCTTACCTATGTTTCTGACCATGATTCCCTTCAATTCATCGACCTGACCTTGAACTTTCTCCACTTTATCCGGTGAACTTGCACCGCCATCAGCTGATACTCTCTGTAAACATGATCTACTTTATAACAACAACATATAAACCATACACCCAATATAGGGGATGTTTCAAAATACATGTTACAGTTTAGTGAGGTGATAAAATTCTTACTTTATGCATTATGTAAAAGATGAAAGTAGGAAACGCACAGTTGAAAGCGGACATTTTGATTTTAAATTCCATATATATAACATTGAAAAATATGCCTTTAGGCCACAACAAATTGATCATGCGTTCGTCGGGAGCGCCCGCTCCTGATTTTTCCAAAATGAAAAATAAATATTTAAATTTAAATTATTGCGCCCGCACCTGAGAAAACCACGCGCATGTGATTTTTTTCCAACATTTTTTTTTTATTATTTTGCCGCTAGCATCAATATTTACAAATTACGAAAAATAAAGCCAACTTGTTTATAATTTTTCACTGTGACTACAGAATATGTTCTGGGAAAGCGCGCTCTGCTGAGGATGTTAGTTACTCGATTAATTTTAGCAGTAAATTGTTGCACACAAAAATCGTGTAACTTTTTACGATGCGAGCGTCTGGTGAAATGATTCCTGATTCTGTCCTTTACAAAAAACACGCATAAGTGTATACACGTAGTAAAATGGGAAGAATTGCGATTGCGGAATGAACCAACGAGCGTATCTGGATATGTTTGTATTCATTATTATTACTAGTATTCCGTACTACCGACGAAAACATGAATTGTCATCCATTTTCGCGACAATGACGTCTCGTTCGTACATGGTCCGTGGTATGTGATAATATGAACTAAGGCATTGCCTATATGGGTATTTAATAAATATTAGATAACCGCTAGGCTATAGCTATGTTTGTAGATATAGACACGGGCCCCAGTTGCTATGCATTATCCAAGGGAGATAACAAACGCAAGCAATCATTGTGAATTGTAATCTTTATACAGCACACAAGTCAATCAATCAAATTGTCATAATTTGATTCCAATTCAATAAAATCAAAGACGTACCTTGTTGTACTGTATTGTAGTATTGTAGGCCTACTTTAAGATGGTTTATTTATATTCCGAATATAGATAATTTACAGCCTCCGATGTTTGTCTTTCATCCTTATCCGCTTGGAAAATCGAAGATGTTATTACATAAGCAACAACATACGGACCCTCCTGGTACACAAGTTTGTCCATCACAAATAATTAATGCACCAGTCAGTTGCATCCCCAGTTCCCCGGACCACAGGGATCCATGGCGGATAGCCAGGGAGACAGCCATATTTTTACCATCCAGCTTCCCCCGCAAGGCAGGGGAAATTTAGGATTTATTCTGCGAAAACCTATAGCCTAAAGACAATATTTACCGGTAGATGTCATGGGAAATGTGGGAGATTTTACCATCAGCTTCCCCCGCTGGCCGTAGAAGGGTTATTGTTTTTGAGAACTCAAAATTCCAGAGCACCCTTCCCCCGTGGCTGGGCTGCTGTGGACGAAACTAACTGGTACATAAGTCTTATACACACTGACAGTTACAAAATAATCTCATAAACATTGCTTTGACAAGCTATACATTGAGACATAGAATTGTTGATTTGCATTGTTCAGTTGTTGACATGGAACGAATTGTAGCCTACTTACGTTCAAGCATCTGGTATGATCTGAGTGTTGATATCATTGTAAAGCTACGTAAAAATGTCTATCAAAGACCAATTTCCTCGGAGATCGAGTACTGTCATGATAAATCGGCTATTTAAATGAAAATTTCACCTTTTTTTTGGATGTTTCTTAAAACATCTTCCATGTGAAACGGGCGCATGGAAATCTCGCAAACGCTTGCAATGAATTGGCTAGTGACACGGTCCACAGTCATGGGGAGTAGAGGTATTTCTTACTTCCCTTTGTTTTTTAAAAATGGTTTGTTTTATTTATTACACATTTTTTTAAAAATAATAATTAATTGAAAGAGAACGATAGGCTCAACCGTTTACAGCTTACTATTTTTTTTATATTCCAAGGACCATTCACCTCGGAAAACTGCCTGAAATTTTTGACCAGAAATAACTTTTTTTGAAAGCATTAGTACCTGCTGAAACTCAATGAAAATACGCATGTCACCCGTATTACCAGTCTGGGTATTTTCAATAGCCTGCGCTATGCGCAGGCAATTAAATCCCCTATTAACAGTTTAATGCGTCCCGGACACGCAACGCACCTGTTAATAAGTTTCTATACTGTATCCTACATAATTTCATCAGGGATTTTAAATACTGGACATAGAGAAACCTTCAGAAGGTCCTACTTTCATCAAAGAGTTCAAAATATTTGATAAAACATAGTTTGCCCTAATTATTGCACCAAATGCTGTACTTTTCAGTCACTTGCTAAAACTCCAGCTAGATCTATTACAACTGGATAGATCACAGCTTATGTAAGATTACATGCTGCAGTTCTCAACAACCGTCATAACATTTTACCAAGGTGGTCGAGTGGTATTTAAAGATGCTTAACTCCTGATCGGGAGGTCGCGGGTTTGATTCTCGGCCGTGGCACTTGGTCATTTTAGAAACGCTTTTTAGTGTTTCCCAACCAGCTAGAGATGATCCTGGTTGGAAACCCAGAGGTAGTCTTGTCTGTATCGGTGCTTTACACCGGGCATGTTAAAGAACCAAGGAAATTATTCGAAACGAGCTATTATAATTTGCGATAATGCCCCAGAGTGGGCCCTGCAAATTACATGGAAGAAAGAAAGGACCTTGTATATCCCTAAGGGAAGTGTCCTTAATGTGGGGCTAGATCCTATGACGGTAACCTTGCATAGCATTATGCATCAGTGCGCTACTAACAGTGCTAAATAAACAGCCGTCTGAGCATGATGTATCACTACAAGAACAAAACTGTACATGGTGATCATTGACTAGCTTGATGCTTAGTTGATTTGAATCTTTAACCACTAGTCACTCAGTGCATTTGTGTTCATTATAATTTATATGTATGTGACAATGTCTGCTCACAATTACCTTGAATACATGTATTCTGGTAAAATAATTTGATAAATCCAAAGACCTAAATTACAGTAATTTAGGTCTTTGATAAATCCTACACAACATAACAAGAAATGTATAACAATCATTTATTTGGCCTAATTTCTTTTTAAAGCTATTGTTATAGACACTATTTCCTAAAAATGGGTGCATCAGAAATGAATAGGGCACTTTTGCTCCTTCACGCGCTTTCAAAAATGGCATTTTCAAAAATAAATTTATAAAATTTTATTTCGCTCCTTCGCTCGCTCTCAATTACGGGTTTTTCAAAAATAAATATTTAAATTTATATTTCGCTCGCTCGCCCCTAATTTTTCCCAAAAAAATCTGTAGAACCAAAAATTCATTTGGTGTGGCCTTAGTATGCATCTTTGTAAAAATGTCAAATTTAGAAACTACTTTATTTTTTGTTTGATAATGACGTTTTCACTTTATATGAAGTTAGCCATATCACCCAAGTCTGGTATGGTGGGCCCAAGTGGGGAATATAAGGCAAGAGTATAAAATATAAACTGGCATGTGTGCATGAGTTGAAAGTGTGAACTAAAGAAAAATGTCAGCGTTACATCAGAGATGTGCACAGTTATGGTAACAGACTTCAGAACAACATACCTCATTATGACCAAATTTACATTATATAAAAAATCCCTTGATTTATAGAAATGCATATCAAAGACACATGTTTCAAACTAAGTAGGAATGCTACATATGGAATAAAATTTTAAAATGTCCTCTTTCAACTGTACGTTTTAGCATTGTGCATATATTTGAAATTTTTAGCTATTCTTTAGGAAAACCTGCTATTTTGACAGACAGACCGGCTGACATGAGCAAAGCACTATAGACAATATAAGATGGGGGGATAAAAAATACTAACATCTTCCGAATTTTCTGTTTATGATATAATGTAAATCTGTAACTAACCATTTGTGTTGCCATGACTCTACTGAACTCACTGTTCATGGCATAAGGTAATGCTGTCTGTGCTCGAACACCATATTGCATCTGAAATCTGAGAACATACAACATTTAATAGAATGATACCAATATAGTAACCATGTATAGTTTTCATTTGTATTCTTCTTGACCTGTTTTACAGCATGTGGATCAGTAATCATTCAAGAAGATAAGGTAAATGTCACATCTTAGCCAATCAGAATTCAGGTGTTTGCTTACTTTGGAATTATTATTTTGTTAACTGCATTACAAACATAGCAAAATATAACAAATCTTATCAACCAAGGAAAAATACTTTGTGATAGAAAAAAACATAGAAAAGTTGCACTTACTTCCTTTTTATTTCTGACAGAAATGAGAAGGCTTTTGCTCTTTCATAATCCTGCAATACAAAACAATCAAAGATGAGCAATATGGGCAGAATCAAGTACAAAAGACTATTATAATGTAACAAATTTGCCTTGATTGTTATATATAGTATAAACTTGTGCCTCGTATTTCTGAGGCACTTAACTTCGAACTTAATAAAAATGTTTAAAACGGCAATACTGGTTACAGCCTGCCACTGAATAATAAAATGTACCTTTTGTTTATGATTTATTCTCATTAAATGTTTTAACTTTTATCGAGTAAAACATAAACAAAATTACGTTTTTCCATAACCTACTCCTTTCTACACTTGTAGAGCGGATACCCCTATTTCCAAGGTATCCAATGAAAACAGTTCTTAGTTTCGTCTACAAGACATGCACATGTCGGAACCCAACCAAAAATGTTTAGACAGATGTTGCAAACTGTAGTCGACAAGTTAACATAAGCTGTAATGAATACTTGTGTTGCTAGAGGTTTATATTAGCAAGTAACCTACTCAAAAACACTATAAAATGTACACTTTTCTAGGAGGAAAACTTAATTCAAGCCAAAAAATTGGTTTAGTCACCTTTTTCGCTACTTTTTGATGAATTTGTGAGATATAAGTGAAAGTGTACTTATTTACAGGTATATTTCGTGTAAATTATGACACACACAACTGTTTATATCCAATACCGCCGAAATATGGGTACCGCGGAAATACAAGACAAGCCTATATACAGAAAGGCGCATAATTGAGCAGGAATGGTCAAAACAGTGCATTTTTTAAAATCAAATTTGGCAGGGCAATGCTTTAATTGTCAAAGTGATCAATGAGAAAATATAAGGACATTTAGCTATCTAAAACGGTTTTAGCTCTCATCCAATTTACTGACTAAACTTTTTGTTTTGAGTTATATATGAGAGTGAGTACTTACATCATCTGTAATGCAGAGATACACAATTCTATCTTCACATATATAATGGAACAGGTAGCTGAAATATACAACAACATACATTAAAACATTTATACTTGATTCTCATCGACTCGATTCTTCTCATCGACTCGATCCCTAATTGTTTAGGTCAAATATGCACACATGCGGAGATGGTTCTTATCCAAAACATGTTAAAATCTGCTGGAAGTCTTATTTCTGTCACAACAGCAAAACAAATGTGAATGAAAACAACTTGTAATCGTTCTGTGATTACTAATAGCAACCAACCATGAAAATCCATTTTGGAAAGCATCAATGCCTAAGCTTTTTACCGTGGGGTTATGTTACTGACGATTTATTTGTCAACAGGCTCGTTCACATTGATAAAAGTCGGTGAATATCATCTAAGATGAATTAACTTTATTTCACAAGTGTGTTTTGTGAAGAGTTTTCAGTCATTGGGTTAAATAGAGGCTGACCAATCAGAGGGCTCGAGTCGATGAAAAAGTTTCAGAATGACGTGGGCTCTTGACTGGCATTTGCTTTATAGCAAATATTTTACAACAACAACTTTTTAATGGCAAAACTATTTTGATTTCATAAAGTTAAGTAATTTCTCTGTCAGTAAAAATAAAATTGGTTAAAGAATAGACTGTAGGAAGTGTACATGTAAGGCTTTTAGCCCTAAGGGGCTCGACTCCACGAGAAAGCAGTATATATACATATACTACAACTAAAGGTGTTACATCAGAACACAAGAACATCCCTATGAGTGCTGATCACTAAACTTTCTTATTCATCTATGTATGAGCCGCGTCAAGCATAAAAGGTCCTTATCGTAAATTACGTCATAAGCCACAAATGACGTCAGAAGAAATCGTGACGTTTCAAGATAGCTGCGCCCATTGTAAAAACGTAGTGTAAATATCGAGGTCTAAACCATGGAAAGTTCAACATTTCACTATATTTAACAATTTCAAAATACGTCTAGATTGTTTTATTCACATCAAATAAATATAGCGAATGTTTTTTGAAAAGTTTATGAGTCTGGATGTATAGGATAATTAATAGATCTATAAATAGATCAACTTCTCTATAAATATTTCAACTTCAGGTGCGTAGCGGGATAGTGTGTTCAAAGCCCCGTCAGTACATAGTCAAAACAAGCTGCATAGAGCTCTACATACATTTGAAATCGGTAGATTTGTATGTTAAAACATCGTGTGAATCTATGCATATCATTAAAATTGTTGCCACATTCACTGGCAATATGAATAATTCATTATTTGTTGTAGACAATAGATCTAGACCTAGATCTAGAATGCGTAAAGAATGACGAGTCGATATAAGTTATTTCCTAATTGACAGACAAATTAAACTGTCAATCAACAATCTCACAAAGAATTAACCAGATTAGATTGATGCACATTTCAAGTAGGTTCATCCTGAAAAAAGCGCATTGAATTCAGACCGAGTTGCGATCTAGATTTGGACCTTTCCCGCACAAATAGATCTAGACCTACAGTAGGTCCTAATATTTTAGATTTCTATTGGGACACAAATTGAATTTTCGTGTAGATCCAGATCTGCAACAATAAATCAAATCACTAAATTTAGAGTACAATAATCAAACTCGGTTCCCGATTTAAAACACGGACACGTAGAGCCATAATTATTAATTTAATAATGATACATTTTAATGGCAACAATAATATTTATGCACCGGTCAGTTGCATCAACGCCCCCTACCCCGGAGATAGGTCGGGATTTTAACATTTGGGTTGAAAAATCCCCGCCCTCCACGGCCCTGCCGGGGACATCTGAGGGTAAAATGTCTGGTATTTCAATGGCCCCCTGGCAACTAAATATTGTCCCCGGGGTATCGGTTCGGAGAAAAAAACTTCAACATTTCCCTGGCAGTACGGGGGAAGTTGGAAGGTAAATATTCCGTTGAGGGTCCTCGGGTGTGCCGGTGCCGTGGATGCAACTGACTGCATTTATTCCGTGGTATATTGTTAGAGACGACGGTCTGTTAAAGCTAAGGTTCCTGGTTTGAGGCGTGGCCATGAAACTTTCTTTACTTTATATTATTAAAATGATATTTATACTATTTTTAGGGTTTCTTCGGAGCCTAATTTTTACACCTATTATTTTATTATATAGTTTTGCAGACGTTAGAAGAATTTCTTAATTTGGACTTAGTGACCCTTTACTAAGTAGATCAACTTTTAGTGCAAATCTGCAATCTATTTGGCATGTAGGCATACACGTGGAATAGCAACTGTTGTACAAATCTTGGAAAACACCTGTTCAACCCATGTCGATCTTAGGATGTGTCGGTCTCTTTGGCATCTTTTATCGGCAACCATTAAACGTTTTCGTTGGTACCTTCAAACAACTGATAATGCTGCGCTTCGTTTGTGAACTGATTTCTTTTTATTTAATACCCTACTCACACTGGCGCACAGCTTCCATTACGATATCTATTTGTAATATCGGGGTAGCATGATGACGAGATCTATATGGTTCATATAACAATTGACATTACGCCAGTAGTCAGTAACGGTAAATCGTACTCGCATGGTCCAACGGATTGACTTGAAAACCTTTGCCAAGCAGCCTGAGCATACAACCAGGAGGAGTGATCTCTGCTCTGGTGTGATGTCAATCGTCATGTATCAGTTAAGCATCATCTGACAGTATTATAAAGTTGCCGTTGTTGTGATGGTGGTTGTCGCAGTAACATCGTGGTAAAATCGGTAACAAATGTGTGTTGTTTATATGTGTGGGGGTTTTATATGGAAAACATGAACCAAAATGACCAGAAACGTTGTGCATAGTCGTAGAGAAATCGTAGAACAAACGTAGATCAGCCGTACCGGTGAAGATAGTAACTTTTGTATTTGTTCTTGATTTTGACGCAGATCCCTTCCTGATACTTTGACTTAGATTGGAGCAGATCGACACGGCCATTACCGAAGGTTAGTCGTGAACGGGACATTTGTAGCCTGACTGCCTACACGGAGTGACACTATATACCAGACCATATTCTGGATTGGTAATGATTGAAAATATGTAGCTAATTGTACAGCACGTGTCAATCAGATTTCTAGGAATACGGATAGATGTAAACGTCAACACGTTTTTTTGTGAGTACAAATAGCAGTTGAAATTATTGGTCGCGTCCAGGACGTGCGCGTTCTGAAACACATATTCGGCAGCATCATGAGCTTGTCGTATAAAAGTTATCTAATTTGGCGGCACATATCTTATTGCAGATCGATTAACGTTTGTCGTACGTGACGTCATTTTAACAGTTTCGCTTTTCAACTTGCGTCTTCAACTCTGTATTAAACATGTATAAACGATCATGCAATACCCGATAATGTATATATTTTAGAAACATTTAATAACGAAGATTATTTTGATATCAAAACACGAACATATTGAAAAATTACCGTAAGGTACATTTTTGCTGGAAAAATAAGGTTGTAGAATAAATTATGCTAGACATTGGCACGGGGTCGCTTTAGAGTTAATTTAGATATGTAGCATTGACTGTTATTGGAGAAAATATAGTATTCAATTCAATAGTTTTAGAATAATCATATCATAATGACTTAATAATTTTGTTTGGTCTTTGACTGTTCCTACATTTCATCATTGTTGTAAAAAAATTTAAACGACGTCGAATAAAAAAAAACATGACGTCATTAAACCTTTTTGCTATCAAACTTGCCGTCTTTAATGCTTTATAGAGGTAAACATTGTCATGTTATACCCGATAATTTATATATTTTTGGAAAGGTTAAAGAATGAAGATTATTTTGATATCAAAACATGAAAATGTCGAAAAACTACCATAAGGACCTTTTATGCTTGACGCGGCTCGTATGTCTGTGATCTAAATAATAAGTTATGTTCCAATATAGTTTGAGTAGACATTGTTTTACATGGCATACACACTAAAAAATACATTTTCAATTTAAAATGATTAATGACAAAAAGCAACTAAAAAGGACCACTCTTTGCTAAAATGAGGCTCTTCAATTTTGTGGTTTCCAGGAGCAAACTAATATTCATTGGCATGCAATGTTATCCTGCCAGAGTATATATCCTGAGACTTCTATGGAAATCCCTGTTGTAGTACTTGTACCGGACGGGAAAACTGGGCGGTCAATACTTTGCCAACCCTGAGTACATTTATTTCATATAATTTCTGCAATAGATCATTTATGGTAATCCACGATCTGTATTCTACATACCTTCCATGTGAATATGTAAGTTTGGAATTATCAGCTGGGATCTTTGCTAGAATTTGCTCCGTAACTTCTGTGAAGTTTCCTGCACAACTGGCATACTTGGCAAGCACAGTAGTGCCTCTTGCAACTGTATTAAATAATATAGGCATTCTGAAAAATAAAATGAAATTATTGAATATATGAAATCTTGATATCACAGGCTTCAGACGCAGATGTAATATATATGTAGAGGATCTATTGTACAGTGTCAATTGATTAGTACAAAAAACAGTAAATAACTTAATAAGCTAAACACGATAAAGACAGATGGGATTCAATTTTTTATTAATGACTGACATTTGGACTATACAATAAACATTATCAGGGTACAAATATATACATATATATGAAGTAAGATTTTACAGGACTTTTTCGGTATTGTTGTTGTCACATGATTTGATCTATTTTTAGAAATTATAGTCAACGCAGAGGTTTGTTTCAGTGTCATATCATTAATACATGTACATTTTGAAAAAAATCAAATAAAACAATTAAAAACACCCCTAAGTATTTCAAATTTATGGAAACAATGTTAAAAATGGTCACTCCAAAAATATGCAAGTAGAAATTTCGCCAATTACATTAGAATTAGTGCTGGACAAAAACTTAAATATTTAGCTGCTTAATTAGGTGAATCAATCGAATGACGTGGGCCCTTAATTATAACCAATACTTTAGCTATACATTCAGCACTCAAATATTGAAGATGTTATGTTCATGATCATACCTGCCAACTTCTCTGTTTAAATCTGGTTTTCTTTGATTTTAAGGGTAGAAACGCCCAGTCCGATTTTTACACAGATTTTGAGAAAATTATGAAATTGGTAGAAAAATGACGAAGTTATGAGCAAAAATGTAACCCTCATGCTGAGAAATTATCATCAATTGCAGCTACTTTATCCTGCAGGTAAAAATCTACGATGTCACCTCTCGGTAATAACCCCTTTAGAGATAGAATACAAAGTCATTCGCCTCCAAGCTATTTGTAGATCTATAGTACATGAAACAGGTGTTGATCACACCTCTCCCAAGAGGCATTCACACCAATTGAATAGGCCATTGTCTAAAGTAGACAGGTTAAGCCAGAGGTAGACTTTAAAACTTTCTATAATCTAACATATAAAATGGGAGATTTTAATGCTGATGCAAAATACATTGTTGTGGTTCTAGATAGAAAATCTAAACTTTTTATGAGGGAAATGTATAGAATTGGACGAGTGTTGAAAATAACATTAGGTGCATTTTCATTGTCATGTAATGTATACGAGGTATGTATGGAGTTATTGCCACACTCAGCACTGAGACTCATTAATTGAATTAATATAGCTTACAACTACACTACAATTTACACTATGAAATAAGCAAAAAATAACATTTAGCTCCTATTCAACACAATTATAACTTCTCGTTCTCAAAAAAAATGTCACTATGAACCTCAAAAGAAAGAATTTCATTACTTGAGTTCTGAGTGCAGAGTGTAAGTATTGGTTATAACTCTGGGTTTCAGAAAATAAATTCTACCATCTGAACTGCTCGGCCACCAACTCAACTTGGAATTACGATCTTAATAATATTACATAATGAAATGATTGATGTATGCATGTTTATGCGCATGCGCACACATAATTTGTATGCCCCAGCGCTAAAAAAACGAACATTGTAGCTGTGGACAATATTTTCAATAAATAAGTAATGCCTTATCGATTTTGAATATTTTTTCTACCAGATTCATTTTAAACATGTGTCTGAGTAATTTCATACAAAGTTCAATTAATTATTCAAATACATAATTAGTGTCTAGACCGTTTATCCGGTAATATCTACTGGCCGGTAATATCTCCTTTGCCAGCTGTCTGCAGACTACAAACAAAACTGACAAATTAATAAGGTGCCTAAAACGGCTCAAGTTTGACTGGTCAAACTGAAGTGACCTGATGAGACGTGTTCAAGGATATGATGGAATTCAGCAACCCATAGACTAGTCGAAGGGGCTTTTACAATGATGCTTGCATTACATTGTAGTTCATCGTCAAAGCCATTTGTTCTTTTAAAGCTAACAGGTAAGCGACTCAGATTAAGTCGCATTCGTTTTATTACAAAACACATGTTTTCAACAAAATAAACATCGTCTTCCTATGAATTGAGCCATATTCTACCAAAACACAAAATCTATCGTAAGAAATACCATCAATTCCATCGATTGTTTCAACCCTATGGATTTCACAGTTTCTGTTTTAATAATAATTGCCATTATTTGAAAAGCGATAATAACATAAGTGTTACGTAACAAACCAAAATGACATGATTCATTTTAGGGTTTCCCAGTGTTACCACCGATAGTAGTTTGCGAAAATAGCATTATATTTTGGTGCGAATTTAAGTTTAAAAGTTTGTTTTTGAAAAAAACGTGTTTATTTATTATGTAGATGTCTATTTAGAGTTTTTTTCAATTTAGACACATTTTCAACAATGTTTCATAAAAAAATTGTATATCGAAACATGCGCACCTGCAACACATTAAACATTTACAATGGCAGCGCTGTTAGTGTAAACACAGAAGTGAATTGAAAGATCGGGTGTTGGATGGTTATAAGACTATAAGTACACTGCGGTATAACGTACACCGGATATTGCTCGTAAAGTGAGTAATATTATCAATTTTAAGGACATGAAATGGAGACCAGGGTGAGTTTAGAGACAAAATTTTCCAAATTACTGACTTCTTATGCACATCCCAATTGAGTTTTAACTTCTTCGGGCATTTTGGTAACTTTATAGCACACTATCATATATCAGATATTCACAGAAAGGTTAAAATGAACCAGCATTATGCCGTTACTCACTCGCAAATATTGACAGCAGGACTTTACAAGCTTCTGGAACGGCTGTAATACCAAATTGTAGATTTTTTGAACTGGCCATTTTGTTTATATTGAACTCCAAAATGCTGTGACCAAATTTCATAAATATTGTTCGAAAAACAACTAAGATGCAGCCCAAAACAGATACTTGTGCGTGTACAGAGTATTGCTGTTTAGTGTACGGAGTATTGCATATAAGCTCAACGTTAGTATACGGAGGGTATGGCATAATAAAAAAATGAGTAAATATAGTATGTAAATGGACAGTTTTATCGCATTATTACGTCTGCTCACAAATATGGTCATGTTTTATGGGTTATACGATACAATATGAATATTCTTAAATGATTATGTTAAAATATTTCAACCGTCAGGCAGATGAATGTGATTAACAATATAGAATGCTGAATTTTATGCATAAAGTGCTCTTGTCAGTAGTACAAATGTGATATTTAGCTTGGTCAAATGGCAAATAATGGCATTCATATCCATATATACAAAATGTACACACCAAGGTTTATTTTATAATCTCTCAACTATTTCAGATACGGTAATGAGGTTCATTTGCTATGATTTACGTTCAACGTTGCTAATTCAAAGTATTGTACATTGTAGTAGTTTTGTGTTTGTCAAATGCAATTGCTCAGCTACGACTCTTTACTGTATGTGAAATAAACGGTTACTAATAGAAGTTTCCGTTATTAAAATTCAGGGAGGACTTGGAGCTAGGATTAGCTTGTTACATTAATTGCTTCATGTGATCCATACAATCCAATCTAATAGGTACATATATATATAATATAAGTTATTTTTTTATAAAATAGCGCTGCTTATACCTTGTATTTATTCGATTTGAGTGACAAATAGTCACTGCAAGTAAAAGCAATACTCTGTACACCAAACAGCAATACTCCATACACCAGAAAGCAACTATATAGCAATACTCTGTACACTAACACCTGCATTTATTCTCGCAATGCACCGTCATTTTCGATTAGTTTCGGATACTACATTTGCAATATAATCTTTGTAACAAAAATGACAATTCGCTCGATTCAAGTTGAGTATTTTAACGAAATATATAAACAAAAACATCTTATTTCGACAGATCGAGCTTACTTTCTGCGTGAGTAACGATACGAGTTTGGTCTTATAATCACCCTTTTAAGAAATTCCTTGCAATTTACTGGTTACATGGACTAGGAAAATTTATGGAAGAGATACGTTTGTATAAAATATATATGAAATACACTCAGAAAGACAAAAAATCGTCTCTGAACTTACCCTTGTCAACACTAGAATGTCGCGAAAATTGATAATTTTACTCATATTGCTAGCAATATCCGGTGTACGTTATACCGCAGTGAAGTAGGTGATTGATATATTGATATCTTTTTGACAAAAGAATGAAGATTTTGCCTGATATTACTTTTATACGCCTGTGCTATTTTTTGGGCCAATTTCTAACAGTGAACTTGCATTCTGAACGTTTATCTTAAACAGTTGACTTTTTAAAAGGACAGTTCTGTAGCTTAGGAAGATCGACGTCAGTATCAATAAAAGATTATTTAGTTATGGTATCCAGAACTACCCATAGACATGTAGGGAGAGGTTGTGCGCCTAATTGAGTAATTCAAAACCTGTCACTGTGCATCCAAACATTTTTCAAACCGAGATTTTACACGCTCTTAATTGATTGCTGCATACAAAGAGTTCAACAAAAGGATTATAGTGAGAAACTATTAAAGTGAGAAAACCCTGTAATTGTTTAACATGTTTGTTGTTATAACTTTCGTTGAATGTGGGGCACCTGTTTCACTGACATGGGCACATACGAGTACTATACACGAGATGGTATCTGTACAGTAAACTTATAAAGGAAGGAAGAGATCATCACCAACCAGAAATTGGCAGAATCTCTTCTAGAACAGTTAAGTTCTGCAGCTAGGGAAATTGAAAATACATATCATATATTAGATCTATCGACGTTGGGATGTTTTTTTTATTTATTGTAATCGTTTAATAACTTGTTTGTTAACTTAACTACTTAATAAAGTATACCTGAATGTATGAAACTTCCTTCTTTCTGTTTCAGGGCAGTAATGTTTACTTGGGAAATGACATCACTAACACATGACTGACTGGTGAACAATCTTTTTGAATTAGAACCGCACTTATTTACGCCAGTTCGAGAACCCGTCTAAATATAAAGCGCCTTATGATTGAGACGTAAATTTTGGAAAGCACATTGCCAGTCGAAATGTCTTCAAGATTTAACAATTCTGGCAGTAAAGGGAACGGTGGAATCGATGGCGTTGATCCAAGTACAAGGAAGTTAACTGTGGTATGTTTATTCTTTGTTTACCGATTCGTAAAATACTTGTCTTTATTCGAAAAGATTTATTTTTCGCTCTGTTTCATTAGACGCTTATTAAATTTATTTCACACATTTTCAATGCTGTCGCTGAACCAGTTTTTGACCGATTCAGTTAGTATTTCATCATCATGTCGCCAGCCCTGGTAGATCAAATGGTAGCCTACAGCAACTGACATGCAAGTGGGAGGTCACGATACGAGCCCGTGCAAAGTGTATAAAAAATATGACCAGGAATATTTAAAATTTCCTTCTTCGTAATCATTCCACAAATATTTCATGATTCCGGCATAACAACATGTGACAAACAATGTTTCAAATCAGGGGCGCTCGTGACAGGTTAAAAAACCCTTAATGGACTATTTAGACAACATCAACATACTCACAAATTAACAACACGGCTTCAGATCAAAACGTTCATGTGAAACACAACTAACTAGCTTTGCACAAGAAACTTTCGACAAACTGGATAAAGGACAACAGACAGACGTCATAGTCATGGATTTTTCAAAGGCTTTCGACAAGTTAGACCACCACAAGCTCACAATTGGATTAAGTCATTCTTACAAAATCGATCCCAAAGGGTGGCGGACGATAGTCATCTCTCTAGCAGTCTGGCCGTGTTATCTGGAATCCCATGTCTTTTCCTGGCTTATATAAATGACCTACCAGATTCCATCAAATGCAAATTACGACTTTTTGCAGACGACACAATTGTTCACCTAGCCATTAACTCTTTGACTGACACTCAGACATTACAGGACGACTTACACAGACTCAAAGAATGGGAACGTGAATGGGCCATGGAATTTAACCCTGACAAATGTGAAATCCTAAGAATAACAAGAAAGAAGACACCTATGATACCTAACATGACACCCCTCTCAATTATCAATAGTACTGACTCTGCCAAATACTTAGGTGTGACAATTACTCAAGACTTGAACTGGACAAAACACATAAACAATATCACATCAAAAGCAAAAAACTCACTCAGATTCATAAAAAGAAACATAAAATCAAATAGCAAACAGGTCAAAGTGGCCATTCACCACCTATGTAAAACCTCAAGTAGAGTACTGTTCAGTACTCTGCCACCCCTGGCAAAAACATCTATGCAACCAAATTGAGCTGAATGGGTCAAGGTCCCCCCGGGTACTACTTCACCGTACCCCGGGTACTTTGAAGTAAACTTCACCGTACCCCGATTTCACAGATAATACTTCACTGTACCCCGATATACTTAACCGTACCCGGGTTTACAGCGCGCCAAAAATCGATGTCGTAAAATAACAAAATAATAGAATGACATAAACCGGCGGCCATCGCGGCATTGAAAAATATTGTCTATAAAATTAAAAAAAGTAAAAAATAAATTTTATTCATGAGTATGTATCCAGCGGAGAAAAGGACGAAGAATAAATGAATATTCAAGCTGGTGGAAACGAATTGAACACTATTTGCATTCACATAATCTGTTGAAAGATATAAATAAAGTGCGCCAAAAACGTCAGTCTTTGTTCCAAGCGTAGTCACGTGACCATCATGTGATCGATTTTTACGACAATGAAATCTTTTTTAGAAATTCGACGGTAAAACAAAATAAATATTATGGGTCGAAGTATGCCAAAATGAAATCTTCCTACCTTTCTTTCATGTATAAATGTTGTGTTCGGCGATTAAATCAGAGCAATTACATTTTATTCAGCAGTAAAAATGGGGTACCTGTAAGCATACTGGGGTACGGTGAAGTATACTACTAAGTACCCAGGGTACGGTCAAGTATACTTCAAAGTACCCGGGGTACGGTGAAGTAGTACCCGGGGGGACCTTGACCCATTCAGCCCAAATTGAGAGCGTCCAGAGAGATGCCGCCAGATACATTCACAAATTCACAATGACTACAGTTCAGTGTTGTTTCCCTTTTTCAGTCGTCCGTCCGTCAACAATTTCTTCAAACGACTTCTCCTCCTAAACCGCTTGGCCAAATTTGATAAAACTTAAGAGGAATGTTCCTCGGGTGGACCTCTACCGAAGTTGTTAAAAGTTTTCCTGTCCATCGCATAACTAGGTCTCACAGGCAAAAAATTGGTTTTTAAAAAAGGAAACTTCAAAAATCTTCTACTCTGAAACCATACGGCCTAGAGCTTTCATATTTGGTATGTAGCATCACCTTGAGGTCCTCTACAAGGATTGTTCAAATTATGTCCCTAGGGTCAAAATTGGCCCCACTCCGTGGCCCTTAGTTTTACATAGAGTTATATAGGGAAAACCTTAAAAAATCTTCTTCTCCGAAACAACTTGGTCCAGGGCTTTCATAGTTGGTATCTAGAATCAGCTGGAGGTCCTCTACAAAGATTGTTAAAATTATTTCCCTCAGGTCAAAATTGGCCCTGCCCTGGGGGCTCACCATTTTACATAGACTTACGAGGGTTGTTCATTTAATTCCCGGACGATTTAGCGATTGATTGGAACATGCGATTGTAGTAAAATTTCGTTTCATAACACTAAGTCACCAACTGGATTATTTGACAAAAAATGAAATAATTTTATCCAACCGAACACAAACTATGGTTACTATAGTAACCGCACAAACGACTACCCTGCCCAACCCAATTTTGAAGTGGTATGCAGATTGTTAATTAGGTAGGGGTAGTGATATTATCGCATATTTTTTAGCAGAAAACGTCAGGAGACAATATATGTATGTATCTAGGTTGTGTAATAAAACATTTGATGTCGATTCCGTGTAGCCTTTGCGTTCTAATGACGAAGAGCGTGCTTCTATGAATATCCCGATGCGTTTAGACAAAACGGGTTATGAAACGATTTTATGAAAATATTGGCCGTACACCTGAAAAACTTAAGACTCTCTTTAAGAAAAACCCTTCTGACAGTTATCGTAAATGTGGACCGTTGTTTATATATGAAATAAAACGTTCTACGATGACACAGCACCACTATGTGATTATCAAAGGCCGGGCAAACATACAGTCATCAACAGAAAAAGACGTAGATTCAAGGCTTGTGGGCGGTAGACACTAACAGAATAATAACTACTGTATAAATTGCAGCTACATGCGATTTTATCGTAGTTATAGCATATTACATCTCTACTGGACATCTTAACACGGCGAACATACGTGTCCAGGCAACTACTTGATCCCTAAATAATTATCAAATTATGCAACAAGTAGCGTTTTCGATGCGAAAACGATGTAACGTAGCCATTTTTGACGTCGACTTGGGCCGACTAACGTTACACGCGCTTACTAAAACGCTAATATTATAAAAACCCTTCATTATACCAAGTTGAAATTGTGTACGTGCATCAAGGAATGATGTGAATGTGCTAGTGTGAGTTTTCATTAATATCCGTCCAATCGTTTTTCAGCAATATCGATCGTCCGGGAATTAAATGAACAACCCTCGTATATAGGGAAAACATATAAAAATCTTCTTGTCTAAAACTAGAATGCCTAGAGCTTTGATATTTGGTATGTAGCATCATCTAGTGGTCTCCTACCAAGATTGTTCAAATTATGCCCCTGGGGTCAAAATTGGCCCCGCCCCGGGGGTCACCAGTTTTACATAGACTGACAGGGAAAAGATATAAAAATCTTCTTGTCAAAAACTACGATACCTAGAGTTTTGATATTTTGTATGAAGCATCATCTAGTTGTCCAAGTTTTTTCAAATTATTCCCCTGGGGTCAAAATTGGCTACACCCGGGGGTCACCGTTTTACATAGACTTATATAAGGAAAACATATTAAAATCTTCTTGCCTAAAACTACACTGCCTAGAGTTTTGATAATTGGTATGTAGCATCATCTTGTGGTTTTCTACCAAGATGTTCAAATTATTCCCTTGGGTGAAAACTGTGCAGGGTTTCATGTATAATCAGGTGATCGATATTGGGCCATCATGGCCCTCTTGTTATAGTCTGCTGATAGTTTAAACATAAATTTACACATTTACATGTGCATGGTACCTGTCTGTACATGTTTGATATTCAGGGGCGCTATAATGAGAGTAAATTGATGTTGGCTGCACACCTACCAGGAGAAATAGTCTCCCCATGGAGACTTGAATGCAGGTTTCCTTAAGTAGTCCAATGTCCAGGGTTTATGTGTCAATGGGTGGTTGAACTGTTGAACGGGCGAACTGCTAAAAACAGCCCTCGAAATGTGGTAACCTAAGTTAATCATTGTTTATACATTTTAGATGCCAACAGAGGGTGGAAAGGAAGATGATACTTGCAAAACATTTGTTTTTAACAAAGAAGATCACACTTTAGGAAACTCTCTACGCTATGTCATCATGAAAAAGTACGCTATTTCTGTTAAGAATTTATAAATCTGTATGACTAGAATTATGAATTTACAAAAATATTAATTAGCTTGACTATTCAAAGAATACTTGAGCTATTGTCGGCGACGGCTTTCCTGTAAAATATTTATGTTCAATTAACAAGGTCCCATAACAGTGATTTTTGTTTTCAGAATAATGTCCCTTTTTGGAATTAGAATATTAATGTTAACCTTCTGCATGTAAGCTGGTATTTCTGTTACCACTGAAGGGGAATGGTTTAAAACTTCACACACTTGTTCACTGTAAATATCTAAGCTGATAGGGACAGGTTTCGTAACTGTGAGTCTGTGATGTGTATTTTTGCAGTATTATGCCCCTTTTTGGACTTAGAATATATTAATGTTAAGTTTGTGCATGTATGCTGGTGATCTCTGTAACCACTGAAGGGATTGGTTTGAAACTTGACACACTGGTTCACTCATAACATCTAAGCATAAATAAATACTTACAACAATTTTTCTTGGTTGAATCGAGCGTTTGTTTGTGAAATTCACTATGCGCAATACCAAAATGTGATGTCACAGACCATGTGATTATGCCCCGTGATTATGGCTTATTACGGCTTATTACTTTATATGAATGAGACATGATGTACAGGAAATTGGTTCCAATCATGATTCTTTTTTCACCAATGTTATTTTCTTATTCAGTCCTGACACACAATTTTGTGGCTACAGCATTCCACATCCATCTGAGGACAAAATCAACTTCCGTATACAAACTTCTGGTGAGTACTTTTTCAATAAATTAAGTTAGAAATGACATATTATCATGAAACACGCAGTTAAAGAAGCCTCTGAAACGATGTTGCCTGTGATTGAAACTGGGGCTGCTGGTTTCAAGGTCAATGTCAGTTTTGCTTTATTGTAGAAAACCAGTTTGCTTAATAACTTAGATTTGAAATGAAATATTGGATTGAAATTTGCTGTATATGAAGGGACATCTCAGACTCTAAGTAACGATTAGGCTGTTTGGATCATGGTCACTTTTGCTTAAATTTGAAAACTTGTTTTTACTCAAAACTTAATTTTAAGGAATGAAACATTGTAATGTTAGGCAAATTCAATGCTTAGGAATAGGAATGAAGTAAGAGTTAAGAATGAAAAGTTAATTTCTGACATTGCGCCATAGTTGAGGGTTACGCCCATCTTGCATATTAATATGAATGCACCATGTTTGCAGGTAAAGCAGCTACTGATGTTTTAGAGAAAGGATTGAATGATCTCAACGCTATATGCTCTCATGTTCTCAGGACATTTGAAGTTAGTATCTTACAAATTATTCTATGCTTGTTTATTTGGCCCAGACTTGCTAATAAATAGAATTGGATTTGTTAACAATGTTCCTTGAAATGTTTATTCTAGAAATAGCTAAATAATAATTAAAATCCATGCAGAACTTTGGTTACCATGCCAACCGAAATCAAGGTTCAGTGAGAATATTGAGGGCTCAATGTCCATATTGACAAGGCTGATAACCTTGTGAACTATATGTATAAAGTTATCTGCCCTTGTTACTCATAATAGAATATTCACTGACAGATGAGCAATGGTACTATGAAGAAGGAGAGAGTCGAGTGTCCATCACTCGTAGGTGATAATCTTGTTTGATCTGTCCCCAAGAACGCTTCCCACTCTTTCACCATCTTATTTTTATATACTGTAAAATCATTTACTTTCAATGGGACGAAATTTCGTGGTTTGGTAAAAATGAAGATTTTGATTGGATGTTAATTTGTAGATTTTGCATGTCAGTTAATAAAAACAAGGGTCAAAATTTCTATTCGATGGGATTTGATTTCATGGTTGAAGGTGATCCACGAATTTAATCCCCCACGAAAATTAATGATTTTACAGTATGTGTCATTAATGTAAAACACTATATATTGCAGACTAGTGTGAATGATCACAAGAGAAGAAACCAGTCTGCAGATGTGGAGATGAGGGAAGCATCTGCTGTATGACCGGTATATATGTCTTATACTGCTGCAATCTGTGATACATCATGTGCTCACATTATGTGAATGTGCTGACTGGTAGCTAGAGAAAACTGCTCTACTCAGTTCAGGTTAACAAACATGAGAAGATTGGAATCCAATCAAAGACAGCAAGCCAGACAACATAGTTCAGGGTCCTTCAATTCTGGATTAATCCGTAAATCTGGATTTACTGCATCAGAAAAGTTATTTGATGAAAAAATTCAAAGAATTGACAAAGTTATGGACATTTGAAACTCCATGTGAAAATACATGTACATGCATGTATCTTGATATACTGAATTTGTCTAAATATACAGTTCTGTCAAAACTTAGAATACTGCAAAATGATTTCGATGGGATGAAATTTAGTGGTTTTGGTAAAAATAAACATTTCGATGGGAAGTAAATTTGTGGATTTTGCATTTAAGGTAATACATATAAGGATCAAAATAATTGTTCGATGGGATCTGATTAAATTTCGTGGTTGAGGTGACCCATGAAATCCACGAAATTTTATTCCCACGAAAATTTATGATTTTACGGTATCCTCCCAAAGACCAAAGACCTAAATTACAGAAAGACCTAAATTACACAGATTGGAAACATGTACCAATTCTCACGATATCTCGTGGCAGGTCTCTGAAATCTCGTGAAATCTCATCCATTTTTAATACCTTATATCTCCAGTTCTAATATATTTACGAAAAAAATAATAAGTCTATGCAATAGATTAATTATTCAGCTTTCAAATGATGCCTCATTAATTGAAATAGGTCAAGGAATAAAACAATAGACTCTGAAGAGCCAGACCTACTCTCATTTTCATCAAATTAATTTAAATTTCAAGTTTATCAGAAAATACTTGATATGCCTCATTCAAATCCTAATTTTCTGTATTTTATGAAAGGTAGACAAAAATGAGTTACTTCATGTAGAAAAAGAAACTTAGCTCTTCAACATGATACATTGCCCATTAAAATTGGATGACTAAAAAAGTTTTAAGCACAATAACTGAATCTGCTGCATGTTATTTTGCGTTTTCTCTAAATTTTCAGTGGAGTGTCCAATCTGTGTAATGTAGGTCTTTGTAATTTAGGTCTTTGTTTAGGTCTTTGTAATTTAGGTCTTTGCATAGACTGTATATTGAAACTGGTAGATTTGCTTACCCTTCATTCCTTTTGATGAACAAAAATGTATCAGATGTAATTCTTTTGAAGATGAATGGCATCCCTAGTGTCCATAATAATATATTGTTGTGATTATTATAACTATCTTTAGATAGTGTGTGCCCAATTATGTTTAAATTTATTGAAATGTGAAAAAACACAAATAATCGAGAGTTGCTAAAGTCTAAAAGATCTTAGAATGAAAATTCAAATGCTATGATTAATAATTTCTTGCATAATGCTTATTCATTTATTTCACCTACATATGTCTTTAAATTGTTTTGTTGTAATATCACCGATAATTCAACTCGTGAGCAGCTGACTTATATTTTCACTTGTGGCTATGCCACTCGCAAAAAAATTATGTCAGCTGCTCACTCGGTGAATAATCAAACAATCATTCACCGGAAAATACAAAAATCCTCTATATAACGTAAGATTTCCTATCACTATTCAAATGTAGGAAGTAGAATTTATTAAGGTGTCAGGACATCTAAACCTGTTTTACAATTGTCAGGCCACTAATTATTTAATATTTAGTGCCAAGTGTTATAATTAATTTATCTTTGTCCGCCATTTCCTTGCTGACTGTATATAAATCATGCTAAACCCCATGTTAGGCTACATAAAAAGAAGATAACGAAATATTCATACATATAGAACTGTGTGAATAATTAGTTGACTAGGATACATTTTACTTTGTGAAATGTGCATTTTATTGAATATAGGATCGGACTTT
Source organism: Spisula subtruncata (assembly GCA_963678985.1). Lineage (NCBI taxonomy): Eukaryota > Metazoa > Mollusca > Bivalvia > Venerida > Mactridae > Spisula > Spisula subtruncata. The sequence continues at coordinate 12,745,856 of OY787665.1, forward strand.
GTGAATCTTTAATGTCCGGTTTGAACTTTGTGTCTTTAACTTATCTTTGTGAACTATCTTTAATTAACTTGCCTTTGTGAGCATCACTGTTACTATAAACTTTGTGTTTGATTGATAACTATAAACTGTGCGTTTGATTTATTAAATTAAGAACAGTATTCATTTTCGAACTGAGCGTTTGTCTTTCATTAATATCATAATCTGATCATGGATTGCTGTTGTGGTGGTTGAGTTACAATTTGGGGTGCCAACAACAAACCGGTAGAATAATGCCGATGCGAGAAACCCCTAGTAATACTAGAATTACGGTAAGTAATAGAGTAACACATAGTCAAATGGCATGGGCGGATCCAGGATTTCCGGTTAGGGGGATGGCTGGTGGCGTTAAGAAATTTGCTGGGGTCCAGTGCAAAGTCCTGCATAGGCGTAGGAGCGTCTTTAACATAACAATAGGTTTCATTCCTGGAAGCGTATTTTCTATATAATTTTGGCTTATGGTTCTCTGATAATTTTGTTATGACGTGGTAACTGTAACTTGATCAGTTGAAGTGGTGGGGGTTGACCAGGGGCATGCTCTCCGGGAAACTTTTCTAAACGATGGATCAATCTGGTGCATTCTGGGCATTCTGAGATATCTTATTAGGTATTAAACAGGACACGTTGTATTATTAAATACAGACATTAATCCTAATGAAGTGTTTGCACAATTGTCCGATTTTGAGATTTAAGCTGAATGTGAACAATAATTCAGACGAAAAGTATAAATTATGGCCTAATATATCACGTAATAGGCAATTTGCCTTCAGTTATTGGTAAAAAAAATTATAAAAAAATTTGCTCGCTTCTCTCGCAAAGTAACTTCCTTATATGATAATATGTAAACACCCATTTTTCAAAAAAAAATACACTCGTGAAAGCAATTGTACTCTAGACGTCCCCCAACTCTCCTATATGACTTTTTTGGTTGTCAATTATATATAAAGCCTTTGAAACAAACGTTTTCACATTAAGCTTCAATCTCAAAATCGGGCAATTTAAATTTTGTGCATGCACTTATAAATTGGGTTTAATCTAAGAACTTAAATTTTCTGTAATTAGTAATAAAACAGGTCCTTTTTTAATACAAAATAAGGTATCTCAGAACACCCAGAATGCATCAGATGGATCCATTGTTTTGAAAATTTTCCCGGGGGAATGGACCCCCTATACTTAAACTGATTAACTTTCTGTTGCCACGCAATAGACCAAATCCCACAGAACCATAAACTGTCAGTTATTATATAGATATAGGAGGGATGGGGTACGCTTTAGTCAAACAATCTCGACTTAGAGTATCCATATCTAAGCACTGGAGATAAAGGTCAGAAATTAAAAAATCTCCTAGCAGATTGCCCCACATCTAGGGTACGCTTAAGAGTATAATTGACCTCATATATAACGAGTGTATTTTTGCAATGGGTGTTGACATGCTTTACTTTCATGTGTATTGAAGTTACTTTGCGTGCGAGGTGTGGGATGTTTATAAATATCAAATTGTATTTCACGAACGTGCAAGTTTTTCGCAAACAATGTGTGTTGACATATTTTCCTCGATTCAAGTCACTTTCATTCTCGTTCAACCAGCGTGTTTTTTATCCGTATAGCCTAGAGACTTGACTATACACTATTTCATGAGAATGGTCACTTTGCGAGCAAATTTTTTTACTGCAAAAAAGTAAGTATACGTATGTTATCTTCACTGAATCAGAGTTTTACACACAAAAACTCGCTTTACAGTAACAAAATTATTGATATTTAGAATCTTATTGCAAAAGAAGCGGGTCCGGGGAGGCATGCTCTCACGGGAAATTTTTCGAAAGGAAGGATCAATCTGGTGCATTTTGGTGATCTGAAAGACCTTATTTGCTAGTAACACCAGACTTGGATCCGCCTATGAATGGTCCCCTTTTGGGGTTGTTTATTATTGCATGCTGATATTTTTTATCAATGACTCAAATCATTTTAATTGCATTTTATTATTCGAAAGTAGTATTTTTTGCATAAAATCAAATTTAATTTACCCAGCCCAAAGACCTAAATTACATGTAATTTAGGTCTTTGCCCAGCATAAAAGCTTCAAAAGCGTATTCAAGAGACGATTTCCGTCAATCCCGAAACCACGCATGTATTGTTTCAATATCAATAAAATAAAACTTCTTGGACAGAATAATAATTAAATTTACAACCGATGTCTTGCTGAAAGGTCTGTCAGAAAAATGATACATGTACTTCAAAAGTATTGATATCCGACATGCCAATATCAATTAAGTTATCGGTCAATTATCAGAACATTCAGAATGCCCTCGTATAATATTCCACAAAGACAGTTTAGATCTTAAAATGGCTCTGCTCTTCTAGAAGTTGTGCCGAGGACTGTCCCGTACGGTATCTGCAGCAATGGTCCGCCAACAGCAGTCAGAGACGGTAAGACACTAGGCCACAGCTTTTTTATTTCTTGGTTTACAAAAATGTTTTGGAAAAGTGTCCGTTAGGTGGTCCAGGGGCGTATCCAGAAAATTTTCAAAGGGGGGGCTCAACCTGGGGAGGGTTCCGGGAGGGGTGTCCCCTCCCGTGGGCGAAATTTTTAAGAGCCCACTGAATTGGTGCAATTTCCTGTTATCTAACCACTGTAATGCTTGACGAATGAACATGCAATACTTAAACATTAAAGACAACAAATTTTGTGTAAATGATTAGATGTATGAACTTTAATGTATAAAACTCAAGAAGTTAGAATTTGGACAAATGTTCGTAAAACTGATTGGTCACTCAGTTCACCTAGAAAAGTTTAAGGTTGTGGTCCTAATATAGGGTTGTATCGATCCTCTTTTCTCTATCTATCTACCCTTATTTTAGTCAGTATGCTTTTTGCAAACAAAACAAAAATCTGTCTGCAGTGGGAGGGCTTCAACTTGGGAGGGCTCCCGTGGTCGAAATTTTTAAACTGGCAAATAGAATTGGTGCGATTTCCTGCTATATAACCATCGTTGTGCATGCAATACAAATCATGAGTAATCTGACAGTTATTGACTGTGTTTCAACGTACAAAGTTCAAAACTTTTAGTCAACATTTTTGTATTTTGGTAATTAGTAATAAATTTCAAATTTTATAAATTTAAAAAAATCACCATCAACTAAACCACATACTTTTATATTATATGATATAAATATATAATTATTATAGAAGAAATTATATTACAACATTCAGAGTATCTAAATCTGAAAAAATGAGGGTTGTCAATAATTTGTGTACTTATATTTTTTAATATTATCACATATATATATTTAGAATCTGTGATAGAATTTCTTATGCCTGTGGCTAAATGTTTCAGGGAATTTCATTAGTCGAATGTTTCTCCTTTAGCCAATCAGATAGTGTGGTTTGTCACCTGCAATCAATGAAGCATGTAGTTTACCTAGACTATAATCCTGTCATGTTTATGATTGGGGACTAAATCACACTGACACTCCTTGTTTATTGGGGGGCTAGTAAACAACAAATGTGCATATAGTGGATAAGTTAGAAATTTTAGGGGGCTCATTTTTTTATAAAAACGTATCTGGCCAGCCAGCTGGGGGGGCTCGAGCCCCCTAGCCCCCCACCTAAATACGCCCCTGTGGTCAGAAAAAAAGAAACCAATAGTATGAAGACCTTTAACATTATTGTTCAAACTTAGAAGGCATCTATAGATAACTAATTTCTCAACTAATGTTTGTATTGTTATAAACTTTGTAAACAGTATACTTAGTTAATCAACATCTCATACCAATTCAGCTTGACTTTTACGGAGGGAATGATGGGGACAATATTTTTCTCTCATGATTAATTAAGTTTCATTGGTATAATCATTGACCCGCAGGGATGATTTCTAGGTTACAGCAAAGGTATATCATATGTCCATGTCCTTACATTGAAAGAGACCCTAAAGACAAATTCCTTTGAAGCAAAGTCACAGCACGGTTCATTTCTGTTTCCAGCCCCTGTTGTTGCAATAGAGCTGTTGCATTAACCACAAGTATTTCACCTTGTAACACCCGGTCTGGTATTGACTAGTGCACTAAACTGATAAACAACGAAAAATACAAAAATAACATTTAGTCATTTTTAGAATAAATTTAACAAAGACTATCAAGACTTCTTCTTTTTGCTTACTTCAAACATTTCAGACTTCAAGTCATACAATGACCTTTCAGTTCTAAATATATCAAGTTAATGAGATTTGTAACAATGAAATTGAGAAGTTCTGAACTTCTGTCTGAAATAATTGTTGATTTTGGAAATCCATATGTAAAATTATTTTTCTCCGATTTGGTAAAAATCAGGTAGGGATTTTTCGTAGACCAATAAATAAAAAATCTGTGGCCCTACCGACGCACAAGAAAGCGCTGAAAACGCATGTACAATGTATTTACAAAAGCTCATTCAAGTTATAACTTATAAAGGTTTTACTTCTAAAAGAAAGTACATTTTTTATTTCATTGAAGTACATAGGTCTTTTAAAGGTACCTTCGGTTATACCTTACTAACGTTATATACTAGACGGTTTCTGGTAGCAGTGGTATCTGACGCTGTTCTGGAAGCACTAATATCTGGAGTAAACAGACATTGAAGTAAAACGCGAGAAATGGCTGGCGGAGTACGTAATTCGCGTTTGACCTGGCCATACACCTCACGAAACCAACTCCTCATTTAAACAACAAACCAGTAGAGCAGTGCCATTTACGGGTATTCCGAGGTGGAGTCTGCGTGAACGTTATGACGACATCACGGTTTCGTTGACTCCACGTTCTGCAATATAGTCGATCATGGTTACCGCTTTGTCATACACTCCGCTATTACTGAAAAGCAAAATCTAACTTTTTCCCGAAACTAACATGAATCTTATCTGGTTTCATGAATCTAGCATGAGAATTAAGGTGTGGCAACTCTCCACTCATAGCTGCGACTGATGCCCCAATACACGAGCACGATGCGTAACATGCGTTAAGGATCCAGCCGCTTCAATTCGACTGTTACGTTTATTCAACAGAGCTTCCTTGGTTGCTTTATAACATACAGTGAAGTTACACGGATGTACTCATTACTATTAAAGTGACACCAGTACAACTGATATAAATTATTTATTATTAAGTAACGCCATTGCTGAGGATATAACACTACGAATACAATGGACATTTAGAATACAGGAATTATTATTCAACAGTCAGTTGCATCAACGGTCCCCAACCCCGGGGATGGAAACGGTCGTGTTTTACTTTCCAGCTTCTCTTGCATTGTCGGGGAAATGTTGGGGAATTTTTTCTCCGGATCAATACCATGAATACCCCCGGGGTAATATTTAGTTGCCAGGGGCCGGGGAAATACCGGTGATTTTACCATCAGCTGTCCATCGCATGGAAGGGGTTTCGACAACCCCCTTGGATGCAACTAACTGGCACATTATGATTAGTCAGGCACATGGTCTAAGTCGGTAGACATCTCGTATTGCTACAGTCAGATGCCAAATTAAAGTTCACAAAGTAAAAAATCATGGAAAAATGGACATTTGAAATTTTGAAATTGCATGGTACGATAACTAGAAATTTATTATACAATTTATTCATATTTTTCACATTTTAGGTTGCTAGAACTTCAATGAAAATTCGTGATTGGTGAAATAAGCCTGGTTGTCATGGTTACATACTTTTAGTATTTTGTTTGTCAATCATACAGATATATAAAGGAGTAGTCTTATTGGAATTATTAAAATTTGACTTCATTTGTTCTGAAGATGTAAGTTTGTAAAATGTAAAGTCATTAAATCTCGAAGTTGAATAACAAAAAATGTAGTTACCATTGACTCCCATGTAAATGTTGTCAGAACAGAAACAGTCATTTTCACGTTGAAAATACCAAAACAAAATTCAAATGTTTGTTATTTTCACATATATTTTCATATAAGAACTTTTCTTCAGATAAAAACTATTCAAAGGTAAACTCTATTGTGGTAATATTCAACATCAATTTAAAATATTATTTTGCCTGTGTTACCATGGTATCGTTGTCAAATGGACCAACCATCAATTTTGGTGGTATTCTAGAATTGCTTACATGGAGCAACCGAGAATGGACTGTGTAAATGATAAAATGCATGGCAGTTTTATCAGAAATTGATTATCCTACTAAATGATAGTAAACATAAATTAATGAATTTTTTATGTTGCACTTTTTGAACTTTAATTTGGCACAGACCTGTATCTAAACTCTCGTAAACAGCAATGAACTCTTGTTGATTTCCCCGGGAAAATAATTCATCATAGTTTGCCGGAGATACGCTCTGGGGGTATTTCCAGATACTTTAGAAATGAAATATTTGCGAAGCTTTTGCAGTTTTTATTGCATTTGAAAAATATTTCAATCATGAAACTATTTGGCACGAATGTTTCCAAGGTTTAAATTTGAGTTCAAAGTACTACTTTTGCGTTGACATTAACATAGGCCAAATATGAACGAGCTTCGCATCAACTTAATAAATCTTTATGGTTCGGCCTTTAAAAGAAGTATACTACTATGAAATGTGTTGCGTCGCATTAAGGTAAATGTAAGTGTTTTGTCAAATTAGATGTAAGAAAACTTTTCAATTTCATTGGTTTTTAAACATTATTTTAAATGAAATGAACTATACCCAAGTTAAAAGACCCCGAGGGTAGATTGAAATAATAGTTGAATTTAAAGCTGACATCATTATTTCACATTTTAAGTAGTCCAGATCTCCACCAACTAGGGAGTATGCTATCAAAGACAGACAACTTACCCTATGCAACAGACCAAATGTATCCTTACTTGACAATTCCGTAGACGAAGTCTACAAACTTGGTCCGCCGAGCAACTGAAGGCTCGGTAAAGGCACGAATAGTCACACAGACTTACTCTTTTCAATATAAAGCTGCAAGAACAACAGCATGGTCACTTCTGCTTTGTGTCAACTCTGTGATCAGAGTAGTGAAGACACAAAAATCGAACTAGAAAAAATGCATGCCATACAAACTCGTCATTCTCTACACGATATTAAGGAACATTAAAGTTACTTGTTAATGAAGCGGACTAGAAACAATCCAAAGGCAATTATATGTCCGAGCTGGAGGCTACACATAAAATTCTTAATGATATTGACTGATTCATTGTTTAGCGAGCTTGAAAAAATTCGATGTAAATAAACAAAAAACTACTTCGACTACGTTCGCACCCGACGCACCCACTAGTTACGGCCATGATTATTAAGATTATTTTGCGAGCAAAGCGAGCTAGAAAAAATGAGAATGTTGTAAAGTGAATATATTTCACCCTTGAAAAAGACTACTTTTGCGAAAATACCACTACACTCTTACCCTTCGATTTTTATTGCATTTTTATTTTTTTGATTTCTGGGAATAAAGTGTAGGCACGTGCCTACAGTGCCTAAAGGAAGCTACGCCACTGCTAGTAGATGTCTGGATTTTGGTGCTGGTACTCGTCATTCTAACGGCCTCAGCGCGCCCCATATTACTTATGCTCGCCAGTATCAATGTTTTCATCAAAGACGTTCTTTGTTTTCATTAAGCGACAGAGAATACATTTTGACTAATTTCAAAAATCAAACATGTCGGGCACGTGAACCACGTGCACGTAAGCTATTTTGCACTTACTGTTCCGCCTGGATGATTTTATACATGCATACGTAATGTATTTTTTGAATTCGACAGATAAGTGCATGGAATGAAAATAACCACAATTTTAGAAATATTGATTGAATCAAGGAATTACATATATTAGATATACCTCCCTGATTGAATATCGCATAATATAACATTTCATTGAGTGGCCAATTAGAAATTAAGTGTATGCAGCTACGCGCCTGGCACTTTATATAGTATGCGATCTATATAAGCCTACAGTATAGCTAGATCGAATGTTACGAATTATTGTATGACAAATCTATTATGTTACGAATTATTGTATGATTGACACTACATGTGTCTATTCATTGCGTATAATTATGTTTTCGATCTATTTATATTACGTGTATTTTTTTAATCCGCATTGTTGGTCTTTATACAAATCGGACCGATGTAAACACGTGGTTTTGTTTACATTGACAATTCTCATGTGATCAGTCACATGATCATGGTGACGTCATTATCAAAGCTCTTGGACAAAATATTTCTAAATATGAGGTGTTTTTCTTGATTTAAAGGTTCTTATAGCTAGGTCAGTATATTAATTGTATTACAGGTTCAACATTTTTGTCATTAATATATTCTGCCATCGAAAATCTGGCTGTACGATGGTGAAATAGCACACAAGATTGAAGTTGATCGATGTATATACATGAGTGGGTGGGGTAGGGTTACTTTGTCTTATCAACACTACAGTATGCTTAATTTAACGATACTACAAATATTGAATTGTTACGATGTGTTCATTATTATGTTCTCTATTCTATACATATTGTCGTTATTATATTGTTGCGTTTGACTGTGTTAACCTGCAGCTATCATTTTTGATTTTATGATCAGAATCAAGAGACTAGACGATACTTTTTAACATCTATAGTACTGAATTACTGTAGCTAATATTTCATGTTACACAGATAGGTTATCGCCGGGACACATACCTTGTGTACTATGTGACAGGGTACTGCCGGGACACAGACCGTACACACTCTGTGACGGGGTACTGTAGGGACACATACTGTACACACTATGTGACAGGGTACTGTCGGGACACAGACCGTACACACTATGTGACAGGGTACTGTCGGGACACACACTGTACACAATATGTGACAGGGTACTGTAGGGACACAGATCGTACACACTATGTGACCGGGTACTGTAGGGACACAGATCGTACACACTATGTGACAGGGTACTGTCGGGACACACACTGTACACAATATGTGACAGGGTACTGCCGGGACACAGAACGTACACACTATGTGACAGTGTACTGCTGGGACACAGACCGTACACACTATGTGACCGGGTACTGCCAGGACACACACTGTACACACTATGTGACAGGGTACTGTAGGGACACAGACTGTACACACTATGTGACAGTGTACTGCCGGGACACAGAACGTACACACTATGTGACAGGGTACTGTCGGGACACAGATGGTACACACTATGTGACATGGTACTGCCGGGACACACACTGTACACACTATGTGACAGGGTACTGCCAGGACACAGAACGTACACACTATGTGACAGGGTACAGTCGGGACACAAACTGTACACAATATGTGACAGGGTACTGCCGGGACACAGAACGTACACACTATGTGACAGTGTACTGCTGGGACACAGACCGTACACACTATGTGACCGGGTACTGCCAGGACACACACTGTACACACTATGTGACCGGGTACTGCCGGGACACAGACCGTACACACTATGTGACAGGGTACTGCCGGGACACAGATGGTACACACTATGTGACAGGGTACTGCCGGGACACAGACCGTACACACTATGTGACAGGGTACTGTCGGGACACAGACCGTACACACGATGTGACAGGGTACTGCCGGGACACGGACCGTACACACTATGTGACAGGGTACGGTAGGGACACGGACTGTACACACTATGTGACAGGGTACGGTAGGGACACGGACTGTACACACTTTGTGACAGGGTACTGTCGGGACACGGACCGTACACACTATGTGACAGGGTACTGTCGGGACACGGACCGTACACACTATGTGACAGGGTACTGTAGGGACACAGACCGTACAAACTATGTGACAGGGTACTGTAGGGACACATACCGTACACACTATGTGACAGGGTACTGTAGGGACACAGACTGTACACACTATGTGACAGGGTACTGCCGGGACACACACCGTACACACTATGTGACAGGGTACTGCCGGGACTCACACTGTACACACTATGTGACAGGGTACTGCCGGGACACACACTGTACACACTATGTGACAGGGTACTGCCGGGACATGCACTGTACACACTATGTGACAGGGTACTGCCGGGACACACACTGTACACACTATGTGACAGGGTACTGCCGGGACACACACTGTACACACTATGTGACAGGGTACTGCTGGGACACGCACTGTACACACTATGTGACAGGGTACTGCCGGGACACGCACTGTACACACTATGTGACAGGGTACTGCCGGGACATGCACTGTACACACTATGTGACAGGGTACTGCCGGGACACACACTGTACACACTATGTGACAGGGTACTGCCGGGACACACACTGTACACACTATGTGACAGGGTACTGCTGGGACACACACTGTACACACTATGTGACAGGGTACTGCTGGGACATGCACTGTACACACTATGTGACAGGGTACTGTAGGGACACATACTGTACACACTATGTGACAGGGTACTGTCGGGACACAGACCATACCCACTATGTGACAGGGTACTGCAGGGCCACAGACCGTACACACTATGTGACAGGGTACTGTAGGGAGACAGACGGTACACACTATGTGACAGGGTACTGTAGGGAGACAGATGGTACACACTATGTGACCGGGTACTGCCGGGACACAGACTGTACATACTATGTGACAGGGTACTGTCGGGACACATACTGTACACACTATGTGACAGGGTACTGTTGGGACACAGACCGTACACACTATGTGACAGGGTACTGTAGGGACACAGACTGTACACACTATGTGACGGGGTACTGTCTGGACACAGACCGTACAAACTATGTGACAGGGTACTGTAGGGACACAGACTGTACACACTATGTGACAGGGTACTGTTGGGACACAGACCGTACAAACTATGTGACAGGGTACTGCTGGGACACACACTGTACACACTATGTGACAGGGTACTGCCGGGACACGCACTGTACACACTATGTGACAGGGTACTGCCGGGACATGCACTGTACACACTATGTGACAGGGTACTGCCGGGACACACACTGTACACACTATGTGACAGGGTACTGCCGGGACACACACTGTACACACTATGTGACAGGGTACTGCTGGGACACACACTGTACACACTATGTGACAGGGTACTGCCGGGACATGCACTGTACACACTATGTGACAGGGTACTGTAGGGACACATACTGTACACACTATGTGACAGGGTACTGTCGGGACACAGACCATACCCACTATGTGACAGGGTACTGCAGGGCCACAGACCGTACACACTATGTGACAGGGTACTGTTGGGAGACAGACGGTACACACTATGTGACAGGGTACTGTAGGGAGACAGATGGTACACACTATGTGACCGGGTACTGCCGGGACACAGACTGTACATACTATGTGACAGGGTACTGTCGGGACACATACTGTACACACTATGTGACAGGGTACTGTTGGGACACAGACCGTACACACTATGTGACAGGGTACTGTAGGGACACAGACTGTACACACTATGTGACGGGGTACTGTCTGGACACAGACCGTACAAACTATGTGACAGGGTACTGTAGGGACACAGACTGTACACACTATGTGACAGGGTACTGTTGGGACACAGACCGTACAAACTATGTGACAGGGTACTGTCTGGACACAGACTGTACACACTTTGTGACAGGATACAGCTGGGACACAGACTGTACACACTATGTGACAGGGTACTGCCGGGACACACACTGTACACACTATGTGACAGGGTACTGTAGGGACACAGACTGTACACACTATGTGACATGGTACTGCCGGGACACAGACTGTACACACTATGTGACAGGGTACTGAAGGGACACAGACCGTACACACTATGTGACAGGGTACAGCCGGGACACAGACTGTACACACTATGTGATAGGGTACTGCCGGGACACACACTGTACACACTATGTGACAGGGTACTGTTGGGACACACACTGTACACACTATGTGACAGGGTACTGTTGGGACACACACTGTACACACTATGTGACAGGGTACTGTTGGGACACAGACTGTACACACTATGTGACAGGGTACTGTCTGGACACAGACTGTACATACTATGTGACAGGGTACTGCCGGGACACACACTGTACACAATATGTGACAGGGTACTGTTGGGACACAGACCGTACACACTATGTGACAGGGTACTGCCGGGAGACAGACCGTACACACTATGTGACAGGGTACTGTCGGGACACACACTGTACACACTATGTGATAGGGTACTGCCGGGACACAGACTGTACACAATATGTGACAGGGTACTGCCGGGACACAGACCGTACACACTATGTGACAGGGTACTGCCGGGACACAGACCGTACACACTATGTGACAGGGTACTGCCGGGACACAGACCGTACACACTATGTGACAGGGTACTGTCGGGACACAGACCATTCTATGTGATATTTGCATTTTTGGGTAAAAAGATGCAAAATAAATATGTTTGATTATTTTTGCAAGTATTTTTGAATTTCTAATTCTTTCAATTAAGTACCCGATTACAAATAACATTTTATAGTATACCATTGTAGAAACATTACGTTGTCAAAGCCATGTAACTCTATCCAACATTTCAACAGAATTATGGCCGCTGAATGACTTAGCTATTTGATATGGAAATGGCTTCCGGCGGGGCAAATTCGTTTACTGAAAACAGCCTTGTTCAATTGAATTATACACTGCATGTATACATCTATAGAAAATTACTCTATTTTTATAAGGTAAACATCCGCTAAAGCCAAGTTTTCAAACAATATTGACAAAAATAAAATAAAGATAAAACAGAAAACAATGATGGAATTTTTTGTAATATTTTGGTCTATCTCAATTAAGAATACTATTTACTTTATAACATCTTATGTAAAAAGTTTCACACAAAAGTGTCACAGTTTGGACAACCCAAGAAATTTGATACAACTATTATACTTTGAATAATTCTATAAATACATGTGTACTATGTCATTAACATGTTAAATTTGTTCATAAACTGAGTTTATCCCAAATGGGTCCTCAAACAAGAAAATTTAGAAAAATATTCAAGCAACTGTTGTGGCATGATAAATACATAATTTATTATTTCTGTTGTTTTTGCACCAACATCTACATAAATTTCAGTGCATCACCTCCGTAGTGATGGGATACAGGTTGTTTTAGATAAGTGGTAATTATAATTTATAGGGTAAATGCTTGGCCTTAGGGTGGCTAAATGATAAATCTGCCCAGGGCCCGTATTTATAAAGCAAGTGAAAACTTAAATATTTTGACTTAATTTAAAGCTCTTAATTAAGCTGCCCATGGAGTCACTCTAACTCTGCCACCACAACACCTTGGTAGATACATGATATACTGGTAGTCACTGTGTTAATGCTAGAAACAAATGGTACTTTTGTATTTATAATGACTTGATGAGTAGATCAGTTTGTTTTTATTTTGATGATAATGATCATTTAAATGTTGACAGTGTTTAAGATGTCGATCACAATCTGTCAGTATGTTGATAAAGCTGGTATATGTTACTCACGATTTCTCAATCTCATACTCACATTTCACCTCGAGGCATTTATTGTAACATGTAGTGTAAGAACACAAACAATACCTTTACTTGTAGTTCATCATCTATCCATCAATATCATGTCAATAATAAATTGCATTCATTAGGAAAAGAATAAAAGAATAAGTGACCATTTAGTCTGAACAAGTTGTTTTTGAACATGATTTATCACTTTTATCTTCTTTAACTATTAAGTAACAACTATTTGCCTGAATACACCATTCATAGATTGTTAGTGCACTAAGTATTACCAGTATTTGAAGTCTTGGATTTTCCTTGAAGTTCTATTTTTCCTTGAAGTCCTGAATTTTGCTTGAAGTGCTAAATTTATATAGAAAATGGAGATTTATCATATCAAGGATTATAAAATTAGAAGAAATGCTGGAAAAATGAAAAGTGGTAATCCAAATCTTCAGGTAGAAAACTTTATTTAAATACATTTGAATTTTAAAAGAAAATTGATGGACAAGAATGTTTTTTAACAATATTTTTTTCTCTGTTCTAATCCAATGTTGTCATTCTATCATGAAGACACTTATGGTGTAATCATAACGCCAGATCTCCTGCATTTGATACTCCACTCCTGTATGATTTCAGGCAAATTGATCAAATCTCACGCATGTCTTGGAATACAGGAACCTTGACATTTTTTGTTTGCATGATGAAAATGAAAAAAAAATTAGTTTAAATAGCTTTATGAAGCATGCATGGTAATGTCCTAGAAGTAAAATAGGTGAAAACTGCATATTAACCTCATTTATTTAAGTTTGAGCAAGAAACATCTTCTGCATTTCATTGAAATCTCCTGCATTTCCATCACCAATCTCCTGCATAGGCTTCAGGAAAATATGGCGTGTATGTGTAATATACAAACACAAATATAAAAGTCGGATGTTGCTTGCTAAAATTTTTATATTAAACACAAGAGCCTTGATATATATTCATGCACAAAGGTCAGGATCAAGTCATATTCTCCTGAGATAGTGTTTTAAAGGATATAATTATCCTGTTTTACTGAAGGACTAATTTGGTCGTACATTTGAGTTGTGTAGATATGAAGAGGTCTCCATTATTCAAAGGTGTATTTTAAATCTAAAAAGGTATTTATGTGAAGAATATTTGACACAGGAATGTTAGTTGTGTAAAAACTTGTATTACCCAGGCAACCCTGTCTTGATTCCTTGAGCAACAATCTCATTTAAGCATCTTATTTCTTTTCTCACAGAAATGACACTTTATTATCATTTGTACTTGTTCTTAGCAACACTAACTTTTATGTTCCAAGTGTTTCAAAATTAATAGACCGCACTCCTTGTCAATATGTCAATGTTTCTAAATACATTCATTCAGCGGAAATACACAATAGGGTTTCCCTGTCCGTATGTGGAACATGGAAACGGAATATGCACACAGATCACAGACGTGTGCACATGGAATACCAGCCTTACATTGCTGCGAAAAGTTCATGTTAGAATATGAGATTGGTTTCTTAGTTTAATGGAGTACCTGACGAGTTGACAGGACAAGTGGTCATGTTTTATTAATGAGTATTGTATTCCTGAAGCTTTCTTGATTTGTTTTGTGAACATTTTAAATTATTCATGGAATCAACATGGTTGTCTATTTGGGTGAAATAATGTGTATTGAATTGTTCCATGTGGCTTATATAGGTTTATTACATAGATAATGAGATGGTTGTTTTGTTGTAGCCTAAAACTGTTTAATTTCTCTTCATACTGTAAAATCATTTAATTTCGATGGGATGAATTTTCGTGGTTTTGGTAAATAAGACCATTTCGATGGGAAGTTAATTCGTGGAATTTGTCTTTCAGGTAATAAATACAACTTGTAACAAGGGTCAAAATAATTGTTCAATGGGTTTAAATTTCGTGGTAGAAGATGAACCATGAAATACACGAAATTTAATCTCTCACGAAAATTAATGATTTTACAGTATCTTGAATGTTGTCTTTCATTTATCTAAAACAGCATGATGCTCCAGAGTAACTGCATTTGAGAGATACACACTTTGGTTGTTGTTGAGAAGTTGTTAGACTGAAAGTAGAGTTACACTGAGTGATGGTACTCAGAGCAAGATAATTTAGAGTTATACTGTACAGAGGCTTCTGTAAAATCATTTAATTTATATTAGACAAAGTTAAATCATTAACTTAAAATTAACTTAAGTTGAAATTAAATGATTTTTAACCAGCTTTTCAAAGAGAAACCCTGGTTATTAGATTGGGATATGGCAGGCAGAGTGGCAGAATGGCAGGTAGCACAGTCAAACAGGGGGTTTCGAGTCAATAACTGTAGTTTGGATTGACACATCTCCCTGAAACTTTGTATAATATAGCAGGCTTGTATGAATGCCTAGCTAAGGATTGAATTTTGGGAAGTGGGGTCAAGGTCATCGTTACTAAAAGTAGAAAAAAGGTTTCGATGGAGACATACCCACCAGCTATTTGATTGCCTGGTTTCGCAGCAGTGCTGTGTCTTGTATTAAATGAAATATTGGCTTATAATTAATGAATCTCTTTTAAAATACCTTCATGTAACATATTTTCTTCTTACAGTACATGTGTATAATTTCTACTTTCAGTGGATTGAAGAAATGTCGGGGAAGTCAAAGTTGCTTAAAGTCGTCCTTCTGGGTGATGGTGGCGTGGGGAAAAGCTCGCTGATGAACCGATTCGTTAGCAATAAGTTTGATGCCCAGTCCTTCCATACGATCGGTGTGGAATTTCTAAATAAGGATGTTAATGTTGATAGTGAAACCTACACAATGCAGATATGGGACACAGCTGGTCAGGAACGATTTAAATCTCTCCGTACGCCGTTCTATCGTGGGGCCGATTGTTGTCTGTTGACATTTGCTGTTGATGACATGCAAAGTTTCAAAAACTTGTCAATGTGGAAGAAGGAATTCTTGTATTATGCTGATATACAAGATGGGAATACGTTTCCGTTTGTGATTCTAGGAAATAAAGTTGATGTTGAGAATCGTGCAGTAAATGAGGACATGGTTAGGGACTGGTGCAATCAGAATGGCCGTTGTCCATATTATGAAACTAGTGCCAAGGACGCTACTAATGTTGATACTGCGTTTAAAGCAGCCGTGGAAAGATTAAAAGAGTTAGAGGAACAATTAGATGAAAGACCTCAACATGGACATACTGTAGACTTACGCAAGAAGCCAAAACAAACTGGTGGATGCTGCAATTGATAAACCCTTTCAGTCCATAGTATACCCATGTATAGTCCAGTTAGGATATATTGACAGTGACGTCATTATTTATGTGTACCCAAGGATTAAAACCATTGCTTAAATAGGTAGAGTTTAGTTTGGTATTGAACTGTTAGGATAAGCCTTTATACTTGTTTTTTACACTACTAGTGGATTGTTCCACTGCGTCACTGTATTTTTATCCTAACTGGACTGTATATGTCCAATGGTTCTTTCATTTTCTTAAACTGTAACTTATGTGGTGTGATTTTATCAGTTTCTTTTGTGTAACATATAAAATGTGTATGTGTACGTATGTATGTCTGTTATCTGGTGATACTGAACATAGATGTCATGTACACTGATTGGTTTTAACATTGTTATCAACCTTTGTATAATTTACTAATTAGTCCAGTTAGGATCTTGTGCGTGTGATGTATTTAAAAGATAACAACCATTGTATGAAAAGGTAGAGAGTAATTCGTTTAGCATTTAAATTATTGATGCATAAGCTTTTATAATTGATTTTACACAAAATATGGGTCTCAACCACTGCATCACTCTATTCAACTGTACAAAATAATTCACGGAACAAAAATATGTTGAAATGGCTAAAATAACTCCTTCTGTTTTATTAATCAACAAGCATTGCACTAAATCTTGCATTAGTGGCAGTCACTAAACAATTACAGTATGTCTTGTCATACTTGTATGTTAATAGATCGTTAATTTATCAATGCTTTCCATTGACATACAACACCATAACTTTCTATTTCACTGGTTTCAAGAACCTTTTTTTGCACTAGCTGGTTTTGCTGTTTTGATAAGTACTGTCAGCAAAATTTAAGACTATTTTATGGAATTAACAGAATATTTTTTATAATGGATTTTTTCTAAGTTATTCACAATTGCTGAAGTAGAGCAGGAAGAGGGTTTCCCAAACTTTTTTTTATTTTTCTTGGTGAAAAATATATAAATCTAAATTCTCCTCCAATATAATGTCCATTATTTGTAATTGACATTAAGTGTACAGTACTGTTATAATTGTTCATCTTTAAAGCATTACATGTAGTGATTTTAGAAAATATAATACTGTGCTGACCCTAATTTTGTGAGTTACTAGATAATGGGGTGCTGACCCTAATTCCGAGGTTACTAGATAATGGGGTGCTGACCCTAATTCTGAGGTTACTAGATAATGGGTTGCTGACCCTTATTCCCAGGTTACTAGAAAATGGGGTGCTGACCCTTTATGTTCCGGTGTCAGATATAGGTTCACCACTGACAATCAGTACAGATGAGATGTGGTATGAACAATGTGTAACAGTAGTAGATGGATGTCATATTGTTGTTGCTGCTAACTTCTTGATATGTTATGTCTCTTATCTATTACTAAAGCAATGAGTATGATTGTGTTCTATAGACTGTATGTATAAAATGATGTAATTGCTGAATGTATACAGGACATCTAACATTATATGAGCCATTCTCCAGGAAAACCGTGCTTAGTGACAAAATTGTGAAAATATTGGTGAATATATGGTTAGAAAGAAGAGACTCTTGTGAATAGATTCTGAAAATTTGAACCAATTATTCCATACACTTACAAAGCTATAGACTTTTTAAGCTAACCACTACCGCCTACTTTTTGAGTGACATTGCGAACGTCATTCTGTACGTTTTTTACGTAACGTCTACTGGCATTTCAAAGATCCAGTATCTGATAAATTTTTGAAACTTTATCATGTTCTTATTTCAATAAAACATGTCCAATTTGTGAGTGTTTGCTTACAGAGAAAAATTGCAAGTGTTTTTGCCACTTAAACCTTGTTTTCCTTGATATGAGTACTTTTTAGAAAACAATCACCATAACAATGACAGAAGTTATTTTAACACAACTTTAAAGAAAAATTGAAGCTAATGGATAGTACTATTCTATCCAATGACATAAATATGAAATCGAAGGACACAATATTTTTCTTATTTTTGACATTTTTCTAAATCTTATTGCATAATTACAATACAAAGTCATTAAGCCCGGTTATCCTGGAGAACGGCTCATATGTTGATACTTATACTATATTTCTGTATTATGTTGATCACCAAGAAATGTGGACCAATCATTGTTATAAGTTGTTTGACGCTATAGATTCATCATGCTATTTTTTCCTTATATAATAAAAAGTATTTATCTCGAGAAATGTTCACAAAAATGAGAGCTACCTCTGCGCAATAACTTCCGTGTGTTACATGTACCATAAGACTGATAATTATGTTTTATTGATTTAAGTAACATTTGACCAATTCATTGTGTTTACATTGATTATCCCTATTATATTGTATGATTAACTGCAACGGTTTTTCTATTGATTTTTTAAAGAGACAATACAACAATATTTCGTTGATACATTTTATTTATGATATTTATTGACTTTATAGTGAAAATCACTGGCGGGTGATTATGAGGTCCCATGTGACCACTACACACTCTGTATCTCTGTAAACGAGGAATAATATGATATCAGTACAGAGAGGAACTATCACAACTTGTCTATTGATATTAATTTATATAAACTAGTTTTTGAAAAATTTTATTTAACGATAATGTTTCCTGGAGGAGTTTAACATAAATATATCAATTGACAACGAGTGATAGATTCTTTATATCATATGACTCCTATAACGCAAAATATGCATCTTTTTATTGAAAAAATTACACACCAATGTACAGTAGTTCATCTTTATACTACACGTGGTATGTATAAGATTATACATACTTGCTGTACTAACCTGGATACAAGGAAAGTCATGTGATATAATATTATACTCTACATTAGCCTATGCCTGACAATCAATGTGAAAGCACTGTTGGTTTGCTGAGGGAAATGCCTTCCCACTGTAATACCATTTATTACAACATAACTAAAAAGGTATGAGAAAATCCGACATAAATCATGTGTCCAACCATGAGGCTTATTGGGAATTAAAGGCTTATAGCTATTGTTAAGATAAGTGTTTTGCAAGGAAATGTGTTTTGATTGTTATTGTTGAACAATAAATACTTATTTATTGAGAAGCATGTATGGGATCTTAATTGTTGCCACATCCAAATGTTTCATTACTTCAAACTTGATGACTGTGATTTTCAGGGTAATGTATGTGTATTGTAGTCATTACTGTGAACTAACAGAACGTCTATATAGGTATGTCACTTGCATACAATAATTGAATCATTACATTGTATTATTATTGTTTTTTAAACATATTAACTGGAGAATAAGGAAGTGAAAACCAATTCATTATCCACTTTGCTACATACAGTAAAAATTCATTTTCACTTCCTTATTCTCCTTTGTTACATTCTTATATATTTTATATCTATTCAAATGATACGTAATTAAGAGAAATGACTGACCAGAATGATTGAATTACTGTAAAATCATTAAATATCGATGGAACGAAATTTTGGGGTTTTCGTAAAAATCACCATTTCAATGGGACCTTAATTCGTGGAATTAATGATTTCACAGTACACATGCTTATCTATACCCCTTTATTCCTTTCTCATCCAACCTGTATATGTACACCGTGTATTTGTGCATCAGCTCCATACTGGTTGTATGAAAATAGATGGAAATACAGTATGACTGACATCAGAATAGGTGTCTATGTAGTGTAAGGTTAATTTAGGATGAAATTATTAATGACAGTTAATTATTAATGACAGTTCAGTATATGTATCAACATATGAATGATACAGCTATCAGCTATCTATGTGGTCTACATACTATCTCTGAGTGGTATGCTATGTCAAACATGAGTGTAATGTTAGATTATCAAGTCAATATGATTAGTCCTTATCTTCATTAAAATTCTTTGTCATCAGCTTTGAGTGAATTTTCTATAAGCTTCAGCGTCTGTTAATAACGTCCGAGCTGATCTATGAGCATTGAAACATGCAATGTTTGCCTGCATATTTGTTAACAGTGTTTTTATTTGTCAAGAGATTGCATATGATACTAATATACTAACGTATAATGTATATACATGTATGTTTGCTGTACATGTTCATGATTGTATATGTAGGTTATCTGATTATAGTGTAATCATGAAGGTTATTATAGGGGATATGATTGATGTACTCTAATTGGCTTGTGTAGTGTACATTTAACTACATCGTTATTATTGAATGGTTTATGTCCTGGGATGCAATCGTAACTACTCGGGCATTTTCGTAACTGAGAAATACGCCTCGTACATAAGTGTAGGATTACACATTTGGGTAATGCAGTTTCCAGTAATGGCCAATCATCAGTTTTTAAATGCTATCAAGAAGATGATTGTGTGATTATATATAATCTGTGTATGTTTTGTCCAGTTTGCCTGCTTTTTGATTGTTTCATATTTTAAGACTTATGAAGAAACTTCAATGCAGTAATTGTTGCCCTGATGTTCTTTGTCTATGAAAAATAATTTATGCTTTCATTTTTTATTGTTTCTGCCTTTATCATGTTTTGAAAAACAGATACATAATATATCTTATGAAAAATACTTGATGTTGTTATCATTTGTAGGTTTATATAGCTTGGCCAATTTGACCTGAGCCAGACCTTTTGATTAACATAATTTAACAGTCAATATATTGCCTACGCTTAACGCACCGAATGTATGTTTTCATAATCGGGGAGTATCACGAGGAAGCCCATGATGTTATACAAACACAAATCTGAAATACCCATATTGCATGATTTGATTGTGGAAATTGATATATTCAAAGCAAGAACCTTGTAATATATTCTTTCATAAAGGTCAGGTTCAGGTCAAAATAGTCCAGCTATAACTATGTGGTATTTAATGTGAACCTGTGAGGTCCCTGGTCTGTGGTATTTTATGTCGCCCTGTGAAGTCCATGGCTCATGGTATGTTGTCACCCTGTGAGGTCCTAGGCCTGTGGTATGTTATGTTAGCCTGTGAGGTCCAAGGTCTGGGGTATGCTATGTCACCATGTAAGGTCCTGGGACTATGGAATGTTATGTCATTCTGTGAGGTCCCGGTGTAACAGGCCCCGTCTTCCCCCAGTCAGTTTTATCCCCCGGGGGATAAACTGGGCGGGGGATAAAACTGACTGAGTAGTATTATAATCAGTCATACCTTAAAATATACATTGCTTAGGTGGGGGAAGAATAGGCCTGAGGTGGGGGAAGAAAAGGACTAGGGGGGGATAAACCGGGCCGGCCCATTTTATCCCCTGGGGGATAAACTGGGCGGGGGATAAAACTGACCATTACATCTTACAGGCCCCGTCTTCCCCCAGTCAGTTTTATCCCCCGGGGGATAAACTGGGCGGGGGATAAAACTGACCGTTACACCGGGTCTGTGATATGTTATGTCACCATGTGAAGTCCCGGGCCTGTGGTATGTTATATTAGCCTGTGAGGTCCCAGGCCTGTGGTATGTTATATTAGCCTGTGAGGTCCCAGGCCTGTGGTATGTTATGTTAGCCTGTGAGGTCTGTGGTATGTTATGTCACCATGTGAGGTCCCGGGTCTGTTATGTCACCCTGTGAGGTCCCTGGTACGTTATATCACCCTGTGAGGTCCCTGGTCTGTGGTATGTTATGTTACCCTGTGAGGTCTGTGGTATATTATGTCACCCTGTGAGGTCCATGGCCCATGGTATGTTGTCAGTCTGTGAGGTCCCAGGCCTGTGGTATGTTTTGTTAGCATGTGAGGTCCCAGGCCTGTGGTATGTTTTGTTAGCATGTGAGGTCCCAGGCCTGTGGTATGTTTTGTTAGCATGTGAGGTCCAAGGCTTGTTGTATGTTTTGTCACCCTGTGAGGTCCAGAGCCTGTGGTATGTTATGTTAGCCTGTCAGGTCCCAGGCCTGTGGTGTGTTATGTCACCCTGTGAGGTCCCAGGTCTGTGGTATGTTATGTTAGCCTGTGAGGTCCCGGGCCTGTGGGATGTTATGTTAGCCTGTCAGGTCCAAGGTCTGTGGTATGTTATGTCACCCTGTGAGGTCCCTGGCCTGAGGTATGTTGTGTGACCATTTGAGGTCCCTGGTCTGTGGTATGTTATGTTAGCCTGTGAGGTCCCAGGCCTGTGGTATGTTATGTCACTCTGTGAGGTCCCAGGCCTATGGTATGTTATGTTAGCCTGTCAGGTCCCAGGTCTGTGGTATGTTATGTCACTCTGTGAGGTCCCAGGCCTATGGTATGTTATGTCACCCTTTTAGGTCCCAGGTCTGTGGTATGTTATGTTACCCTGTGAGGTCCAAGACCTGTGGTATGTTATGTGACCCTGTGAGGTCCATGGCCTGTGGTAAGTTATGTCACTCTGTGAGGTCCCTGGTCTGTGGTATGTTATATTAGCCTGTGAGGTCCCTGGTCTGTGGTATGTTATGTTACCCTGTGAGGTATGTGGTATGTTATGTCATCCTGTGATGTCCCTGGTCTGTGGTATGTTATGTTACCCTGTGAGGTACCAGGCCTGTGGTATGTTATGTCACTCTGTGAGGTCCCAG
This sequence comes from Spisula subtruncata, assembly GCA_963678985.1. Classification (NCBI taxonomy): domain Eukaryota; kingdom Metazoa; phylum Mollusca; class Bivalvia; order Venerida; family Mactridae; genus Spisula; species Spisula subtruncata. The sequence continues at coordinate 12,769,180 of OY787665.1, forward strand.
GCCTGTGGTATGTTATGTTAGCCTGTGAGGTCCCGGGTCTGTTATGTCACCCTTTTAGGTCCCAGGTCTGTGGTATGTTATGTCATCCTGTGATGTCCCTGGTATGTTATGTCACACTGTGATGTCTTTGGTATGTTATGTGACCCTGTGAGGTCCCTGGTGTGTGGTATTTTATGTCATCCTGTGATGTCCATGGTCTGTTATGTCACCCTGTGGTAAGTTATGTCACCCTGTAAGGTCCCTGGTCTGTGGTATGTTATGTTAGCCTGTGAGGTCCAAGACCTGTTGTATATTATGTCACCATGTGAGGCCCCGGGTCTGTTATGTCACCCTGTGATGTTTCTGGTCTGTGGTAGGTTATTTTAGCCTGTGAGGTCCATGGCCTGTGGTATGTTATGTCACCCTGTGGTGTCTGAGGTATGTTATGTCACCCTGTAATGTCTCTGGTGTGTTATGCCACCCTGTGATGTCAATGGTTTGTTATGTCACCATGTGAGCTCCCTGATCTGTGGTATGTTATGTCAAACTGTGATGTCTGTGGTATGTAATGTGACCCTGTGAGGCCCCAGACCTGTGATATGTTATGTGACCCTGTTAGTTCCATTGCCTGTGGTATGTTATGTGACTCTGTGAGGTCCCAGACCTGTGGTATGTTATGTGACCCTGTTAGGTCCCTGACCTGTGGTATGTTATGTGACCCTGTTAGGTCCATTGCCTGTGGTATGTTATGTGAGTGACCCTGTGAGGTCCCAGACCTGTGGTATGTTATGTGACTCTGTGAGGTCCCAGACCTGTGGTATGTTATGTGACTCTGTGAGGTCCATGGCCTGTGGTATGTAATGTGACTCTGTGAGGTCCATTGCCTGTGGTATGTTATGTGACTCTGTGAGGTCCCAGACCTGTGGTATGTTATGTGACTCTGTGAGGTCCCAGACCTGTGGTATGTTATGTGACTCTGTGAGGTCCAGGTCGGTTATGTCACCAAGTGATGTCTAAGCTATGTTATGTTAGCCTGTGAGGTCCATGGCCTGGGGTTTGTTATGTCACCCTGTGATGTCTGTGGTATGTTATGTCACCCTGTGATGTCTGTGGTATGTTATGTGAGTGACCCTGTGAGGTCCATGGCCTATGGTATGTTATGTGACTCTGTGAGGTCCATGGCCTGTGGTATGTAATGTGACCCTGTTAGGTCCATGGCCTGTGGCATGTTATGTTAGCCTGTGAGGTCCCAGACCTGTGGTATGTTATGTCACCATGTGAGGTCCAGGTCGGTTATGTCACCAAGTGATGTCTGTGCTATGTTATGTTAGCCTGTGAGGTCCATGGCCTGGGGTTTGTTATGTCACCCTGTGATGTCTGTGATATGTTATGTCACCCTGTGATGTCTGTGGTATGTTATGTCACCCTGTGATGTCTCTGATATGTTATGTCACCCTGTGGTGTCTGTGGTGTGTAATGTCATCATGTTAGGTCCCTGGTCAGTGGAATGTTATGTCACCATGTGAGGTCCGTGGAATGTTATGTCACCCTATGATGTATGTGGTATTTTATGTCACCCTGTGATGTTTGTGGTATGTTATGTCACCATGTGATGTCTGTGGTATGTTATGTCACCATGTGAGGTCCCTGGTCTGTGATATGTTGTCACCATGTGAGGTCTGTGGTATGTTATGTCACCATGTGAGGTCCCTGGTCTGTGGTATGTTATGTCACCCTGTGAGGTCTGTGGTATGTTATTTCACCCTGTGAGGTATGTGGTATGTTATGTCACCCTGTGAGGTCTGTGGTATGTTATGTCACCCTGTGATGTCAGCGGTGTGTTATGTCACCCTGTGATGTCAGCGGTATGTTTTGTCACCATGTGATGTCTGCGGTGTGTTATGTCACCATGTGATGTCTGAGGAATGTAATGTCACCCTGTGATGTCTGCGGTATGTTGTGTCACCATGTGATGTCTGCGGTGTGTTATGTCACAATGTGATGTCTGCAGTATGTTATGTCACCCTGTGATGTCTGTGGTATGTTATGTCACCCTGTGATGTCAGCGGCATGTTTTGTCACCCTATGATGTCTTTGGTGTGTAATGTCACCCTGGGGTGTCTGTGGTGTGGTATGTGACCCTGTGATGTCTGTGGTGTGGTATGTCTCCCTGTGGTGTCTGCGGTGTGTTATGTCACCCTGTGGTGTCTGTGGTGTGTAATGTCATCCTGTGGTGTCTGTGGTGTGTAATGTCACCCTGTGGTGTCTGTGGTGTGGTATGTCACCCTGTGGTGTCTGCGGTGTGGTATGTCACCCTGTGGTGTGTTATGTCACCCTGTGATGTCAGCGGTGTGTTATGTCACCCTGTGATGTCAGCGGTATGTTTTGATACCATGTGATGTCTGCGGTGTGTTATGTCACCCTGTGATGTCAGCGGTATGTTTTGATACCATGTGATGTCTGCGGTGTGTTATGTCACCCTGTGATGTCTGCGGTATGTTGCGTCACCATGTGATGTCTGCGGTGTGTTATGTCACAATGTGATGTCTGCAGTATGTTATGTCACCCTGTGATGTCTGTGGTATGTTATGTCACCCTGTGATGTCTGTGGTGTGTTATGTCACCCTGTGATGTCTGTGGTATGTTATGTCACCCTGTGGTGTCTGTGGTGTGTTATGTCACCCTGTGGTGTCTGTGGTGTGGTATGTCACCCTGTGATGTCTGTGGTGTGGTATGTCATCCTGTGGTGTCTGTGGTGTGGTATGTCACCCTGTGGTGTCTGTGGTGTGGTATGTCACCCTGTGGTGTCTGCGGTGTGGTATGTCACCCTGTGATGTCTGTGGTGTGTTATGTCACCCTGTGGTGTCTGTGGTGTGTTATGTCACCCTGTGGTGTCTGTGGTGTGTTATGTCACCCTGTGATGTCTGTGGTGTGTTATGTCACCCTGTGATGTCTGTGGTGTGTTATGTCACCCTGTGGTGTCTGTGGTGTGGTATGTCACCCTGTGATGTCTGTGGTGTGGTATGTCATCCTGTGGTGTCTGTGGTGTGTTATGTCACCCTGTGGTGTCTGTGGTGTGTTATGTCACCCTGTGATGTCTGTGGTGTGGTATGTCACCCTGTGGTGTCTGTGGTGTGTTATGTCACCCTGTGGTGTCTGCGGTGTGGTATGTCACCCTGTGATGTCTGTGGTGTGGTATGTCACCCTGTGATGTCTGTGGTGTGTTATGTCACCCTGTGATGTATGTGGTGTGTTATGTCACCCTGTGGCGTCTGTGGTGTGGTATGTCACCCTGTGATGTCTGTGGTGTGGTATGTCACCCTGTGGTGTCTGCGGTGTGGTATGTCACCCTGTGATGTCTGTGGTGTGGTATGTCACCCTGTGATGTCTGTGGTGTGTTATGTCACCCTGTGGTGTCTGTGGTGTGGTATGTCACCCTGTGATGTCTGTGGTGTGGTATGTCACCCTGTGATGTCTGTGGTATGTTATGTCACCATGTGATGTCTGTGGAATGTAATGTCACCCTGTGATGTCTGCGGTATGTTGTGTCACCATGTGATGTCTGCGGTGTGTTATGTCACAATGTGATGTCTGCGGTATGTTATGTCACCCTGTGATGTCTGTTGTATGTTATGTCACCCTGTGATGTCAGTGGCATGTTTTGTCACCATGTGATGTCTGTGGTATTTTATGTCACCCTATGATGTCTTTGGTGTGTAATGTCACCCTGTGGTGTCTGTGGTGTGGTATGTCACCCTGTGATGTCTGTGGTGTGGTATGTCACCCTGTGGTGTCTGCGGTGTGTTATGTCACCCTGTGGTGTCTGTGGTGTGTAATGTCATCCTGTGGTGTGTAATGTCACCCTGTGGTGTCTGTGGTGTGGTATGTCACCCTGTGGTGTCTGTGGTGTGGTATGTCACCCTGTGGTGTCTGTGGTGTGTAATGTCATCCTGTGGTGTCTGTGGTGTGTTATGTCACCCTGTGGTGTCTGTGGTGTGTTATGTCACCCTGTGGTGTCTGTGGTGTGTAATGTCATCCTGTGGTGTCTGTGGTGTGGTATGTCACCCTGTGGTGTCTGCGGTGTGGTATGTCACCCTGTGGTGTCTGTGGTGTGGTATGTCACCATGTGGTGTCTGTGGTGTGGTATGTCACCCTGTTATGTCTGTGGTGTGTTATGTCACCCTGTGATGTATGTGGTATGTAATGTCACCCTGTGGTGTGTGTGGTGTGGTATGTCACCCTGTGGTGTCTGTGGTGTGTAATGTCACCCTGTGGGGTCTGTGGTGTGTTATGTCACCCTGTGGTGTCTGTGGTATGTTATGCCTTCCTGTGGTGTCTGTGGTGTGTAATGTCACCCTGTGGTGTCTGTGGTGTGTAATGTCACCCTGTGGTGTCTGTGGTGTGGTATGTCACCCTGTGGTGTCTTTGGTGTGTAATGTCACCCTGTGGTGTCTTCGGTGTGTAATGTCACCCTGTGGTGTCTGTGGTGTGGTATGTCACCCTGTGGTGTCTGTGGTGTGTTATGAGGTGTTGTTTCATTCCTTCTCTAACAGAGTGACCACTGCCTGCGTAAACAGATTTATACTTCGAATAGAGTATGATTACTACCCAAGGGAAGAAACCAAGCCTTGTCAAATTATAAGGCTATCGGAGTTGCTCCTCTTGGATTGTGAATATGATATAACATTAACTTTTCAAACTCCTAATATGTAGATCTGTCATTTGATATGTTCATCTTCATAATAAGTTAGACATACCCTCTCACATCTATGGCGGAGATAATAAATGAGCTATGTGATATAGGTGATCTATGAACACGCCGGAATAACTACTTCATTGTATGCGTTATTTGATTTAAAACATGAAAGGTAACTCTGGCTGTGTATTGGACTAAATCATCACAATCAAGATGCTTGGATTCTGTAACGTCTTCTTCCCTTAATGTTAGGTTTTATTGATACATTATTATTCATAAGATATTAAGATACAACGTTACAAATGTTTAGCATAGGTCCCCGTGATGTTTGGACACCCTGTATATGGGTAGATAAGGTGAAAGTCTGAATGATTCAGGACACTAGGTTTATTTTTGATCAAGTGGATCGACCTTGAACTACATGCAAGTGATCACCAGAGATAAGGTATATGGCATCATAACTGGCTGCTGCAACGAGACTATAGATATTAGAAATATACTGGCATCAAATGTGGCTGTTTACAGTAGTAAACATCTTTTCAAATCTGAACATTTTCAATTGGCGTCACGAGACGTTATTTTTAATATGTGCTTCGCTAAAAATGTCAAAAGTCATATAGTGCTTATTTTATTTAGCAGTACACCTTTGCTTCCATAAGCGCAATGTTACGACGGTAATATGTAACAGGATTTGGTTTACCACTATCACGTAGATAGTACAACAATCCGTCTTCAACTTCAACTTCAATGCATTACTTCACTCAAAATCTTAATTGGCATATTGGTGCAGCACATGCGCGGTACCGGTACCAGGAACATTAACTTGAACCGTCAATAATACTACCCTTACAGCTGCAGGCTTGTGTGATTCTGTAATGGATGATGACAGACGACTTTACTAAGACTGTTTCCCAAACTTTGTTTCTGAATCGATTACAGCTGTAGCGTCAGTCAACAACGGTGTCTGAACTTCCATGTTTTCCTCGTCTCCATTTGAAGTATGGAATCTTGCAGTAACATCAATATGACTCTCCTGAGATAATTCTATGATTTCCACGTTTGTTTCCTCTGCAGGGTCTTTTCTCATTGTACACAGAGTCACCACACCAGACAGACTCCCCAACAACAGTACACCACCTGGTAATACAGGGAAAGATGCATATTATACAACATAACTTTATTTGGCGTAATTATTAGAGATGTGCCCACCTAGACGGATATGAGGTTCTATATCTTTTAATTATATGTAAATATACAAGTCGGTTCTATCAAATATAATGTATGACTACAACTAGTACAATGGTTTGATTTAACATCAATACACACTGTTTTATATTACATTTGTATATCCAAATTCATTTGAGACTCTCCCTCGGTCTAGGTGTGCACATCTTTAATACACTGTATATACATGATCAAATGGCTAGAAAAGTTTCTCGGCTGTTTTGTAAGACATTCTTAGAGTTAGGGGACAACCATTAAAACGGAAACTTGTTACGTTAAGTTACTTGTCTACTTTTAAGCTGAGCGGAAGGTTAAACACCACAGTACCATAGAAGTATGTAAAGCATCTTACTACCACGATCAAAACGTTTGCAAAAGCTTAAAATTGATGAATACCCTTTCATGTCTTAAAATCGAGATAATTCTGAATGGTATACAAATTCTATTTTGACCTATACTAAAATATCTTGCAGCTTACATAGCTATGACTATACTATTATTATCGAAGATGCGTGTAAGCATGCGCTTATAATACTGCGAAACATTGAACCATGTGCAATATCAATAGTGTTTCGGTTAATAAACCCCTACAAAGTATACATGTCATATATTTTGTTTAAAAAAGTGAATGTTTTTAGCTCTTTAACACGTATTTTTATGTTTAAAAAGTACATAGCTTAAATTATTCTATAAGGGATTACCTAAACAATACCCCTATAATCCATTCGCAGTTTCCATAAAATCCGCAAATTTGGCTGTAGCGGAAATACATGTCAAGTGCCTAGCAAATTTTGTTACGGAAACTAATAACAAGCATTTGTTAATACCCACCGGCCACGAGGAAACTGTATTCGTATGATTTGGTTGCACTGTACATATATCCTGAAAGTTGAAACAAAACATGCAATGTTATAGTTATACGTATAATGTGCACGACGACAATACGTGTATCTGAATTAGACAAACTTAGATTTGTTGTATTAAACATTTGGTAGATTGAAGAACTTACACATGCATAAAAAGGTTGGTTGGTAGATTGAAGAACTTTCACATGCATAAAAGGTTGGTTGGTAGATTGAAGAACTTACACATGCATAAAAAGGTTGGTTGGTAGATTGAAGAACTTACACATGCATAAAAGGTTGGTTAGTAGATTGAAGAACTTACACATGCGTAAAAAGGTTGGTTGGTAGATTGAAGAACTTACACATGCATAAAAAGGTTGGTTGGTAGATTGAAGAACTTACACATGCATAAAAATGTTGGTTGGTAGATTGAAGAACTTACACATGCATAAAAAGGTTAAACAATCACTCTTACACGATTATTCATTTATTATTTTAACAGCTACATGTATAACCAGACTGAGTGGGATTGATTCATGATGCATAGCTTAATACAACATGAACGTAAGTAAAACTAACAGCAAATTGGTGGTAACCTTTAACCCTGGACTTAATACCTCATTTATGGACACAAGACACTAAGGCAAACGATCTAAGACACATTTCAGTATCCGTCAAAAATTATGATTTAAGCTTACCGATTAGAACTGGACCTATAGTTCCTCCGATACCACAGAACACAAATACTAGTCCATAAGCTTCAGATAGCTTTGCCACACCAACAAAACTTAATGACAGAGGTGTCATCATCGCATTAGGCCAACCAGTGAATAATCCTAATTGGATAGTGAACATATAAACTCCACCTGGTAGTTTGGAATACAATGGAAATAATGACGATAGCACTCCAGTTATACCTAACGCAAGTACATGAACGTATATACTTTTATGATGTAACTTTGAAATCGTTAATGATCCTAACAAGCGTCCCACTAAGTTTGCTACAGAAAATGATGACAAAAGATAACCAATGTCACTAGCTGTACCTCCAAGCACAGAAACATAGTTCGGTAAATGCATGATGGCAACAGTAAGACCAAAGTTCCACGTTGATGTGCTGCATAGAAAACCCAAATATGGAACATCTTTTAGTAACGTCAGGTCGATATACGTTTTAGACGTTGATGACTCTTTGCAAGCCCGTTCTTCTTCTTTTTGAGCATGCACTTCATTTTCAATGACAGATGGTTTGCAAAGCACACCGAATACACACATTTGAGCTTGCATACACGCTATTATAAGGAGACTTGAAGTTAACCCGTAGTTACTGATCAGGTGTAAGCCTAATGGTGCAGATATGAGCATGGCTAAACCAGCAGCCAGAAAAGCAAATGCCATGACAACATCCCTCCATTTCTCGAAGTAAAAACCAAGTCCACATATTAGGCCTGACGAGGATATTCCGTGTCCTAGTCCTGGAAATACATGGCACATTTAAACAGCTAGGTAGTGAATGTTCAAGATTGATTAAATGTTCGTGACATTCGTGGTTTATTATGCCCCCCCCCCCGAGGAAGTCTACAGTCGTAAAATGTCAATGTTCTGTAAACGCAAAACGTGAATCCAAGGATGTTTTCAAGAAAACGTACAGTCCTGCCAAATTTTTAAAATACAGGAACTATAAAGAGGATCATATTTATAATACGATAGGTGTTCCAATTCCAATGCATCTAAACAGAGACTCATTAAGCTATTTACCATCAGCAGACATGTAACATTTCAATATGAAAATCCAGTTTTTAATCGCACGTGTATCTCATGTAAACGGACATTGTGTCAGACAGAATGGAGACGAGTGAACCTTGCACACCATTTGCTGCTTTGTCTTCAAGTTGTGAATCAGTATAAGGCTTGCCATTCACACGTTTTCCATTTTGTGCATACAATGGTTTACTTAAGTATTACTGCTTGCGCTCACAGGCACCCGTCATGTTATGCCCCCCCCCCCCCTGTAGACCCCAATACTACCCAGGTACCACCACCAACCCAAAATATACAACCCTAGCACATATTTTATACATATCAGACCAAATAAAATTGTTTGCAACAAAATATATAACATATATTACACAACATGTGGTATAGTATAGTATCACTTGAAGGTATAGAAGTAATGGCATCAGACGAGACACTAGTCTAGTTTCAGAAGGCCGTGAGCGCGTAATTTTCGCACCAGCACATCAACCCCAGTCTTATTTGTCAACCAAATGATTGTTCTTTGTCATAGTATACTTTTTAATGCACACACTTGAGCGTACTATCAGCGGCTAGTCGTCAAAGTGGCGAAAGAGCTACCTTTCCAGAATATGACCGAGGCTTGTTTACAAATTACCCCAAATTTATCAGGGCTGTTAAACTTTATCCGCTCGTGATTCCCGGCGCACATTGTCATGGACGTTAACCAATAGAATTAAATAACTACTCACCGTCAGCCGACTCCATAATAATTTCCTATATAATTCACTATGACACATTTTCCGACTGAATAGAATTTTTCAATGAATGTCCAGCCATTTTAGCGGATGCACTTGGATAAAAGCCGTACATTTCGTACAGGTCCGGACGGTCAGTGTCGTTATCAAATATATGTACACGCGGCAATGCTTTTAACGGTAAACGTCTTTCCAGTGACTGTCCTACCCATTATGACTAAATGGTGGCCTTTGGAAACTAAATCAACAGCTAATCGTTGTTTGTAATCAACTCCTTTTGAAATGTGCGAGGAAGATTGATTCTGGCTCAACTAACTTAGATTAACACGTAACGGGGAACCAACGACACACCCCCAGTGATGGACCAATCCACGACACTTACCGTCCGGACCTGTACGAAATGTACGGATTTTATCCAAGTGCATCCGCTAAAATGGCTGGACTTTCATTGAAAAATTCTATTCAGTCGGAAAATGTGTCATAGTGAATTATATAGGAAATTATTATGGAGTCGGCTGACGGTGAGTAGTTATTTAATTCTATTGGTTAACGTCCATGACAATGTGCGCCGGGAATCACGAGCGGATAAAGTTTAACAGCCCTGATAAATTTGGGGTAATTTGTAAACAAGCCTCGGTCATATTCTGGAAAGGTAGCTCTTTCGCCACTTTGACGACTAGCCGCTCATAGTACGCTCAAGTGTGTGCATTAAAAAGTATACTATGACAAAGAACAATCATTTGGTTGACAAATAAGACTGGGGTTGATGTGCTGGTGCGAAAATTACGCGCTCACGGCCTTCTGAAACTAGACTAGTGTCTCGTCTGATGCCATTACTTCTATACCTTCAAGTGATACTATACTATACCACATGTTGTGTAATATATTTTATATAATTTGTTGCAAACAATTTTATTTGGTCTGATATGTATAAAATATGTGCTAGGGTTGTATATTTATTGTTGGTGGTGGTACCTGGGTAGTATTGGGGTCTACAGGGAGGGGGGGGGGATAACATGACGAGTGCTGTGCTTGCGCTTATAGTGTTTTTGTCATACTTGTTTTGTATTTTAGTTGCCTTGGAGATCCAGTTGTTTACGGATCTTTCGCTAACGTTACTAAAATGGTCCATGTCTCGACGACTGTAAATTCATTTGTAAAAATGGTTAATATGTATTTAGAAGATGGTATACATTCGGCACTTATATGCCTCGTTCTTGAACTTCTTGACTTGTGAATTGTATGAATATCTCCTAAAGAATTGTCAGATCATTGTGCTAAATGCATAATTATAAAATTCACACCACTACCCAAGATGTATTTACATTTTGCAATCATTTTTAGGATGCTATATACATATTACCAACAAGTACTCCCGAGGTTACAATCATCCAATCTAGACTTGGTACGAATGCACTCAATGCGAATCCTGTCGTAGTAAAAGTTCCACCAACCACAATGGACAATCGACAGCTGAACCTGTTGTTGATAACACCAGCAAAAGGAGCTGAAATATTAGGGAATGAACTAAAGCATATTTTGTATCCGTACGTTATCCTTATGCGTGTATTTCAATTGATTACTCATTTATCACTTGTTCGTGATACTTGTAAAGACAATTAAATGTTGAACATAATGTCGGAATAAAACAGGATTTGTACCCTAAACATTATTTTATGCATCACTGAAACTGCTACTGTCTATATTTATCATTACTAGGTCGTTTGTGGTACAATAAATCGTATAAATTTTGAATATTGTAAAATCTAATAATCAGATGCCCGTCAAAATTGGCATAACACAAAGCTTATATCACAGCAGCCCCCATTCAAGACTTCACATGTTTCTGTTATTATTAAGAACGTAGACTTCTTTGTGTTTAAATAAAGTGACTTTAAAACATTCTTAAAGCAGGCATATAATCAAACAGTTATTATCTTAAAACCTTTACGTTCTTACACTCAAACGGTGAACAATTATATACTTTAAAACATTTGTATTTTTTGAAAGTTTTTACGATTTGTTTTACCACAAAATACCTGAAGTTATGGGTTAATACTACTCATTTTTTGTTTTGATTTGTACTTGTCATTACATGTTGGTTATTAACCAGTTCAAAAGTTCTCTTCAGCAGTTGGTAATGTGCCCTCGACATGATTGGCTGGATGTACATCTGTAGTACTCAATGGACAGATAACTAGATGGTTCTACTAAACAAATCAAAAGTACGTTTCACAGTGTTCAGTAATAAATATACATAAGTACAGTGTGTACCTGTAAAACAGAGTAGTCCATTACTGACAGCACCAACAAGTGATGTTTTGGTTTCTCCCTGATGATATCTATCTAGCAATGCTATATAGAACAACCGCTCATATACAGAGTCGTACAATACACTGTCATACCGAGATATGAAGCCGTCATAACAACCCATGCCCATCCTCTATCTATGTCCGGATGTAACTGTTCCCGGCTAGATTTCTGGTGTTTTGTCATTGCTGCGGTTCGTGTCCTGGTAGTGATAAAGGCAATCAGTGGAATCGCATTGTCCACTCATTGTTTTACAACTACATGTATAAATATAATTGCATGTTATGACATATTTCTTTTTCAATAAAACACAGAAACTTGCACAAGGTGTAATAAATGCACGTACACACAAAAATACGGTCTGTCTGTTTGAAAGTGCTCACGGTGCGTCAAATAGGCCTGCATGGCTCAAAAGGACTACTGACAATATGACACACCACACGAACATATGCCATTTTCAATTTGTCATTTATTTACATTTATAACTAACGCCTCGGACCACCAACCCTGTGACCATCATGCTGTTTTCATAAATCGTTCACTATTTACTAGTACGTAGTCTAGTTGTCGAATTATTATTTAGTCATTTTAAAATAAAGTCAATGTTTAATGTTTGTCTCGTACATTTCAACATTATATTACCTGTTGGTTAAGTCGATCTTATAACATCATGTTTGCAGGCAAATGTTGTTTGGTATCCATACACGCATTATACATTTACAGTTTATGTCCTAGTTAATCACTTACATATTGTGTTATCTCAATCTGAATGTTATCAGTCGTTATCATGTTATATGTCATTCACATAGTTATAAACCGTACCATGTCTATATTATATCGCCGGTTTAGAATGAGAAGGTCGTAAGTACAAAATCAATATTTTGAGAAAACACAAGAAAACTGTCTGAATATTACTCTTTACCTATGTTAAAACAAACTGTTTACACGTCAGTTTGGTCAACATGACAAGTTCTGATTTTCATGAGAATAGACTCGAAAGAAGCACCTTATGATTTCAAATATGCGTTAGTCTTATAAGGTCGTAAGTGGCACTTACCACCTTCTCATTCTAAGTGAGTTTTAACCTACATAGATATCGGTTGGTAATTACTTTCTCTTCATTGATATGGCATGCATGATACAGTACAAAACACTTCTATTTGTAGATATGATCTCGTCATAAAAAGCCAATCGTTTTACATTTAAGCTATTTCACACCACATGAATGCTTTTATGATTCGGGTTACTTTAATGTAAAGTAAACACAAAACATTTAATATTTTACAATCGATTTATATCATTTATATTACATACTCTGTGCATACGTATTTTCAATATTGCAGTGCAGTATGTTAGTTTCTAGGTCACATTGTAACGCGATATAGTGATTGATATAATATGCAGTAATTAGTTTAACGAATTTGTACATGGTTTATGATATACTAGTACATGCACCATATGTATAAAAGTATATACACTCGAGGTAGGACATAAACACGATGTTGATTTCTGCACGAATGATATAATAAGAAGAAATCAAACCAGTGGTGTGCACAAAGACGTAGAATCATCCACTGACTAAAACGCAATTATAAAGTGTTCGGTTTTTATAACGTCACTAACACTATTTAAACTTTGCCTCATGTATAGCATGGATGTAGATTACAATGTTCGAGGACTGGATGATATTGAAAACACATGTACACTCATTGTACGGACACTATAGCATCCTGACTCATGTTCAGCCATTTTGTATTAACCTGCAATACACCTCCTTTGTAGTCGAACTTTAGAAGCAGTATAGATATTTCGGAGGTTTGAATGAGATCTGTGATGAAGAACATCTCTTTGAAGATCGTCCTGAGACAATTTCTATAGATGTGTTTTTTAGATCTTAGATTTGGTCAGCAACGGCGACTGAACTATCATATCGGAATCAGTTCCATTTGAAGCATCGAATAGTGTAGTAGCGTGATTCTCATTAGCTATTATTGTAACAGTTGAATCTACGTTTGAATCACATGTTGAATGTTGTCGCATAGTGTACACAGTTACCATACCAGATAAACTCCCAAACAATAACACTCCACCTGATAATACATAGGAAACAATAGAATTATGACCAGGAAAACTTGAAATATACGTAAAAGAAATAACAATATAATTATGTATACGTAGTTAATATCACGAGCAAAAACAACAAAGCCAAACGAAAAACGCGGGAAACAATTAAATTAGTCCAAAGAAAAACGTTTAAAGTCAAATAAGGAAGGATATTATTTTGCTGTTTACACTTCAGTTATGATTAAAGCGCTCAATAAACGACTTCTATTATTCCCATTATTTTATTTTATGAACAAAAAAAACTCCGAGTTACTTGCCTTGGCCTGTGACGTAGTTTGGAAACATTAAAAAATCTAAAATGTAATTTACCATTTTAAGTATTTGGTTTAAAAATACGCGTAAAGGGGCTAATTGCATGTTGATTTAAACATGTTTGAGGTTCATCGAAGATGTTATATCTATAATATGAATTCTGAGAGCAATACATTTGCTACCTACCTGTAACGAGGAAACTATATTCGTATGATTCAGTTGCACTGTACATGTATCCTACATAATAAGATCGTTACATTTAATTGTGCAAGACATTTATGGTATATAGTTTGATATGATTTTTTAAACACACACATTTACTAAGCGATGCAGTAGCAACCACATAATCCTGGCTAAAATACCGACCACAACTTGTATAGTTATCAGTATTAAGTTGGAAAGTAATTTTTTAACCATCTATTAGAATAAAGACGTCGATAAAGATATATACAATGTACTGCTGTGTGTTGATGCTATACAACGAGCACAATAGATTGTGACACAATCTTGTTAATAAACAATGATTCAAAACGAATATAGCAATTCAATTTCAGACTCATTATTCAGTCAGTTTGAACCATATATTATTGTATGTTACCTGGTTGTTTCGTTGTGGGTGAAACTCTGCATTACTTATGAAAAATGTCTTATGCATTATAGTGTGACTGGTTGAGCTATCCGACCGCTTACACATTCTCATGTATATACCTTGACTATAGTGCCGGTTAATTAAACATTCTTCTTACCTATGAGAACTGGACCCGTAACTCCAATGCCACAAAACACATACGCCAAACCATAAGCTTCCGATAGCTTTGCCAAACCAACAAAACTTAACGATAGAGGTGTCATCATCGTATTAGGCCATCCAGTGAATAATCCTAATTGGATAGTGAACATATAAACTCCACCTGGTAGTTTGGAATACAATGGAAATAATGATGATAGTACTCCAGTTATAGCTAACACAATTACATGAACGTATATACTTTTATGATGTAACTTTGAAATCGTTAATGATCCTAACAAGCGTCCCACTAAGTTTGCTACAGAAAATGAAGACAAAAGATAACCAATGTCACTAGCTGTACGTCCAAGCACAGATACATAATTCGGTAAATGTATGATGGCAACAATAAGACCAAAGTTCCACGTTGATGTGCTGCATAGAAAACCCATATATGGTATATCTTTCAGTAACGTCAGGTCGATATATGTTTTAGACGTTGATGACTCTTTGCAAGCACGTTCTTCTTCTTTTTGAGCATGCACTTCATTTTCAATCACAGATGGTTTGCAAATAACACCGAACACACAGAGTTGAGCTTGCATGCACGCTACTATAATATATGTTTCGGTTAATCCGTAGTTACCGATCAAGTACAATCCTAATGGTGCAGATATGAACATACCTACAGCTACAGTTAGAAAAGCAAATGATATAACCGCATCCCTCCATTTCTCGAAGTAAAACCCGACAACACAAACGAGGCCTGACATAGACATCCCATAACCCGTACCTGAAAGACGAACACAATGATCCTCAACAGAAATATTAAGTAATTGTTTTGTGTTATATAACTCATTTGAACCCATAATATTCTATATTATAACTTGAAATTGCAACTTGTTAATAAAAATTTGATTAAGTTATAATGTTTACTGATGAACAATGTAGATTTATTTAAAATGTGACTTTGCTCCTGTAGAAGACTAATGCCTCGCAATATTGAGAAATTAGAGTTATTTTACAACAAACATTATAATTGTGGTCCCCTTTTAGGGATACATTGTAAATTAAAACTAGATTATATAATTATGTTTTTCAAACATTTCAGCGAGATCAAACACGTATTAATCGAGCTGTTGGTAAATATATTCATCTACACCTATAAGATATGTTATCTACTTTTCCCATTTATACATGCATAGAGTAAACATTTTGTTATATTTACCGACTACGACTCCAGACGTAAAAATCATCCAATCTAAATTTGGAACGAAAGCACTAAGTACGAATCCTAACGTTGTTAACACTCCACCCATCACTATAGACACACGACAGCTAAATTTATTGTTGATGATAGAGATGAATGGTCCTGGAATACGAGAATTAACGGTACCCAGAATTAATCACTATTTCAAGATAGTATGCTATAATAGAGATGTGCACACCTAGACGGATGTGAGGTTCTATATCTTTTAACGGCAAATGTACTAGGGGTTTTCTCAAAGGTATGTACGCCTACTACTTGTCTGCTTTATATTATATCGAAA
Organism: Spisula subtruncata; assembly: GCA_963678985.1. NCBI lineage: Eukaryota > Metazoa > Mollusca > Bivalvia > Venerida > Mactridae > Spisula > Spisula subtruncata. The sequence continues at coordinate 12,785,379 of OY787665.1, forward strand.
TTTATTTGAGACAATCTCTCGGTTTTTAACGCTAAAATTTTCCAGCGTCGATATAGGTCTGGGTGTGCACATCTCGAATAAAAGATTAAAAAGAATAAATAGAAGTTCTACACCAACAAAACTGATTTCGAAATGGTGTACTTGTTTATGTACATCTTTAGGAAAAAAGGTGTCGTGCACGATATTGTTAGCAGTATAATCAAACATTAAATTATAATAAAATCATATTTGGTGTCGTATATCATAGGTGTTTGACTTCAAGTGTGCGTAAATTATTTATTGTTCATAGTCATCTCAATTCCATCAGTGTATCTTAGAAGAGAAGACACACTGACGGATTTGTTCAATTTTGTCAACAACTTAGTTGAACATATGGAAAAGTCATGAAGTTATAAATAGTTAACCTTTCAAACTGCACTTAATACAAGATGTCCCAATCCTTGCTAGAAATATCGTCTGTGACACGTATGTAACGGTTTATTTCAGTTAGAAATGTCTATCTTATGAATAATCCTTACCAGAAACACAAAGTATTCCAGCACTGACTGATCCAACGAGTGATGTTTTAGTCTCGCCTTCACCATATCGTTCTAACAGTTCTATGTAGAATACACCACTCATATAGAGTGTAATGGATTGTACAGCCACACCTAGATACGCTGCAGCTAAAACAACCCAGGCCCATCCCCTGTCTATATCTCGATACATCCGCTTCTCACAAACCGTTCGTCGTGGCCTGGACATTGTGTGTATTTTGGGGTAACTCGTTCAACACGAATAAAGGAATTGGTGTTCAGCATAAACTAAAACAATAACCATACAGTATAATATAACACTACAACAGAAAAATGTATTTAGCCGAACAAGTGTTGGTTCAAAAAGCATAACACTTGGCATACATGAAAGTTGGCATGTAGGAACCAAACAGTAAAATTTAGTATATACTTTGTAAGTTATTTGTATTTTTAAATACTATCTTAAAATATGTATTTAAAAAATATCTTTAACGTAAAAAACTGTTGAATAACATACTGGTTTCGTATATGCAACAACTACAGTAACAATTATAGAAGTTTCATAGCAAATTGATAACGATTGGTCGGCTAGATTTTTTCAAAATTAAACTTATAGTGATTTGAGAAATGCTGAAAACAGGGGAGGTTACAAAACAAATCAACGCCTCGCACCCGTTGTTTGAAGTTTTAGCAATTATACATGTTAAATAAATCTTCTGCATTTGCTAGTTAGTACACTTAAGAAATACACGTAATTGCAAAAGAACATTCTTCTAAATAGTTCGGGATGTGGTTTAAGATATTGATTAGTTTTGATACGAGTGCATATAAAGTACATGTACTACGTTTTACAAACGTTGTAACCAATTCGTGATTTGGTGTTTAAAAGCATTTGGAATAAATAATTTGTAAGGTTTCATCAATAGTTTCTTCGATATTTTATCAGTAATGTAAATTAGTATTATCTCGATTTTAAGAAATAAAAAGGTACACCACATCAAGTTTAAGCTTTTGCATATGTTTTGATTAAGATACGTCTAAGGGATTTCGATACTTAACCTTCCGCTAAACTAAAAAGGTAGCAATAGCCGTAGATTTGTATGATATCTAAAAAAAATAAGCTAAGGTTTTTAAATACTGAATATGCTCTTACAGATATCCTATCTAACATAACTAGAAGGGACTGTGTCACAGTGTCGTGACTGTACTAATTCTACTAAAATATATATACAGCCGCTCTTAATTCTTTTTGCAATTAAGCAGGAACCCAAATCAACACTTTTGAAGGGGCATTGTTTTAATGTTTTACGTGTCCAAAATCTAGGACCATATAATCCGATGAAAGGCGTTAACATTTCTAGTCTGCAACAACGTACTGCGCGCTCGATGCAATATTTGTTAATATGACGCCCATTTTACCAGAATTAAAATCAACAGTTCCTGGCATGCAACTGGCTGCATTGATACGTACGTTGTTTAACTAATGTCAACATATGGATATTCTCGAAGATATTTCGCAAATAGTTGTCAGGTATATCGTTGTATTTAAGATAAAACATTGTCTCACCAGGGATGTTGACAATGTTATTCCATTGTTGCCTAAACGGAATTTAGAGATGATTGTGTTTGTCATCCACGATATTTTGAAAATTAATTGTTTGACAGTTAAAATTACGACTCATGCCTTCACAGAAGTTCCCCCACTTTACTGTTCGATGTTCATTAAGCCTCTTTCATCAAATAGCTAAGATTGTTCAATGATTTTCTTATTAAATATTTTGTTTCATTTTATTCATAAGACAACAATTCGCCAAGCCCTCTCTTGTGAGGCTTGTTCATGGTACGTGTATATCGAAAAATTGCTGATAAATGAAAGCTACAATTAAATTATATTGAGAAAAAGTCTCTATTAAAGAGGGTAAACTATCATTCACATACATACTAATTACTCATTAATCTAAAATTATTGTTCAATGCCAAACCAGATAGTATGACATATACCAGTATGGAATATAATTCACACACATATATTATATAAATATTCTATTGCATATATATTCTAATAGTATGTTAAATGAGAAGTGTTTATTTTAACAGTAAAATAAAATATCACTTACTTTATAAGGTCAGTAAAATAATCAACACCGTCTTTTAAGTTTAATCAAACGAATAGATTGCATGTCATATTGCATGACTTAAGTTTATATTCTATTTATAATAACTCATTATACACAATATGTGCCAAGCGAATGCTTATGTCGTTCATGCAGAACTATCGATTTTATATTCTAGTGTCATCAAGAAACGCCAACGACCCAGCTTATCTCCCATATCCGACAAACCATAGGTAGTCGCATCGATTTTAACATTTCTGTATGTTGGTAGTCTATATAACGCTGGCTGAGAAGGTCGTAACTATTTCTTACGACCTTATAAGAATGGCGCATATTTGAAATATGCACCATAAGTTATTTGAAATATGCACCATAAGTACGTAAGTCGCTTCTTATATATAATGAGCATATTTTCATGAAAATCGGAACTTGATGAAAAGAAGTTGTAAAAACTTGTTTCCTCAAAATATCGATTTTGTACTTACGACCTTCTCATCCTAAGCCAGCTATATTAGGACAAAATGGAGAATATTCCAAACACATGCTTAGTACCTGTGGAATATATAGTTAATGATTTCTTCTGTTCAACGGTCTATACTTGTGGCCACTGTAGTCCGTCGGTTATAACACTAGCCATTGTTTATAAATAAAAATGAAAATAAAATGCATTTTCGATGTCCATTTATGTTAAATCTTGCGTATGATTACTTTAAACAATCACTGAAAACAAGCGATCAGTCGACCATGTATAGTGTTGTTATAATATAGTTTTGTTTATATACGAGGGCTATAGTTATTCCCGGTGAGCTTTTTGTACAGAAACAGACGTAAAAATCGCCGTGCTATTAAACAAAACACTTAAGGTATTATTTATTAAGAAATAACAAACCTGAAAAAAACAGTAACAAACAGTACTGGTCGAAGGTGTGAAAATTAAGATCTACCCGGCATTCATCAATGTAAAAAAAGTTAATATAAGTTACCAATTTTCTAGGGCTCTTTTCAGCTCAAGCACCCATTGACATTTTAACTCCCCTGGTCATCGTAACTTACACTCGTGTCTCCCTGGGGAGACTATTTCTCTCCTTTGGGTGTGGCATCCAACATCGACCTGCGGAGCCCAGGAATAGACACTGCCCTCACAGGTACCATTTTACACCATGGTGGAGTGGAGCATGTGGGCCTGGCTCAAAGAAATTAACCAGTGGTCTAAAGGGGATCGAACCCGGGATCTCTCGATCCCCAAGCGCGCGCCCTACCTCTAGGCCACCGGTCCCAACATTGTATGTAGCCTTACCTCTTCATGTTAATTGTCGTAATTATGATCATAAAAATAATGTTAAACGGATAAAATGGGTCACAAGCACCTGTGTTTTGTTTGTCCTTGCTCCAGTTATTTTCAATTACACACATCCCTGTGCCAATATTACGTAAATGTCAAGTAAATTATTCATACATTTGTATATAATAGACTCTGAAAGTTCGCCAGTTGATAAATCCCATCTATTCTCAAGTCTAGTCTCATTTATGGACAAACCTATAAATATTTAATATACCAATCACATTAAATTTTAAAACGTACATAGATGGTCAAGATAAAACACAGTCTACACACACACATTCAAGAAGAGTTGATGCGTTAAACATCGCAATCCCTTTGATGTATCTCAAGCATCTTACTACCATGACCATAACGTATGCAAAAGCTTAAAATTGATTTGTCAGCTTTTCGTGTCTTAAAATCGAGATATTTCTGAATAGTAAATACAAATTTACATTATTGATAAAAATATCGAAAAAAAAAACTGTTGATGAAACCTTGTGTGGTTGCGGTGTGCCCCTTTTGCTGGGATAGCAACTTTTTAAATTAGGTCACTATGCGGATACTTGTTTGGTAGCTGGGGTTACCTCGCTGTCATATTCTGGAGCAATATGGATCTAGAAATATGTAAGGTTATTTCCCGCTTCATTCCTCCCTTGTCAATAATCTTAAACTAGGTCAAGTCGTAGCTGTGCCTCTTTGCGTCGCATTAACGTAAGATCACTGTTCTTGGTGTTTTAAACTAGGTCAAGGGATGGTTGTGTCTCATTTGGTCGCCATGCAGCGGGACCTTGGATGACTTGGTCGGGTCTTGTCTGTGTTCCATTTGGTCTCATGCAGTGACCACTGTTCTGTGGTTTCTTTGTGAAATTGGGTCATCCTGCATTTTTCAGCGGGGACATTGATTTTTAATGTTCCTTTGGCTTGTCTGTGGGCATTGCTCAGTCTGGTTGAGTTGTGTTATTTATTATGTGCTCGACTGGTTTGGTTGAGTGCTACCTTCCCTGTCTGATTGCCTCATACCTTTTATGAATGATTTATTCCGAATACGTTTAAACACCAAATCTTGCGAATTGGTTACAACGTTTGTAAAACGCAGTACTTCGTATATGCATTCGTGTAAAATCTAGCCAATATTTTAAGTCACACCCTGAACGTTTTTTAAGTAGGTTTTTTGCATTCATTTTATTTCTTAGGAGTATTGACTAGCAAATGCAGAAGAAAACGTTAACATATTTGATTATAAAATCGTACTATCGCGAAAGCTGAAGACCTTAATAGCCGATCCAGTGACAGTCAGTATTGGACCAATTGATGCCTTTGGTAAAGGTTTTTGGCAAGGTTTACCCATTCAACCAGGTATAACTGATCAGTACCAAGTCTAGTTGTGTAAATTATCTACAGATTTTGGTCAAAAACATGTAAGGAAGTTATGGCGGACGTCGGTCAAATAAAATGTAAGGAAGTTATGGCGGACGTCGGTCAGATAAATGGTAAGGGAGTTATGGCGGACGTCGGCAAATAAATTGTAAGGGAATTATGGCACTTTGTTTCTTTACACTTGTAAGAAAAAAAAGTTAAATTACTAATTCCAGGGCGCTGTTTTTAGCTGTTTAGTCGTTTAATCACCATTGGATACTTTAACTTTTCATAGTCATTGGACCACCTAATGAAACCTACATTCGAATCTACATGTGTAGACTATTTCTTTCCTGTGTTTGTGGCAGCCAACATCGACCACCCTGTGTAGACTATTTTCTATTTCAACATCGATATGCGGCGTCCAGGAATAGACACTGCCCTGGCAGGTACTCCTTGGTGGAGTGGAGCATGTGGGATATTCTTGTTCAGAGAAATTAACCAGTGGTCAAGACAAGAGTTGAACCCTATTTCCGATTCCCTTGCATATAATACCCGTACAATTTCTCTGCTACCATTGGTCAGATTCCATTTAAACCTGTGTTTACATTTTCCTATACACCATGTGCAACGGTTAACTAACAAAGATCACATGATCAGTAATTATTCCGACACCTCCTACAAAATTCAAAATTTGAGGTATTGTTGGCACAAAGACACCTTTTTCAATTAAAATGTCAGTTTGTTACCAACCGAGAACAAATTACACGCTAAGGTTACATGTTTAAGCCATTATTAACGTTAAAATTTATCAAAAAACCATCAGTGAACTGAAATATGTTCAAAATATAGGGGAAACAACCCACCATTTACCTCCCTTTATACCACAGACAGGTTGGGGTTTAAACTGTAATTTACATTATGCATTATACACGTATATTATATTAAGCATTGGATTAGATCAATGATTGCATTGATTTTGGTTCGCATGTTTTGTACTTCCGGTCAACAATGGTGTCATCTGAACTTCGATAGCGAGGATATCTCGATTGTAATGTGTTGTAGCAGCCTTTGTCAGTTTCTCTTCAGCTATTATGATAGATTCTGTGTTTGTATCACAGGCTGATTGTTGATTCATAGTACACAGAGTCACCACACCAGACAGACTCCCCAACAATAGAACACAACCTGGTAATATATAATGATAACTGTTACAGTGACAGCAACACATATATAAAATATTACTAATGTGAATACTATTAAGAAAGAAGGGCGAAGATTGATAAACAACAAAGTATCAAATTAGCAGTGCACCACCATCCTCTTTGCTCCGTATAACTGATGATTGGTTGAACTAATAGTAATGCTGACCTCGATAAATGTGTTTATGTCCCATTTACAAGTACCTCGAACATTGTCGTGCGTACTTTGAGCATGACAGTGGCATGATTGGTGATCTTACTAAGAGAAAGAAAATACACATGTTGGTACTGATATACGCGTATCTACAGTTTTCAATCTCCAATAATATTTTTGTATACCAAATTGTGTATTTGGTTGGAATTTTAAAAGCGCATTTTTCTCCATTGAGCGCAATTAACAGTCTTAAAAGTATACCTATGACGTTCATGCAATTTATTTCTAGTAATAAATGATGGTACTTTCACCATTCTTAGACAAATATAATACAATAATGACAATCTCAAAACGAGCAGTTTGGAACATGCGTTTAGAGCCGCTAACTTTGAAGCAGTGTTATAAAGAAATTCTTTATCTACTGGATTTATACTCCATGAGTTACCTCCCTTCCATCACAACAAATAGATGGCTCTAATAGAGCATGTTTTTGACGCGTTTTATGGTCGTGCGCGTTACAGTGTACAGACCCCTTTAAAAGCTCTTCTGCAAGAACGGAACAGCATCCCACTAGCATTCCATGGACGTTTCGTACGATTAATACGTTGTAGATGCACACTATACATCGATCCAGACGGTCGTTTAAAAAGAATAAAAATATTCGCCTTTCTATTTTACACTGACCGAAAGACAACTGGTACAAAACCGAATTTTTAAACCACTTTTTCTGATTCAAAGTAATATTTATGTGCCTCATGCATATATCTATTCTATGATGAAAATTTCGCGATACTTTCCCACTTATCAAATGTGTTATGCTATACTATGTGAGTGTTGCGTTTTCATTGCGACTCAGTGAATAAAGGTGACTTTTCACATAAACCTACCTGATACCAGGAAACTATATTCGTACGATTTGGTTAAACTGTAAATATATCCTGAAACACAAAGAATCAAAGCTAGTTTACATATGTATTATGTTTTATATAACATCTACGTATATACGTTGTTTCATAGTCTGCACATACCTTGTCAGCTTATTTTCGTTTGGTACATTTACACATTTTATAAAGTACTTAAACTCACGGTTGATGAAGTAGTATTACATACATTACAACAGCTATCTATATCAGCTATCTATTTTTCTTAAGTAACTTTTATTTAGTTTGACAATTTGGTATTTCAAATTAAATTAATTAGTTAATCAAGTCATGTTTTGTTTTTCATTCATCATAGGTCATGCATATACGAGTAAAATGAACCTCCAAAGCTACCAAAATGGCTTTTGTGTTCAACCTGTCCGTATAAGTATAATAACGTTTTTTAGAAAGAAAGTTCAACATTATTTTATGATCAATATCAGTTTAAGTACCGCTTCGTACGTACTCGTATGTGGGCGCACACAGACACGACGTAGCCCTTTTTATGTATACAAGGAACTTTCGGTGCTTGCTACACGTACTATCTTCAATCGGTTTACGGATTCGTTTCCGTAGATACATGTACGATGCGCGTGCTCTCTATTCTACTGCCAACTTAACACATATTTACAGCATGCGTGAGAAGTATGGTAACCTGTCAATCACACAGAGATCGTACGTTGCAAGCACGTACAACGCACGATGTACATAAATTGTCACTCATGGTCAGGGAAAACGTGCGTGTGTCGTGTGTCGACGTATTTCCTACGTACTCCCTTCCCAAGCATTCGAAAACAAACCATAGGGGGCTTACCCTCCCAAAAACACCACACGTGCTAAAAGCACACATGTCGGTTGTGGCTCTATTTAATCTTACATGAATAATTTTGCACTTACACCATCTACGAACCTTAGTTTTGATTCCTTAATTTGTACATAATATATAGAACTTGTGCAATATGCATGACTTTTTGTATTTATAACACGCTTACCTATAAGTATTGGACCTGCCGTTACTCCAATGCCACAAAATACATAAGCCAAGCCATAAGCTTCCGATAGTTTTGCCACGCCTACAAAACCTAATGACAGAGGTGCCATCATCACATTTAAATATCCTGTTATCATCCCTAATTGGACAGTAAACACATAAACTCCTCCGTGTATACTGGAATATAATGGAAACAGTGAAGTCAAAAGTCCAGTTATAGCTAACACAATAACATGAACGTAAATACTTCTATGGTGCAACTTTGAGATTGTAAGTGCACCTGTCAACCGCCCAACTATGCTTGCTACGGAAAATAATGACATCAGAAATCCTATTTCACTATCTGAACCTCCGAGCACAGACATGTAATTCGGCAAGTGCATGATAACTCCCAGAAAAGCAAAATTCCAAGAAGTTGTACTACACAAAAAGCACATGTAAGACATGTTTTTCAGTAATGAGAGATCAATGTATGTTTTCGATCGTGATGAAACTTTATTAACCCTTTCCGCTTTCTTTTGAGCATGGACTTCATTTTCAATACTGGATGGTTTGCAAACGACACCAATTACACACATTTGAGCTTCCATACACGCTAGTATCACGAAAGTTGTTGTCAATCCATAATTGCCAACCAAGTACAATCCCAATGGCGCGGACAGGAATATGGCAACTCCAATAGTTAGAAAGGCTAATGACAACACAACATCTCTCCATTTCTCGAAATAAAAGCCAACCACGCATACAAGTCCTGACATAGATATCCCGTATCCCAAACCTGAAAGACAAACGTTGTAATATTATAGTTCTTGACATAAATAGAAATTCGTAAAGTTTTTGATAAATACCTATATTATTTGTCGTACAAAGATGGAGACATTTGGGATTCCAATGTAATTTTCCTTTGCACTGTGTCAATAGTTGACATATTCGAAGAGCAAGTAAGGTATGCACCAATATTCTATTTAAATGTCATCGGGTACCTCCATGTATCATTTATATTTGGTAGTTTGTTAAACATGTTCTGCGACTCATATTACTGACTCGCAACATATTATTGATAATTGTATTCATTATCACAAAGGTATAGAAGTTATGAAACCACACTGTTTAAACAATGAGCAATAAGCAAGGGAAATATAGCTAATATTTCTGATTTTATTTAAGCTATATGTCGTGATTACGTAGCTTACGCAATGTATGATCCCTCATACCCAAAGTGGACGCTCTACCATAAGACAATGCACGCCATAATATCTGTTCTCGAAATGGAACTTAATAATTGATCAATTGTAAGCTCTTTACCTAAATAAAACGGAGAAGAGTTAACCCAGCTATAGAGAGAATATAATGTATATTTTACCAACAATAGCTCCAGACGTTACAATCATCCAGTCAAGATTTGGTACGAAGGCACTTAGTGCGAATCCTACAGTGGTAAAGATGCCACCTGTAACTATGGACAACCGACAACTAAACCTGTTGTTAAGGACGCACACAACTGGTGCTGGAATAAACATAAACTGAAAGTTTACATTCTTTAAAATAACAAAGATATTCTGTTCGTAATTCAAAATACGTAGGGCGTTTCGAAAGTTTAGGAAAGTGCTCTTAAATATTGATCTTATACATGTACTTTGCATTTTAATAGAACAATTTATAATACATAGTGTACTATGAATTGATTGCATGAGGGTGCGTCGTACAAAATGACACGGCTGCCATAGTAACGTCAGTTATGGCTACCCGGTGCAGCGTTTTCTTTGACCGTACGTTATTAACATATTCTGACTAAATCTCACTCAGTCAGTCAAAGGGCACACAAAATACACCTGCTGAAATAGCAACATTGCTTTATATTTTTAAAAAATGCCTCGCTTCGAGGTATGCACTTCCAGGGTCCGTCTACAAAGCATTCGAACGTGTCATAAAATCAAGCAGAAACGTCAAAGGCAACGTCTAAGGTCTGATTCACAATAGGCTATACCTTCCTGTGATCATCTGAAGCAGTGCCACTGGCCGTCTGGAAGCGCTCATGCTATTCATACATCCTACCGAGTGACATGCAGCATTCTTAACATACAATGGTTATCAAATTCCAATGATTTACTTACATTTAACGGGTTATTCTAATACGGCGACAAATAAACAATAACACAAGAGTGGGAATATTTAAGCTATGACGTAAATTGACCAAAATGATGTTATGTCGTCCTTCGCAAATGTTTCATGTAGTAATTTTAGGTAGTAGTTAATTGGTAGTTGTTTGGTTGGAGACAATGTGTTCGTTAGTTTGACGACTTCTACGACGTAACGTCAAATTTGCCCCAGGTAGCCATTATTGTCGTTGTTATGGCAGCAGTGCGATTTTGTGCGACACACTCTCATGCGTTTCCTGAAACCTTTGAAACCCCCCTCGTAGAATCTAGTAGATCAAATAATCGGGAGGGCACCAACACAGACACCATAAATTGGCGAATGTTAAGACAAAGCCACTTGAATCGAGAGCTCACATTTTTGAATGGCACTTGTCCAACATTTCACATAGAAAGAAGTATTATCAAATAAAACGCATTACCACAAAAACAAAGTATTCCATTACTGACAGCTCCAACAAGTGATGTTTTAGTCTCTCCTTCATGATATCGATTCAATAGTTCTATATACAGAACACCATTCATATATAGTGTAGTACATTGCAGTATCACACCAAGATAACTCGCAACTAGAACGATCCAGGCCCACCCCTTGTCTATATCTCGATACATTGGTCCCAGAAAAGCGTTTCGTCGCCTTGGTTACAATGTTAGCAACGCGTCCAGAGATTCTTTGATTTGCAGCATATTCTAAAATATACACAGAGAATAACGTAAAACTGAATGGTGCATAAAAGTGCTAATAAATTCAATGGGCAACTATTAAAGTTCCAGAATAAGTGAAATTGTATTGTTAAAGTGTTTAGAGCTATATCGGAAGATATTTTTTTTTAAAAAGTTTCAAAAACTGAAAAAAAATTGTGCTTTCATATCCATTAGATCATTTTTCGCTTCAGTTTTAACAGAAACTCTCTGTGTGATTAATTGGACATGCAAAATGTCCACTTTCATACGAAAGTTTTCTAGAACACCCTATGAAACTATAAGAATCATCTAATTTCGACGATTGAATCAAAGTAAACGGAAACCATGTAAACTTTTAGTTTGTAATTAAGGTAGTCTAGTATCATACTAAAAACGATGCAAGTAATTATTTTGGAATTGAATGACTGTTAAAATATAGCTCTATACACTTTAACACGTCTTAAACATTCGGTCAGTATTTATTGGTCATTTGTAATCATTGGAGATGCTTTTTCTGCACAACAGTGATTGTAAGTTTGGATTGTATATTATCTGAGCTTAGGAAAAGTTATTTACATGTACCATCATTCTGTACAATAGGGAGATTCATTTTGGACGACTTCCTCAGCTTGAAATGTTTTTGAATACTAGTATCGTACGACATTAATCATTACCACCCTTCAATGAAACAATCATTAAAGTTAATATATCTGCCGTCCATGTGGTAATATATGATAATTATCGTAGTAATGGTTTTTTTTCTTCTAGTAAAAGTAAACTTTATAGGGTATAGAGTAAAACTATGGAATTCAACCTTACAATAACTAGTTTGTTATTCGACCGAATACATGATTTAGAGAGTATCCGTAAATCATATGCAAATGTATTATTTAGTGAATACTTGTAGATGAATTATCGACAATTTTACCATAATTACAATTACATCATTTTACTCATTGTTAAGTCGATGTCCTTTATGAAATACAAATTATCACATAAAGCACGGTGCGGATTTCAATAAAGTCCATTTAATAGTCAAAGTACTGAAGTACTGACAGGCTGACGAACTGCAAAGGGACAATAGCTTTTCAAGTAATGGTTTTCTAAGTCGAAAGAGAGGTAAGTGCTGGACGAAAAATAAAATCTTAAAAAATATGAAACATTTGGAGCCACCGTGATTCGATCGCTGGACCTTAGCATCAGAAAATTACTAAGCGAATTGCTTAACCACTCGGCCACGATTTCGTAAGAGAATATTGAACTAAATAATTTAACATAATAAAAGCATTGATGCACGCGCTATATCGCGTTCGTAACGCGTAGTAATAATTATCAACGCGTTTAAACACTTTTTCTTTTAATTTCATACAATTTGCTTCCATTACAAGAAGAAACTAATATATTACAATCGAACAGATTAAATGAAACAAGGAAAGTTTAATGTTCTAATCTTGCAAAACTGATTAACGAGGAGGATTTTCATTGAGTGTATAGATTCTGTGTTGTCAGTTTCGGGAGTAAATTCATCTTAGTTGAATTCATTTTTTGGCATTGGGTCTGGCGACATCGCCAGCCTAAAAAAGGATTTTACACTACTCAGTAATATTATAACTCTAGACAAATGAAGCTGTTAATCACTAATTCAATATGAAAATACATTCATGTAAGATCCTCTGTTTTTATCGAATGATAGAAAGGTATGAGCATAGATTGGTATGCGTACATGAGTCGAATGCTTTAAAGAAGTCAATATAAAACACATATACTCGACCTTTACTTTTGGATATATATTTCTGGATTACAGCTTGTAAATTGAAGATATTGTCCACAGTGGAATACTTCTTACGAAAGCTTGCTTGGCTTTCATCAATTATGTGATTCTCTTCACACCGTAATCTGAGTCTTTAAATTCGTCAAAACGAACAATGCAATGAGGTGACAAATGTATCGCGTTTTGTTTCATCCCAAACGTATTTGTCAAAGTTCGTTACATCTTCTTGTACTATATGTTCATGAAATGTTTGTTCCTTGGTACGCCTAATAGAGCACAACAATGGAAAATGGTCGGAAACATCAATCTCACCAATACTAAATCAATAACGTTTTCAAACAGCTCAGTTGACACTAACATATAATCAACAGTACTTTTACCATCATTTGCAACACACGTGAATTCGCCATTTACATCGAATGTACAACAAAGGTGGAAGACGCAATGAACGTTGTGGTAAATCTTCACCTACTCGTACATGTGATGGAAGGTCTTGATTTCTGCGTTTCTCTCTATATATATGCTCTCATTACTTCCTCTCTTTGTTTATACTTTGAGAATCGCGCTAATATTGGTCGGTGACCATTACTACTCTTAAGTCGCGTTACATAATCAAATTGAATAGTGTCTGTTTCGACACCGAGCGTATCCGATATAAACGTTTTCAACTCGTTTTCACTTTCAGCAGGCGATTCACCAGCAGTATCTTCGATCACGTAGAACTTAAGATTTTGTTTTTTTGCTACCAATTTCTAATCGTTCTTTCAAATTGTCAGATAGGGTTTCACAAGCAAGAAGAATAGGGGAAGTCGGATGAATAATGATATGTGTTTGGGTTTCAGTGTCCTTATACCACTGCATTTGGATTTATTTGGCTGCGTAAAGGCACCAATTTTGGCCCTGCATATTTCTATCGATACTCCCATGTCTTTTGGATAATCGTTATACACAGTTTTAATATAGTTACTGGCATGCATTCACCCCCACTCCATAGTTTACATTAAGTTCATCAAAGCATGTGTCCATTGGGGTAACATTGTCCGAGGGATTAGTCCAACACAAATATGTAGCCTTTCACACAGTAGGTAATTGCTGTGTTTTCTTTGTATAGTATGGGATTAAATTTATCGATGACACATTTATATTAAATATCCAACTTTACAATACGAAAACATTAAAACTGCATTTAAAAAGTGGTTTGTGCGTCTTTCATCTTACGATGAAATGGTAAGCTCAGAAACATCTAAAATTACATTTAGACCAGAAACATGACATGTCACCAGGCTTGATTTTGAGATACATGGTTTTGTAATAATCCATCATTCTATCGATTTTTAGCATATGGCACCGGTTTATTCATCTATACTGGTCCAATTCCAATGATTTACTTACATTAAAGGGGTGGTTCCAATACGGAGACAAATAAACAATAACACAAGAGTGGGAATATTTAAACTATGACATAAATTGACCAAAATTATGTTATGTTGTCCTTCGCAAATGTTTAATGTAGTAATTTCAGGTCACGCTAAGCAATGTATGGTGTCGTATGTGTATATTGGTCTTCTTCACTTAAACAACAATTTCCACTTCCTCGAGAACAAATTCCGTATTTGTACATGTTCAATATACTTTTCAACTAGTATACAGTAACTAAATTTTAAATATCTTACAAAAGTAATGGACATATATTGAAATGAATCAGTAAGATAAGACAATAACTATTGGACAGCTACGTGTTTCAAAAGTCAGAAAATGCAACATGGTTTTTCAACGATCGAACTTAAAATAAAATGCTTATGCGTTGAGAATCACTAGCCCAAATTTTAAGTTCTTAAAACTCAAATAGGGATCACAAACCTTTTTGGAGCTATTCACCGAAAAGTACAAATTTTGCATAAATTAACATTATTTGCATATTGGAAAGAAATATATTTTTCAAAAAAATATTTTCAAAGTTTCGCCCAAAGTCAGCTTGTATAACGGTCTATTTAGCTACATGTCTCGTTACAAAATTATCAGTACATTTCAAACAGCTACTTCCCTTGACGTTTCATTAAGAACTGCATTGACTGTTCGACTCACATAAACTACTACATGTATCTACAATTCAAATTCACCCAACATAGCACCCCACAAACATATACGTAAAGGCAGTACATGTAGTTTTGATTAAAGAGAAAATAAAAACTTACTTTATACATGTAACGTCGATACATTAATCAACATGCCATTTTCGTTTTATCCAAGCCATAAAAGATTAACACTATTAAATTTGAACACTTTTGAACTTTATATTTTCTATTTATAAGCAATATATATGGCATATGATAGGTTATAAGCCTATGCATTTATGCTAACGTCGTGAATATACATAGACTTATAGATTTTGTATTCTGGCTTCATCAACCTCTTGGTGCTTAGATATTATATCGATGTTTGGTTTGGTTAAACAGTATCGCAGTACACATATTAGAGATATAGCCTCTATCGAATAGTGGAAGCACTCTAGGAACGCGTGCAGGTAAGTTTATATGACTTATTTAAATATGTACAAGCGGTGCTGTAGAAGTGCAAGTTAGGTTGGTGTGTTATACAGCTTGACCAGATTAAACTGACACTCGTCAAAGTCCGACTATATTCGGCTGTATTCTATTCGGATGTGTATTTACTATGTACCGTAACAGCTTGACCATTTTGACATGGGTCTGACCTTTATGTAAGAATGTATTGTACTGTTCTTGCTTTGAATATATCAATTTCCACAAGCAAATCGCGCAATATCGGTATTTCCGATTTATGTTTGTATTGAATTTCGGACGTCTTCGTGAAACTCCCCGATTATGAAAACATACATTCAGTGGGTAAGCGTAGGCAATATATCGACTGTTCAATTATGTTGACAAAAGGTCAGGCTAATGTCAAATTGGCCAAGCTATATCTCCGTATAAACTCATATCTACATACTGCGTTTCAATCGGTCTCATGCAATAACCGCTATTCTATAATTTCTTTTTTTCGGCGGAGACTGGGATTTTTTTATTCTTTGGCTTATGAGTGGGCATTGCTCAGTGTAGTTGCTTGCAATGTAATGTTATTTCCCGTCCCTTTCCTACCTTGTCCATTATTTTAAACTAAGTCAAGTCGTAGTTGTGTCTCTTTATGTCGCATTAACGTTAGGTCACTGTCCATGGTGTTTTTAACTAGGTCACATGGTGTCTCATTTGGTCGCCGTTTTGGCATGGGTTTATGCGGTTTGGTCGCCGTCCAGTGGGGCTTTGGGGGAACTTGGTCGGCGTTTCATTCGGTCTCATGTAATAACCGCTATTCTATAATTTGTTTGTGAAATTGAGTGATCCAGCATTTTTTCGTTGGTACTTGGATTTTGTATTGTTCCCTTGACTTATTTATGAGCATTGTTCAGTGTAGTTTTGTTGTGTTGTTTCTGATTGCTGTGCTCGTCTGATTATGTTGAGTGCTACCTTCCCTGTCTACTTTCCTCATACCTTTTTTGTAAGTAAATGTTTTATAACTTCAGAATTTTCCGTACTTAAACGAATTATTCAAGGAATGTCAGTTTAATTCGGAGGTACACTACCTGTTTCTTAAAGCATTGACAGTCTTTGTCGAGTATTTATACATGGTGTACTCGAGCGCTAGAAATAAAAAAAATAGTTTTAATAAAGGAATGCTGTCTTCTATTTATAGCAAAATATGTTTACACAACAATGGTTTGCTTATATCCACCGGATATTGCGAGCAAATACGCAATGTTGTCAGAATGATTAGCAATACTCCGTTAACAAACGTGGTACTTGGCAAATTAAAACTCATTACAGCTACTCGTACATGTTTAAGTAAGTATATTTTTATACTTTTGTATTTTTGCCTAAAAGTTGAAGCATAATATTTTGGTTAATCAAAAACAGAAAGCTGGATTCAAAAATAATTTAACTTTGCTATTGCGATCATCCCAAACATATTTTCAGAAACACGAGCAACAAATGAGAGTGAACAGCCACCCAAGGACCTTTAGCACTTTAACTTATACCTGCTATAGTTTGATGTCTTCTATGTCTATGTATATATCTGAATATACTTACAGTCATTTGAGGTAAGTGAACGGACCGGTCGTCCTGAAAATATTATGTCTGCACTTGCCAATTAATGTCTTTTCTTTTCCCATTTACATGGTGACTGCACTTGTCCCCGTTGTCAGTCCAATGTTGCGACAAGTAATGCTATAACTACAATCCACATGCAATATCAAGTGTATGGTACTTTCTAATCTAATTTATATGTTTGTATACAACTGACGTACAGTAGGTAAAGGAACTATACAACACACGTTCAATGTTGATTATTAGATTATAATAAATGTAGCAGGTGAAGTTAGTGTTTGGTTGTATTGAATTGAGAACAGTAAAAGGTAAACATTAATACATGTATGGGAAATTATAATACATACTTGATTAAAAGATTAGTGTTCACGCTTTCATTCTTAGAGTACATACAGTATTTAAAATACTATTTCACATAAACGCGTACATATCTATACACATTGACATATGCATTACTCAACTAAGTAAATGTGTTTTATGTTGTTAAACTCATGGACATAACAGCATCTATATTCAAAATTAAAGTTGAATACAGTGATTTGCATAAATTACCGAAGCTCGTTGTGGGATGTAACCCAACTTTTATAGGGATGTAACTCAAGTGACGATTAGTCGAACAGTAAGTTTATAAGATCGTTTAATATCTATAGAATCTGGGGGAAAGCACATACTGGTAAATCAAAAGTAGGCACATACGGCATTACTGTCAATCCATATTGGATTATAAGCGCATTTTATAACTCTGGCCATGATACTGTCTCGAAAGTAGGCGCATCTTCAACAACTTGGCAAAAGAAAATCAATGCATCGATGTAATAAACGGATTCATGTACACAAGTATATGCATAAATGCAATTCTATTTATCGTATGGAAATAAATATAATAATTTACAGTTACTTTTCTTTCCAGATGCTAATTGTCAACCCGTTAATTAGACCCCTTTCCACATTTTGGTGCGGATATAGACCCCATACATAACAACTGAGAAGGTCAACAGTATGCCGTATAGATAGCCCTGGGCTAATATTCACAAATCATCTTATAGTGGAAATCCTATAACGTCCCTATTAAGAGTCTCCGCTAAAGACGAAAATTAAGACAATATTCAGTTTAAGCGCACTAAGCGATTAAACTTTTTACCCATCAATAATGACGCTTGACCCATTTCCACTTGAACACGTGACTAGCACCTATATAAGCATTTAATTCCCAGAGTACAAATTCTTTTCGAATCGGATGCCAGCTGAGAGGTACATTGTGTACTCTTATTCAAATCTAAGCTTAAAACAATTTCATAGAAACACCCACCCACCCACCCTATACTCTTTTCTGGTCTTTTGTTTTATATTTTCAGGATGTTTAACAATCGTCGTGGCTGGACAATATCTGAACTAGACGTGGTTTCATCTATTGATGACGACTTCCGCTCAAAGTTTGAACAAATATACCATGAACTTTACCTGCTCCTGTTGACAGGACAGGATCGGACAATTTTTGGTGGCATAGGTATCATTCAAACTTGCAACCGTTGACGGGGCAGTTTAAAACAATGATATAAAATGATACCTTGTGTAAATGTTCTCAGTAAAATTAAATTATATATCCAGCCATGACAAATTTCACGCCAAACATATATAAATAAATGTTAATAAACCAACTTGTATTTAGTCATTATTTGCTGGGTAATTGATATGAGGTTTATATAGGTTTAAAGCATTGTTTGAAGACCAACAGTAGACACAAAGTAAATATTCAATGTAAAAACTTTACTATATGGGTTTCCCATGAGGTAGTGATTATTAAATTATTTATGAATAATTTTAAACAATTATTATTTGATATTCACAGGGTGCATGTACCACGTGACTTTTTGGGTAATCAGGGGTAAGAAAAAATGGCCGACACCGTCGACTCAGGTAAGATTTTTCGTCATTTTGTTAATCTATACGGTCTAAATAAGAACGAGAGATAGACGAGGGCCGTCTCATTAAAAAGAGAAAGGCCCTGGTGTATGATTTCTGCATGTGTATCGTCTAATTTTGTTTAAAACTGCAACCGCGCATTTGAGTTTGAAATAGTGACAATGGTAAGCTGGGGTAAATTCTTACCAATATCATCAAAACAGCGTTTAAACTACATGAATACTATGGTTTTCGCTTAATGCATGTCAATATTGTAATTTAAATCTATTTTCCGCAAAACATAAGTTCGGAGGATTTGTTTTCACGACTAAAATGTCTTTATGTCGATAATGCTAAGACGGGGTACAAGTTTACAATGGCTAAGTAGGGGTACAAAATGGTCATGGTCTTTTGATAATGTACGTGTACTTACGTAAATATCCATAAATACACAGTTCATGCTCCCACTTACCATATTTAGGTGAAAGACCACTTGTTTTACTTTTACCATAGTTATTATCATTTTGCTATCATGTTTGCCAGTTTATTGTTGATTAGTTTGTTGTTCAAAATACTATGGCGGAAAAAAGTGATGCACAACACAGCTGTGCGTGCTTGTCTTGGACAAATGGCTGTCCAAACTTGATAGTTCAGTGGTTTGGAGACCCATATACTTCGCAGAAATACAGCAACATTTTTTGTAAAGCATTGCGTTTTTAGTGCTTCCTTCAATAATTTGTATTGTTTACTTTCGTGGTCTTCTTGGTTGCAGAGTAGACACTTGAGTTCTGGATCAGTAACCAATTCATACCATTTATTTTCCCAGGTATATTCGTGTGTCAGACGTGAGGGAAAACATTTTCTTGTAATGGCATACGTGCTTTGTACACGAAGACTGGATTGTATGAATGTGACAGTTGGGATAAAGACTTTGAAGTAAGTATAGTCATACCGAATAGTTTAAGTTTTTTTTATAACATTAACATATTACTGCTTATGATGGCATTATACATTCTAGAATTTATTTCAGTGAATCTAATGTACGTCGCTACGAGCACGTGAATAATCATTCAATATGATGTATAGGTTACGATTTAATAATATGTATCGTACATGTGTATGTCAAAATATTGTTGTAAAAGATACAAGGTAAGCTTTTTATAAAACATGGCTTGTTTCGTTCTTTTTATCTAGTAAGAAGTGGACCAGTTTTAAACACGATTCCGTATTCGGTACAGACCAATAACAATTGAGATGTTTCATATGTCATATTTATTCATTATATGTTCAACTTAATGTTCTTAACCAGAAAGAAATTTGTTGTAAGTATAACTCAATCGAGTTCAAGCGCAACTCACATTGATTCGGTAATATAGACAGGTATGGATGTGTTCTGATTAAAAGTGGTCCATGTAATAAAGTCTTACATTAATACTTCTCGATCAAGCGACCCAATATATATAATATATGTCCAATTGTGAGTTGTTTTGTGTCGTTATCCAGGATGCTGATAATCTGAAACGTCACAATGCCAGTCATCATTCTGCTCCCAGAAACTATATATATGCACAACATGTGGAAGGTCATTTGCTACACAGCATCAGCTGATAACGTACCAGAAAGATGAACGCCTACATGGTACGTTCAAATGTGATGTGTGTGGGAAATCTTTCTGCAGATTATTCGCACTTCAAGAGCACCTATCAACCAATGGAGCTACATCAGATTATAAATACAAGTGTGGAAAGGCGTACAAACACAAATCAAGTCTATCAAGACATATGAAATCTCACAAGGAGTGAATCAAATGCCTTATAATTTTAATTTTCATAATATGATGTCGACCTGCTTTTTGTATGTTTTGTTTTGGTATCACAACTCAAAAATAGAGTTTTAGATACATATGTTAGGTTGTCAACCAAACATTATATAGTCGTCTTCTGTTATGTAGTCTACGAAGGGCATTTTAAAAGTTCTGATATTATGCGTCTGTACCTTGTTAGATACTCACTAACATGTATGTAAATGTACATATTTTCTTATAAGGTCGTAAGTGGCAATCACTTTATTATGAATAGCTAACTGACACAGTGCTCTTTCTGAAAATGTTCACTTTTTAAAAAGATTAGACGTATGGATGTTAAGTTATCGCTTAGTTATCAGAACTTTCAGAATGCCCCTAATAAATAAATAAGTTTGAAAAAACATACCAATTTCAAATATATTTTTATTTACCAGGCATTTATATTCTGACAATACGGAGATAAATGTACTTAATATATACAGAATATCATGACAGTTTTACTGCACGTACCTAGTCATTATCTGTTGGTGCTATGATTAACCATTTACTTAACCTTATACGTTCATGTTTTAATAATACTCTGTATATTTTCCTTTTTTTTAAACTTTAGTTATTATAAATAACTATATATGTGTCCCTGTGCCAACAATACACTTAAACGAATTTCTAATTGGCCACCCAATGAAATATTATATTATGCGATATATTCAGTCAATATTTCTAAAATTGTGGGTATTATCATTCCATGCACTTATCTATCGATTTCAAGAAATAAATTACGCATGCATGTATAAAATTATCCATGCGGAACAGATAGTGCAAAATGGCTTACGTGCACGTGGCTCATATGCCCAACATGTTAGGTTTTTGAAACCTGTCAAAATGTATTCTCTGTCGATTGGCTTAATGAAAGGTATTAATACTAACGAGAATAAGTAATAGGGGGCGCACCGAGGCTGTTAGAATGACGAGTGCCAGCACCAAAATCCAGACATGTACGTCAAAACGTCGTTTTGTAAAAAGCGATATTTATAATAACGTGGGGTTTAGCTCGAATTACTGCGAGAAACATATTTTCCATCAATAAAATTGGACAGTATCGGGGTTTCGATTATTTATATTATTCTAAAAGCATTTCTTTAAAAACTAATTTATAAAAACACGTGGCCAATCAGAAATTCGTTCAATGTATGCATGTATCTGACGTCATGAGCGCGTTCCACATGGCTCATTTTCACAAATTATAGTGTTTAAAGAAAAGTCGATCTACAGGGAACAAATTTATACCAAATACGAAACTATTCCAAGCTGTGCACGAGGCCAACGTGCAAAAAAGCAATTTCGCACCAACCGTTACGCATGGATGATTTTGTATATGAATATGCCATTTCTTTCCAGAAATAGATAAGTAAGTGCGTGAAATGAATATATAACAAGGCCTAAGATTTATTGATATAATTTATCAGATGATATAATATTTTATAGGGTGGCCAATTAGAAATTCGTTTAAGTGTACATTGATCAGTATTGCGATAGGGATTTATTTTAAAATGTTTTTTTTTTATCCAAATATGTTACATATTGCCCACATGTGCTACCACAAGTATTAAACTGGGAAAGGAACACGTACATTTACGGTGGCACAGAAGGGACATGGTCGATATATTTTGTTAACTTGGATGAACAAAATAAAATCAGTGATATATTTCATTTAGTTGGGGGAACAAGATAATTTCGGAGAAATATTATTTTGTAAGTCGCGGGAACAACTTAATTTGGTCAATATATTTTAGTAACTTGTGGGCACAACTGTGACTTAGTTATCTTGTTCCCACAAGTTAGTTATGCTGTATCTTAAGGGAACAACATACTATGTTGTGGCCACAAGATAGATACATATACTTTCAAATTTAAGTTGTTCCCCCTACTTACAACAAACAAAATTATCTTGTTCCCCAACTTACTAAAATATATTTCTCCGAAATTATCTCGTTCCCCTGACTTAACAAAATATTTCACTGATTTTATCTTGTTCCCTAACTTAATAAAATATATCGACAATGTCCCTTCTGTGCCACCGTATACATTAAATATATTCTATAATATAGACAATCATAAAAATAATATCTATATTGATAACTGGATACTTAACTTCATGAACATTTATCATCATATAGTTTAAATATTATGTTGGAAGTTATGAGCATTACAAGAGGTATGTTCATTTATTCAGTAATATACTACTGAAAAAATGATAAAGGGTCAAGAAATCAGTATTCTATTGTAAAAACATCGGAATGACATTTAAAGTTGCATCGGCCAATCGTATCCTGTTTCAAAACGTTTAAAATGGAAATATGTTGACCTTTATCAAACTTTGAGTAGTATATGTTACATCATTGAACAATATTAGTTTATAGTATATACAAATGCCATTTGTAATACAAGACATGTCTATTTATTACTGAAAAATCAGTATTGTTTGTTCGTTCACAGGCCTAAGAAATTATATCACCAGCTACAGTTTTTACTTCCAAAAATGTTTATCCATTCAGTATAGTATAGATTTGACTTCTTTTAATCTAATGAATGGGGATGGGGGATGTCAACATCTGTTTTGTGTGATATAATTGCTTAGATATGTAGTTCGTTGTTCAAAGCAACATGTGATTAACACTGATTAGCCAATGTGATTTTTTTGCTGTGATTTAAAAATGATCATTCCATAATATTTATAGTATTTTTTATATTAAATCTCTGACTATACTTGGTCTTTTTTCTTATATGTCAATAACATATCATTAGATAAAATGATGCTGTCAAGAATATGTACAGGATGACTTCACACTTCAAACCAGACTCGGTTTATTGTCCGAAAGTCTAAAGCAGTCAGTAATTATTGCTTCTGTGTGTTTTGTCACAGTGGACTTATAACTGATGTAGCCACATTCACTTATTATGGAAATTATACACGAACATAACAATAAGCGCAGTCAATTCGGTCAATTCGTTCATAAGATCTTGGTATGGCATTATGGTATCTTTTAAATGCATATTTTTTCTGCTAAACTTAAACCTGTCTCAAATCCGAATAGGTCAACATCGCCGGCTGTCGGTGTCAAACCATGTTTTAACTTCTTTCCATCAAGGGTCAAACAGCAAGAGCTTCCATCCAATTTTTCAGCAACTGTCGTAATAATTTCAGCCTGAAGTCCAGGTAAAAAGGAGTTGTCGCTTAATTTTTCGAGAAGACCATAAGGATCAAATTCTCTCAGCATCCGATCGTGTGGCATGGCCTTAAGCATCCCTTGTTTCCTTGTTCAGTTACCAACTGTCCAGAATTCTTGGGTCCTCCCATAAAGTGTAGAAATCGTCCACCGAAAACTCTGTAGCCCAATTTCCAGAAAACTTTACTCTCTGTTGAATACCTCATTTGGCACGTATTTTGGCATGCATGCCATTTTACAACATCAGAAAAAAGTTTAAGCGCGATATTGTCTTTAGGGAATTTGTCTTCACTAACAGGTTTGAAAAGTTCCAAAATCAAAATGGCAATACCACTTTCCTTCAATTTGGAGTGATTTTTTTCCAGAGAACTTCAATACATTCTTCATTGGAATCTATTATTTTGTCTTCAGGGGTACAAATGGTGTTTGCATCCTAGTGGTCTTTAAATGTCGATCCAGACGGTTCAATTTCGCCAACATTAGTATCAGTTTCCGGTGTTGGAATTTCAATGAATTCTCTGAAGAGAACCATACGGACATTTCAGTTGAGAAGATGGTGTTCGAAATCGTTTTACATGGGGTGTCGTAACTGTAAATGTTGCATCATTTGGTATTATTGGAAACACCTTTATTTTGACCTGTCGTCTTCTACGCTGGTTACTCGCGTTAAGAGACAAATTTGATTTCCGTTTGCTTTTCATTGTTGGTATTAAGTTTTGTTACTTTGTAGACCTGCAAATAAAACAAATATGAGTGAGTTAAACTGTATACCATACCACTGAACTATTAAGTTTGGGCAGCCATTTGTCCAAGACATTCACGCGCAGCTGTGTTGCGCATCACCGTTTTCCACCATAGTACTTTGAACAACAAAGTAATCAACAATAAACTGGCAAACATGATAGCAAAATGATAATAACTATGGTAAAAGTAAAACAAGTGGTCTTTCACCTAAATATGGTAAGTGGGAGCATGAACTGTGTATTTATGGATATTTTCGTAAGCACACGTACATTCTCAAGACAACATGAGAATTTTGTACCCCTACTTAGCTATTGTGAAATTGTACCCCGTCTTAGCATTATTGATATAAGGACATTTCAGTCGTGAAAACAAATCCTCCGAACTTATGTTTTGCGGAAAATAGATTTAAATTACAATATTGACATGCGTTAAGCGAAAACCATGGAATTCGTGTAGTTTAAACGCTGTTTTGATGATATTGGTAAGAATTTACCCCAGCTTACCATTGTCCCTATTTGATACTCAAATACGCGGTTGCAGTTTTAAACAAAATAAGACGATATACATGCAGAAATCATACACCAGGGCCTTTCTCTTCTTAATGAGACGGCCCTCGTCTATCTCTCGTTCTTATTTAGACCGTATAGATTAACAAAATGACTAAAAATCTTACCTGAGTCGACGGTGTCGGCCATTTTTTCTTACCCCTGATTACCCAAAAAGTCACGTGGTACATGCACCCTGATTCATAACCAAGACTTAAATCGGTCATTGCAAAAATCCAGTCGATTATTATAAACACTATAAACATTCGATTGTAGCAAAACCACTCTAGTCTCAAATTTTCGACCATGCGGTCTTTTTCAAGAGATATGATTCACTTATAATTTTTCTACATTTTAAGTACAGCTTCAAGTCTTTGCATTTTTACTTGTTATATCATTGCATTACATTGCATTGTAACTTCTTATTTAACAAGTAACAATGCAAAGACTTGAAGCTGTACTTAAAATGTAGAAAAATTATAAACATACAGTATAATTAGCCCAGAACCTTTGAGGTACTCAACAATATGCAATAAAGTTAGCACAGAACCTATGATGTACCCAACAACATACTGTATAGTTAGCCCAGAACCTATGATGTACCCAACAACATACTGTATAGTAAGCCCAAAACCTATGATGTACCCAACAACATACTGTATAGTTAGCCCAGAACCTATGAAGTACTCAACAACATACAGTATAGTTAGCCCAGAACCTATGATGTACCCAACAACATACTGTATAGTTAGCCCAGAACCTATGATGTACCAACAACATACAGTATAGTTAGCCCAGAACCTATGAAGTACTCAACAACGTACAGCAAAGCAAGCCCAGAACCTATGAGGTACTCGAAAATATGCATTATTGTTAGCCCAGAACCTATGAGGTACCAAACAACATACAGTAGGCCAGCCCAGAATCTATGAGGTACTCAACAATATACAGTATAGTTTTCCCAGAATCTATGAGGTATCCAGCAACATACAATATAGTTATCCCAGAATAAATGAGGTACTCAACAATATACCGTATAGTTAGACCAGAGTCTATGAGGTACTAAACACTATACAATATATTTAGCACAGATCTATGAGGTACTCAACAATATACACTATAGTTAGCCCAGAACCTATGAGGTACTCAACAAAACTAGTATGCCGTAATGCCAGTCCAGATTCTATGTAGTACCCAATCATTTGCAATACAGCTAGCCCGGATCCTTTGAGGTACTTAACAATATGCAATATAACGAGCCAATAACCTATGAGGTACTCAACAATATGCAATATACAATATAGTTAGCCCAGAACCTATGAGGTATTCAACAACATACAGTGTACAGTCAAACTTCGATGCCTCGAACTACCTTCGGACCGGGAAAATAGTTCGAGCCATCTACCGGTTCGAGGCATCATGGGTACGAGTATATAATTATGCACTGTATAAGTTCGAACGCTTATCGGTACGTGTACCTGTCAATAGTGCGTAAATGTCGTATTTTTAGTGTTTGTTCGTATTTCATATTAAATGCACATTAAATGCATTTGTATCAAATTGTGAAATAATATGCATAAGCATAATAAAACATGATATTGTTTGGCAAAATTGACTCGAAATCGACGGCTAGCTCTTCAAATATTCACATTTGTAAACAGTTCCCTGTTCTATTAATCGCTGCGTACGGTTGCCTATTTAATCAATGTTTTAATTATAAACTAGCAATTCATATGTCAAGTTTGTCAATCAATAAATAAAATGATAGTTAAAACATAAACATACTTTTGAGTTATTAGTTTATTGCAATATAAATCGAGTTAAGTTTGTTTGCAATAATAATTCAAACATTTAAATTAATGAACAATAAATCAGTTATAATTTCCTTCATTAAGTAATTAACGGACCTATAAGTGATAAGATCTTTCACAAACATGTAATACAATACAGCCGAAAACAGTACAATAATTGCCACAAGGTGTTAATAACACCGTTTACCGACTTCCCGTGGACAAACATTGGATTTTAACAATCAATAAAAGGTGCGAAAACTTGCACTGTTCGAGTCATCTACTGGTAATGATAGCAAGGGACCAGCAAGTCAGTTCGAGTGTTCGACCCTCGTACTGTTCGAGTCATCTATGGTTTCTCTATATGAATAAAGAAGGGATTTTGACGGGACCGGAGAACGAGTTCGAGGCATCTGGGGTGTTCGAGGCAAGTACTGTTCGAGGCATCGAAGTTCGACTGTAGTTAGCTCAGAACCTATGTCGCGCCTACTCGAGAAATTAAAGTCACAAAGAATGACCAGGCGTTCTCTTGTGGGAATGCTTCATTGGTGCAATCCAGCTGACAAAAGAAATGATCCTTTGTGTCATCATGTGTCATTAATGCTGAGGCATACACACACAAGCGATTGGTTGATCCGTCGCATTGTGATTAGACTTTGAACCAACACCGCGTTCGCGTACTTCATATCCTGGGGAGCGGTGGCCTAGAGGTAGGGCGCGCGCTTCAGGGTCGAGAGGTCCCGGGTTCGACCCCCCTCTGGACCACTGGTAAATTTCTCTGAGCAAGACCCACATCTCCACTCCACCATGGTGTAAAATGGTACCGGTGAGGGCAGTGTCTATTCCTGGGCGCCGCAGATCGATGTTGGCTGCCACACCACAGGAGAGAAATAGTCTCCCCAGGGAGACACGAGTGTATGTTTCCATATGTAGCCCAATGACCAGGAGAAGTTGAAATGTCAAAGGGTGCTTGAGCGGCCTAACATCTGAAAAGAGCCCTAGAAAATTGGTAACTTTTTTATATAATTATTATTATTTCCCTTGCAAGGAGAAGGTAAAGTCTACTTCCCATAGCTGGATGTCTGTTCATATGTATCAGGCTTGTCCACATGCCGATTGGCCTGACATGCTGAATGTCTGGGGGACAGACCGATTCCTAGTCTTGTAGTTCTGCTTGATATCGTAAGGTGCTCAATTGGCGTGTTTCACAACGGAGAGGCATTTAATGGAGCATGCCTATTGAGAAGCTATGTACTGACAGGGAAGACGGTGCTCTGCTAGGTTTCGCCATGGCTAGCCAGCGGTGGGAGCTGTAAACGAAAGGTGGCAAGCACAAAATACACAGAAAACCCCACTTGGGAAATTAATATCATAGATGTAATAAAGACGTACACTTCACTTACCCTGATCACTGTCTGTAATTGTAAAAAAATAAACCACCTTCCGTTATCTGTGACCAATATAAAAATATTAATATTTGGGAGCTATTCTGCGTAAAATTAAATGATTTTAAGGGTACCCACAGTTGACGATTTTGCATCGTCTGCGCATCTTTTCGCGCAGCATGTTTACGGAATTTGCGACGGTCTTAAAAACGATATCTTAGCTGTCCTTCTGCGTATTAAAAACAGTTTTGCCAAAAATATAAATTAATAGAAATTAATACAACGATTTTCGTCGACTGCAAGGGAAACAACCGTGGTGATGATTTTGATTCGTCAGTGTTTTAATTTTACGACAGCAAACTGCTTTACGTCACATGCAAATTTTCACTAAAATGAAAACGAATCGTCGTGATAAAAAGTGGATTTAAAACACTATGTGTGCGAATAGAATCATAGAATGTTGTCATAGAATACGTGAGCAACTTATACATGGCCAGGTCCAACCGTTTAACGAACACCGTTACTGTGGAAGTTGACAGAAGCAAGAAACTCAAGTTGTCAGGCCACAGAAGTTCACAGAATGACAGATCTGACCTTCAGCATTCAATGATTCAGCTACCGGGTACATATCGTCACTGATCGTAAGTTGAAAATCAATTAGTTGACATGTCTCAAAACTAACTCAATAAAAACACCAATCAATATTTTGCAACGGAGTCGGGAGCAGGCAAATGCCAGGGGAATTAGACTAAATATTGTACGGGGTGGGGTGCTAGTTCTAGCCTAAAAGTTAAACTCATATGAATAGCTCTAGGAGGGCCCGGGGGGGTGCTAGAGCCAAACAAATTAAACATTTAATGTGTCTAAGTTCTTCTTCTCTTTTTTATATATCTACCTGTCAGTTGCATACACGGCCCAGGGATGGGTGGTTGATAGCCGGGGAAATTGGCCGGGTTTTAATCGGTATCATGACATATGGTAATTGGTATTGCATTCGGAAACCGTCTGCTATTTATAAATATTAATTGGACACCCGGCTGATGTCGATGTAATTAATGAATTAATTTCATATCTCACTGCTATATAAATTTATAAAGTAGCAAAGAAGAAAATGGCAAAAAGTAGCCGACAATCATGTTCAGATAGCCAGAGAATTTTTCTGCCTTCCCCTCATTTCTACCCCCTGTAAAAATGGTGTCGGGTAGATCAATTTTGTGATTTGTATGATGTCGGTCCAATGTCTAGTGGACATCAGATCTGTGGTACCCAACAAATGTCTTTGTCCCTTAGCCACATCTTGATCTGACAAACTTCACGAAGCAATGATTGCCACAAGACAACCACAACCTGATGCACCTGTGGGCCATTTTATATTGAAAATTGGTTCACCAATTATGTTATCCACCGAAAAATAAAGACATATCATTATTATTATGCACCAAAAATATGCTGCCTGACCATCTGTCCGCCATCCAATTTGGGAGTGTGCTTTGGGGTTGTCACCCACCTATTAAAGAATGACTCAATGTACTATCCCCAAAAACTAAAACTCTTCTGGGGCCAAGGTCGCCTCGCCCATATGATATGGATGATCCAGTGAAGAGGATAAATTTGAAAGCATATAATAGAATTATGAAAAGGTGTGATCTGTTGTCTAATATTTGTTTTGTTTTGTTTATTTCAGGTTTTGTTTGACCAGTGTGACAGGGAAAGCAATGAAAACCTAATTTGGAAGAATTATTATGTACAGTTCTATTATTTGGTACTCTCATGAAAACGTTGGCCTGGTTTCAATCAGTCGGGATACAATCTGCAAACACCGGTAATAATGT
The DNA here is from genome assembly GCA_963678985.1 of Spisula subtruncata. Taxonomy (NCBI): domain Eukaryota; kingdom Metazoa; phylum Mollusca; class Bivalvia; order Venerida; family Mactridae; genus Spisula; species Spisula subtruncata. Next base: position 12,815,916 of record OY787665.1, read on the forward strand.
TTTAACTTTGCTGTTTTAGTATGTATAAAACCTTGTTTATGATAATTTTTTTTATATTTTCTCAACCTTTTTAAGTAATATATGGCAGCTGATTTCTTTAGCAGTTTTCCTGGACTGTATCCTTGCCTTCCACAAAGAGCGAGCAACTTCTCCACTTGTGGATGAAAAGTCAGCTGTACAAGGAAGGGTACTTAGTACAAACAACCATCCAGAACTTGGAATATAATCTAGATGATAGATCACTCGGTTACATGTTATAAACCATTATTTTTAGAGTTATTTGAGTGAAATTGCCTCTGGCATTATGAACAGCTTAAATGGATTGACAATACTGTGAAACCTGTGTGCAAGTTTTGGAATCTTCTTATTTATATGCATGACTTGTATATTGCTATAATTAGGGTCACCCGTTTTACCGGAATCCACGTAAATTACCGGAATAGACCGGAATCCAGATAAATTACCGGAATAGGCCTATATTTCGTTAATAAACAGTAGTTTTACATAGTTTTTGGTTTAAATCAACCTTATTTAACATAAGCAACATATATGCAAATCTAAAATAAAATATGTTCTCGAAAAAAAATTTTATTCGAGATTCAAAATTTGTTCATTTTACGATGTCATTACCATATTGGATCAGAATTAGCGTGTCCGGAATAGACTCGTTTCTCGTTATTTAATGGTAATTGTGTTTAATTTCTTCTATAATTCATTAATATATACTATTATAACATTGTTTCCAAAAGGAAATTAAAATATTGTGTTGAATAATGATTTTATACAAGTTTTAAAATCGCTCATTTCCCGACATTGACCGCGCATATTGAATGAGAATTAAAATAACCGAAATAGGTTTGTATCAAGTTTTTTATTGGTAATTGTGTTTAATTTCTGATATAATTCAATAATATATACCATTATTATATTGTTTCCAAAAGGAAATTAAAATATTTTGGTGAATAATGATTTTAGACCAGTTTTAAAATCGCTCATTTCCCCGCATTGACCGCGCGTATTGAATGAGAATTAACATAACCGGAATAGGCTTGTATCACGTTTTTTATTGTTAATTGTGTTTAATTTCTGATATAATTCAATAATATATACTATTATGATATTGTTTCCAAAAGGAAATTAAAATATTTTGGTGAATAATGATTTTATACAAGTTTTAAAATCGCTAATTTTCCCGCATTGACGTAACCGAAATAGGCTCGTATATCTCGCTATAAAATGGTAGTTTTGCTTAGTTTCTGCAATAATTCGTTCATATACACTATTAATAAGTTATTTCCAAAAGGAAATCAAAATATTTTAGTAAAACAAGATTTTGTGCAATTTTTAAAATCGTCCATTTCTCGCTTTGAACGCGCGTACTGAATGAGAATTAACGTAACCGGAATAGACCCGAATCTCGTTTTTACGGTAATTTTGTTTAGTTTCTGCTATTATTCGATCATATATGCGATAAATAACTTATTTCCAAATGGAAATTTAAAATATTTCTTAAAACACAGATTTTGTGTTTGTTATTTACTCTAAAGAGTTGCATTCTCGTTCGACCAGCGTGTTTTTCATCCGTAATACAGAGACTTGACTATACACTGATTCATGAGAATGAAGAGTTGGGGCTATAACTAGATTTCTTGACATCTAGCATACTGATAAGTGACCTGTTTATTGGATATTCTGTATGACATCTTGTGTGTCGATTGTATACTTGTAGCCCCAGGCATGACTAATCATTGTGCAACAGTTGGATAAAATTAAACCTAATGATCGTTTTTGAACCGCAAAAATCAATTAATGAATAAAATTACTGACATATATCAAGGATTCTGAATATTATCATAGAACAGGCCACTGTTACCTACGTAAGTATTTTCTATCACTTGGTCAATGCATTCACAGACCCTGTCGCTGAATCCTTTATCAGGGAGTCCTTATGTTAATCACAAATGACACAAATGATATAGACGTAATTAATATGTATTGCGAAGACACGTAACAATTACCTTCAAATAGTATTAGTAATCCATTATGATACAATATGATTTATAATCTGTTAATTCCACTAACAAAGATTAAATATACGTCTTCAGCATCACGAGGTCTATAAAATGAGCGATGTCGCAATATGTTTCTATTTTCATGTGTCAAAGTTCGGCTGCGTTACCTTTGATGTATATTTTTCACACAGGTAACTGTTTCACTGATAAAAATACTTACTTTTTGGAAACATTAATTTTTTGTACAAGGTCTATATGCAGGGGAATCGACGAACCGGTCACTAGTGTGCATTTTATTTTCCCTAATGTACAATACAGTAATACAATACAGTATACTTATTTATCATCTAGTATGTAATGCTGAGGTTTAAAAAACATTAAATTTTATACATACGAGTGTCTCGCAATAACCATTGAGCTACGGAGTCATGTAGAAAATATAAAATTTAGGAAGTTATTTTTTAAATTTTACTCTAAATATCAAATGGCAATGATACAGTTACCTGTGGTTTTCTCACACAGTTTCCTTTAATCCACCGAAGTAAGTCGGCAACGTCTGATATTTAGCCGACAACATTCTCTGATGTACCCAGCGTCGGCGACATCTAAAGTTACAAAGTGATGCCGCGCGTCCCTCAGATCGGAAAACACAGTAAGGACAAGGTGTTAAATAGATTGGTTATTTCTACAACTGCATATCTTCAACACGATCACGCATTTTAACAATATAAATAGTTCACCATTTCGCTCGTACATTCCGTAGATGTATACAAATAAAGATCGAGGTTGGTTATTGTTGCATAAAAAAGTTTTCGGACGACAAGTAGACATTTTTCTCTCAAAGAAATTTTGATCACCAAGAAATGAAATAAACATGGCCTAATGGTTGTTCCTGTACTGCAAGATATTCTCCCAACACACATGATTGACGGTCGACCACACCTTCATTGTGACACCAGAGAAAATTTTGGAACCGCCGTGAAACATTTAGTAACAAGGACTGCTGTGGCACGTGCGTACTGTAGAAGTTTGTCCAGTGTTACGATATCAGTGTTGAAATATTAGTGACCTATTCAATGTTGGATTTAAATGCCGTATGATGTTCGTATTTCAAGGTTATTGAAATCGCGGGGTGCAATACTTTTTTGATCCACCGGAGGCATATTTTCATTCGCTTCTAAATTCTTTTAGTTTCCGTTTGGAAATAGCTTATCTATGATACATTTGATTGAATGCTTATAAATTATTAACATACAAAAGATTTATTTAACAACAAAATTTGAAAATACGAGCCTATGTCCGCACGTTTGATCAAATTGTAATACACTACCCTAAATTGCCATTTTTTCAATCGCATATAAACTCTTCTTCTCTCAAGATATTACTGTTTCCTTTCGGAAATGACTTACCTTTGATACGTGTAATTCAATAATAATGTATAAGATACAAAATATTGACTTTAAAACAAAATACGATCCTATCCCGGTTGGATCAAAATGTAACGCGCTACCCGAAATGGCAATTTTTTGCAATCGCATATAAAATCCTTTTTTCACAACATATTTATATTTCCTTTAGGAAATAGTTTACTTACAATACATATGGTTATAGTAAGTGGATTCCGGTTATGTTAATTCTCATTCAAATCACCCGTTCAAAGCAGAAAACGAACGATTTTAAAACTCGTATTATATCACTTTTACGCAACATATTAAATTTTCCTTTTGAATATCAATTACTTATGGTATATATGATTGATTTAGATCAAAAACAATACATTTCTGCTGTTTATAAACGAAATATAGGTCTATTCCGGTTATAGAAAGTGGATTCCGGTTATGTTAATTCTCATTCAAATCGCGCGTACAAAGCAGAAAACGAACGATTTTAAAACTCGTATTATATAACTTTTACACAACATACTAAATCTTCCTTTTGAATATGATTTACTTATGGTATATATGATTGATTTATATCAAAAACAATACATTTCTGCTGTTTATTAACGAAATATAGGTCTATTCCGGTTATAGAAAGTGGATTCCGGTTACGTTAATTCTCTGTCAAATCGCGCGTTCAAAGCAGAAAACGAACGATTTTAAAACTCGTATTATATCACTTTTACACAACATATTAAATTTTCCTTTTGTATATGAGTTACTTATGGTATATACAATTGATTTAAACCAAAAATAATACAGTTCTACTGTTTATTTACGAAATATAGGCCTATTCCGGTTATAGTAAGTGGATTCCGGTTATGTTATTTCTCTGTCAATACGCGCGGTCAGAGCGAAAATTACCGTTTTTAAAACTCATGTAAAATCAGTTTTCATTTAAATATTTTAATTTCTTTTTAAGAAACAACTTATTTTTCGTATCCATGATTGAATTATACCAGAAACTTAACAAAATTATGTTTTATTAACAAGATGCATGTCTATTTCGGTCAAGTAAATTCTGCATAGATAGCGTAATGACGAACGGACGACGGCCAATTTTAAAATTTCAATAACTTTTTTTTTTCGTAACATATTTTACTTTAGTTTTGCATATATGTTGCTTATGTTAAATAAGATTGATTTAAACCAAAAACTATGTAAAACTACTGTTTATTAACGAAATATAGGCCTATTCCGGTAATTTATCTGGATTCCGGTCTATTCCGGTAATTTACGTGGATTCCGGTAAAACGGGTGACCGCTATAATTATATATATGTAGTGCAGTAAGTGCACATGACTTATTTGCACTTAATATACTGTTACACATTTGTATCACATTGAGTATTGCACATTCTGTTGCAGTAATAGTTGAATGATCTGGTGTCCCTTTTGTATAAAAATTATATTTGTTTACTTTCAGTTTTCTCTGAAGACACCAGATGATCATAATGTGAAAAGCTCATGAAGACACTCCTACCAGACATTTTGAAGGCTCTATGTTAAATAATTATGCCAATGATTTAGCATATCAAGAGCATAACTTTGATATAGACTATACTTAAGAAGCAAATACAATAAATGTTCACAGGATGTTTATACCAATATTTTCAGACTCTGAATTAGTGTTGAAAGTTATATTTACTCTGTGCAATTATTTAAATTTGATAATTCTAGTGCAGAACTACAGATATATAAAATGTGTAAAATCAATTACAATTATATTGCATTTATAATACATATAGTCAAAGACTCAAACCTGTTTTAAAGACCACCTTTATTATAAAGCCTGTATGACTGTGAAGACCACCTTTTGTCTCTCATCAGATTATTTTTAGCTCACCTGTCACATAGTGACAAGGTGAACTTTTATGATCACTCTCTGTCCGTCGTTCGTCAACAATTTGCTTGTGTGCACTCTAGAGGCAACAGTTTTGATCCAATCTTCATAAAAATTTGTCACAATGCTGTTCTCCATGAAATCTATTCCAAGTTTAAAACTGGGTCATTTGGGGTCAAAAATAGGTCACTAAGTTAAATCTTAGAAAAGCATTGTGTTCAAACCTGACAGTTTTTATCCAATGTACATGAAACTTATTCACAATATTTTTCTCAATGAAATATAGGCCAAGTTTAAAACTGGGTCTTGTTGGGTCAAAAACTAGGTCATTAGGTCAAATCTTAGAAAAACCTTTTGTTCTCTCTAAAGCCTAGAGGTCACAGTTTTTATTAAATCTTCATGACACTTAGTCAGAATGCAATCCTACATAAAATCTAGGCAAATCCAAGTTCAAATCTGAGTCATGTCAGGTCAAGAACTAAGTCATTAGGTCAAATCTTAGGATAAACATTGTCCCCTGATTTGATCCAATCCTCATGAAATAAGGTCAGAATGTATGTTTAACTGGTATATAGATCATTGTTCAACAGGTGAGCGAGCACTCTTGTTTATTTGTATTGAACCTGTTTAGAGAGGGCTTCCCAGCAACAGTAAAATTAGTAAAATTCTGAATCTTGCTTGCAGTCTTTGTATTACATACATGTATTATACCATGTGGCATATTTTCACACAAGACTAACTGTAATTATAGTTGTGGATAATTACAAAACAGCATAATACTGACACATAGTTGGGTTATATTTTTTCTTTAATTTCACTATGATGGAAACAACTCTGTCCCGTCAGCTATGGATTATTTATGCTTGGTTGATTTGTTGCATTTGTGGGGGTCCAATAGTGATCAATAAGGGTTATTGGTATATTTAAACATGTTATACTATAATTACCATTCAATTCTTGCTAATTAGTCTTGACTAAGAGATGCAAAGGTTTATTGTATCTTTAAAGAGTTATTATTATGTCCCAAAAGTTGATGAGGGGTATATTGCTGTGCTCAAGTCTGTCGGTCAGTAGACCACATGGTTCCCACTCACGTCAAGCTTTACATGGAGGTTGGTCAGCAGCAGTAGATGGCCCCTATTAATTTTGAGGTCAGTAGGTCAAAGTCACTGTGACCTGTACTTTTTTTACTATTGGGCTGCATACATGTTTTACACACATCTCTTGTTTATTTTAAAATGAATGGCTGACAGAAATCATACTCTTATGACTTACTTTTTATGAGCTAATAAACTTATACTTTATTTAATATTTTGTTGTATTTCTTTGAAACAGAACATGTATTGCAATGGATGAAAGTTGTCAGTAGAATTAAATACTGATTACAGTCATGAATACAGTATTTAGAGAAACAACTGCATTATGTTATTTACATGAAAAACATCTATGCAGTATTTTAAGATTTTTCTGGTATTTTCAAAAAGAATTGAACTTTCATCCATAGAAAGTGTTCATCAACACTTGCATACCTTAAACAACTTTGTTTGTTGGAATTTCATTTATTTGTTCCAATTAAGCGTGTAGTTATATATGATACCAGTTGATTAAACTGGTTTTCAAAGAACCAACCATACAATTCTCCTGCAACAGTCTATCCCAACATATGACTGGCTTGAGATCTGAGATGTACAACTGGACCAGTCGATTGTAACGGAACTGTTGATGTATGGCAATGCATACTCTGCCATCTCCATAGTATCTTGCCATTTCATGTGATTACAAAATGTACCAGTTGTATGGTTTTCATGAAAGCAACAGTTCTCAAATAACTCTCACAGTATACAAGTTTGTCAACAAAATGACAACATTTGGTGTGTTACGCCTCCAACCGCTGTCAAAGATGGGGGTTACAAATGAAGATTTTATGTTAAATTGCACATCATACCTGGTCTGGACATTTATTTTCTCATGTATATGTTAAAGAGTTTATTTATCATAAAAAATAATGAATATACACAATTTCAATGAATTTTACACCAATATCTGCATGACATAAAGCCAACAATCAACTTTTTTTCTATTTCTGAATAACTGTTGCCATGACAACCGTTTCAAATTTAAGAAGTGTATGGGACTTCCTTGTAAACAGAATCAAGTAGTTTTAAAGATTCCTTGCAAGATTAGGTCTAACAACAGCTTTTTGATGTGAGAAAATGAAAGGACCCATTTGCATGTTATAAAAGTGGGTGGGGTAATTCAACATGGTTTTGAGTCAATTTGGTACATTTTGAACGCTATGAATGAACAAATACATGATATTACAAATTCAAATAAATGATATCATATGTACAGTGGTTATCCAGTTGATTAAACATGACATGTGGAATGAAAGTGAATAAATTTACCAAATATTTGTCTCTTCCTGTTTCAAACAGGGGTAGGTCACACATTTCACGTTATAACTCTCTAAAACGCACATTAGCATGTATTTTTTATATTTCCTATTGGAACACAATATAATTTCCTTTCATTTTACCATGGTCATAAAAAATCGTAGTTATTATTTCAACAATATTTTTTTGGTTAAACTTTTGAATATTGCTCCGTTTTGGCGCCATTTTTTAGACAATTAATACTTGATTGAAACGCCCATTAAACTACAATTCTGGTACTATTTGTGAAACTTTCAATCTTTTTATGAGTTATAATCTTAGTATATCGATTAATACTTGAATTCTGACTGTCTTAGGGTAATTTTGGGGCACATATCTTTAAGTATAAGCAATTTTTTTACCCCTACCCCCTTTTCTATGGCTACTTGCGCAAAAATGGCCATTTTGAAGTGGGTCATTTCGATTGGATATAGCAAAAAAAGTAAGTCATTAGCCTATGTTTTTCGACTCAAAAATGAACTTCACATAGGTTGTACTTTGCAAATAACATGGTTTTAAAAAATCGTAGTTATTTTGATCTCAGAAGTGGGTACCCTTAATCACACTTTAAATTTTAAGCAATCTTAACGACATAAACTTACATGAAATAAAAAAGGAATGAATGGTTATATGTATTTGATATGTACATATGCAGATCTAGCTGTGGCCTAAGGTAAGACTTTTAACCTCTTTATTGTTAAAATATATAGATCTAATAACGCTATTTATATTTTTTATGTTAATGACATATATTTGAATTGAACTCTCTATATCAAAAAAGAAGGTACAGTGTATAATACTATGCGTCTTAAAGGGACTAAACTCCAGTTGGTATATTTCAAAATTTATAAAAAAAACTCTCTTAAAATTGTCCGACCTTCTACATTTATATATTGCTACGGTCACAATGCTCGTACGATGTCCGTAGGGATTTACCAACTCGTACGAGTCTGAAATATTTAAATCCTAACGGTATTTGTACGTTCTAAGCATCTGGTCACAGCTCGTACGGATCTCGTACGAGTTGTACAGAATGTATAGTTTTCACCAGATCATGGAGTCTTCTACGAGTTGTGAAAATCCGTGCGGTGCTCGAACGAGTCTCGATATCCGTACGGGCTCTATGCGGGCTCCGTACCGACGTCGTACGAGTTAAGAAAAATCAACTCGTACGGAGCTCGTAGGGCAAATGTGACTAGGGTATTAGCATCTTGACTTATTTATCTAGAAGAAAACTAATCGCATATCGGCGGTTTATTACCTTTTTAACCCCTACAATCTATTGCGTGACTAACGCAGTAAGATATATAATTGAACGTTGTTAAACTGTTGGAGTGTATAATTAGAGAAACCCCGTAACGGAGGTAAACTATGATCGACGGTTTTCATCAATAGCGCCGCTGATCGTAAAGTAAGTTGCAAGAATGCTTTATGTATTCGTAAAACATAGTGTTGTGTGATTAAAATGTCTACCAACGTGTTTTATCATCGAAATGGAATTGAGCCCTTTTAACAATGTAATGCAATAGTTATACATCTTATGGCGTATGCTGGAAATATTGATTACTTAATTAATTATTTTTAATCATTGAACACCCGAAGTACATGCGCTTCATTCTGCCAGCATTTTATCTGAATATGAAAGCGATTTATTGATCATTCAAGTCTAATATGTCTTGGAACGGAACATGACGTTTACTCGTATACATTATCATTATTATATTTGGAAGGCGATATTTGAGTCACCCTCTTTAGTCATCATTCAGCAGAAAGTGTTGTGGACCCAAAACACATATCCTTTCACCTATCGCAAATTGTTCGACAACATTCACGCAACTCGGAACATCACATTTTCAAAATATGATTTATTTCAGTAATTCAGATAAACGTAATTTACAAAACTTTGAAAAAGTAGATTGTTTGTTTGTTTGTTTGTTTCAATATTGTTTCTTGGCATTTCATTAGTTCATTAGTTGCATCAACGGTCCCCGTGAAAACGGCCGTGTTTTTACCTTTCAGCTTAACCAGCACTGCCGGGAAAATGTTTTTTTCTCTCCGAACCAATACCTCAGAACAGTATTTAGTAGTCAGTTGGTGCATTACAGACGCACGAACTTTTGGTGTAATAAATAGAAAATCCGTTTGGAAGCGTAAAGAGTAAAAAGAGAACTGGTCTCATATCTAAATACATGTATAGTGCGTTAGCGACTACGCTGGACCCCCATAAACCTTAAATATCTTAAAAAGTAATTATGCAATTTTATTGAAATTTGGCAGAGTTAACTTAATTACCTTTACCAACTCTGTGTTTAAATTTCAGATTTTTTTACTGTCTAATTAATGTTTTTCCCATTGGGTCTAATGTATTATTTTTGGTATTTTAATCACTAAATAGACAGGGAGTAGAATAAGCTATTACGATCAGCTAGTTAAGATTATGCTATTGTATTATGTAACAACTATAACGGTATAATTTTATAACCTTGACTTACATTTGTCCGATCATCAATGTTTATATAGTTGAGGTCCATCTTCTGATTGGAAGGATTATTTATACAAACAAGAAATACATTGTTTTTCTTGCAAATATTGCTACGAAGTTACTTCAGTTATACAAACTAAGATTAACGTTCGTGTATGGGCCTCATTATATATTTTCTACAGTCACTGGTGTGTGACTACATGTACAGTTATACTGGACCAAATTGTTGACCTTTGCTGTTTCGGTCACTTCCAATACCCATACGTATTTACCCTGTTTAAGACTCAAAATTTTGCATTAGGCGTCTATGCAAAGTACACTTTTCTGTGGACCGAAAATTCCGTTTTATCTTATGAGAGTTGGTAAGAGTGTTTTACGAAGACATATCCGTTTTTGTTCTAATCGGCATTGTACTTTTTAAGATTTTTAAGGTTTATGGGGGTCCAGCTTAGTCGCTAACGCACTATAACTAAATGAAATATAAATCGTTATTGTTTTTAAAAGATAAATTATAGTGTTTCTGACTTAATGTAAAATGTCAGTATAATTGGAATGATAAAACACAACTTGCGACCGATTTTGGGAAAAACATAAATTACTTCCCTTTGAAAAAAGAACTGGGATTACAAACCCGACTAGCACTTCAAACTTGGAACATGCGTACAATCCAAAGGGATACCTGTTCCCCTGTCTTCCTTTTGTAGCTCATATCCTTTGTTAGTGATTGATAATTTTTGTTTGGCAAAAAGACACACATTTTACACTGTGGGTCAATCTCTACTACTTGTATTACACTTTAACAATTTACTGGATTATCGCCTTCCTACAGTTCTTTCATTAAATGTGTTCAGGACATTGACCGTTAAGTGTTTTGTGCACTTAAACGCTCTTTTGTAATATTTTATGTCATTGGATTTAAGCCACCCTAGTTGCAGAAAAAGTTCACATGATGATACTGAATAATCTTGGTCAAAATCGACCTTGAAGCCCTTTCTGAAACATGTGTACTTTTTCTAAGAGATCCCCATTGCAGTTGCCTCATACCGAGCAGCAGTAAGAAAAATGAAATGAGGAAATAGGAAAGGGAAGACAATACTCAACTTAACCAGCCGAGCACAGTAACAGTAACACCACAACACAACTACACAGGGTAATGTCCACACCCAATTTCACAAGGAAATAAAGAGTAACCGATATAGGAAATGGTATACGCATTATATAATAGTGTCCCTAAGACAATTGACAAAATATTTTTGTTCTTTTATCGTTTCTAAAATAGATTTTGGTCAATGTAAACTCCTACTAGATTTCGATTGAACTGTATCCCAAATCCCTGTAATTTGAGGGGGTGATAACTGATGGTTTTTTATGGTTTTTATTTCGAGAAACATTAGGCGTTATGCCCATGAGTTTACACTCAATACAATACATATACAAATACAAATACAATTACAAAAGTATACTAGCATACTATCATTCACGCACACATCATGCATTCTGACAAGCAAACCCACACATTCACACACGCGCACACACACGCACGCTAAACACATGCATACACATGTCACAGGCATAGTTACGTATATTTTTGTCATTACATAGTGCACATAATTCTTCAAATATCTTATATATGCGATTCAAATATTGAACAATTAAATTCTCCAATTATTACTAATTTATATGCCTTAAGTGAGGAGAAGATAATGCTACTCATAATAAGTATCTCCTATTTCTTAATTCAAAAGACTTATAAATGAACATTGAAAGGTTTTTGATAACAGTTTTATTTTCTGAGGTTAATAATTCAATAAATTTAGGTATATTGTAATTTCTTCTGTAATACTGTTTTATATGCTGTTTTCGTATATCATAGTATAAAGGACATTCAAACAGGAAGTGAAATTCATCTTCAATGACATTACATTCTTGACATTTTCTATCTTGGAAAGGTATTTTATTAGGCTTGTGCCATCGCCCCGCTTCTATTTCTAACCTATGTGAAGATACTCTTAATTGTGTAAAAGATTTTCTGAATTTTTGAACATGTATCATATCAAGGTAAGGTTGTAATCTAAAATCAGCTAACAGCACATAATATTTTGCTCTGGTAGAATTTTGGAGTTCAGATTTCCAATTTTGAATAAAAATATCTTTCAATCTTTGCCTTAAAGCAATTACAAACATGTCTTTGTCTCCCACCCCTTGAAACAGCCACACATCATTAAAACCTAGTCTTTCTAAAATATGTTGTACTGATTTGGCCCAGTTATTGCTCTCTGGATAAACCTCTATATCGTTTAACATCATTTTATATACTATTTTAACATATTTATTATTATCACACTGTATTATTTTTAGCCAGTATTTAACTACATTTTCAAGACGTTTGGTAATCAAGGTTGTTCTTCCTAGTTCCCCATACACAAAATTGTTTTGGGTTTGTGATTTTACTCTAAGCAAGTGTTTACAATAGTTAAGATGAACCCTTTCAATCTTCATACAATCATTAAAACCCCATATTTCGCTACCGTAATTTAAAATAGGAACAATAAGCTTATCAAAAAGGTCCAAACAGTGACTTATATTCATACAAGGGAATTTTACCAGATTTGCCTTTAATCTATATAACGCCTTTTGTGCCTGTCCTGTTAATGTGTCATAAGTACTTGAAAACGAGCCCCCTACTGTAAATACTATTCCTAAATATGTAAACTTGTTGACAATATCAACGTGTTTACCATCAAACATAAAACTTAGATTCTTTTTATTTTGTCCTCCCTTCTTAAAAATCATAATTTTTGTTTTTCTGATATTGACTGTTAACTTCCACCTGATACAATAATCGTTTAACACATCTAATCCATGTTGTAACCCTTGTTCCGTTTCAGAAAAAATAACTATGTCATCGGCGTATAATAAAAGGAACATTTTTAAAACTCCGATATCAACTCCTTCGTGTCCATTTAACATAAAATATTCTTCAATATCATTCAAGTACATCGAAAATAAAAACGGGGATAAAGATTCCCCTTGCCTTACCCCTAAAAAACAATTAAATTCATCCTTGCTAATATCATTATCATATTTTATCTTAGATTTTACACTAACATACATTGATTTTATAATATCAATAATTTTACCCCTTAGTCCAATTTTTAACAATTTATACCACATATTTTCACGTACAACGTAATCAAAAGCTTTTGTGAAATCAACAAACGCTGCATAAAGTTTTTTGTTTTTGTTTAGCAAAAATGATGTATCGCGTGTTTTTTGACAGATATGTGCATTACTTTTGTATGCTAGGTTATATTGGGCATTACATGTGCTATCTTTCAACAGCGAAAACCCATAGGGGTGTCGTGGAGAGAGGCCAAGCAGACACAATATCGTTCTAAATGGCAAGCTGTGGTGACGGCCCTATGTCCCAGAAGGGATGAAGAGGACTTAGAAGTCAAAGGAAGCCAAAAAGTGTCTTGAACAGTAATAATAATTATTTTATTATTACTGCCTCAATCCAGCTATCTGTTATAGAAGTCAACGTTGTTACACATGAATGGTTGGTTGAACAAATAATATAATCAGACTGTATAGAGTGAATAGTAGGGCACAAACCAAAGCCACACAGCTACGGCGGAAGTTTTCATTTTCCACACGGAATCATGTAGCATAGTTTAATCTGAGGTCCGTTTTCTCGTTGCTTTCATTTTAAATCGCTAGACGTAACTATTTAAGAAATACAACATGTAATTGTGTCCTTCAATCTTCTTGATCGCTTCTTCGTGTTTCCAGTTTTTCACAGATCTGCTTTCGAATTAGTAACACCGGTTTATTCATTTTTTGTCCGTAGCCTAGCATACGTAGACCGGGCATGTCATTAAAGTAAAAGTGACACAACAACTTTTTGGGAATTGAGTAATTTCTAACACAAATAACATTTTGCCAAGTCATACGTTTGTCTCGATCACGATTCTAACTTTCTTGTAGATTAAACTCAAACTTCTTTAGCTGTACTTAATGTGGCCCTTTACATAAATATATGTAATACGTGTATTAAACCTTTTTATAAGATCAATGATGTCACTGCTGTTATGGAATATAACTTTCAGGATCACACAGAGACTGCCGTCTACGTTTCTGTTTCTGAATCGTTTGATTTTATGATATCGGTTAACAATGGTGTCTGAACCTCCATATCGAAGTCTGGTCCATTCGTAGTATTGTCGATGGTTGTATTAATTTGGTTTTCATCAGCTATTACTATAGTTTCCATGTATGTTTCACATGTTGATTGTTTTTGCATAGTACACAGAGTCGCCATACCAGATAGACAACCCAAAAGTAGAAATCCACCTGTTAATGAAAATTAAGGCTTTATTACAGTTCCATACATCTAAAAAATAATACAAATCATATAAGAGGTGTTGCAAGGGCAACTATTCATGTGAAATGCTTAAACAAGTCGGACAACGATTTGACAAATTGCAACCACTGTGTTCAATAATGCTTTCCTACTATACATTCCAAATGTTAATCACGTGCGTATAATTCATAAAAAGGTATGAGAAAATCCGACAGGGAAGGAAGCACTCAACCTAACCAGCCGAGCACAGAAATCAGAAACGCCACGACACAACTACCCTGAGCAAAGCCCACACAAACCCATGCCAAAACGGCGACCAGATAAGGCACAACAACCCCGGGGCGTGACCTAGTTTAAAACACTAATAGTAGAGCAGCAAAATGGCAAAACTGAAAAAAGTTTGCAAAAAATAGTAACAGGCTGTGTCATATACCAAAATGTTCCAGAGACATTGAGTGTTACTGTACTATGGGTAAAAGTTGCCGGCCCTTGGTGGAAAGTTTGAAAATTTCAAGGTCAAGGTCAAATGGACTTTACAATTAGGAAGCATGCCTAAGTTTACTTAAACTTTACTAATACTCTACACTTACATATAATAGTAAAATGGTTACTTGAATTTGATGCATTATGACTGAATGCCAAATTTCAATTCCAATTTTAAGTCCAAAAATGTCAAGGTCAATGTCATTTCAAGGTCAATTTGTCAAAAAAGTACCCCAAAAAGGGTGTGTACTAGGAATCAAATGTCATAAAATGTACAAATGATGCTAAAACACATGAATTTGTGTATGGGAGTTAACACCAGATCAAGGTCAATAGAAATATACCAATTCAGAAGAATATTTTTGAATTTGAAGACGTTTCTTTAGCGTAATAGAAATAACCCCACCCACTTTTAAAACATTTATTGCATTTATTTAATTCCTAATCCCCTGTAGTACTTAAAATATTAGTATCAAAGTGCAAAAAATGTTGATTGAATTTAAAGTTCTAATTCTGCCAATACTAAGGGGCATTTATCCAGGTCATCATGATTGAAGGTCAAGGTCATTTCAAGGTCAAATTGATAAAAAAAGAACAAAAAATGGGTGTTTACTTGGTATTGGATGTCATAAATTGTACAATTGTTGACTAAACACATGTATTTGTACATAATAGTCAACACTAGATAAAGTACATTAGAAGTATATCAATTTAAAAGTATATTTAGAGTTTGAATTAATGTTTAAGTATAATAAAAATTACCCCACCCACTTTAAAAATATTAATTGCAGTCATTTTATTTCTAATTCCATGTAGTACTTTAATTATAAGTATTAAAGTGGCAAAACTGTTTTATTGAATAGACAATTTAAGTACTGTCTCAATGCTAGGGTCATTTATTCAGGTCACCATAATTGAAGGTCAATGTCATGTCAAGGTCAAATAAGTTCAAAAATGGGTGTTTACTAGGTATTGGATGTCATAAATTGTACAAATGTTGACTTAAAACATGTATTTGTACATGAGTCAACACTAGATGAAGCTCATTAAAAATATATCAGTTTCAAAGAATATTTAGAGTTTAAATAATGTTTTAGTGTAATAAAAATTACCCCACCCACTTTAAAAATATTAATTGCAGTCATTTTATTTCTTATTCCATGTAGTCATTTAATTTGAAGAACTAAAGGTGCAAAACTGTTTTATTGAATATACAATTCTAATATTGCCAATGGTATGGTCATTTATTCCGGTCGTCATGGTTGAACCTCAAAGTCATGTGAAGGTCAAATTGTCCGAAATGCAAATATTTGGCAAAATCGAGATAAAAACGTTATCAATTGTAGAAATGATGCTTAAATACATGCATTTACTCATAAGAGTCATTACCAAGTAAATGTGATTTGAATAATGTTTATACCATCTTAAACTTGCTGCATTCATCGTTGTTCCACCCACTTTCCAAATATTACCTCAAATTATTATCCTAAATCCCTTGAATATCTTTTATTTTTGGTTTTCATAGTTTAAAACTTGATACTGGTGCAGTCCAATAGGTAGTTCAAACGTTGAACACCGATAATAATAATTATTATTGCTTTCAGCTGGGGCAAAGATGGTCATTTCAAGGTCATAATAGTCAAATTGCGTAAAATCGCAGTAACCATTAATATGCAAGTCAAATAATTTATCGCAATAATTGTTTCTTGCCATTTTTTTGTAAATGGCGATTTACTAAAACATGTAAATTTAAATGAATAAGACCCCGCCCTTAATTTTAGCTATTACATGTAGTATGTAACGTCTATATGATTATCCCTCATTAATCTCAAAGTAAATAGGATCATTAACTCAAATAATACTGGAAGAAGAACTTATATACAATAGATAATGCATTCCAACAAACAATACATTTGCGAACACCAAATATCTTTCAATCTTTTCCTTAATTGTGCGTTAATTATTTCAATAACTCGAGAAATCACCATTCGAACCATACCATGTAGAATCATAGTTATTACGATCATCTGGGTTACCCAAGCGATAAGTTACATTGATATAAGCGTTCAGCCAATCAACATTAGCAACTTTTAACCTTACAGTCAATAGTTTCATAATACGTAGTTCATTTGCTAGCCTAGAAGGAATGTGGCGAAACGACGTGAGGTCGCGTGTTACAGGCCACGAATATTGCAATATATTGGCACATTTTCTGTGCTGGCACTGGATTTTCTCTGTGTAAAAATATAGGAAATATCTGGCACCTCAGATGAAAAGGCATTAAACCAATTCGACCTCTAAATGCTGTTTATATGGTTACTTTCACCAAATTACGTTAAAAACAGACTACTTTCAGTTTCGTTGTGCCATCGGCACCCTCTCTGTGCGTTGAAGATGACTGGCACGGGAACCCTGTCTGTGCTCATTATAATCAAAGCACGGAGAGGGTGCTAGAACAGAGAGGGTAATTTAATGAAAGTAACTATATAAAAAGCATTTAGATGCCAGGTTGATTCAATGCCTTTCCATCTGAGGGGCGAGATATTACCTATGTTGACGAAAAATCGCATATAAGTGTCAAAAACAGGACTCAGTATTCAGGGTCAACATTCCATCTTGGTATAAACTTGTACTGACTGATTTAACAAATGGAAAAAAACATCGAGACAGTGGTGAATCGTTGCGTTATTCCGTCTGTTAATGTGTTTTAAGCACAACTTTTTGGCGAAAACAATGCTTTTAATACCTCTCCTGTCGACTGGTGTCCTCAAAAACATTGTATTGCACAGAGAAAGTCAAGTGCCAGCGCAGAGAGGGTGCCTACACAGCCTTTCGCACAGAGAGCATGTGCCGATACGGGTATACACCGTGTTTCAGAGAAAGTCAAAAGTGATATGTTAATTGTTACTATGATTTTACACAATTTGACTATTCTGACATTGAAATGACCTTTATCTTTGTCCCAGCTCAAAGTTATAATATTAATTATCATCAGTATTCAAAGTTTGAACTTCCTATTGGACTGCATCAGCAGGAAGTTTTAAACTTTGAATACCGATAATAAAAGATATTCAGTAGATTAAGGATAATAACATTTTATATCTCAATTATGTCAAATATGACCTTGACATGGCATGACCTTGACCTTCAATCATGGTGACCTGAATAAGTGACCCTACAAGTGGCAGTATTTGAATTGTGTATCCAATAAAACAGTTTCGCACTTTTAGTTCTTAAATTTAAAGTACTACATTAGAAATAAAATGACTGCAATTAATATTTTAAAAGTGGGTGGGGTGTTTTTATTACACTAAATCATTAATTCAAACTCTAAATATTCTTCTAAACTTCCACTAATTCTAATGAACTTTATCTATTGTTGACTCTCATGTACAAATACATGTGTTTAGTCAACAATTGTACCATTTATGACATCCAATACTTAGTAATCACCCATTTTTGAACTTTTTTGACAATTTGACCTTGACTTGACCTTAACCTTTAATCATGGTGACCTGAATAAATGACCCTAGGATTGACAGTATTTGAATTGTATATTCAATAAAACAGTTTTGCCACTTTAATACTTATAATTAAAGAACTTCATGGAATTAGTAATAAAATGACTGCAATTAATATTTTTAAAGTGGGTGGGGTAATATTTATTACACTTAAACATTAATTCAAACTCTAAATATTCTTCTAAACTAATGTATATCTAATGTTCTTCATCTTGTGTTGACTATCATGTACAAATACATATGTTTAGTCAACAATTGTACAATTTATGATATCCAACACCAAGTAAACACCCATTTTTGTACTTTTTTTTATCAATTTGACCTTGAAATGACCTTGACCTTCAATCATGATGACCTGGATAAATGCCCCTTAGTATTGGAAGTAGTAGAACTTTATATTCAAACAAACAGTTTTGCACTTGTACAATTTATGACATCCAACACCAAGTAAACACCCATTTTTGTACTTTTTTATCAATGTGACCTTGAAATGACCTTGACCTTCAATCATGATGACCTGGATAAATGCCTCTTAGTATTGGCAGTATTAGAACTTTATATTCAAACAAACAGTTTTGCACTTGTACAATTTATGACATCCAACACCAAGTAAACACCCATTTTTGTACTTTTTTATCAATGTGACCTTGAAATGACCTTGACCTTCAATCATGATGACCTGGATAAATGCCTCTTAGTATTGGCAGTATTAGAACTTTATATTCAAACAAACAGTTTTGCACTTGTACAATTTATGACATCCAACACCAAGTAAACACCCATTTTTGTACTTTTTTATCAATGTGACCTTGAAATGACCTTGACCTTCAATCATGATGACCTGGATAAATGCCTCTTAGTATTGGCAGTATTAGAACTTTAAATTCAATCAAACAGTTTTGCACTTTGATACTAATATTTCAAGTACTACAGGGGATTAGGAATTAAATAAATGCAATAAATGTTTTAAAAGTGGGTGGGGTAATTTCAATTACGCTAAAGAAACGCTTTCAAATTCAAAAATATTCTTCTGAATCGGTATATTTCTATTGACCTTGATCTAGTGTTAACAACCATGCACAAATTCATGTGTTTTATTAACATTTGTACATTTAATGACATTTTATTCCTAGTACACACCCTTTTTTTGGTACTTTTTTGACAAATTGACATAGAAATGACCTTGACCTTGACATTTTTGGACTTAAAATTGGAATTGAAATTTGGCATTCAGTCATAATGCATCAAATTCAAGTAACCATTTTACTATTTTATGTAAGTGTAGAGTATAAGTAAAGTTTAAATAAACGTAGGCATGCTTCCTAATTGTAAAGTCCATTTGACCTTGACCTTGAAATTTTCCATCTTTCCACCAAGGGCCGGCAACTTTTACCCATAGTTCAGTAACACTCAATGTCTCTGGAACATTTTGGTATATGACACAGCCTGTTACTTTTTTTGCAAACTTTTTTCAGTTTTGTCATTTTGCTGCTCTACTATAAGAACAGTGACCTAACGTTATGCGACTTAAAGAGGCACAACTACGACTTGACCTAGTTAAAATAATGGGCAAGGTAGGAATGGGGTGGGAAATAATATTACAAATTCCTAGCAACTACACTGAGCAATGCCCACACATAAACACATAAGTCCCCGCCGATAAAACCCAAATATGTAATATACAATTTGTAACTCGTTATAATAATTAAATACTGATTTATGTACTTTTCCTAAGGAAGCCCCAATGTTACTAACCAAGAAGGAAGATGCGTGTTCCGTGTTACCTACCTGCTACGAGGAAACTATACTCGTACGAGTTCGTTATACTGTACAGATAACCTAAAATACAAGTTGAGATAATAAATCATCAAGTCTACAAAGTACAGGTAACAACAATAACTCAATATATATTATATTATCACATAACCACTGCACGAGAGTTAAAGAAAGCGTAAGTTACTTGGTTTATCAAGCGAATGACGATTGTATCAAATTTACCGGCGCATTATTCTGTGTACTTGTACCAACTAATGATGTTACATTCGTCGTTGGTATGTCGTAGAAGAGTCTCAGTATAATACCTAATGCAAATTTATAATAATATTTACAAAGCAGTGTCTTACCTATAAGAACTGGACCCGTAGAAACTCCAATGCCACAAAACACATAAGCCAAGCCATAAGCTTCCGACAATTTGGCCACGCCTACAAACCCTAATGATAGAGGTGTCATCATCGCATTTGGCCATCCAGTGAATAATCCTAATTGGATAGTGAACATATACACTCCACCTGGTAGTTTGGAATACAATGGGAATAATGAAGATAACACTCCAGTTATAGCTAACACAAGTACATGCACGTTTATACTTTTATGATGTAACTTTGAAATCGTTAATGATCCTAACAAGCGTCCCACTAAGTTTGCAACAGAAAATGAAGACAAGAGATAACCAATGTCACTAGCTGTACCTCCGAGCACAGATACATAATTCGGTAAATGCATGATGGCAACAGTAAGACCAAAGTTCCACGTTGATGTGCTGCACAGAAAACCCATATATGGAACATCCTTCAGTAACGTCAGGTCAATATATGTTTTAGAAGTGGATGAATCTTTGCAAGCACGTTCTTGTTCTTTTTTAGCATGTACTTCATTTTCAATGACAGATGGTTTGCAAAGAACACCAAATACACACATTTGAGCTTGCATACACGCTAATACGAGGAATGTCGCCGTTAATCCATAGTTGCCAATCAGGTACAGACCTAATGGCGCAGATAAAAACATGGCAACGCCAACAGTTAGAAAGGCAAATGACAAGACAATGTCCCTCCATTTTTCGAAGTAAAAACCGACCACACATATAAGGCCAGACGAGGATATTCCGTAACCCAGTCCTGAAAAACACATATTGGTTAACATTAACAGGGGTCGGGTGTTAAAGATGTGCACACCTAAACCTATATGGACATCTGTTAATTTTAAGCGTTATAAAACGAGGGATTGTCTCAAATGAATTTGGATATAATATAAAGCAGACGAATTTAATCTCGAAGAATATTTCTTTATAAAACAATACTGGACAATTTCTGTTATGTTCCTTAAAATAGTAAATATTTCATGCGCAGTGACAGTTAGTGGATCCCTCATCAATAAGTATTCACACCAGAAGTATTGAGTTTTGGCACGAGTGTGAAGACAATTAAATACAGCTTAGACGTGGAAAAACTATAGGTAAAAGTACAAGTACCTTTCATATTGAACTCAAGTAAAGACATCTTTCATAAAATTTTCATTGTGTTGCCAATATTATAGTTGTAGTTATCATTGACGTTTTACACTCTATCATTTAATTACCAACAAGTACTCCTGATGTGACAATCATCCAATCTAGACTTGGTACGAAGGCACTTAGTGCAAATCCTGTCGTAGTAAAAGTTCCACCAATCACAATAGACAGTCGACAGCTGAACCTGTTGTTGATTACACCAGCAAGGGGAGCTGAATTATTAGGAACAATCAAAATCAATAATATAATTTATGTCTGATATTCTAAACGAGTCTTACACCTAGCCTATCACTTATCAGATGTGAGCTTGGATAAGATTAATGATGGCAGTTGCATTAAAATTTACTTGTTGCAATGAAAGCACAGACAAGTTCAATCAATTTTCTTTTTGAGACACGGCTCATGATCTTAAGCCAATTGTCGCAGACGTTGAGTTTTATGAACAATGTTGGGCCATTTTTGATTTTCATAACCCATTACAAAACAAGTGTAAAAGTGTGACAATTATAACGCTGTGAAATACTATCGCTTGTTACTTAATAAATTATTACCTGAAAAGCAGAGCAATCCGGAACTGATAGCACCAACAAGTGATGTTTTGGTCTCTCCCTGATGATATCTATCTAACAATGCTATATAGAGTACACCACTCATATACAGAGTCGTACAATACACAGTCATACCGAGATATGAAGCCGTCATAACAACCCATGCCCATCCTCTATCTATGTCCGGATGTAATTGTTCCCGGCTAGCTTTTTGGCGTTTTGTCATTGTCGCGTTGTCTTGGTTTTTAGCCGATCAGTTGTTTAAGATGTTTAACCTAAGAGAAGAAAAAAAAGAAATTTTTACATACAGCATGTATTATATCGAACAAGATCTAGGTCAATTTCTAAATTGGGTTATCTGAGGTCAAACACAAGGTCACTAGGTCGAGTCATTGGAAAATCTACTGTTGTCACCAGAGGTCACCATTTTGGACTTAGTTTTATGAAACTTGAAATATTGAACTTGATTTTGTTGAAATGATCAATATGAAGAAGTTTCATAAATATCAGACAAACCTGACTGTGACCCCTGGTGACTACGCAAGTTTGTTATGATTCTGCCTCCTGTAATAAACCTTTGTTAACAGAATGTGTCCTCCACAAAATCTTTAATGACGGACTGCGTCCTCGACTAAATTTGACAATTCCTCGTGTATCAGGGAAAGACTTATCTTAGTTATACTAAGGGCGTGTGTTTACAGCGATTTAGTAAATATAGTCCCCCGCTGATAACACTATTAAAGCAATTGTTTGCAAACCAAAATAGAAAAACAATGCATTTTCGATGACCATTTTAAAAAATAGCTCCACTAATCGGAGAATATGAGGAGCTATTGAAGTCACCCGAGCGTCGTCGTCGGCATCGGTGTTGGTGTAATGGTAATATTAAAGTTCACAAACCACCTCAAATATTTCCAAAGTCCATTGACATACTGGTTTGAAACTTGGCACACTTGTTCACCATTATGAATATAACCTTTACTCGAGAGGAGGTAACTCTGTAAAGACGTTGGACCAAATTATGCTTCTTTTTACTTAGAAAATATGTAAAAGTTTACATACCACCTCAAATATTTTCTCAGTCCATTGGCATATTGGTTTGAAACTTAGCACATTTGTTCAACATCATGACCATAACCTTTACACAAGAGAAGGTAACTCTATCAAGCATTTTGACCAAAATATGCCCCTTTTCACTTAGACACAAATGTTAAAGTTTACATACCACCTCAAATATTTTTTAAAGTCCAATGCCATATTGGTTTTAACATTTTCAAAGTGAGTGACTAAGAATACTTTTAGTACTACTCTTTCAATCTCCACTGAAAATCAACGGCCAGTCGACCGTGCGGTGTTGACAATAAATATTTATACACAAAGCTAGAGTTATCTCTGACGAGCTATACAATGTACATTTTACTGTTTCGTAAACAACTTAAATGTCAAATAGTTTAATGTTGTAACAGCCTCTGGTTCACCTTTAAAATTCCAATAACCATGTGCATGATGATATTCATGCAAACATAACAAATTCCTGGATATAAATATATCGACTTGATGGTAATCTTGGTGGTGTGTTACTGATCGTTATCCGCATGATAACCATCACATATTGTCCAATAATTTAATATGGGTACATTATAAAACTCCATATAACTTTTGTGTAAAAATGCTCTTTCCTGGGGAGTCATTTGAAGTTAATATAGCGTACCCTTTATCTTGACTTTCCGTGATCAAATAGTACTTCGAAATCATTCAGTAAAACGCTCAATAAACTGTTTACGGGTTAAATATCTACTTTATAATGACCATCCAAACATTTAGCTTTATTGAAATGTGGCGGTATATTACTTTAGTATATAGTGAATGGTACTGTATTATGTGTCGGTGTCGGGATGCAAGCACTTCTCATGATTCGCTGATCATCTTTCTGGAACAGTTTGCGAATTTGTAATATGTCTTTATAAGTTTCCAAATTGGTGAAACGATTATATATGCATTCTAATAAGACGCTACACAACACTATCTGGACGTCCCTTACTAAGTTAGATTCAAACTCGTTAGGTTTTTAGAAAGTTTAAAAACAGTGGACGATCAGTATAAATTATATCATTTAGACGACTCAAGTCCATATCTCTTCAAATTGATCGTATTTCGAGTGGCGTTTGTCAGGTAGATCCCGGTCTATCAATGCAATTCCAGTGATAGTTATTCGACGAATAAATTGTATTAACATTTAACGATGTGTTCACGATGTCACATAATACTCCAAGTCAGCACGAAGCTTCCCGATGCATAGAGGAGTTTCTCCAATATATCAGGGACCTCCTGATTTCAATCGACAGTACATCCACGACACATAATTTCGGGAACACATTGTGAGCTCTTCTGGTGCCTCTCGATTCATTACTATTCCTCCCGATTTCAAGACGTCCCATTGACTACGATGTACCCGATCCCCCCGATCCTCATAAACTACCATTGGGAGTACATCGCCGTCGCAAAAAATGCTCAAAGGGACATAGGCTTTAC
The DNA here is from genome assembly GCA_963678985.1 of Spisula subtruncata. Taxonomy (NCBI): domain Eukaryota; kingdom Metazoa; phylum Mollusca; class Bivalvia; order Venerida; family Mactridae; genus Spisula; species Spisula subtruncata. Next base: position 12,840,862 of record OY787665.1, read on the forward strand.
TGATTTATACAGGAGTTTGATTGAGATCCTGGATGACTTACATTTGTATGCTCGAACTGCTGATCAATAAATTAGTAAAGTGAACTATTAATTGATGTTTCAATACTTTATACCAGGTGCTCGCTGGTTCATCCGAATAGATTTCGTTCAAGTTATTTCATTAATATGTAACTAGATTCCGTGCTTTTGTAAATCATTCACTATGACACGTATACCGTACATGATTGAATACAAAATCCATGTGTATATCCATGTACGGATAGGCTATCATGTCACTATTTTCTCTCACTGTTCAGATCTTCAAAGTCAAATGAGAATGTTTGTAAACATTAGGTCGTCCGGCAGGTAAAGTATGTTTATCTAGGTGTAACTGGGAATACATGATTTAACGGTTATCCCCGCTATTCACTCGAATGGGATAGCTCCCTTAGTATTACTTATTGAATCGACTACAGTGTGTGTACGATAGTAATCGTTGGTAGGCGATTTCAAAAAATTTCCATAAAACGTACGACCATTATTCTTGTAACGCTATATGTTTTAGTAGATATGTATATAACCCACTGCATCATATGTACTACATTCACTTTACTGAAACATGTACTACATGACGATGACTTAGAATGAGAAGGTCGTAACTACAAAATGAATATTTTGAGGAAAATAGAAAACACAGTCGGAAAATTACTTTTTACATATGGTGAAACAAGCTGTTTCAACTTCAGTTTGGTCAACATGAAAAGTTCCGATTAACATGAAAATAGACTCATACGAAACGTCTGGTGATGCTGAATTAAAATATGTATCAGTCTTAAAAATTCGTATGTAGTAGTTACGACATTCTCATTCTAAGCCAGCGATGTAGTAAATTTATAATGTTAAAAATGTCAGTTGTTGGCGGTTTTCTCGTTAAATGGTATTTGATCAATCGACCTCCCTATACTGACCTGCTGATGACTGTTGTTCATCATAATTGGTTGTACGTATAATGTGTATGGACGAGTTGTTACAGTACAAGGTATAAACGAGCCGAATTTCGGCAATTGCAATAATGAGTACACGTTGAATTATAGAGTACTTCAATAATGCGTACAGTGATAAGATTTTACATGTGCTTCCAATAGCAGTGAATGACACAAGTTGAATTTTATAGGATTCCGATAAGTCATACAGTGATTTCGTATATATACGCTGTGGTAGAGTGTTGACACATCTCGACATAATGTATAGGTCTTAATACCCATTCAGTTTGATCAAGCTTTGTAACGAATACGTTCATGTTCAACCACGATGCACATTCATGTTAATTCTATAGGTAAACCGATATAGCATTTACCTACCCGTACGTAATATTAGTTAAAGAAGCGTAGCATTTACTGAATCAACTAGAGTAAGTCACTTACGTGTGTTGCTCTATTTCCACATGTTATTATCATTCAAACCGTCCTCAAATGATGAATACGCGTTACCTGAACGAATTCATGTATGTTTATTTCACAAAACTGTATTCCCCACTGCTTTATACACGACAGTACAGTAGTATAGCTAAACGTGTATTTTGAATAGTTACTACTCCGTCATAATGTCCTCTTACAATTAATGTTTTGTATTTGTTCACCTTAATCATGTACTACTCTCTATTGATCTAGTAAAACAGAACATAATTATATCGCTGGCTTAGAAGGAAAATGTCGTAACTACAAAATCGATATATTGAGACAACAAGAAAAAACTGTCTGAAAGTTACTATTTATTTATAGTAAAACAAGCTTTTACAACTTCATTTGGTCAACATGACAAGTTCTCATAAAATAGGCTCATAATAAGCGCTTTATGATGCAGATTTCAAATATGTATCAGTCTTATAAGGCCGTAAGTAGTAGTTACGACCTTCTTTCATTCTATACCAGCCAGCATTCAATCATGTTTGTAGTCAGTGGACTGTTGGATTCAGTATCGATTGGTTTGTGATTTCACTATACTAACAAAGGTACAATACCCTACTGCGTTAACTGTTGATACTGCATGAGACATTCATATGCATAGTATTTAATTATATCATTTCAATTAAATACTTAAAATTGTAATTAAACCTGTAACGAACAACTGAAATGTGAAATAGTTTAGAACTGCAACTTAACCCTCCGCGTAAAATATTCATAGTTAATGATCTATTTAAGAGTATATCGAATACCTAAGCTATACAGACAAGAATTATCAAGACTGCAGTGAATTGGAGTAAACTTCTACCATAACTTCTTCCAGCAGTTACCTCAGAAGTTATTTCAGAAGTTAAGTCAATTCGAGTAAACGTCTGACAGATGTGAACCCAGAAGTGAACTCCGTGAAGTGAAGAGCAGTGAAAAAAAAGGAAATTATCACTTCACCTTTGCCAGAAGTGAACTTAAAAGTGAAGTAACAAACTGAAAAGTTTCACTTCACTTCTACCAGAAGATCACTCATACTACACACGTTTAATTGAAATTGTGTATGAGTGTTCGCTTTTTGTCGAAAATATACTGAGTTCCAAAAGTTCCGCATCCAACATATTGTGTGTCTTTTTTATCAAAATCTCCCACTTATTTATGATGATTCAAATGCGCTTGCGTAGATCGATATATACTTGATATATATCCATGAAAGTTATCTATTTTATGATATGTATTGATCCATAAAAAACCCACATGTGACACCATCCCACGATTCAAAAGTACACACAGCGATAAACTACTATTTTGCAGTGTAAGGGAGATAATTTAAGTACACAAATACCAAATATTATCTATCTTTGATCACAGACTAGGGTTGATGTTGTAAAAGAGTCTGTACAACAGGTCAGATTTTAGGAAACAGCCGCTTCTTCATAAAATAACGCAAAATGAAAGAAAGTTTCCCATGATTTGAATGTTGGGTGGACTACAATTAAGCTACGACAATGCCGTTGTATTTGGTGCAAACATATAGCAGTATTTCATGTCTTTGTCAGCGGCATTGACCCTTGACCTGTGGTCACGTGGTACGTCATTTACAGTTTTTTTCGGATGGAGATGATACCACAGTCTTTGAATGATAGAGGCATGCCAATTGTATCCGACACAAAGTAGTTTTAGTGAAACACCAGCCTCTAGCATCTTATATACACGAGTACGTTCACCATATCCATTTTTGCAATCCAATTAAGCGTAATTTCTAACTTATTTGACTAACTTATTGTGTTTTTCGTATCACAGACACGTTATAAGTAAATTGGAAGTGACCATTAAGTCGAAAATCAAAAAACCCAAATTATGCTTGCTTGAATAGACGTTTAACCTTTTGTGATAGTGTGATCATTCAAGAATGACGAAACACAACGGAAATAGGTTCCACATAAGCACTAAGGGTACGCAAATGGACAGTGTTCGTAAAAAGTTAACTATTCCAAAAAAAAAATGATTTTTTAATTAAGATGCAGAACTTTTGGAACTCAGTATATCTGAACATAGGTACTTAATTGCACTGATACACACACTGCTTCAAGTGTTTACTACATTAGCAATTAAACACAATATTTATAGAGAGTTAATGACTACACATGATAAACATATGTTTATTAGCTATATAACTATTACAAGTATTCATATACCATAAAATTATTTATTTTTCTGGGACGAAATTTCGTTGTATCGGTAAAAAAGACCATTTCGATGGAAAGTTAATCCGTTGATTTCGCATTTCAAATAATAAATACAAGGGTCAACATTATTGTCCGATAGGATTTGATTTCGTGGTTGACGGTGAACCACGAAACCCTTGAAATTAAAACATCCACGAAAATTAATGATTTTACAGTATACTGTTGTTAAGTGGTTGAATGTGTACAATGTCATAAATGTGTTTTAAACTGCAACTTTACATAAACCAAGAAAATCACGGACAGCTACCAACAAATGTTTGCGTATAGATCACAACAGCTATCATTAAACTAATATATAAGTTATGATGACATAAACTCGTAAGTGAGTTTTATATAAAACATTTACTTACCACTGTATTAAAGAGTATATTTTTTTTATATTCCCGGCTAACTCACTAAATATCACATAGTACGTGCTATACTGCAGAACACACACATTCGTACGCAAACAGATCCGTATTTGAAACGTTGTTCACAAAATACAGAAGAGAACTATAACTCTTTAATTACTGATGGCGACGATGCGCTAATAATTACCTCCCTTGAATTTTCATATTCTTAAAAACTTCCAATCGTTGATAAGGAGGACATACTAAGATTGGATATGAGAGTAATGTTATTCAATTTGCTATAACGTTGAAGTAAAGTCGATTCGATAAGTAATACTAATATCTCATTCAAAAGAATAGCCGGTTTTACCATTAACTCACGTATATATATAAGTAAACCTAGATACCCATAGTTTACCTGACAGACGACTCGATATTTACTATCCGTTCTCGTTTAACTGCGAAACTTCTGTACAATTATATTCAAATGTTTTGTACTGTGTGGACTCATCACGTGGTTTGCGACGTACTTTTTTGCTAATTACGCAAGTAAAAATCGTTCATCAAAAAGTTAAAAACCCGTAAATATTTTTGAGTTATTTTTACGAGTCATTATCGACGCTGAAAACGAGAACAAAAATTTCAATACAACTAAGTAAGTATAGCTAGCATCGATTTTTAAATTTCTGAAAATTGTATTCATCATATTTTGATAAAAAATCACAAGTACATGCTACCTACTCCTATTTCGAATTTTAATAACCTACTCTTGATATACATTACTTCTTTATAGTATATAGTTTATAGTATACATTTAAATTACACGAGTTTGGATTTATGCAGGGTGGTAATCTTGTTTGACATGATTTACAATAAATCATTCAATCGTTTGTTTATACTTATTCATTTAGGGTCGATTACGAAACCACCCTATTGCTGATGCTATCCATCGTCACGTGGGTATGTGTGAAGAGAAGTACGGTTCCCTGACATGCTGAGCCTCTAGCAAAGGTATGATTATTAATCCTCTTAGGTGTGACGCGACAGGGGATCGAACAAGGGACCTCAAGCACTCGAGGCGGACGCTCAACCTTAGAGGCTCATATTAGTGGAGTAGCTTGCTCATTCGACCGGTGCTTACTAAGCACGGACCTTGTAGTGTTGTTTTTTTGGAGGGATACACAAATGGGCTGTGGACAGTTATTGTAACGTCTTATCTGAGCTACAACAGTGTATACAGTGCACCAGGCAGTATACGTCAAGTTAGTTGGTCTAAGAATTGGCTGGTGCGCTGTTGAACCGGAAATGGCCCACGAGCCATACTAGGCACATTTTTATTTCAATGTCAACGATTATTGCTCGCGGGCCATACTAGGAACTTTTTTATTTCACTGTCATCGATTATTGCTCGCGGGACATAGTCGGCTCATTATGCTTTTTACTCAACAAATATTGGTCGCGAGCCAAAATATTTTACACTCTTTGAATCTCATTTTATATTAGCCATTTTCGGTGTATTGTTTCCTGATAAAAAAGATTTGAGTCGTATTCGATGCAACTAAGACACCCTTTCTCCAAACATGGCTTACACGCAAACTTACACGTACAGGTTGTAAATCAGATTCCGAAAGAGTGTGTATGTACAGTCACAATTGGAACATACTTTTTTCATGCCTGAATTACGAGTGTTTAAAAATTTAACAAGTTAGAGGCGATGATCTCCTGAATTTCGTGTTGTACATGAATGCGAACATGATATAAACAAAAACAGATTGATAACACAGACCTCGACCGATTTATGTTATCTCTCACTCTATATATATAATTATATTAAGATTGTATGTTTACCAAAATACTATTTTTTCAAACTAAGCTGCTCATAATCTTTTTTTTGTTTTGAAAAACATCACCAAACGGCATCCAGATGAATGTTGTTATATTTAAACTATCATACGCATGCATTGAAGTATTAGCTGTTATCGTCCTTGCACCTGACCTTGATAAACTAATTCATGTCATCAGGTACAGTTATAACCGTGCCCTTAGATATTTCAAGATACAACTTAATATAACTCATACTGTTTAAATTATTATTGTCAACTATTACATTAGATATCAGCATTCCAGTGTGGTCATGCCTAGATCTAGGACACATTGGAGGGATATATAAAAGGGCTGCGGACAGGTTTATTGATAAGAGGACTGACAAGTCTCAAGTAAGTTCATTACACTCATTATCTCTTTGTTTCTGTCATTATTTAATGCTATTGTACTGGCTGAGGATGAGAATGTCGATACTTATACTTACGTCCTAATAAGACTGATACATATTTGAAATCTGCATCGCTTCTTGCGAGAATATTTTCATGAAAATCAGAACTTATCTTGTTTTTACATAAGCAAAGCGTAATTGTCAGACAATTTTATCTGTCTTTTTTTCTCGAAGTATCGTTTTTGTACTAACGACATTCTCATTCTAGAGCAGTGATTTATTTACACGGTTTATACTTATGGTGACTGAATAATTGTATTTATAAATGGTCACAGAGTAGTTGAACTAACTAATTTGGCCACAGAGTGGATGTGCCACCGTAGCTCAGCTGTAAGCGTGCTTGCTGCCTAATCAGGCGACCCTGTTTCAAATCCAGGTGGAGGTACTTATATGCCTGCCATATTTCAGCAGCAGCGGATTGACTGGCGAATAAAGGCTATGCTCGGCATTTTAAAAAAATAAAGTATGTATCCATGTTATTTTCATGTGAACTATGTTCAATGTAACAATACTCAATTATATTGATAATAAACCAATAAAGTTTATTTTGGCATATTGTTCACACACACGCACACACATTACATGCATAATGACCATGTTGGAACACATCTTTAAATATCTTCTTGATGAATTACTAACTGTATGCATCATCGTTTTTGTCTGATCTTGTTTATAAATATTGCCCACAATAACGTTCACAATGTACACCCACAAGACCTTGCCTTGCTTGATATGCGTATACAAAATGATAAGGACATGCTTCTATATATTCTGCTTATTTATAGATTGTTGACAAAATGACGCCACTGTCAAAAATTGTTGGTCGGGTGGTATAATAACTGAAAGCAATACAAAACTGGTTTCCACTTATGGCATTTGAATTGTTGCATCCACAGCCCCAAACTCCGGTGATGGGCAGAATTATGTTACAATACGCCAACGGCTGATGTTAAAATATCCTGTATTTCCCCTGTCTATGAAAAGTAAATATTATCCCCGGGGTATTGGTTCGGAGAAAAACTCACCAATATTTCCCCGGCAGTGCGGAGAGGTTGGGAGTTAAAAACGCGGCCGTTTTCCGGCTATCCACCGCCAATCCCCGGATGAAACTGACTGGTGCATAAGATATTCGTTTTATTTTCAGAAATGTTAAAGTTACTTGTATTGGCGATCACTGTGGTGATCGCTGCAGCTGATGAGTGAGTATACACTTTGCACGATTCCATATAATATGTTTTACAAAGGCTCCAAACAAATATGTATGATTCCAATCAAAGCAAATAATCTTTGAAAGGCCGACCACGAAACGTACGTTTGTATGAGTTTTAAACCATGGGCCTGTCACATTCTCGCAAAGGTCGAACTAAATTAACAATTGCCCCCATTGACAGACCATAGATACGGCAACTTTTGGACATGTTGCGGACACGACGGTTATCAATAACACAGTGTAACAGAAACTCAAATGTGGGAACCGAACCTATTTCAACTGTTATAGACAAGCATAATTTGGATTACGTTTAATAGCACCGATTTTATAGTCATGTTTTATGGTACTGACGTTACGCACGATGTTGCGAGAAATGTCGAAAATACGCGAGTAGCACACGCATGAAATGTAGTAGTACGCTTACTATTGAAAATGCTTAAATAAATGAGATATCAAACTATTCAGAAAAGAAAAAGCAATAAATCTAATGCATTAAAAAGTGATTAATTAATTACACTAGCCGTAATTATTAAGCTTTTGTTGACGTGCGGGTATTAAATACGATGTCCCAACGTAACATGATTTCCTCGCGCAATAAACAAAATATAGTTCATCTTTTTTATTCTTCCAACAAATTAACCTGAATGTCGCCATAATACTGGCAGGAAATGAGGTTATACGTATATGAAATCAGAAATGACAAAACGTCGGGCGTGTTCCTGATATATATATTTGTGTGATGATGCGTAAAATGTCCCATTTGATATTTTCATAAGAAAAAAGGTCGACTGGTAGTGCAAGAAGTTGTTTCAGAAAGAAATCATGGCAGAGAAATGTGATATATAATGTACGTAATGAAATCTCATTTGATAACGATTACGTTGATATCATTATCCTAAGAAATATAAAATTTAAGTATTGCGATATATTTGTTTGAAAAAGTCTAGCCACGGCGACTTTTGTTAATAATTTTCATCGGTACCGGTAAAGTTGTGCATTTTCAAAGCAAATAAAATACAATTCCGTTCTATGCATGAAAACGGTAACTGGAATATGTATGACTCATTTAACGGAGTTTCTTTTGCAGTAATGTGTGTTGTGATACGTGCAAAACCATAAAAGTTATAGTTATTGAGCTAGGTCTAGCCACGGCGCAAAACTGACTAAAACGCGATAGTTGACGTTATAATTTTCAAATGTGCGTTGTATACCATTTTTATATCTAAATTGGTGCTTTGTTTCGAGTAAAATTAACCCGACATCGTACTTTAATTATTTTTAGACAGAATGTATTTGAAATATTATTGGTAACGGAATAAATATGAAACATTTACCATTTTTCTTTGCATTATTATTGAATGGTTTCCGTAATGAATTGGCAGCAAAATAACACAATAAAAATAGTAAATGCAATCATTAAAAAATATTTTAAAGAACTATCAAATGCAGACCAAAGGAAATACAATGTAATACCGTTAAAGGTATGTGGGTTATCGTTTGCCTGGGGTTCAAATGTGGTTGAAGGAGTATAATTTAATTGAAATGATCATGATAATTGAAGACTCATAAAGGATTAAACAGTTCTGCTTCACGTGATGACTATGATATAAATTGTGTCACTATCTATGTCAAACCAGGAGTTAATTAAGTTGGATCTCGACAGGAAACAAACTAGTGTTGCATTATGTAATGATATAACAAATTCAAACACGGTATACATGTAATAAACAGATAAAACTCACGTGTAAAAGTAAAATTATGGTATGTTTACATTATTTTTCACATTTTCTTTCGTTTAAAGGGCAATCCAAATAGACGTTATATTCGCACATTTGTCCGCGAAAAAATAAAAGTACTATATTCATATGCTATCGAATATATCTCATTTAATGATAATGCTTATTATCTACACGTCTAACCAATGATCTAGATAACAGCTAAAACTACAACACGTAACGATGTGTGTGACGTACATTTTGAACTAAAATAACGTCATGTTACAGAAAGGTATCGCAACATCGTGCGTAACGTCACTGTGAACAAAAGTTAACAAAAAGTTATGTAACCAGTCTTCGCGGGTTACCCTTTAACTTAACCCCATGGCCATTGGGTTACCCAAGGACTCCTGCTTTCGAGTTCCCTCGGTGAGTATATTATTCTCCTGGTTCTGTGTGCCTCCACATTGAGATGCGGGTCTCAGGGATATCAAACATGTACTGACACCGCCTTCGTACCTTACAGTTGGTTATTCTTGCCGTTGCGCAAACGGGGTTTCGAAGCTTGGACCGTTCGATTCTGAAGCGCGAACGCTACCTCTTGGCCACCGACCACCAAATGTCATACATGTAAATTGTAAAATTTATTATGAAGCACATACCATACTTTTAATTGTTGCCTGAGTATTTAGAGGTCACCAATATATTTACACTTCGAAAAAAAATACATGTAGTAATAATGATTATGCTCCATTGCGAAACCACTATTTCTCACCCATATTTCTTATAGTCATCCAGAAACGTGCAGTTCTCAATGTAATATTATTAAAATTGCACCAAGTCGACCGCATTTTAACATCTCCAAAGAAAATGTCCCATTTACATCTGTTATCAATGCTAATTTATGAATACCCTACTTGTTGTTTTATACGGGTATCTGAAAAAATATTAAAGTGATACCATGCAATGATATTGCTATATCATTCTGCTATCGTTCTACTTGAAGTGAATTTTTGTTTTTGTAAAAAAAACATTATCTTTCAACTTTGTTCTAAATGTACTAAAATAACCCATTTATGCTGAGTAGCTATGGATGACAATGTCAAAATTTAAGGTTTGAATACTCAGACATAAACATAAAGCTTATCCAATCTAAATTATTTAGATACGAGCTGCATACTAATAAAATTGTTAATATATTTTGTTGAAAACAATTTTATTTTGTGTAGTACGTGATGTGATGTGCTACTACTTAGTGTTGAGACTGGGGTCATGGAAATGAACACGAATGCATAGTATCAAAGCAATATGTCAATAAACTCTGGAGACGTGCGATGTTGTACCTAAAATTTTACATTAGCTTTACGCCGACACTTACACTAAGATGACTGCATTAGCTCCCTTATTCTTTGAATATTGTATCTAAACAACTTACATTTAAACCCCAATGTACTTTATATAGCCCTATATATTCAGGGTAGGTGCTAAATTGTATTTAAAAATATGATTTCAGTTCATATGTTGTGTTGACACCGAAGAGTTTTCGTGCCGGCGTTCCTTTGAGTATCAGTGTTAATATACTGAAGTCAACCGATCCAGTCGATGTAACAGCTAACTTAGTCAACGACGGAACAAAAGCCACCGTAGCTAGTGCACATAGTCAATTTTCAGAAGGTAGACAATTCATACTTGATTACAAAGCATACAAAATGGCAACCGTGTTATCTTGGTTTTATGTTACTTTATTTTGTATCCAAACCACAACGGAATATTCCTTTGAAAAAATATTGATAGCCAAGGCGACAATGAAATTTCAATGAAGTTTGTATAAAGTTTATGATATAAAGACATGTGATTCCGTAGCTTGAAAACTGGAAATCGATGACACAAACTTACTGAAAAGAGTAAAACAAAAGAAACATAGCATAAACCTTTGTTGATCATTACCAAATTTTGTATTTATAATGTATTTTATACATGTACAATTACACCACTATACATTGTACTTTAAGGAAATCCGGGTACTCTCGAATTGAAGGTAAGTGTGAATAATACAATATTTACAATATAATTATAATTCCATTTTATACACATGTGGTATTTTATGATTAAATTCTATCTGAATCTATCTGTAATTGTTAGATCTCTATTTGACGTGTTTATGATCCAGAAGTCGAAGAGTATCCCTCGTTACATGTCCACGTGTCCAATGCTGTCAACTGTTTTATATGCCAACCATATACCAGGGATAGTCAATATATAACGAGAAAATGCTTACTAGTACATCATAGCTGAAATTTACGATTGCTAATGTAACCCTTAAAATACGCATAGGCGGTGCAATGTTTGTTGTTTTGGTTACAGTTTTCATTCAGATTGAAACCCTTACTCTTTTCATATTAGAAATATTACCTTGCTGAAAATTGTAAGCATGTTCTCGTTTCATATTGATCACCCCTTGTATAGTATTTCATGCTCATACGTATTGTCCAACACAGGTTCCGGATGATGTTCATGCTGGAAGTTATAAACTACATATACAAGGTACCGGAAATGGAGCTCAGTTTACCAACGAAACGTCTCTACAATTTGAGAGTAAAAGTATATCTGTGTTCATTCAGACTGACAAAGCCATGTATAAACCAGGACAAACAGGTAACTTCTTTCAAATAAACCATATCCCACGTACAAGTAACTGTTTCATTTAAAGAAAACCTAAATTTCGAGAAATGTTTTTTCCCAAACATTGATTTTTCAATTTCATTTTTTCAATTTCTTTTTCAATGATACTGTAACCTGTGACCTCACGTACATGTATATCACTGTAAATGTTTTACTACCCGGGAAGGGCTAGTGTTGACCTCTTAATAGACATTGTTGTCTAGTTGTACGAGGTAGGGGTTTTCCATGCATATTCTGATAAAGTATATCTGCTAGGTGCCTATCGTACGAGAGAATTCCAAGGACAATCATGTTGACTTATGTATGTCATCATTGGGTTTAAGCATATACTTTTACCTAAAACTAGCGTTGACCAGACGTCATATTTAACCAAAAAGTGTAACACGTATGTGCGTTGTAAAGCATAGTTATGGTTCTTTCGAATAATAGCCTACTTTTAATGTGATCAAGTTTGTTTGAATGTGACCTACAGGGGAGAATATAGTTTATCAATATGTTTATGACGACCTATTTGTTGTTCGGTCATGAAGAAAGTCATGGTTATACTGTAGAAACCTAGAAACACATTGTCCCCCAAAACGTCTAATCTTAACAGTTTACTTAATTTCTTCCATTTGGTACACTCGTCCTGTCTTATGGCATTGGTCATGTTTGTCGTTAGGATTGTGTTTTAATAGCAAAAAATAGCATTTGGTCTTCCTTAAGCATAGTATATATATATTTTAATATCGAATTTGTCATAATGAAGAGTTTGATCAATGAAGTAAATTTGTATAATATTAACTCAATGTTCAAGATGTATGCCTAGGTAGGGGCATCTAAACATAACGGTGTTATCTGTACTGTTTATAGAATGCTTATATTATGAAGTAATTGTACTGCCGATGTATAAAATCAAATGTTTAAAATATAACAGCACCAACTACTTTCACCACCTGTTTATAAACATTTATTAGAATCTACATTACTTCTGACATAAATTGTTGTTGTTTTCTTGAAATATGTTCTCTCCTGTTGAAAATCCTTATCACATGTTACGTCGCCATTACCTATGCATATCAGTTCTGTATATAATCAATGTACCTATTATTAATATGCAATATGTACTGAAAATAAAGGTTATGTTCTGTTACATATAATATTTATATTCCCTTTACATGTTCTATAATCATATTGAGGTCATGTTAACCAGCGATTCCATCTCCATTTCAGTAAACTTCCGAACATTTGCTGTATTTCCCAATCTAACAGTTTATACAGGACAATACGATGTTGACATCTATGTAAGCATTACATCTGAGCATCTACATTATATTACTGTATCACATAACCGTGCATTTGTCTATTACATTATATTACTGTATCATATACCCGTGCATTTGTCTATTACATTATATTACTGTATCACATAACCGTACATTTGTCTATTACATTATATTACTGTATCACATAACTGTACATTTGTCTATTACATTATATTACTGTATCACATACCCGTGCATTTGTCTATTACATTATATTACTGTATCACATAACCGTGTATTTGTCTATTACATTATATTACTGTATCACATAACCGTGTATTTGTCTATTACATTATATTACTGTATCACATAACCGTGTATTTGTCTATTACATTATATTACTGTATCACATAACCGTGTATTTGTCTATTACATTATATTACTGTATCACATAACCGTGTATTTGTCTATTACATTATATTACTGTATCACATAACCGTGTATTTGTCTATTACATTATATTACTGTATCACATAACCATGCATTTGTCTATTACATTATATTACTGTATCACATACCCGTGCATTTGTCTATTACATTATATTACTGTATCATATACCCGTGCATTTGTCTATTACATTATATTACTGTATCATATACCCGTGCATTTGTCTATTACATTATATTACTGTATCATATACCCGTGCATTTGTCTATTACATTATATTACTGTATCACATACCCGTGCATTTGTCTATTACATTATATTACTGTATCATATACCCGTGCATTTGTCTATTACATTATATTACTGCATCATATACCCGTGCATTTGTCTATTACATTATATTACTGTATCATATACCCGTGCATTTGTCTATTACATTATATTACTGTATCATATACCCGTGCATTTGTCTATTACATTATATTACTGTATCATATACCCGTGCATTTGTCTATTACATTATATTACTGTATCATATACCCGTGCATTTGTCTATTACATTATATTACTGTATCATATACCCGTGCATTTGTCTATTACATTATATTACTGTATCATATACCCGTGCATTTGTCTATTACATTATATTAGAGATGTGCACACCTAGGCCTATATGGACATCGGTAAAGTAAAAAACCGAGGGATTGTCTCAAATGAATTTTGATATAATATAAAGCAGACAAATTTAAGCATGTGTATTGGTGGTTAATCAATCCATTGTACTAGTAGTAGTCATATTTACCTTGTAGAAAACCCCTAATACATTTACCTGTTAAACGATATATAACCTCATATTCGTCTAGGTGTGAACATCTCTATTACTGTAAAATGTTACAAAAGTTACGTGTCTAGAAGCACAACCATTCATGGTAAAATCTGCCAAAGTTTCATTACGTTCCGATATTATTTTGTTTTCTCTCGACCAACACTGCGTACTACTTTAAGTATGATTGTCTTACACTGGTGTATCAGAGATTTAACTGAATATATAATTGAATCAAATTTGTCTGTAAGGATAATACAATAAAACCTCGTTATCCCGAGGACTGACGGGAGAAGCCAAATGATTGGAATAAACCGGGAGCTCCACAAAGCAGTGAAAAAATATGAGTATACAACATATATTTAGCTAATTCGCCGGGACTTTGAAATTTGTTCGAAATAAGCCGGGTGCTCGTAATAACGATGTTTTACTGTACTTATCAGGTAGTAAGACACTCAGATTATACATACTTCATTGTTGTTTTGTTCGACAGGATCCTAATACAAACAAAATCAAGCAATGGAAGGGTCTGAGTGACGTCAGTGGTGTCATCACTAAGTTTATGGCCATGGATACACAACCTGTACTCGGTGACTGGAAAATCAAAGTTTCTGCACATGTAAGTTAACAAATAGACATTCATTTTGATCGTCAACTCAAAATTATGAATCGATGGATACAATGGTTAATGGGTCATGGTTAATACAACCAAGTGAATGTCATTGTCCGACTATCTCGAAGTGTGCTTATTAAAGTTAGCAGACATATAATACGTATATATATATACGTTTACACGTACTATATGTGAATAAAATGACAGTATAAGCAGCTATATTAACAAAAAACACAAGTACGAATCTGTCCGAAATAAATGTGTAAGATAGAGGTACAATATATCATCGAGTTGTCTCGCTTCCATACAGTCATACTTAACGTTAAACAATGGTGCCCAGCTGATATTGTTATTGAATCATTTGTATGACAGGAAGATAGTTTTACTGGTATTGTTCTACCTGTTTTAATTGTATTTGGTTAACTATTATAGGGACGATCTGAAGAAAAAACATTTACGGTAGCGCACTATGGTAAGTTGTTGTATGTAGTGTTAACGTTCTTCAGCTGGTTAGATAGTATTTGTCATGTTAAAAGGTGCCGCGCCTCATTGAAGTCACCTATATCAGTGTATATCGATACACACGTACTTTTCATTTGCAAAAATAAACAAAAAATATATTGAACACACACAGGATGCATACATACTTTGCATTTGCAAAATTTAACAAAATATAATGTATTAATCGCATGGTTTTCATTTTCCCAATATAATTCTACTGGCATTTCAAATGCTATCAATTTCTTGTGTGGTGCGTGTTCAATACATTTGATTTTGGTAGTGTTTTCTTTTTACCCATTCGTTTTTCATTCGTAACATATTATTTACAAAGGGTAATAAGAAGTGCCTTATGATGTAAATTTATGCCACTAGTCTTATAAGGTTGTAAGTGGACCTTCTCATTCTCACTTGTGTGTACGAACAAACATTGTCGTTGATGTACTGTCATCTCATAATCACATGGTTTCTTGCAGTTCTTCCAAAATTTGAAGTGACAGTTGAACTACCAAGCTTTATTCTGACAGCAGATTCCAGTTTAACTGGCACAGTTAAAGCTACGTAAGTAGAGTGGTCTTACACATATTTGAGGTTGTGGCGAGAACACTTAACCATATTATCAACACCAATGATGTTGTCTAACCAAAGTACACAATCTTCTTATAATGCATGGGTTCATGCGATGATTGTAATCAAATTCGGATGCTTCAATACTTTGCAATTTTCAAACCGGTTGTATATTTACTCATTTCTAAAATTGCATATACGTACACGTAGAACATCGGCCATTATTTATTTTATTTGAAAGAATACGTTTCTCATTCAGTCGTATACGAATCAGAGATTACAGTTGTGGTTTCTAACCGACGTTTTATTTGTCGACGAGTTTCAAATAGTTTAACATTCCTGCCAATAAGTATAAACCCATGTATTAGTAAACATGTGAGTAGCACGTTGCATATTGTCATGTTAGGTTATACTAATGTGACCTATCAATTAATATCCTCCGGCCTATGTCCGTCCCTAATGGACCAACATACACTGGATTTCATTTATGACCCAGGTATACTCAATCACATTCTTGTTTGCCTATTTATTCAGATTGGCTAGTTAAATAATACAAGTATGGTCAAACAATGATGTCAGGACCCGCGTTATTTGCGAATATTGAAGCATGTAATACATGTTGTTGTCTTTGCAAACTCCCTATGATTACAGTAACAAGTTTTCTATTATAGATATACCTATGGAAAACCTGTCCAAGGAACGGTTGACTTGAAAGTAAGATTAGATAACTGGTACAGACCATACAATTACCATGGTGATGCTCCAGAGATAACACAACTTGGTCTTATTGTAAGTATGTACTACATTGTAAATGAATACACTAAACATACACTGTATTTATGCTGAAATCGCATTCAAACATTGTCGTGCAGATATTGTATATGAGGAGCAACTGACTCTATAATTTACAGTCATATGCGTACAGTTGAAACATTGTATGTAATATTGTTACCGGTATGGTTATCATAAGAGGCTGAACTAAGCTGGTCTTCAGTAGTATAGTGATATCGTTCTTAGACACTCAAGTTTTCAAATTGTGATCTCATTTGAATGTGCGTTTTAGCTTATAAACTATTGTTAATGAATTGGTTTCTATATTTTCCAGCTGGACGGTGAAGCAAAGTTTACCATTCCGTTAGCGCACATTTCATCCATCCAACATTACTTAAATGGACACAACCTCGTTGTGGAAGCAAATGTTACTGAAAACCTCAACAAAATCACCTTAAATGGTTCAAGTGAAGTGAGCTACTACAGCAATGCTATCAAACTGGAATTCCTGAAGTCCAACCCTAACACATTCAAGCCAGGACTTCCATACACAGCATACGTAAGCTTTTCTGATGCATTATTATTGTTTTTTTCTATCATCATAATTTATTACTGTTTTGACTGCCTTCCTTACATTGCATTGTCATTTTACCATTCTATAGTATAAAAGCTGAGGGCGGTTTATTCAATTTTTTTGTCCAAATCTAAAATTTTCACCAAAGTTAGTCATATGACCGAATTTTCTGCTTTCACAACGCTTCAGAATACAAGATGGCGTCCACTATGGCCGCCATTTTCCTGCAAATTGATACTTAACGCTTATTTATGCCTCAATTTGACAATAGTTTTGAATAAATCGCACTCAGCTCTTAGGCTACTATACTTATCTCATACTTATATACCACTGGTTATTTTTTGAGAGGTGATTGTCCTGTGAATGCACCATACATTGATACGTAGTATACGATTATTAGGCAAGTTTGAAACGGGATGGCAAATGTACGTGCTACATTCTGATCAAATGTGTACGAGCAATCAAAGATTTAGACAAAGTACAAAATGGATAACAGAGCGTTACTTATACTTTGACATTTGCTTACGCAGGTGACAGTATCACCTATGCATACATGTACAATAAAACAAATTCTAATCATAGTTCTGTTACAAGTATCCAGGAATTACATTTGGAAGTAGGATTAGTTAAATACATAATTGTCCATCATTCAATATCTATTCGAAGGTTTGGGAACCAAAACCGCGTTTATACTCATATATACTTGCGATAGCTAATTAGACTTGTCATATTATTATGTTACAGAAATGAGTTGTTTTATGTTTGTGCATATAATATTTTATCGTACAAAGCAATTAATTGTTTTAAAGCCATCGTATTAGACTATCAACATAAGGAATTGTGTAATATCATTGCAGTTGAAAGTCGCTCAACAAGATGATACACCAGTTATGGGCGTCCGCAAAGATTTATCCGTCAAAAGTAGGTCGACGTACGAGGACGCCGCACCCAGTACAACACCATACCCCTGGTACCAGCCACGTCAACATACGTATGAACTATCACCACAGACATTCACCATACCAGACAATGGTATCGTTCCCATACAAGTTGATATACCTGAGAATTCAACACACATGCAACTCACTGTGAGTACCATAGTTAGAATTAATGAAATCCTCTGACGATACTAAAGTACTGTTAGACCAGTCCATCCGGTATTAATCAAGCAGCTACCGTGGGCCTAAACCCTTATGGTAAATGTTACTCATTCTGCTGAAGAAAAGTATGCTCATATTATATACGATACATTCATTTACGCTTATGAAAATAGTTATTTTTAGAAATTGTAAGCATGTTCAACAATTATACACATAGTGTGCAGCATTAAGAATTTCAAACACACTTTGGTTCATTTATTTCATACTTCAGACTGACTACGCTGGTACTATTGCTAGCCAGTGTCACTAACTTTGTATCATTTATTTAATATTCCAGACGGACTATGCTGTTATTACTGCTAGCCAGTGTCACTAACTTTGTATCATTTATTTTATACTTCAGGCTGACTACGCTGGTATTACTGCTAGCCAGTGTCACTAACTTTGTATAATTTATTTCATACTTCAGGCTGACTACGATGGTATTACTGCTAGCCAGTGTCACTAACTTTGTATCATTTATTTCATACTTCAGGCTGACTACGCTGGTATTACTGCTAGCCTTAGTCTGAGCAAGAGTTATTCCCCAAGTGACACGTACATTCAACTTCTACTCAAGTCAACCAACCTTAGAGTAAGTATTGGCAATTACAAAGACTAGTAACTCGTATATGGTAACCTAAATCGGATTAAGAAAGACAATTTTGATTCATTGGCTGAATAAACAGCTTACACAACTTGGCGATTTTATAGAAAACGGCCGAAGCGAAATTGATTGGGAAATATTGTTCATCTCAAATCAACAATTATTTCTCAGAACTGGAAATCAGACAAAACAAATCTTTAAGGGCAGTAGTCGTATAAACAAAGGTGCTGATCCAATGTTGTTGAACTTCATTTTGACAAATCAAATGGAGAGTTTGACTATCTGGTTAAAGATACAAACAAACTTGTTGCAAGCAAGTGCTTCTTCAATATCTAATGGTATACTAGTATGGTATAAAATGTTCATTGTCTTGAGGAGTAATGGATTGGTCAATCAAGTATAAAAGGTATGAGGAAATCAGACAGGAAAGGTAGCACTTAACCTAACCAGCCGAGCACAGAAATCGAAACACCACAACACAACTACACCGAGCAATGCCCACACATACACCAAAGAGACAATTAAAAGGCCAAGTCCCCGGCCAAAAAAAGCGGGATGACACAATTTCACCAAAGAAATTATAGAATATCGGTTATTGCATGAGACCGAATGAAACGCAGCCAAGACCCGACCAAGTTCCCCAAACGGCCATGTCACGATACTCCTGCGTAATTGTGTGAAAAAGTGTATTTTGATATATTGATGTTATTATTTAGAATTTTATTTAAACGTAGAAAGTAGTGTTGACGTACTTTTCAATGCAATAAATAGCTATGTTACTATGTTATACCTTATACGGCAACACAAGGTATTTTAATTACTTTACAGACAGGTGCTATAGCTATGTTTGACATAAAGTCCACAGAATCCATCTCATCAGCTGTATATCAGGTATTTACAGTTACATTATGTTCAGTGCACACATAGATACATTTGTCAATATAGGTAAAGAACCACTAAATGCCTCCGCGGACCAAGTGGTGATACATTCAAGTAGTCCTTAAAAAAACTTTGGTTTGCCTGTAAATGGTGATATTTCTTGACAAATGTGGATTTGAATGATGAAATTGAGCTTAAATGGTAGGTAAATAAGCATGTGATGTAGTAAAACTGTAATATTTGTATTATTCCACTATTTTGGTCTTGATACCAAAGTGAAAGTAGACTAGGGTAAAAGCCGGAACTTATAAATCCGGACATGTGTGAAAACGGATAAACCATGTTTGAAGGACAAAAACTTTCTTAGAAGATACATGACCCCCCTTTTTTATTGCATTATTTTGAAGCTTTAATGCCCCTCTTTACAATGACATATGTGGTCCAGGTGGCCATAGACTAAAAACAGTTAAAAATTTGGGCCTAATACGGCACTTTACATTGAGCTATAGAGCAAATTTATTTGGTGGTTTCTAACCTATATTTGATACCGCTTTTCTTCCTGTCCTGAATAAGTGCCATCCTTTGTGTTATAATAATACCCTTCTGTCTACTACGTTTCTATGACATTAATACATTTACCTTATCAATTTGTTTCCAACTAAACATCAACACATTTAATTTACAACATGTACGTTAATAATCTTGCAGTATTTATAATTTCTCAATCTATCCAGGTTATGTCACGTGGTTCAGTGGTTGATGCCGGAAGTTTCAGCGGAAACACATTCAGTGTTCATGTGACCTCTGAGATGGCACCAAACGCTAGAATAATTGTGTACTACGTCAGAACAGATGGGGAAGTGGTCACTGATAGCATCAGTTTTGACGTGGAAGGAGTATTCCAAAACCAGGTTGCGATATTTTCTTATGATTTGACCAATTCAGTAAATAATTAAAAGATGAATTCATTGATAACAATTATGTTTGACATGAGTTGTGATGACCGTTTATTTTGACAATACACTTCTGTAAAGTGCTAATGCGATGGTAAGTACCAATATGGCACAATTGTATTGACGACAACATTAGTTATAATCATGTCAACAATATAAGTCCGGTTTCATGTTTCATAAAAAAAGAAAATAATTCATATTGCTTCATTTTATGAGTACAGGTTTCAATTGATTTCGACAAATCCAAGGCTCAACCAGGGGAGAGTGTAAACGTTGTTGTCACTGCTGACCCACAATCCCTAGTTAACCTTCTAGCAGTAGACCAGAGTGTTCTTTTACTCAAATCAGGAAATGACGTCACAGCAAATGAGGTATGCATCACTATCGACTTTATTAATCACGATTTCCATTATGAATTTGAACTATTATCACATCACATTACTGAGAAGTATATTCATAGATTAACGTAGCAATCATTTTAACTTGTTTCGATAGAGCATTCAGTTTATGGTTTAATGTGGTTGAAAATGATACAGCACAACTGTCATCATCGAAAGCGTGTAAACTAAAAGTTGTTCTTTTGTTGGTCAAAGAATATAAAAACACTGACGTGTAATATAGGAACATCACTAATGTCAAATATGTCGATTGTTCGCTTCCGGACTATGTGGCGTAACTATTCTTTGTTGAATACTGTAAAAGCATTATTGTTGAATGTCGCTGTTTTACCAAAGGTACATGCGTATACTCAAACAAATAATATTAGTTGAATCCTTCCTCACTCGTAGTCATCAAAGTGTTCATACTGTTACCCTGTCTGATCATTTAACATGAACGCAGACGAAAGTAAATTTGTTTCAAAATCAGGACAAGTACCAATGTTCGTACAACGAGTTTTGATTTCGATATATGTAGGTGATCGATGAGTTGAATTCCTATGATACAATAAAACACACATCGAATCCGTGGTGTTGTGGTGGTGGTATAATGCCAATGATGGGAGGACGCAAGAAGAGAATGATCTGGTGGCCATACCCAGTATATTATGGTGGATCTGATGCTGGTGCCATCTTCAATGTAAGTAAGCATTTCTACAAATGGGAAAATTTGTTTTTTCTCGGTATTTAGGTTCTCATAAGAGAATATGAGGGCATAATTTCTTATGAGAACTCAAATTTCGAGAATTTTTTTTTCAATTTTTTTTTTCAATTTAATTTTATAATTATTTTTTTTCAATGATACTGAAACCTGTGCTCATTACTATATACGCATAAAACGTAACCAAAAGTTGCGTTATATGATGAATATGTAACCAAGCTGGATCATGAATGGAATGTACTATAAAAGGGGTATATTTATGTGTCTGGTGGTGTTGCTTTCCCTTACTAAGTATCATTGATTAATGTTTCAGAATGCTGGTGTGAAAGTTATGACTGACGCTGATGTTTATCATCATGTAGAACAACCAATGTGTGAGTATCTAAGTATTGTTAAATCACATTATTTCTAGCATACCATTACACTACTTTATGTTATACCACAATTTCTATAGTGTACATTTTTAAAACAAACCATTAATTTAGGTTCATATGGCTACGTAATTTTATTACCACGACGTGGCGAACGTCATTCGAACGTCATTCGACGGATGAAACAAGTATTCTTTTAAATAACTACTGTTAGAGTATCTGATTGCTTTTTACAAAACTTTTTTTCAGAAATTAGGCACCATAGTTATCAAGTAACCTGACATTAATAGGTTGTCAGTTTTCCTGTATTTATGTATTTTACTTTCCAAGCATGGCACTGAGAATGGCGGAAATAGTCAAAATGCCAAACATCTTTTAAATGAATGGCAATGGTTTAGCTCAATCTGCGAAGCATTGAAATGGATATTGAAACAGAACATACTGTTTTGGTGTTCATACATGACACATATACAGGCATCGTGGTCAAAATGGTTGGTGCCTTAATACAATGTTGTTTGTCAATTTGTTGTGATACAGCAGGTGCCAAATTATTGTATCTATCTGGCGTTTAATCGATTAGGAGGCAATATTATGTCAACGCTGAAATTGTTTAACGACAAAGTGATATCAAGCTAAACCATTATGTGGCCAATTTCGACCTAGTGACCCCAATATTTGCAAATAAAAGGTTATCGATAAAGATTTATTTCAGACCCAATGTTCGGACCCGAATTTGCTTTTGGCGGGGCTGTTAATGCCGGTGCTTTGGCCCCTGGTATGGGCGCATCTCATACAGCCACATCTAGCTTGGGTCCAGCCCCTGTAAAATCAGTAGGCCGAGTTCGTTCTGTATTCCCTGAAACTTGGCTATGGACAAACTCAACAGCTGGGTAAATTGTGTAATTGTGGCATTCTACACCTTACATACTGCTAGTTGTTATTGTCGACTCTCTTATTATCTGCACCCATATTTTGTACACACACACTTACTTCTTTTGCTAAAGTGGCGGTCACAACCCGCTGGGCGTGCAAGTACATGCTGCTTACGTTCAAACATATAGCTACACTTGTAATTCTTATTTTCTATCAATGGATTATCGACATTTTTCAGTGAAAATAACAATGAAAATAGCATTTTGATCCTTTCACAGTTCCAGAAGCTGGTTCCAGTACCACATAGAAAAAGAAGCGTGACGTCAACCGCTTCGGGCGTCAAATTACACGTAACGCGATTATGACGTCCTAATTGATACGTCGTGATTCAACCAATTGCTAGACTATTAAACGAGAAATTTAAACGAATAATACCATAAAGAATACGTAATATTGATTTCTGTGATCATTCGGTGAAATAAAATTCGACCTCACACAAATTAAACTAAACTCCATACGTCTCAGAACGTGTGACGCGCATGCCTTTTAGTGCTAGCTTCATTAACATGTAATATAAGTAGTAGAACATATGTTCAAAAACATTCAGTACGTGTGCGATAACCTGGCAATCGGATTAAGAACGTACTTTATACGCACGATGTAAGCAGCACGTACAATGCACGCAGTCGGTGAGTCACCAGTTACGCTCGCCCGGGGAAACCGTCGTGCGTGTGATGTGTGTTCATTCATGTTCCTCGTTTCCGAAAAAGGCGTAGTCGCAGCCTTCCACAAAGCGTTTGTGTTAAAAGCGAGCATGTTGGGTTGTGACCAGGCCTTAAGCTAGCAGCAATAGATACTGTATTGTTACTCAGCCGATCTGTTTTATAATTGTCCGAATCATTCACACAGTCAGTTAAAATTATCTCTTTTATCAGAATCTACCGGTAAATCTTTGTTAGTGCGAGTTCTTAGTAGATTATTTGATGTGATTCTATTTTAGACCTAATGCGTCCCCAATTAGCATTTGGTGGCGGGGCCGTTGCTCCTCCTGGTATGGGAGTATCACATACTTCGGGCTCGGGTCCAGCCCCTGTGAAATCAGTAAACAAAGTTCGTTCTGTTTTCCCTGAAACATGGCTATGGACAAACTCAACTACTGGGTAAATTATGTGATGTGTTTACAAGAAATAAGCATACTGCTAGTTGTCTGTGTTCCTTCTTCTTGGTATCTGTCTCAGCAATACTAGTACTTTGTTCATATGCTAGCAGCATGTTTTACCGGGTATAACATAATGACACTAAAAGCACACCAAATAGCCACATTGTCCTCAACTATCAACTTATAGTTATCATGACGGGCGGAGCTATGGCTGGAATGGGTGGTGGGATGAATGCAGGAAGTGGAACAGGAACTGGAACAGGAACTGCTATGCATGTTGCTAATGGTCCAGCACCGTTAAAATCTGTGGATAAAATAAGAACGACATTTCCTGAAACATGGCTTTGGAGTAATGCAACAGTCCGGTAAACATCACAGCCATACGTAGTTTGCTACCTATCCGGGTAGAAAAATAAGGCTATGCTCTAGTTAATGCTTGTAGATAAAGGCGTATGTAACACAGTGACACATAATTATCTCGATGTCCTCTTGTCTATTTGGTGTATCACTCAGTCGGCATTCGATGTGAACATTTACGTTTATCATTTGACTAAACAGTGTTATACACCTTATTGCTTGTAGTTGGTATTCATATCATCGCGCGAGCTAACCACTCTCATTACCGTATGTAACTAAATTTACCAGTTATTGAAATTAAACAAATAATACAATTCGGACAGGATAAGCATCACTCCACTAAACCAGCATATCAAAGAACATAAAAATAACAAGGGCCATGGCCAAAATTCAATACAAATAGAACCGGTTCATTAAGGTTAGAGTGTGACATGTTGCACATATATATATGTACAATGCACCTTCTTTATCTACATTTCCCTATCTCGGGTCCAATGCCACCAAGTACAAACATGTAAATTAATTATTGTATTTCCAATTTCGTTACACAGACTACCCAATGCCTGGTATGCCACAGCCTGGTATGGTAATGCCAGCTATGGCCATGGGAGGGGGTCCCGTTCCACCAATGGCCCCGAACACTGGAGCAGCTGGTATGCAAGCTGTAGAACATGTTCGGACGGTGTTTCCAGAAACCTGGTTATGGACAAATTCTTCTGTTGGGTAATTGTATTGAATAACCCCATACCGGCTTTTATATCACAGCATCTGCTAGAATAACACCAACCTGTTTTAGGTTAAAAGGCTTAAAATACTTGACAGTTGGTATTTTATATACTTTACCCAATTTAAACTTGTTTTGCACAGATACAGATACGATGTTTGAACGTTTACCTATGCCCATAAATGGTCCCGTGGCCCCACCACATAGTAGCACATCATTACAACCTGTTGGTCGTATACGAAGTGTGTTCCCAGAAACATGGCTTTGGAGCAATGCTACCACACGGTAAATGATCAAATATGCGTACTGCAAACATTGAAACCACTCCTTGTGCTAGAATGATCACAGCTATATATTCTCCTTGTATAAACAATGTCCCCCATTCTGTCTAGTAGCTCATTTTAATACATGTAAATAAACTTCTAATTAGTCAGTAGAATGTAGTGACAAACATTAACATTTGCTAACCAAGACGAATATGCTTTGAACCTTCTTTTCTTGACCTATTGTGCACCAGTCAGTTGCATTCACGACCGTTCCACCCCGGGCTTTCCCCTGGCTATCCCCACCAATCCCCGGGGTTGGGGATGAGGATGCAACTGACTGGTTTATTGAGCACGAACATCAATAACTTAATTACACTGAAAACCAAAATTTATCTAGTCGATTTCTTTCATACCAACTATGAAAAAACACCCTAAAACACTACTATATATTGTCTTACAACACACCATTAAACATTATATTGCATCAGAAACATGGCACTGGACTGTATACGTATTTACGAGCACTAGTTACAAGTAGGTCCCTGCCAGATAATAGGAGACATTCCTATTTCTAATATTTCAGATCTTATCCAATGCTGCAGAATATGCACGTGTATGTGTAAACACGATGGCATGTTCAGGATTTATTTTTAGATTTTTTTATTTTCTGTTTAAACATTAATTTTACATCTAGGCCCATTCTGTGATTCCATTTCGTCGGTGGCTGGACTTGCTCCAGGTGGTATGGTACCAATGCCATCACCCATGAACGGTGGGCCAGTAGAAACCGTAGGAAATATCCGCTCTGTATTCCCGGAAACATGGCTGTGGAGCAACGCAACAACTAAGTAATCTCATGCATCCGTACTTTCCCAAATTCATAATGCGCTACACTATAGCTTCTGTCATACCAACAATATAACTAATAACACAGTGTGATCACGGGTCTCTTAGATATAAGGAACGACGCAGATAGTCACTGGTCGAAAAATAGATTAACAATTGGGTTATCCACCTTGTTCACATAGATGACTGTTGATTAGCAAAATAATAGCAAGTTGGTATAGAGAACGACATTTACGCCGTCTGGTTGATTCATGATAAAGATATAAAAGTGTATTTTCTTTTACTGGTTACAAACTTTTCAGGGGTATTTACACATGGTGGGTTTCTTGGTGGTGGTGGTGGTTTCGCAATGGTTCCACCATCAACTCCCGCACCTTTTGTTCCAACGACGGATTCATTGGAACCAGTAGGAAAAGTTCGGAATGTATTTCCGGAAACATGGTTATGGAGTAATAGGACAGTAGGGTAACGACTTGACAATACTTTGTTTGAGGTTGAGTTATTGGGAGGTTACGGGTATTGTCCCTGGTGTCTCTGAAATCTCCTATGTCCCTGTTTACCGAACTATCAATGTAATGGTATTTGGGCACACCGAATATATACATCATTATTTTCAGTATATGAGCACTGTCTATAAATTGCACCCTAATGAAATCCGCAGTTGGACAATACACACGAATTGGGTTTGAGTATGCACGTATATAATGTTTCTTTGCAATTAAGGAGAAATAAAACCACCAGGCACGGACTTACTTTAACATATATTTATCAACATATAAAATTGTTACTTAAGGTAATGAAATACACAACAACAATAAGTATGTTTCTTTGTGAAAGATTATGTACTAAAAGGTATGAGGAAATAGGACAAGGAAGATAGCACTCAACCTTACCAGTCGAGCACAGAAATCAGTAACACCACAACACAACTACACTAAGCAATGCCCACACATAAGCCAAAGAAACAATTACAAGTCCAAGTCCCCGCCGAAAAAATGCAGGATGACCCAATTTTACAAAGACATAACAGAATAGCGGTGGTTCCATGAGAGTGAATGAAATGCAACCGAGACCCGACCAAGTTCCTCTGGCCCCGCTACAGGACGACACAGTTACACAAACACATGCCATAAATCGCGACCAAATGAAACATTACCACCCCGTGACCTAGTTTAAAACACCAAGGACAGTGGCTCTACATTAACACTGCATAAAGAGGCACAGCTACGACGTGACCGAGTTTAAAATAAACGACAAGGGAGGGAGAGGGGGGGGGGCAACAACGTTACATATTTCTAGAAGCATGTAGCTCTAAAATACACTCACAATAACATTCAGATAACTGTCAAGACATGACAGTCAATCATATGCATTTGTAACGGTTGTATTCATTCGAATGGATTCCTTTATTTCATTCATGCACCAGGTCATGATAGCCATATCATCTATGCATAACACCGTTTCCTGCCTATTGTAGAAAATATCAAATGTCTATATGTACTTCCATCTTTTCATTTACTGTATTGTTTCATTGCACACTGTAACATCATGACGATATACATAAAAGTAACGATAAAGTAACATCGGTTTAACATTAAACTGTTTTCATAATATAGGGAGTTGGGCATTTCATTTTTTCGTTAGATTGTGTGGCATTATGTCGTGCATTTGTGTAGTGTGATGTCGTTTATATTTTCTGTGTTCGGTTACTTCAGTTAAGTGTTACCTTCCCTGTCCGATTTCCTCATATATTTTAGCTCCAAATATGCTTGTAGTACGCTTTGAGTTTTCCTTTACCCATGCTTTCGTAGATTTGAGACATATGTAAACAATAAACATACACGACATAGAAGTAGTATACGCTGATTATATAAACCAGTGGTGGTGGGATATATTTGTCAGTAAAGGCAACAATTTTTACTATATGATTGTTTAACGTTTTTGTTGCATTTGTATATTTATATATGATTTCCTTAGGACCAACATGCTATAAAGTTAGCGAACCCACGTGAATAGCTTTGTTGACGTTCAAATTTGAAATCAAATTGAAATCCCATTTGAGCGATTATTTTTGAGTTGCGATTGGTTTCATATTAAATTTCTCAAAGGGATGACGCCCTGATATTCAGAACCGCATTCTATACTTACATATTTGCACAGTGGTGTGTATTTTAAATATTGCCAATGAACAGGATAGTATAAGTAACTTGGTAGATTGTTCATCTATATGACTCGTTCAGACTACTTACATGTATTAATGACATGACCAGTAAACATGTTGTGTTAATGTTATAGGCGAAAAGTATTTGATTGTGATGATTATAGTCATGTTATATGTATGATTCAAGATGTATCCAGGTCCGGTGATTATAAACATTTCTCATTCTTATACTCAAACTCCATGCTCCAACTTCAAATTCAGCTCTTTTAGAAGTTCGCTTCAAACCCAAAAACAACTTAGCAAATGATCTAATTAAGAACTCCCATTTCATAAATAATGTTTCCATTCAGTGATAAAGAAGTTATAGCAGTTTTCGTAACTAAGAAATGTTCCAATTGGAGAACAATACGGAGTATGTATTGGAGCATGGAGTACGTTCTCTAATGTTTATAATCACCGAGCCAGGTTGTTTATATGACATGTTGTATTGTTGTTTATAATGTTGTAGTGCCGATGGTAAAGTAACAATCAGTACAACAATACCAGACACCATTACATCATGGATAGCTAGTGCGTTTGCTGTAAACACCATGTCAGGACTCGGTGTAGCATCAACCACTGCCAAGGTGAGAACTTCAAACCCTCCCTCTCTTACATTGGATTGGATAATTATGTCAGTTTGTTACATGTAGCAGTTGTTTTGTGTAATATCGATAGACTATGACTCCACTTACTGATATGAAACGTTACCATTAATTATAACTTATGTATCAGAGACCTATTATGACTACTAACGTCAATATATCAATTGATGCAGTACATAGTATTACGCTAGGGAAATAGGGAAACACAGTGCAAACAGTATCAGATTCAATTCAATGTTCCCAATCAACGCCAAACACTTGTTTTTTCAAATAAACCACTATATATATGGACCACTATATATGTACTACATACTATTGATACTTTGTATCTGCAGGTGGAAGCCTTTAAACCATTCTTTGTCAGTCTGAACCTTCCATACTCCGTGGTTAGAGGTGAGCAGTTGGCCTTACAAGCGAATGTCTTCAACTATTTGCAACAGGATCTCGATGTAAGTTATTCAATCTGTACAATGTATTTATTGCGATAATATGACTATCCGAGTTAGATGTGGGTGAGTGTACATTACTAAATAATGCATCGTCCGACTTACTTAAACACATATAAAATATATGGTGCAGCCGGACAAGGAAAACAGAAATAATCATAAGCAGCCGATCACAGAAAACCTACTGACTTTGTTATATATCGGGATGTAATAAACTCTTACATCGATTATATTGCAGGTAATTGTGACCTTACAGCAGTCCAGTGAATTCAGGAATGTAATTGTAGATGCATCAGGTGTTCAACAATTTGTATCTCAAGCACAAACGGCAAACATACATGTAAGTTGTGGACATGCCAAACCACCAAAACGGTGTGAGTCCATCGATGATCACACCGAATGTTTGAAAACGGCGACTCCGATACCGATTCCTGATTACAAAATCAGAATTGTACATTAAACCAGCTGTAGAAGTATTGAATATGAGCCGTTCTCAAGGAAAACCTGTTATTTTCACATGATATAATTACAATATTAAATAAGTTTTTTTTAAAAAGCTTCAAAATTAGAAAACAGTACACATCAATTGAATATTCTATTTTACCCATACAGTGCACAAATCTCTGAATATGGACTCTACACAAACAACTGTTACTCAAGATATTAATATAATTCATTTTGAATTTGGCTTCATTGGCCTCATTCGTTCACACTTTGAAAAACCTCAATTACATGTATAAATAACACATGTTTGATTGAACATACACATGCATTTATATACTATCGTAGATACCAGCTGGACAAGCGAAATCTGTATTCTTCCCTATCGTACCTGCTGCTCTAGGAAAGATAGATGTTGTAGTTAAAGCTCAGTCTGTACTTGCTGCTGATGGTGTGCAGAGACAACTGTTAGTTGAGGTAATGTTTTATCGTCATCGTTTGTTTTCTGCTTGACTGTGTGACGTTTTACTTTTGGCACTATATCGTGTGAATCAATCTTAATTTCCACTTAAATTCAGTTTATATGGTTGCTACAGTATATATTGCACATAACCGATACAGTTAATATGTTTTCAGCAAACATTTAAATAGTTAGATGGATATAAATCACTAAATATCAATTGGCATGGCTGTAATATCAATGTTTTAAATTTGTACCTGAGGAACAATTATTTACAAAATGTGCAATAAATAACCAATAAGGTAGGATTTAATATCAGCTTAGTTTGCATTTGCTGTAAACTTTAAAACACTTTAGTAGAAAATTTAAGTACATAACGTAAATTAAAAGTATAAAGATGAGTGGAGAACAGTTGTATAAACTATGATATGTGCCCTAGTGTTATGCTATTCATTATCACGGTAACGTTTGTATTATAGCCAGAAGGTGTTGCTAAAGAATACAGTAATCCGATCTTGATTGACTTGAAGAACGCGTCCACCTTTACGACAGATGTACAACTGTCCCTACCTGCTGGTGTTGTTGCTGGTTCACAGAGAGTTCTGGTATCTGCTATAGGTATTCCTCCATCATTAATTTCATGCACTATTGCTGGACCCTTTCACTTTGACAAATGCCAACAGTGTTCCCATGGAACGCATAATGAACCGTGTCTCTAATAGAGATTTCTTTATTTACAGAAAATAATATGTACATTCTAAAAGTTATATAAATGAAATAAATATTTTTTCTTTATCATTTTTAATGAAACAGTAGCATGTGCTTGAGAAAGGATGTGAACAAAAATAGGTAGTCGGACAATAGTATTTGGTTCTATCAAACGAAAGCTGGTTTACCTTATGAATATACCATTTCATTAATACAACCAGTTGTGTATGTCTATGAACTGTCTGAGCATTCTGCAAGTGATCCTTTTCAATTATGTACGTTGATGTTGTAAACGGACAATCACAATGAAGCATGCTATGAAATAATGTATGTTGAAAATTTCAGGTGACTTATTGGGACCAACAGTAAACAATCTAGATAAACTGCTGCGCATGCCTACCGGATGTGGAGAGCAAACTATGCTCGGATTCGCACCAGATGTTTTCGTAACCAACTACCTGACTGCAACAAACCAACTTACTGGAGCAATTGAAGAGAAAGCTATCAATTACATGGAGAAAGGTAGTTTTCTTGCTGGTGTAAATATGTGGTAAATTTATGCACATAATTCATTACTGGTAGAACCTGATTACTACCAATTTTGATGAAATTCCGATCATAGACTGTTTAACAATCGATGTTGTCTACGTATTTTTGAATGGTTCTCGTATACGTATTATAAATGTGTATTATAACATACATGTATGCACTAATATTTTCTTTAACGTATATGTATATACATATCGTGTTGATTGATCATTCAACAGAATGCAGTGTTCCTCTCACATAATGGTAATACATACACATGTAAATGTACACGTATTGAGCGTTTTCTTGAATATAATGAACACACATTGCTTGTCACGCTTGAATTTAAACACATGACTGTGCTTGAGAACACACTTAATTAAATGTCTGTAACATCTGTTATTGTATCTACCATTTTTATGTTGCTAGGTTACCAGCGGGAGCTAACATTCCAACATAAAGATGGCTCTTTCAGTGCTTTTGGTGACCGCGATAAGTCGGGTAGCATGTGGTAGGTATCTTAGTATATATGTATAAGGTTTCACTTGACTCGCAATGAAGTTGTAAACTACACAGCAAAAATGCTAAGGATAAGTGTCCCTCCTGATCATGGGAATGATAATAGATGTGGTGTGTGTAAGTTGTTTGTATGTTTGATATCATAACGCAAAGTTGAGGTATATAGTCACTTTTTTATAAGTCCACCCAACTACAATTCAATAAGTGTAGATCTATACGTACAGTATGATCGATCGAAAATTAAAACCCGTATAATCGCATAACGACCATGCATACACAATTATTGAAATGTAGCTGAAAGTTTGCTGTAACATTTATGATATATTTGTCTGGAGTCAAACAATTAATTTGATATGCCCTCTCTTCATCATCGATTCGGATTTATTCTCTTTAATAACGAATTTAATCATAGACGTGGTTATTAAATCGGGGCCTAGGTTCCAGTCCATGTGTCTGCACAATATGCATGCTATACTGTATAAGGTTCCAGCCCAAGTGTCTGCACAATACGCAGCTAATAATGTGTTTTAATTTCAGGCTTACTGCATTTGTTGCCAAATCCTTTCATCAAGCTAAAACGCAAATTTTCATTGACGATGAAATGCTAATACGTGCTATTGACTGGATGATTGCAAGACAAAATGCGGATGGTTCCTTCCCTGAACCAGGCCGTGTCATCCACAAGGATATGCAGGTATAGCTTACATTGTTTACTGTTGATACCTACTTATGTTTTCATAACTATAAGTAAATTCAAAATATGATTAAACACACCTGATATGAAATTAGTAGTTAATGTGTCAATATTAGTATTTAGAAGTTAAACAATGCCAAAGGGTGTTTCAGTGGCTTAACAGCTGAAAAGAGGCCTATTAAACGGTAACTTAACTTATTCTAGTTATGAAACATAAATGCTGCCCAAAATAAAATACCCATTGTAATTAGTTCATAATGTATACTTATCATATCCTAATCTGATATAATACATGTTTTATACAATAACTGTTTTTTAATAGGGCGGCTCAGCATCTGGACTTGGTCTGACATCTTTTGTTCTTGCTTCGTTATTGGAGAACAATGATCTGACAGGGGTATGTATATTTTGTTCCACACCATTGTATACTTTTTAATCCACAAACTATCGAATAACAATAAACACTAGGATTTCCTTTTTTGATAATTGTAATTTCTGCAAATAATGCTTGAAAAGCGTTAAAACATCACATATATTTTTATATATAAATAGCATAATTATAGACTAAACACCCAGATCATTGTAGCAATTTGTCTAGAGATCTTGGTTTCTACTATTCAATACTAAACAGATGATAGAAAAGCTACACCAATATCATTTTAAAAATACCTTGACCAAACAAACCCTGCAACAATATTTTCCCGATTTTGACGCTAAATTACCAGGCAAATATGTCGGTTAGATTACAGTTTAAATTGATAATTCCTTTTGATGATGTTAGTATAGATAAACGCAAATGTTACGCTCCTTATAGTCGTAGTCTGAATTTTTATATATTGTTTCAGGGAATTCAACAGCGAATCAACAAAGCCATTAACCTGGCTACAGCATATGTTGCTGGGCAAATACAACACACTGCAGATGATTATGCTTTAGCCATCAGTAGTTATGCTCTATTCCTTGCCAAAAGTTCATCAGCCGATGCTGCCTACGCTAAACTCTACAATGACGCTATTGTTAAAGGTGATATATTATAAGCTATTGTAAGAATGTTTGATTTGACTCGTTATGTGATTACATATGTACATTAACATTGTGTTTTGTGAGGCTGTTGCAATAGTCGAATGCTCAAGTGAGATCGTACTTTGTATGGCCAGACGAAAACATCATACGGTATACATTCAATGTTTGTGCTTTTTAACATAACTGATTCTAGATATTGGTGATAGTTTCAGACTGGGAAATGTCACCCTCAAGGCAACGGTATATAATTTTGCATGTAACACCATTATGTTAACAGGAAATAAACACGTACATATTTAAACGATATTAAACGAAGTTCTGAGATATTAGATTGTATTTTTAATTGTTTATAATTGAAACTTTATCGTTAGTATAAATACCTGTATTCCAGACGGTCTGGTGCATTGGCACAAAGCTCAGACAGCCTCAACCCATTCTCACTGGCAACCATCTCACACTCAAGCTAACCCTATTGATATCGAAATGACAGCATATGCATTGCTTGTACAAGCATCTAAGCAGGACTTTGGTTCAGGAATACCTATCATGAAATGGCTAACATCACAGAGGAATTCCAACGGTGGTTTCTCATCAACCCAGGTATGACGTAACACTTGTCAATTTAGAGCTTAACACCATCGTCATAATTTACTCCAATTGATCAATAGTTATTAACTTGAAATAACTTCTAGCAACTAATATACTTTTGAATGGTTTGTCTCAAGACAATATTACAATTATTAACAACATAAATTAAGTGAACTGGGAACTTGACCCAGACGATTTTTGCGTCACTCTACTGCTTTCTACTACATGTACATCAACGGTTATGCTGATACGTACACATTTACGTTCACGCATTTTCTGGTATCAGGTTGAATTATATCGAGTACGTTTATTGATATACTACACGGTTCAAATGTCTCTCCTAAATAACCTAATTATGTACATTGTATATAGCAGAGTCCGTTTGACCATGGGAAGTAATTCGTGTTACTTGGTAAAACGAATCGATCTATCGTTGTCAATTGATTCAAACGTTTGTTAAGCACTATCAGGACATTTCCAGAACTCGTGTGACATAAGTTTATATACAATGGCAACTCGTGATAGATCCTCCATTTATCTAAAAGAAATACTAGTGTATTTTAGTGACATCAAATATTGAAAATATAATTTTGCCATTGATGACAATTTCTTAAAAGTTCATCGTCGAGGTTTATCTACCCTAAATATTACCAATCAACTGGGCACGATAATTACGCATAAACGTATCAAGAATAAGGGTTCTTAATTAATAATACTAACATTTCACATAAAGGCCATAGAAGACAATTGTATATCGTACATGTGAGAATGTTTATCCATTAAAATAAGATTGACTTCTTACTTGAATTGCTTTTTTTCAGGATACTGTAATTGGTCTACAGGCTTTGTCAGACTTTGCAAAGATGGCTTATTCTGATACATTTAATATTCAAGCAACAATCACCGCTGGGACATACACACATACATTTACCATCAATAAACAAAATGCTCTTGTTCTGCAAAATGTTGTAGTAAGTATAAATTGCGTTGTTGACATCAATGCGTATTTCTGTAACAAAGATAACCCAAAGTGTGTTCTCTTTCTTCGTAAAAAAAACAGTAAAAACGCACAGTATTCAGTCGTACGATTCACGAGATAAATAAGTTATTTTAAAACTTAATACAATATACTCATTTAGTAATGACGCCATATTGTAAACAAACACTTTTGCAAACATTCCATTGATTTAATGGACAAATTAACCGACTTGTA
Organism: Spisula subtruncata; assembly: GCA_963678985.1. Taxonomy (NCBI): domain Eukaryota; kingdom Metazoa; phylum Mollusca; class Bivalvia; order Venerida; family Mactridae; genus Spisula; species Spisula subtruncata. The sequence continues at coordinate 12,876,981 of OY787665.1, forward strand.
CTTCTGAATGTGTTTCCTTCTCACTATGCAAATACTTATTGTAACTGTATGATATATTTTAAAACATATTTACTTCAGTTGCCCTCTGTACCAAGCAAAGTGACAGTATCAGCCACTGGACATGGCATGGCTCTCGTTGATGTGAGTAACATTTTATCGCATTGTTCTTTAACCTCTTACATTCTATTTTTATTTCAACAAAAGTTTAGGATTTTGAACATATCTTTCATGATGTTTAGTCAATTACTGTAAGCTTAAGATTCATTTTGCTAAACGAGTCGGTGTAACATCTTCAATGAAAATATTACATATGTGACGTGGACTGCAGAAATCAGGCCAGATGCGGTAAATGTTTCATTGGCACAATAACAATACAATAAAAATATCAATAACGTAAGTTTAAGTCATACGTTTATAACTTACTCATCCACGACACTAACCTGTTATTCTCTATATAAAATGTCGTTAACTACTTGTATATAGGTATAATCTAAAAAGCTCGATACCTTGCTCAATGTCTTGGAATAATCATGAACACAAGGGAATTACAGAAGAAAATGATATGTTGTTCTTACAGAACGTAATGATTCGTATTCACGTCATGCTCAACTCCATTTTCATCAGAATTTGTACATGTCGAATTAGTATAATATAGTACGCATGAAATGAAGGAATGTCCTGATATTCTATTTCTGTATATTGTCATTTCATCCTGATGACCAGTGTTCTATTGGGTGAAAAATTGTCATGTGATTACGATGCCTTCAATATTATCTTAATTATGTTGATCTTTTTTGTACTTAGATTTGAGTAGTGATGTTTGGTCGATATTAATTATTTTTAGATTAATCTGTCATTCCACGTTGAGCAAGAGATAGAAGAGAAATCGTTTGATGTTGTCGTGACAATGGTTCATGAGGGCATGGAATATTTGACCATTCAGACATGTACATCGTACGTATCAGACCATAACGGTGTGCTTTTAGCATGTTTTCATATGTTTGGATGATACTGAAGGAATTCTAATACAACGCATGCGCTAACTCATATATATGCGTGTCAGATAATGTCTGTTAACGCGCATATGCAGACATGCAGTTATTTATTTACATCTAAGATGCAAATAAAAATAAAATTCTTGAATATTTCCTTTCCAATATTTTAACGGTAGATCTAGATATCATTTCACATTAAATTCATATTACGATTGGATGATGTCTTTCTAAAAACTAGTCAGTAATTTCACTATGTGGAATAAATATTCCGAGCATAACCTTTATTTGATTTATTTCTACTGACAATGGCAGGCATATATATGTGCCTCCTCCTAGATTTGAACCCGTGTCGTCAGATTAGACGGCATATGCGCACTAACCACTGAGCTACGGAGGAACTGTATATGCTTCTACCAGTAACACCATACGTATATATTTCTTACAGTTGGTTACAGTCCGGTGCAAGTGGTATGGCTGTACAAGAGCTAGGTATTCCAAGTGGATTCGAAGCCGACGTAGAAAGTCTTGCTGTATTTGATGTCATAAAGAAAGTGGAAACTCAAGATAGGAAAGTCATCTTATACTTCGATGAGGTAATAAATAGATGAATTAAAGTATACACTTATCATAACGTCCACAACAAAATGACGAGTAATTTTCAACATAAATAACTAGGGCATGACTACGGATATATAAGCCAATTTAAACAGCGATATACGATCGTATATATCATACGTGACGTCTAAGTCAACTACATTTCTCATGGACGTACACCTAGACTTACCATCATAATGAATGACTGCAAATCTGCTTACAGTTAACTGAGATCATTTGAAACATTACGTCAGTGGAACCATTGTATCATTGGTACACTCTAGTAGTTTATCCGCCATTGAACAATTTCAACGACCATCTGCGTCTTAGCCTGGCAAAACTGTGGAAGCAATAGTGGCCATAAAGTTAAGTTTCAAATTATATAATAACTAACCATATTCATGTTGTAATGCTTAGATCACCCCTACTCCCATCTGTATTACCATGGATGCGTACCGTACCGGAATGGTCGCCAAGTCACAACCTTCATCTGTTCGAGTTTATGACTACTACCAGCCAAGTAAGTAGAGTTTTCTTCCAGTCATACAAAAATATCACAAACAATTACACAGTAGAATTGTACCTGATTAATATACATTACTATGAAAACAGGTATGAGAACATCGGACATGAAATGCATCACTGGAATTGACCTGAAATGAAATTTTCAGGCCCCAGCATGCAAAAAGCTGAATAACATTAAGTTCCTCAGAGATATGCCAGTATGGTGACCTCCAGGGACGGATCAAGACTTTACTACAATTTGACATATTGACCTAGACCCCAGAAGACCATTAAGATTATGGCAAAAACGATGACCCAAAGTGACTTAACATTTTGTTTTAAAAAATATAACGATACAGATTAGATATTAGGCCATCAGAGTGGCCTCAGTAAAGCTCTTACTAAATGGCAAAGCTTCAACAGTAAAATTTCTTGAATAGCTAGTTTAAGCTATCTGAAACCCTAAAAAGCTTAAGAATAACACTAAAATGCAAATCCCTGCAGTCACATGAATAATATATCGAAAGAAGTAAACATGAACTATTGCATAGCTTCCCGGCATTGGAAAATACTAGCAATAAAAAACTAAACTGCATCTTAGGATAGAAGCAACATCCAACATTAACGCGATGGCACGAAAGGACACGTTGAAATAAAAAAGGCAAATGCAATTGCCCAACGTAACTACATAAGGCACATACAATACCCAATAGACAAAAATCAAAGTACTGAAGTACTGTCAGGCTGGCAAACTGCAAAGGGACAATAGCTTTTCGAGTATTATAACATCAAGTGGTGTTCTAAGTCGAAAGAGAGGTAACTGCTGGACGAAAAATAAAATGTTAAAAATATAAAAAATTTGGAGCCGCCGTGACTCGATCGCTGGACCTTAGCATCAGAAAATTACTAAGCGAGTTGATTAACCACTCGGCCACGATCTCGTTAGAGAATATTGAACTAAATAATTTAACATAGTAAAATCATTGATGTACGCGCTGTACTGCGTTCGTAACGCGTAGTAAAAATTATCAACGCCTTTAAGCACCTTTTCTTTTAAATTCATACAATTTCCTTCCATTACAAGAAGAAGCTAATATATTACAATCGAACAGATTAAATGAAACAAGGAATGTTGTAATCTTGCAAATCTGATTAACGAGGAGAAACTATTTTCATTGAGTGTATAGATTCTGTGTTGTTAGTTTCGGGAGTAAATTCATCTAGGGGTAATTCATTTTTTGGTATTGTAATATATCTGGCGACATCGCCAGCCTAACTAGTATCGAGCACAACTTTATGACAAAAAGTCATAGATCATGCCCAACGGAAAAAATAAGCAACTACAAAAGCACGATATCCCAACCACTACACGGAAACAAGAACAAGTGGACAAGAATATAACAAACGGAAGACAAAAATCACAATAACAACCCACTACAGATACAGTGTACGTATGCTTTGAAACGATGATGGGCAACGAACCTGAAAAAAGCACCTACAAGATGAACATAGTTACACAAAAGGCACATGGCAATATATATTTTGTAGTTTGCTATTTTACTATAAAGTGGACAGCGACAAATGTCACTGGCGACTCAAACGCTTTACAGTGCACAAAACCTACCATTTACCTCACACTCGAGTAGGGAGCATAATGGTGAACTGTAAATTGATCAACCACTATGTACACAGTCCCTTACATAATAATAGTCTGCTCTACCGAGGAAACGTTTAACAGTCCTGATAACATCATTATCATGAAAATGCCAATGACCCAGAATCTTTCGAAATTTGCAAAACACATCGCGATAAAATATTCGCCTGAGAGAGACCTCGTTGCAAAGGGGTATTTAAACTGAACTATAGTTAAAATGATTTCAGTATTTGATCTTTCAAGGTTTGTATCATAAGTCCAAATATATGCTTATGGTAGATTGTGTTTTCTGTCGCATCAAATATTTGCAAATCCCACTACATTGTATAGGCTGAATTAGAGACTCATTTCCATCTGTTGAAACATGTTTATTTGACTATAGGTAACCAAGTGACAACATTCTACCAGTCCAAGTTACTACAGAATGCAGACATATGTTCTATGTGTCCAGAATGTGGATGTGCCGTAAGTATTGCAATGTTGTTCAATTTGAATGTGCATTAGGAGTGTGTGTGCCCCGTAGCCGGGTGGCTTTGGTTCTTCTTCTTCAGGAGTGGTCAGTAGTCGTAATCCAACTGCATTATCACCAGTTGTAGACATTAACTCACGCTGTCTATACTTATAGGGTCGAATCACATTCAATATACTATCCAGTTCACTTTTAAAGGGTGTGTAACGCGTATCGATAGTGCTAACTACTCACCAGCCTGTTTTACCAGATATTTTTATACTTTCTATTGTAGCAGCACGCTCTATGTTCTGTGTTTAATCACACACTGAATATATGTCTAGATAATATACTAACATTAAAAAATATACGTTATTGAAAATCTTATGGATACGTAGTACATTTGATTGGCATTAATAATATCGAAGAAGTAATTACTGTTCGGCGTATACCGGAATTTGATAGGGAAAATGCAATACTTATTGGTTTTGAATGTGATTACAAACCAATTTTAGTATACCTTTATCCTAATTATTAACAATGGCGAGAGAAATACAACACAATGCTACAGCTTCGGTTGTTTTCACAGAGCATTGTGTTTGTTCATGCAATTAAAAGAAATCCCAAATACGAAGTCCTCAAGTTTTTGGTAGCCCGGGGGAAGTTCGGATTAGGGATGTTCTACTGTATATTACTTTATTAAGCATATTCCTTTTTTTCAAACTTATCCACATTTCGTGCTATAGTATTATTGAGTACATATTTTATCTAAGGTTAAATTTCTATGGTGTGTCTGTGTGTATTTTTATTTGTAAGTTGAAGTATGCAAGTTCAGCTTTGTCACACGTGACTGGATTCCAGGACTTCTATCGTTGTGTCGCTAGCATTATATGTTTGATTTTAATATGGGTAACATATCCCATTATCACTACTTATAATATTACAATCCAATACCACTATCCCTTACCACTTTGACCACTCAGCAGAGCAAATTCCCAGTATAATATATGTCCACATTATAGCCTATATTTCTGTGCAATGGATTCTTTATATATATTAATATCTAGCCCGGTAACATCAATAATATACAAGTACGTCTTAGGTTTGCATCACATTAAACATTGCAAATCATTAACTGCATGCATATTAAATATTGGCAATTTACAGTTAATCTCTGTTGCCCTTGATTTGATAAAATATAAAGGGAGTTCTGTTTTGATGATCTCCTAATCATTTAAATCATCTATAACACGTTGGTAAGTTCCAACTGCACGCCTCGAATACTCTCTTCTTCAAATATACAAGATTCACAAGTACGCATAACATATATCATGTATATCTGCCCTTGTATTTAAATATATATCAATTCGCACCCTAATATCCATTATATTAGTGTGTAAAATAGTCATAAATACGAGATAAAACAACTTAATACCAATGTCTAAACTATTTTTTAAAAATGCAATGATATCTGTGAATAAAATGCTAATAACTTATAAAGTCTAGTTTGTAGACTAAATAGTGGCCAGTTATTTGAGTTTTCCCATCCAATGGGGTGTAGATTCGTCATTTACATGTATATATCGACATACAATGTACGTTGTTGCCATTTTAAACGACTATTTTGTTGACTGTTGACGTCGAAATCCAGATTTACTTAATGTTGGTAAATACATATATGTGTCTGGATCAAGTTTAAACAATATTTCATTGGTGTATCGCTGGCTTAGAATGAGAAGGTCGTAAGTACAAAATCATTTTTTAAAGAAAAAACTGTCTGAAAACTACTCTTTGCTTTTGGAAAACCAACTATTTGGACTTCAGTTTGGGCAACATGACAAGTTCCGATTTTAATGAAAATCGGTTCATAAAAGCGCCTCGTAAAACATATTTCAAATATGCACTAGTCGTATAAGGTCGAAAGTATTAGATAAGACCTTCTCATTCTAAGCCAGTGATATGAATTAAATAATGGTTTGACAAACACGTGTGCTTGTTTTAAACCTTTCGGCAACCTCTTTAAAAAATAAACAATAATACGAAGTATAACGCTATGTTAAAGGCCCACATAAAACAAATGTTACAGGTTCTTATATGTAATTTTTCATAGACCTGTACATATACTTGAATTGGATATAAAGTTAAATCGTGATCTAATGATATAAGAACATTGTAAAGAAGATACGGAGACACTGTATGAAAATATCAAACTATTAGTTAAATAGTGTTTTGTATTTTTCAGGCAATGGGTGGTCGATAGTTCCGGACAACGTTTATTCTCACGGCACGTGTAACACTATGAATCAGACATTATGTTATATAATTATAAAGTTATGTGATTATTTCATGTTCAATTTTGTTATGCTTTGTACTGGTTAGTTAAAGCTACAAAATGCACATATACAGTTATTGTGAGGACGATTAAACACAATAAGGGATGTGTTTGTGTCGCAATTTGTTAATCAATAAATGCATTACTTGTTAGATCATGTTGAGATCTGTGTTGTCTTGTTGTTTGTGTGATTTATTCGTTATCCAGGATACATCATACACAATCAATGGAAATCAACGACTAGTTATAGATTCGGGAAATACGTTAATTAATAACTTGCTATAAAAAAAACTCTATGAAGCTGTTGCACTTATAGTGTTTTATATAAATATAGAGCCAATGACTGTGCGATACTACAACAAAGGTCAACAATGTATGACGAACGTAACCAGCTTTATTTCAAAGACACTGCCGTACGTCGAAAACGTCAGCAATTACTCTGAGGTAAATTTGTAACTCCAAGCTGTTTGTCGGTTTCAGAAAAAAAAGAAATGTTCAAGACTACAACATGTTGTTTTAAAAAAGATAATTACGTTAAATTGAAAGTTTTCATAGAGAATATTCATGTCAAAAAGGGGGTTATCTACAATTTGAAACAGTCATTTTATGTCAAAATCATGTAAAAAGTACTCACTCAAATTCAATATAAATCACAATTTTATATACCACAATCTATATCTATGTAAAAGACTATTTCCCTTATCAATTATATTTATGATATGCATATATCGCACCAACACATTGGGTCACTTTATTACAGAAATTTAAACACGAAAGATATCTTTATGTTAAAAACAAAACATATTTACAAGTTTTACATAGTAATATATTCATTGTATTAAGGAAATCGTATTATGTTAATACCATTATTCTATAGTTTATCCCCTGGATAATAAATTGGAGAACAGAGCAATTGGATTTATATCGAATTTGAGTAGTGATTATTGCACACAATAATGACAATGTATTATAATGATTTCAGAAATTATATATAGTGAAGACTTGGAAAATCAAATTGTCTTCTAACACAGTAACACTTTAGCGACCTCAATTTCAGCTTACAAAATTCCTAAGCACAATTTAAGAATACAGTAAAATAACCAATCGAGCACAGAAATCAGTAACACCACAACACAACCGCATTGAACAATGCCCACATATAAGCAAAAGAAACAATTAAAAGTCAAAGTCCCCGCCGAAAAAATGCAGGATGTCCCAATTTTACATATAAATTATTGAATAGCGATGTTTCCATGAGACCGAGTGAAACGCAACAAAGATGCACATACACGCTCTCTTAGGTGAACTCACATACAATTTAAAACCTAAGATGAAGTTTGCAATTACTTCTTTGATAAATATTCTCAATCCTACCCATAAATAAAACAATAAGCCTATAGTTGGCGGCACGTTGCGAAAGATGGGATTTTTTTGTTTAAAAAAAGGAATTCATATTTATTCAATGTGTAATGTGTGTTACAATGAAATGTGCAATCCTTATTGTTACATACGCTTGAAAACAAATGTGGTAAGGCTTCAAGTCCTCACAAAAACATACGTTTGGGTATATCAAACCAAGTATATTGAACCACAATAGTAAATGTCGAGGTCTACCAATTGTTCACCGACTGATTTTGGAAACTTGAGTACTAGTATATTAAAGCTTACCTACAGAAGAGAAATGTCATTGAACGCCCTCAATTATATCGATCCTCCAAAGGTCCGAAACAATGCCTAGACCTATATCTTTTTATTTTTGTTCTGACTCATTGTCCTATACAGTAGACAAAATGAGTCAATGTTATTTGACAAATATTATTTGACAAATACTTCCTTTATGCGGGGGGCTGAATTGAAGCATTTGAGACATGTCGATTAAATCGTTTAACGTGAAAAGGTTCTGCACCTCAAACATTCTATCTTACAGTCTTTAAATTATCAGTAACAACATGATTATTTGTCACTATGGCATATAAATGATCTGTTAATAGTGAAGTGTTATTCGTTTTATAATATATGCCCGATCTACATAGCTCTGGAAACACCAAAGAAAAAATATATATGAACACGATCTATTGCCTACAAGTTTCAGAGAAGCAGACACAAATCATTGTTTTGCCGATATTATACTTTGGCATCTTATCAAAAATCAACTTCAAATTGAACACAATATTGCTTAATAATGTCAGTATGCATCAGCTTTTATATAGTTTTGAGTAACTCTACTTCGCTATCAAATATTGTCTTTGTCTAACTCGTTTTAAAAGTAACAAGTAAAATCAGAATTAGACATTTGCGAGTTCCTTTCAATGGAATTACTTTGAAAATGAAAGGATTGAAGCAAACTAACCATTAAGCATAATTATTGGATTAATAGTAATGTACCAGTAAATTGCTAATTTTTTTTCAAATTTGGGGATTATGTAAATTATTTACTTAACACCAACTCGATCTGAGTAGAGTTTGTGACCACCAAGTAGGTTGGATTTAGAATGGTGACCTATAAATGATACTAAATAAGGTATAAGCATATTGTTAGACAATAATCACGTATGGTTAAATCCAATATAAACATGTTGCTCATACACAATCTATCGAGTATTGACATGACTACAAACACTATTACCAAACATATTGAATTATGCTAATTTATAGGTAATCTTCAATCATATTGAATTCTGCTGAGTTATGGGTAATCATCAATCATACTGAATTACGCTGATTTATGGGTAATCTTCAATTACTTACGATGTACGAACGATGCTAAAATCAAATTACGGATGATAATGTTGGCATTATAGCGTCTATCAAACCCAGTATCGCGTGTCCATACGTCGTTCCAGTGTATCCATACACTAAGATCGTGTATTCATTTATGTTCAATGTCTTCCAGACATCACAATATTACCGTTCTTTAATATGAGAAATATACATATATATATTTGTTTATGAGACAATATGTGCTTGCACTATGACGACAATATTGTATTTATTGTTGTAGACGTATAATAATTAACAGAGTAGGTTTATAGCAATGACTGTTTATAGGAAGACGACGAATATTATCGAAACTCACTTGACATGATGTAACTTGGAATGGATAACTTTCGTTCGTTGCCCTCGTAGAATTACGGCCAATGATAGATGGTGGTATATATGAGAGGAACCGTCAGATGGCAAAAACTTACATTATTAGAAAAAATCAGATAGCACAGTATTCAGAAGTCGTGTTATTATGTTATACTCCGTGAAAAATGGCAAAGGGTTATTAAGTAGCTATTTTCTCCCGACAATTGTATCATCATCATTGTACAGAGATGGGAATCAGTGATTAGTACAATACTATTTCAGAATATTTGAGTGATGGAGATAGAGAGCCATCCTGGAGAAGAGAAGTGAAGGCTGAGAAGAAGGCATTCACATAATATTGCATTTCCCAAAAACATCCAAGATAAAAAAAACCCAAGGAGACATGTTCACCAGAACCGGCGCTTCTGCATTTACAAAACTACTAAATTTAATACAACAGTGGCCATGTCGTGGCAAGATATTCCAAACGTATGATGGACAACATCAAGAAACCCGGAAACAAAGCGGTGACGTATGTATGCTATCATATCTAATATTGCTCAGAGATTGCTGACTGAACTGAACGCACATTACTGAACCGGTGAGAAATAGAAAAACTATCATAGTTGTATTTTTCTTAATCATATGAATTTCTTATAACTCTCAATCTGCCAATCACTAGAGACATATAAGTCTGTAGCGTGGGGAATTAGCTTGGAACTAATACATTTCTCCATCATGCTACAGTCATATCCTGACAAGCAATAACAACCGAATCTGCATCTCAGTGTTACTCAGAAACGAATAATCTAGTTTGCTGAATAAGGTTATTTCTGATTTAAGGAATGTAAACTAAAATACACGAGTAGTAGAGAATTGACAAAGTGAAAATTGCTGGATGAATTTTGGGATAATACATTTCTATGCAAAGCAGGTTCGATAAACAGGGACAATCTTTTTTAAAAAAGATTAAAAAGTAATGTATTGAAATTTTCTTTACAGATAACGATAGCATGGATAAGTCAATTATCTTAACGGTCTGATAACATGTACTATTACGTAATGGCTCGATTTTGATAGTTTTGTCACTTTTGTTGTCATAGCATCTTTCAATTTTAACAAAACAGAAATAACTGAATGACTATTTAGTTCTAGTCATTCAGTTATGTCTGTTTTGTTAAAATTGAAAGATGCTATGACAACAAAAAGTGACAAAACTATCAAAATCGATCCATTACGTAATAGTACATGTTATCGATCTGCTTGATACTTTGCCCCCGTGCAATTTATTCCCCACTCGACAACTTTTAAGATAAAACATGTCATTAAGTTCGGAAAATCTTGCAACAAGGAACGCTATGATCCGACATTCGTAGCCCGGCAAAAATAGCATCTGTTTTTAAAAGAACAAGGAAATGGCGAATGTCATCTATCACAGCTATAATTTAAACACTGTACTCGTACATGCATATAACGTTACGCGCGATGTTGCGAGAAATGAACTAAAATAACGTCAACGTCATGTTACAGAAAGGTATCGCAACATCGTGCGTAACGTCATATACAATTCGAAGCGATACGTCAACGAAACATCGTCTAATCAACTACACAGGAGACAAAATGCACAATATAGGGATAAGCTCATCCACTGCCTCTCACAATCTATGAAACACTACATTCTTCCATAAATCAGCATATTACCATAAAAGGAAGTCTTTGCAGATAATAACTACGCTGAAATGTACGAGGGACTTTAACAGCCTCCACACGGCACTAACGCATGTTGAAAATGCAATTCTGTTTTAATTCCATATATATTTATTTTCATTTTGTAACAAAATGATGCTAGTTACTTTAAATCACATTGTGTTTTGTAGTTGTGCTTTGTCTGTGGACGTTGTTGTCTTGGTGCTTGATAAACGCTTCTATAGTTTGTTTATTTCACTATATTATATATATCACTGTACCTCATCATAATGATTCACTGCTATCAATCGATTTACATTAATGTCTACGCTACTCCACAATAACACCATTGGTACATGTTTATAAAACAGTAGCAGACTATAAATTGTTTTCATGATATTTTGTTCCCGATTCATAATGTTTTGTATATTGAAATTGGAATATTATAAAAAAGGAGTTGGTGCTGGTGAAAAATGTAAAAAGTAAACTGGTATATATGCATACATATTATATACTTACATTTTTGAAGAACAATATATTTTTTTGTGGTATGCGTATAAAATGCTATATTTCATATACATCTAACTATATATTTAACTGTTGTTGCTGAAACTTGGGTATTTAGTTTTTTGACAGCAAGGTAAGGGACTGTCAGTAATAAAAGAGGTACTAGGGCATTCAATATGTTGACAGCTAGGATATGGACGTTTAGTGGTTAAGGAGGATTTAGCTACCTTGTGCACATGCGCGAAAATTAAAAATTGTATTAAATAAGAACATGCATAAAAATATTTAAAATGATCGCATATGAATGTTGACATTCATTAACATTTTTAACTTTTTTACATGCAAGAAAAGTGGGATCTGCACTTTTCAAAGTAGTTTGGCGTACAATAAGTCACTATGATAATTGTTCAAATGCTTTTGCTTATATACAATATGTAGCACGTTTTCTTTGCTGGGCTGTTTAAGTTTAGTATTATATGAGGTTTGTAATCCTGTTTAACAATCAACAAGTGATAATCATCAGACTTAGATAGTTAATTAATGTGACCCGTCAATTTTCATCTTTATCTAGCATTTTGTTAACCGTGGTTAAGAACAGAAACAAGCGGACACAGAACGCCGAAGCCTTCTATATAGCGGCAATAAAGTATAAAACATTCAGATGTTTGAATAAGTAACGCAAAAAACATACCAATTGCATTAACTACATCATAACGAGATAAGCATATTTACTTTTGGAGATTTAAAAAAAAACAATTGTCTTTGGTTGGACGATAATGGAAAACTGTTGAAACACAAAATCACACCACCCAATAGGAAAGCTTATTATTGCTAAAGAACATTTGAATACACGACATGCTATCTAAGATTTCATTCACTACATGTATTCTGCTCACGCTCAGCGGATAATGTTTGAAAGCATCCTATTTATAACGGCTGTTCTTGTCTTAACCCTCAAGCGATAGTTTCGCTAGCCAATCATTCATAAGGAATTTGACGATTATTTGCCTCATAGTTTTCTTATATTCAGATGGAATCTGTCGTTCAGTAAATGTTTAGTGATTTAACAGCGGAATTCCTGCAGTGAAAGTGCGAGTGTTTATTCCTTAAATTAGAATAATAAATAGTGTTTTATCACTATGGTATCAGGTACACGAGGCAGCATTCTATGTTGGACTTTTACAATATTCAGGTAAGTGACAAGATATTTCATGAAACTCAGTCTATTTGAATTCAAATATATAAAAAATTAGTCACGTTGGTATTTTATACTAATGGATTCGTTTATATGTGTTGCTGTTTTTTAAACTATGTTTAAACATGTTTCAGTATTCAACAAATACGTTAACAATAGACATCTTAAACTGTCTTGTAAATATTTTCCTTAGACATGATTGCGATTACTCGTAAATTATTTGCAATAAAATATTGCTCTTGAAATATGGGGAACAAAATATTCAAAATAAAGAGTCCCTGTAAAATACAAACAGTGTGAATGCGCATTGAAATAGGTAGCACTTGGATTGGTTATACATTTGTACATACTGCAATCTTATACTCGACTATTTAAGCCAATTAAGGATGTCTGGGTGTAAAAAGAAGAGTTGAGGACTGTATTTTAAACAATTTTATTCTATTATACATGCATACATATTAAGATGTCTACATTTGATTGTGAAACAATATTTCACCGTCAGTTAAGAGAGTAATGACCATTCTTATTGTCCTATCTATCCCAGCGTTAAAGCGTAGTACAAAAGCAAAGTGTATGCTAATTAAAAATAACCCTCCGATAGATGACACAATGAATACAATAGTAAATGATTATTTAGTCAATACAAACTGTATAATTGATATTTGGACTAATTATGTAGTAGAAAGAATGTAAACCATCCCCTTAGAATTAATGCGATTAAAATTAGAACTAATTCATTGCAAGGTCTGAAACTTTCTCACAATAAACTTCAGGAGGTATGTAATGTCCAAACTAAAATTGGTGAAGTTTTACAGTGCAGTTTTGAAAATATACAGTACGTTTCAGAAATCCATAGTAGCAAGATGTTTTATCAATTCACCTCGTATTAATTTCTATAACCGGAAAGAAAAAAATCAAAATAAACGTTTTCTCCAAAATTACACTATAAAACGATGTTTGAAGCTAAAACATTGTCAAAAGTAAACATTAATATTTAGTTTTTGCTCCGGCGGGGTTCGCCAGAATAAGGCATCATGTTGTTGCCGTTGGTTATTTCCATCTTATAAACCTGTCGTCCATAGTTTCGTAAGTTGAACTTATACGAATATAACGTTAGTCTACAAATGTAGCTTATAACCATTATTATATAATGAGCGCAAGTGGAGATCACGTTAACATATTTTCGGGTATCGACGTATGACTGCGTTAGCAACATGTCTCTAACATACTTCGTGTATGACAGCGTATTTCAACGTGTCTCTTACGTACTGGGTGTATGATAGCGTATTTTAACGTGTTTCGAACATACTGGGTGTGTGGTAGCGTATTTTAACTTGTTTCTAACGTAATGGGTGAATGGTAGCGTATTTCAACGTGTCTCCAACGTACTGGGTGTATGACAGCGTATTGCAACGTGTCTCTAACGCTGTAGCAATCACAGACCACAGTGCAATGTGTGTTAACACAAAACGGTTATTAAACTCGACTTTCTGAAAATGGAAATTGCTGGTGTGCTCCCCCTCCAACAGCATTTGCCAGGCATTTTCACTTGCAACTTTTATCTTTTTCGAAGACTTCAAATATACGTGGGGTGTTCCACAATTAATAGGACTTTTTTCATAGCGACACGGCAAATAAGAAATTATGAAAACTAATTGTTTATGATTAAATTTTGATAGTTCACTGATTAATATGTGTAATATCAAAGAAATTGGTTGAACAATAAGAAATTTATTGAACATTAAATATACTATGTACCAAGGAGGCGGGTCGCACCGTGACGTTATTATGACGTCGCATTTCAAGCACAGTATTTTAACATAAAGAAACATTCAATATTTTTGTTTTTAGTCATCCTGACCTTTTAAACAGACCTAAGAACACTTCTCTGATTGTTTAAATATGTTTCCGTACCCCTGTTCACAAAAATGTGTTGCAATGATGTTAGAAATTGCTCAAACCTTGGAGCGTGTATCAGTGTACAAAGAGTGTTTATCAACTTCAACTTAATTGTCTATGACCTCACCTGTGCTTACTTGTAAGTTCATAAATCCGTGATCTGTAAACAATTTGAGCCAACAGAACACTAGTAGCTGCTAAATGCCATTACATTATACGTATTTGATCATTTCATTGGTTAGCAACGTTGGTTTACCAAATGTATACCATTATTTGACAATCGCGCGGTTTCTGTTCCTAGGCGTTGACGTCATTTTCATCCATGACGCGCTTGGATACATACAATTGATTACTGAATTATGATGATAAATACAGCGCGATTTCTTCGAAAGTTTGCGTCCGCATGTGAAAGTCGTCCATGTAATGTCGTACAATTAGGCGTTAATATTTATCAAGTGGTTATTAAGATATTCACATTTTTAATAAGGATGGTAATGACAAATTTTAGTGTGACCCGCCTTGGCGTTACATGGTTTCTATGACAACGCTTTGTATGAGCATGATCAACTACAACAACATTATGTTGCTGCCAGTATATAGAGCATACATTGCTATGCATATGGGACAAATTTCATTAAATTGTAATTTTTAAGTAAGAGGTTATGAGAAAAGTCCTATTATTTCTGGAACACCCCTCGTACATTGGCGAAAGCAATATTTAGCGCGTTTAAATATGGATTTGGATTGTGTCAACTACATTTCACAGTAAACGATAAAGAAAAAGCATTTGAAAATAAAGTACATATAATGTGAGTTTAAAATTGTGCTTTTGTCAACGGGTTATAAAATTGTTGCATTTGTTAACAGACTCCCTTGTTCATAGCCGGGGGTCATTGGCCAACCAGGCCGGACTTAGTCAAATTGAAAATTCACAGATACTCTTAATACATGTCATTGTAATTATTTCATCGTAATAATCGTCCTCTTAAAATCTGAAAGCCAAAACAATAGTCGGCCTCATTAAATCCTGGGGAATATAGTTAAGTGTTGTATTAAAGTTGTCTCTTATTTCACTGACGATGTGACGTATCGGCAAATCTAACAACGTTATGAAAATGAATTTGATTTACAAAAACCTGACTGTCAAACATTATACAGAAGGTTTTAAATAATGATTGTATGCATGTAACACAACGAATTTCTTTGATGATTTTGCTTAAGTTGAACAAAGAGCTTGACAATTTATAGTAAAAACTGCGTATTTATAGTCTCAGGCGTGAATAAATCCATGTCTCGATCATTCTGTTATTGGTATATTGTGTATTTTATATTTTGTACATTTTATGCTCTACTGTTTTTGATGCATGTTGCCTTCCCTGTCGGATGTGTTTTAGGCGATTTATATTTAATTTATATACATATGTACATCGACTTACAATATACGTGATTCCAATAATCAAACTATGAACTATGAACTCGATCTGAATAGCAAAGGGTGCTTCAGAGACTTAACAGCTGAAAAGAGCCCAAGAAAATTGGTAAATTAGCCTATTATTTATATGCTCTACAACAGTGACGATTAGTTTGTACGATTGGACCCACGTGATGCAGTGGTTACAATGCTAATCGCAGTCTCTTATAGCAAATGGCGAACTGGTGTCTTTTCCATTTAAATGGTGCTGAATGTTTTCATACGAAAGGTAACCTGAATAGTTCACTTCCGGGAACAGTGTTACGTAATTCACACATTGGACATTTTACACACAACCCAGTTGTAAGCCTGCCAAGGCTTGGTAATTTGGATAACTGATTAAACAAGATGTTCGTATAGTCGATGTATTTCATAGAATCGATGTATATATTGTATTGACAAAGTAGCAAAAGAAAAGTTCCAATTCAACGAGTTTCGACAGCAAATTCATGGCTTGTAAAAGACTAATATTTCAAAGAGCAAACTATAAAGCGTCAATACCAAACCATTACAATAAAACACAGCGTAAAGATATAGCTCAAATAAAATGAGAGTTCAGCCTGTGCTAAGGTTAAAGTTCATGTTTACAAGTAGTGACATTGTGTTCGGACCTTGCTCTGGGAATATAGTATTGTCTAGTGAATGCCAATGTACTCGTTCGTTAGACAATAGTACATTTATCTTAACAACTAAAGAATACATCTATAACTTGTAACATGTATCTCAACCCTTATATTGACTATCATCAAGAAGAGATAGATAATATAAATGTACACATTTCTGAGTTACACGAAAGGTTGGAGATACATGAAAAGGGAACAGACTGTATGATACATCACAACAAGCAACAATACAAGCTCTGTGAGTTATGTATGAGCACGTCATGTGGATTCGGATAGACGAATAGTAGTCAAAGAAATTATTTGTGTGTTCAATTAATTTGTGGTAATATATCAAATGCATGAATTGGATTGGCGGTTTATTTTCCAGACAAATTAGAGATGATAAGTCAAGTTTCCTTTTCATTTCATTATGATATAGATGTGGAAGGAACTACTTGGATTTGTGCGTTATTCAAGTACACGATATTTGTAAGAGGAAACTTCCTCCACAAAGTTCATATGTGTTAGGGGTATATGAACGAGTATAATGTTTATCTCATGCTTACTGCTAAATTAAATCATCATGACTTTCAGCATAGATATTACTATCAGCCATAAAACAACATCGCAGTAGAAATGCATTATAAAGATATATCAATGTTGCTGAACGGTTTCACTGTCTCTCACAAATCAAAGTTTCATACTAGGATTACTACAACGTTGTAATATTGGTGTTTTTTTGATACCAAATAACTACATAACACTACTGTCCACATTAGTATAAAATAACAACGTTGCAATGTTGGTGTTTATTTGGTACCAAACTCACTACACATCACTATTGTAAGTTTGGATCGTATTTAAAGTCATTCTAACAAATATCGTTTAGACTTTCACATTGCACTAGATTAATGGTCCTCTAATCGAAATAATGAATCACACACAGAAGCAAATCTCCTACTATCTCCTCGCAATGAAGGAGCTAAACGTTTTTATTAATGTTCATACTTTTCACCACTAGGGATTTCAATTTAAGAGTTGTCTAGAATGTGATAGACAGCTTGTCCGTATATGATAGCTTACGACGGGATAGGAATACATTTATCACTAACATCAAATACATCGTGCAGAATCAGAAAAACATCAGGCTTTTAAATGTTGGAAACGTTTAATTAGTTGAAGAATATCGTATTTCTTGTGATAATATTTCAAATTCCCCTTATCATGTTTCTACACAAACTTATCACCATGTGCATTCGGTGCATTCAATCTGTTGGAAACACTCACTCATGTTTCATCCATTCTACGAGTACATACTTGATCATACACACTTTTGCCAAGTAAAATCTAGATTCTCATAAATGAGCATTCTTGCCTCAAATACTTTCGAGCAATGTAAGTTAATATACGAGTATTAGCATACATATATACTTATTACAAGAACGTGACTAAGTATACAGCTACTAAAATCTTAATTTCTTAAAAAGTAAATGACCATATTGGATTGAAACTTTCTGTAATTATGTATTATGTTGTTTGTACATCAATGAACAATTACTTTTAACCATGCACCACACATTCAGTAAGTTACAACAGATACAGTTGGACAACGGTGTGTTTCAAAAGTCATAATCAGGAACATAATTACAGTGGGTTTGTCCATCAATGGAATTAAGCACTGCTAAACATGTTAGTTCTGAAAAAGACATACGTATTCGGCTTACGTACATTGTCATAAATGAGAATATTCAAGTTCATGTCGTGTCTTTCTAACCCAACAATCAAAATTGCATCAGGCCAATTATCTACCAATGCCATTTAACTCCATTATAACGGTACGTTTAAATCACATGGTCTAATGTATTAACTTGAAAACCTTTGCCAAGCAACCATCGAGAAAGAATCAGGCGGAGCGGTCACTGCTCTGGTGTCAATTGTTCCATTCGTGTTCGATTACGTTTAAATCTAAACATTTCTAGGGAATGGCCCTATGAAAACAGTTTTTCCTTAAGCATGCGGCATGTTTGTGAGTTTTTGGTTGTTGTTTTGGAGTAGAAATGAATGTATACACCATTATGAACAATTAGCATCACACGATTGCACCCTTCCCACATCATGTTCATATAATATTCACCCGGTGTATCGTTTCTAGAAGTGAGGTAGCTTTTGATTTTCCCATCCAACTGACTTTAGGATTAATTCAACATTATGACATTGCATGTTTGGAATTTGGTAAAAATGGGAAAAAATCACTAAATGCACGTGTACTCTCGAATCTGACGGCATAGCTGTTTTCATTCAAGACAGTAGTCTCATTATACGGGTAATGATAGTAATCGGGATAATCAATCCGTTTTGAATTAAAATCAACTCTAGGGTTTTATATATTCTGCTGTCAAATTTTTTAGTGTTGAATCGATTTAAACCTGCTCTAATTGTACTGATCCCAGGGCGACGTCGTATAAACATAGCGTTTCCAAGTAATAACACAATTATTTATGTCTGCTGTAATAATGAGCTAGAAGATTTCCGTATAGTTCTGATGTTTAAATAAGGTCATGAGAGAGCGATACCTCTTATGTCTTTTGTAATCATTTATGCACAATTTAACAATTTACCAGAATAAATGTTAGTCTAGCGATGAAGTTTGCATTTGGCTTTCAACGTTGTGAGATGCAATTCATCAAGCAAACACGCCATTATATATATATATAGTATACTTTATAATGAAAAGAAAATATTAGGAGAACACTTTCCATTCAATGCGTTGAAGTATTTGTCAAAGTGAGATGCAATTGTAGATAGACGTTGATGGGTGTCAGATGGTACATTTTTGACACAAATAATGCGTGACATTTCCTAGAATATGCAATTTGAAAGTATCTTGATTGATACATGTAAATGCCTGTCCTTTAGGGAGTATTCGGAACATTGCTATAATGACAGAACTACGTACATCAGTATGCAAAATGCAAATAGTTTTATCAAGAGCATACATTGAGATTGAATTCATCATATTCAGCGTTGTTCCAATTTTCTCAATAAACCTGTGAATTTCATTTTCTGAGCTAATGTGTAATCCATCTTATAATTCCATTATTACTTATCTGGAGTTGACCTTCAAGACCATGTATAATAATGAAATATATTATTGCATATAGCTAGTAAATATTGACTTTGTGTCGCGTTTCTAAATCCGTTAACCATATTACAAATGGTAGATAATTAATTATATTTATGTCGTTTTTGCTTTGTTATCTCGTAAACTCTATTCTTCATCACTTAGTCTAAGACATATCCGAGAATTGAATTAAGAGAAACATTAAAGTGAACAAGTAGTTGTTCGTATCAATGAATCTAACATCAGGAATGCATTGGATGCTTCTACGCCGAACCAATTCGACGATCGTCTCCTAGAAACGCTTAATGTTAGAGGTTCATAATGATTCTATTTAAATGTCAACATTATTACTGTAATATCCTCTCATTTGCATAATATCGTCACATATCGCTATGGTTGGTGTTCATTTTTGTATTGATATTAACACAGATATTTGAAGTGGGGTTTGTCGGATTTCAGGGATGGTTAGGTTTTGTTATTGAGCAAATTGGCTTCAACTTGATGTAGTTATTGCAGAACGGTGGGTTATTGTTGGAATAATAAAACTTGCCACAATAATCAAATGACTAAATGTATTTATGCGTACAAAGAACGTAAAACGGACGAAAAGCTTTCCAAATATTGATACCAATATGTTCCATGTATAACTTTGTTGTCGGCTACCATATGTCTGTATGTGCGATATGTTGGACATTTTCATCTATTTTGTCGTTTTCTTTTTTGATACGATAAGGTCTATGTGCAGCTTAAATATCGTATATAATGGGATTAGGAATGCGTGCTGTCTATGTAGTCTGATGGCATTGTATAATGAAAATATTCTCCTGCAGCACTTGTCACAGTACTCATGATAAAAGGCGTGTCTCACATATCTGATGAAGAAAGGGTTTTACAGGATACATCACGCTCATAACAGATCAAACAGTTTGTAAAGATAATATATATGTCGACTAATTCCATTTATAGCGGATCAAGCAGTTTTTATAGATATCATACATGTTACTTATTTGGTCACACAAGATGTTTACGTATACAATGTAACTACATGTAGCATAAAACGGTGATTTTGCTCAAACTTTAATATTTTAGGTACATGTATGCTTATTTCAGGACCCAGCCGACAAAAATACTTGATTTTTAGCGTCATATGAACTGTTATTCACATTTTAATTATAACTATTAATCAGTTTTCTATAATAGTAAAATAATAAACGTAAACAACCCCCCAATGTCACTGTTTTCTTGGTATTTGCGGATACCGGAAGTCGACGCCCATAACAAAAGCTAGCTATGACGTAACGTTAGCTTAGCGACGTCGCGTTTTTATTCCTGACATTGCCCAAAATTTCCCACCAAAGTGTCATTATTTAGAAAAACATATTCATAAAGTGTTGTTTCTTTTGCTATACTAGTGTTTACGCATTCCTTTCAGTGTTAATACATTTGCAGAGTCCCTCGGGAGTGTTGGTGATCTCGCCATGACGGGCTAGGGCACCAACCTTCCCTTGAGACTCTGCAGATGTAGTTACACGAAAAAGCATGCGTTAACCCTACATCATAACACTTTCATTGACATTCAGTATGCTTATAGAGTGATCGAGCTGATTAAAAGATTTCGTTTTTGAAGAATATCGACTAGCTTTGTTGTATCGTTATACAACATTGTTACATATTGTGCTACCTATATTTAATGTAATATAATTTTATTTTTTATGTTTATATCCATATCAATGGTATACTTCCATTCTGGTCTAACCATAAGACAAACTGTAAAACGTCAACAACGTCACTGAGTTCAGGATAAAAACAACGCTGTGGGGTGGTAGGGTTAAAGTGGTATTTTGATTCTATCCAAATTCTGGCGAAAGAATACGTGGTTCAATAAAACATTTTCTGCACTTTTGTCTGAAAGGCTGTAATTGAATATGATAAAGTTTGCATTTCTCTGTGCCATTGGGTTTTCAAATGATAAACCCATTCCACAAATTTATTGAATGACCCTCGTAAAGCACTTTCTTCACCAGATACAGGGTGTTTCATAATATCTGTCCCCATTACAAACGAATGCCATGAGAACATGCTTGGTCTCATCTGATATCTTCATATACCAATGAAAAGCCAACATTTCACCATTTTATTCAGTATATAACATGACAGGTTTGCTATCATAGCAACCCAGATAAATAAGATTCTTGCAAAATGTCACTTTTTGATATTTGTTAAAAATGACGTTCAAAATGATTTTTATCCCAAATTAATAGCATACATGTAGCTTGTATAGTTTTGAATGATATACATGTTTAATCATGTTATTTACCCAAGTAATATGTTGATTTCAAAGTTTAGATTATATACAAGTTCAGATAATTTAGCGGTACAGTTATTTTTGGTTTCTAGTTGCTAGGCAACGAAAGAACATAACCACACAGATACAATCTTACTTGAAGTCAAGTAAACAGTTGACTGGTTTTCGACGAATATGTTTTCCAAATGAATGTGATAAATTCACAAAGAGTGAACAGTACTACCATTAAAATCAATTGATGACTTTAAAACATGATTTTAAGAGAGAAACAACCAATTATCAGCAAGTTGGTTACTGGTACTTTGTATTAATCAGGAATTTTAATTAAACCAAGAATGTAGCATTTTGCGTTAGATTCTTTCGTTGCCTAGCTACTGGTAACCAAAACAACTGTATCACTCATATATGTGTTTAAATTGTCACAAATGGATGAAACTTTCACATATATATATAACAAAATTAAATTGGTTATATCATGCAATACTTTATATAAAACATATTATTCAACTTCTGAAACAAATTAAATATGGACGTCATTTTGACATTTATAAAAAATGACTTTTTTGGGGGAACCGTAATTCCTATATTGCATTGATAGTAACATTGTCATGTTATATACAAAATAAAATGGAGAAATCTTGGCTTTCTATTAGTAAATGAAGATATCAGATGAGATCAAACATGTTCTAATGGTATTAGTTTGTAATGGGGAGAGATATTATGAAACACCCTGTGTATGGGAGACACGAATTATATCATGAGTACTGTGACAACTATTGCAGGCGAGTATTTACATTATACAAAGCTATCCGACTGCGCAGACAACACATATTCCAAATCTTATTATATACGATATTTAAGCTGCTCAGAGGCTTTATCGTATCAAAACAGAAAACGACAAAATAGATGAAAAGGTCCAACATATCGCACATACAGACATATTGTAGTCGACAACAAAGTTATACATGGCACATATTGGTATCGATATTAAATAAGCTTTTAGTCCGTTTTACGTGGTTTGTATATATGCATTTAGTCATTTGATTATTGTGGCGAGTTTCATTATAATGCGGATTTCCAAGAATATACCGTAATTCTGCAATAACTACAATTCGTAATAGCCAATAAGCTAATTATCAAAATCTGACCATCTCTGGAAAAAGACCCAAATCCCTGAACTTATTTTACGTTAATATTAAGTTATTTTAAATCAACTCATATAAACGTCAAACTTAATACGCTTTATAACGATACAACAAAGCATGTAGATATTTAAAAAAAAAATTCATATCAGCTTCATCACTCTAGAAGTAAATTGAATGTCAATGTACGTGTAATGCTATAATATTAAAATTGTGAATTTGTCAATAGGTTATAAAAATAGTTGCATTTGTTCACAGACTCCCTTGTTCACAGTCAGGGGTCATTGGCCAATCAGGCAGCACTAAGCCGAGTGGACATTTACAGATACCCTTTAATACTGGTTTGACATTACTAGTGCTTGTTTTCGACATGTCTATTTCATTGTTATAATCGTCCTCTTGAAATCTGAAAGTCAAAGCAATAGTCGACATTATCAAATCCTGGGGAATATAGTTAAGTGCTGTATTAAAGTTGTCTCTTATTACACTGACAATGTGACGTATCAGCAACTCGAACAACGTGATGAAAATGAATTTCATTTGCAAAAACCTGCATGTCAAACATTATTCAACAGGGTTTAAATAATGATTGTATGCATGTAACACAACGAATTTCCTTGATGATTTGTGATGAAATTGAACAATGATTTTGATAATTTATAGTAAAAACTGCGTACATATAATTCCAAGCTTGAATAAATCCATGCCTCGATCATGTATTATAACTTGGTCTGTTATTGGTCTTTTGTGTATGTTGTCCGTTGAACCTTTTATGCTCTACTGTTTCTGATGCATGTTGCCTTTCTTGTCGAATATGTTATAGGCGAGTTCTATTTAACTTATATACATGTATACGAGGGGTGATCAATATATTCGAGGACTTTTCATCTAACGATTTCATATTGGCAGCAAAGCTTAAAGCCAATATACATCATCCGAGGTAAGATATCTCCGACCAAATGCACTAATAAAATTGTTTTATTCAAACAAGTGGCGCGTGTCGTT
This sequence comes from Spisula subtruncata, assembly GCA_963678985.1. NCBI lineage: Eukaryota > Metazoa > Mollusca > Bivalvia > Venerida > Mactridae > Spisula > Spisula subtruncata. Next base: position 12,901,510 of record OY787665.1, read on the forward strand.
GTGACATAGTTTTTCTTTTTATACTGAAATAAGTCATTAATGAATAGCTAACTGTGAAATGTGAGGTGGAATAAAAAGATGGTCGATGCGTTATCGGAAACAAAACTCGGAAAAGGGAGGTTGGCTTTACAAGATTTGATTATTCCAATGAAGAATGAAACACGACCTAGCAAATTTAGGGCGCAATATCAAAATAACCCTTTTGATCTGGAGTCAACGATTAAGTGTTTTCTACCTATGCTAGTCTTCGTTTTAGCCAGTTACATTTGGTTCCTATCTGTGAGTCTTATTTCGCGGAATTTTACGGAAAGTGTCCCTACCACGGTGATTTTGTGGCTGTTTATCCTAGTTTAATTGACACATCCGTTTCACAGAGTCACCACATTCACATAAACAATAGAATCATATGAAAATGACAAATTTTGAGCACAAAGAATTTAGTCCAGCCACATTTGGGGGATTCTACAAGTTTCGTGTTAATTTTCATAGCATGTCGCTACTCTTAGATAACGTTACGCACGATATGATCGAGGGTGTGTGTTTCACTTTGGTTGCAAAAAGAGACGTCATAAAGTAAATAGTGACGCTACAATGAAGTAAACTAGAAGTAACGCGAGATAATTGATTGATCTACACTAGCTAGTATTTTTTTACTCTTCGTCTAATATTTCAAAAAATAGATTGAAAGTCCTCGAATATATTGATCACCCCTCGTACATCGACTAACAATATGTTTGATTCCAACAATCAAATTATGAACTCAATCTGGTTTCTGTAACAATTGTCAACAAAACTGACCAAACTTTCTTATGAAGTTAAAATGTCAAAGGGTGCTTGAGAGGCTTAACAGCTGAAAAGAGACCTAGAAAATTGGTAAATTATTATTTTATATGCTCTTCAACAGAGTTGATTAGTTTGTTTGGTTGGACCCATGTGATGAAGTCGTAACAATGATAATGGAAGTCTCTTATAGCAAATAGCGAACTGTTGTATTTCCATTTAAATGGTGCTGAATGTTTTCATACGAAAAGTAACCTGATGTTTCACTTCCGGGAACAGTGAAACGTAATTCACACATTGGACATTTTACACATAACCTATTTGTAAGCCTTCGAAAGCTTGGTAATATATCGTGATAATTGATTAAACAAGAGGTTCGTATAATCGATGCATATACTGTATTGAAAAAAGTAACCGAATAAAAGACTTCCTATTCAACGTGTTTCGACAGCAAATCCAAGGCCAGTAAAACACAAATGTTTCAAAGAGCAAACTATAAAGCGTCAATGCCAAACCATTACAATAAATAACAGCGTAAAGATATAGCTCAAATAAAATGAGAGTGATAAGGTTACAGTTCATGTTTACAAGTAGTGACATTGTGTTCAGACCTTGCTGAGGGAGTATATAAGCATTGTCTAGAGAATGCCAATATACGCGTTCGTTAGACAATAATACATTTATCTTTATAACAATAGAATACATCTATAACTTGTAGCATGTATCTCGAACCACACATTGACTATCATCAACAAGTGATAGATAATATAAATGTACACATTGCTGAGTTACATGAAAGGTTAGAGATACATGAAAAGCGAACATACTGTATGATAGATCACAAAAAAACAACAATACAAGCTGTGTGAATTATGTAGTTAAAGAAATTTTTTGTGTGTTCAATTAATTTGTGGTAATATATCAAATGCATGCATTGGATTGATTTTCCAGATACATTAGAGAAGATAAGTCAAGTTTCCTTTTTATTACATTACGATATAGATGTGGAAGGATCTACTTGGATAGGTGTCTTTATTCAAGTTTTCAAGAGGAAACTTCCTCCACAAATGTATATGTATTAGGGTATGCAAAAACGCTGGGCGGCATACATGATTCTTATGCGCAGATCCCAAAGAGCATTTTTGCCTCGGTGGTGTACGCTCGATTTCATCAATGAGCATGGGCGGGCATAGAGGAAAGTGTCTATGGGAAGCTTCGGGGAAGTATGTATGAAGTCCCTTTTCCTGATGCCTCAAAAAGTCTCGAAGAGCTTACTTATTAAAATTGGGAGTACATCACCGAGGAGAGGAAAAGCAGATACAGATGAACCCAGGCTTCAATAGTTGTAAACAAAAACGACACGAATCTAACAAGAATAGTGTACGGACAAAAATACATTCTGCATAGCGGTAAAGTGTGTTAAATGACAACTTCTCTCATTTCGATAGACCTTCTCCTCACATATGATCATCAAATGAAATTAGAAAGTCGAATTCAAAGGTAGTTGCCTTGTTGTAACGGCTGATAATAACGTGCCTCACGGAACGTTGCTAAACGTATCGATGGAATATGTCCTCCTTCTGCAAGGAAGCGCTATTATAAGCAAGCCGGTATCGAGCTTGAAGAGACGTTGTATAAGTAGCGAGTATTTCTTGTCTGACTTACAATCTGTTTTTCACCACTGGTATTAGATAATATTTGTTCAGTACAGTTGATTCTTATATATAACCTTGTGGTTGACTTAAATATAGTGGGGATGTTTTACATCACTTATAAAAGATAATTGTACCAATATTCCCTTGATGATCTATCAGTATTAAAACAGGAACTTTTTCTTCTCAGTAACGTCGGTAGTAGGTGAAAGAAGGAGTAAGGTGTCATCAGATGAACACGTTTCACACTCGACCGTAAACACATTAGTACAAAACGTATTAAATAACAACGTTGTAATGTTGGTGTTTATTTGATACCAAATCACTACTGTAAGTTGGGAACGTACTTAATGCCATTCTAACAAATATCGTTTAGACTTTCACATTGCACTAGATTAATGGTCCTCTAATCGAAATAATGAATCAAACATAGAAGCCAATATCGTCTTATCTCCTCACAATGAAGGAGCTGAACGTTTGTAATAATGCTCATACATTTCACCACTTGGGATTTTAATTTAAGAGTTGTCTAGAATGTGATAGACAGCTTGTCCGTATCTGATATCTTACGACGGGATAGGAATCCATTCACCACTAACATCAAATACATCGTGCAGAATCAAAAACTAGACTTTTAAATGTTGGAAACATTTAATTGGTTGAAGGAGATCGTATTACTTGTGATAATTTATAAAGCATTTTAACATAATATACGAGTATTAATATGCATGCATACTTATTACAACAACTTGACTAAGTATATAGCTACTAAAATCTAAATATCGTAAAAAGTAAATGACCATATTGGATTGCAACAACTAGCTGTCATTATGTAATATGCCGTTTGTATATCAGTGAACAATTACTTATAACATTGCACCACCCATTCAGTAAGTAACAGCAGAAACAGTTGGACAACAGTGTGTTTCAAAAGTCATAAATAGGAACATAATTACAGTGGCTTTGTTCATCAATGGCTTTAACAACTTCTAACACTTGGAATGCACCCGTTAGTTCTGAAAATGACAAACGTATTCGGCTAACAATTCATAATTGAGAATATTCAAGTTCATGTCCTGTTTACGGTAGCTGGGGAATCGCTTTCTAACCCAACAATCAAAATTGACATCAGGCCAATTATCTGTCAACACCCTTTAAACGTACCGTTATAATTGAGTTAAACTATCACATAGTCCAATTGATTAAATTGATTAACTTGAAAACCTTCGCCAAGCAACCTTCGACAAAGCATCATGCAGAGCAACACTGCTCTGGCGTCAATTGTTCCAAAAGTGCTCGATCGAATTTAAATCTAAAAAATGTAAGGATCACAGTTCTTCCTTAAGCATGTGGCATGTTTGTGTGTTTTTTTGGCTATTTTTTGGAGTAGAATTGAATGTTTGCACATTATGAACAATTAGCATCACACGATTGCACCATTCCCACACCATGTTCATATTATATTTTGTCACCCGATGAATCGTTTCTAGAAGTGAGGTGGCTTTTGATGTTCCTAATCAACTGACTTCAGGATTAATGCAAAATTATGATATTAGACAATTGTAATGTGATGAAGATGGGCAAAAATCACGAAATGCACGTGCACTGAAGTAGCTGACACCATGTAAATTTCAATCCGTATTCTTCTGTAAAGTATGTTTCATGTTGAATCGATTTAAACCCTCTCTAATTGTACCGATCCTAGGGCGACGTCGTATAAACATAGCGTTCTCCAGTAATAACATAATTATTTGTGTCTGCAGTTATAATAAGCTACAGGAGTTCCGTTTAGTTCTGATGTTTAAATAAGGTCGCGAGAGAACGTTAGCTCTTTTGTCAATTTTAAACATTTATGCACAATTAAACAATTCACCAGAATAAATGTAAGTCTTGCAGTGATGTTTGCATTTTGCTTTTAATGTCCTGAGATGTAACTCATCAAGTACACATACCATTATATTATACTTCACAATGAAAAGAAAATATTAGGAGAACACTTTCCATTTAATGTGTTGAAGTATTTTTCAAAGTGAGATACAATTATAGATTGACGTTGATGGGTGTCAGATTGTACATTTTCCTGACACAATTAATGCGTGACATTTCCTAGAATATGCAAATTTAAATCATCTTGATTGATACATGTAAATACCTGTCCTTTGGGAGTAGTAGAAACATTGCTATAATGATTGAAATACGAATATCAATGTCACCAAAATGCGAATTTGCAGTTTCGTTAAGAGCATTTATTGAGACTGGATGAAAAGTTTCCATGACCATCCGCCATAATATTTGAAATGGCTTAAACAACATTACACATTTTATGTACATTTAATAACCGAATATTGATATTTAAACACAAACAATGTTTTCATTGATGATATAATTAGGAAATAGATCTTTGTTTTCCGTGATATACCGGCCAATATATCACGGTTTGAATTTTATATGCGTAGGATACGGCCTTCGTGATTAATAACTATGCATGTGAACGACAAACCGTGATATATTGGCCGGTATATCACGGAAAACTAAGATCTATTTGCATTCTAACACGTGTAATATGCGCAATTTCATATGGACTCATTTTTATTGCAGAGTGATGCGTTGTTTGTCGTGTTGCTATAGACAACTTCCGCTGTTTTAAGTATAAAACCTCCACCACTGGAATATCGTTTTTTGCTCATTTCATGTAAACAGATGCATAACTAGAGGTCATTTCATACTATGTATTTCATATAAACTAAAATGAATCGATAAATACAATGGCTGTTGCAATAATACGGATATAATTAAACAAATTAAGAAAGATCGCTACGCAAATAAAAGTTCGCACAACGTCACGTTTACGTTGACGCCAAATGAACGTCATACAATCCATGACGTCATGTGATAAACAAGACGTAAACTCCATTCATAAAAAGCGTTATTTATAGTTGGAAGGTAATTCAACAGCCAAAAAGTAGTACGGCAAAAACTGTGATATACCGGAAATTTAACCACGGTACAGTCCTATACGTTTACACGGAGCTAAAAAAGACAGTGTTAGAATGTATGATACTACATACTAGTAATACTGTCAATTTGGTACAAAATGTACATGCTGCATTTCATGCACCCGGCAACTCTATTTAATATAACCTTAAGTTTACAGTTCAGCCTACTCGTAGAAGTGAGATATAGCTATTGAGCATAGTAAAAACTGATCATGTGATTTAACATTATGGTCCATACGTTTGCTCGTATGCAATTAGAAAGACTATAAGAATCCACAATGAGCTTCTATGTGGAATAAGAATATTTCACCCTAGGGGTCGAATTTTAACCAGGGACGAGGCTTGCCGAGCTCAGCAGCCATGGTCGGAATTAATTCACGTACAGGTGCTCATATAAGAAGGGTGTTGCTAATGTAAGAAAGATGTTGCTAATGTAAGACAAGATTTTCTTTTATGAGCTGAAAATCTATCTTACAGGAGTAAAGGTTGGAGAATCAATAATCATATCTTTAATACTTTTTGCCATATTATCATTGGAATTTTGACATTACATTCACAGCACACCATTTCTTATAACTATATAAATTGGTCCCTGTGAGGGAAGTGTCTATTCCTGTGCGCCGCAGAACGATGTTGGCTGCCCCACCCACAGGAGAGAAATAGTATCCACAGGGACAGTTTCATTAGGTAGCCCAATGCTCATGAGAAGTTTTCATGTAAAACGTTGGTTGAGCGGATGAAAACAGTCCTCGCAAGTTGTAAACTAAACTTTTGTTCTAAAATATGCTTTAAATATATCTATCAACTCAAAATTGACATATGTGTTGGTGTCAATGACCATTTCAGTTACTACTGAGTTTCTGTGGCCATTGTTAACACTTTAATCGAACTGGAGTTATTTATTAAAATGGTCGGTATGACACGACTTTATTTCAGGAATCAACACAGTCTGAACATTGAACTGTTTATATATGCAATCTTAGAGGAGGTTAATAACATGTTAATATATTTATCTTTTAAACAGTATGGGAAAATATAAAGTAAACGTATTGTGGTCTGTTTAGGTGGTGACGTTGTAATTGAGACGTTACATAACTCTCAGGAAACTGATGCATATGATCTTTGTATATAAGTAATATAGTTTATGGAGAGAAAATGAGTGTAATTTATCCTTCGAATTGCATAACGCGAGTAATTTCATTTAAGAAATTCGCCTATGTTCAAAGGTTGGAATAATCACATTTCAAAATGAGAATGTATAATGGCATGTTGATGTTTGCTGTCTGGCCCATGACTAATAAGAATAAAGCACCATTGATTACGCTGAATACATGTTTACTACATTAGTTGGATTTTTTCAGTCATAAAAAAGCTCCAAAAGATGCCCGCACAAAAATGTGAACTTTTGGGTTCTAACTTAATTACAAATACAAAAATAATGGGTGTACATGTTAAGTGACACATTGATGAATACGATTGAATAAAGACTTTTCGACTATGCAATTTTGTGTTGAAAATATCGGTTGGTCAATACTGTTCAAATACTTGCGGCGATGTTCGTAAGTATGTGTCATAAAAATATTCATATCTCAAGATCTATTCTGTGCATTGTTGTGAATTTAGTCATCAAGTTCCAATTAGACTGAAGTTACGGTGTGAAAAAATTCGTGGTTTTACTGGCATTATACACGATTTTACAGCATCAGTGACATTACTTTTGGATATACCCTCGTATAAGTAGGGCACCTCTAATATTGTATGTTGACGTTTACTGTCTGGCCTCTGACTTCGTGTTGTGATTATAAGGTTCCTGAAATAACATATTGGTTTATAGTTGTAGTGACATCAAAATAACGATGTATTTCGTGTTGCTATAGTTTGTGCTCAAGCAATGCGATGTTACTAACAATATATAGCAGTGCGCCTGTTACATTTCATGTATAATGACACGATTCTTGGAAATAGATGTTAATGCTGTCTGTCATATGTCAAAACAGCCCCGAACATATAACGAGACAAACTTATTGTATAACAAATGTGAATACGAGAAGCGTGTCGGACATCTTATGTCTGTAATAGGTACTCTACTCTCTATCAATTCAACATTGATAAATAACATTTACATCACTGTACATGTAAGCATCTAAACGGACGACGTTAAACAAGTAACTTGATCAGTTATATCCATGCGTCAGCTACAAATTTTTTTAATCAGACCACCACATAGACACTGCTTATATATAAATTTGTATAAAGCTGCAAATGTACGTGGGGTTATCCAAACGTGCGATGACGTTTGCTTTAAAAAAATATTTAAAGTCAGATACAATGTATGAATGAAAATAACAATACAATTATGTTAATATGTTACGAAAAATAATCCCAAAATTGTTATATGATGTACCGTAGTATCAAGAGTTAAACGTTACCATAGCAACACACAAATGCGTACGCGGCGCACTGTGTGTTTTTTTCAATAAAACTCGTTACGTTATTGCCGATTGTTTCAGTGTATTGTTGTTTAAAGCCCAGAAATACTTCATTATGGCCTCACCAGATAGGCGCAAAATTTTTCAATAATATATAAAGAACCCGCAATGCAGACAAGAAATGTTTAGTAAATTAAGTATGTGCCCTACTGCATTGCAATCAATTGTTTTAAATGGCATACACAATTTATATAATTCAGGATGATGGGTAAAGGTAGATAGGTAGAAAACCGACGTTTGATTATTTGGTGTTACGTTGGTCAAAATCGACCATCCTTGGTTTTAGAGAATACAATCATCTTATAGAGATAGCGTCCAAAATTATACTAAGCTACAAATGTTCATGTATTAAATACATAGAAAAGAAACACCAAATTACATTGTTTTTCAACGAATCCTCTTACATAATAGTATTACACATTTTATAGTATAAAGTTGTCCATTGGTAACAGGATAATTCCAATCGCATCAGCCTGACGTCATCGGCCAAGCATGAACGCTTATAAGACGAATCCTTCACTGTATGTTATCCTGACCACATGTGACTGACTTTATCGTTGTTTTATTGAATCCTGCTCCATTCTGATTGCATTTCTTATACAACCTCCTGTTGTACAGTATGTCTGTCATATATGTATAGTAATATGCCTACGTTACAACTCAATATTCTGTATTTTTCTATTGCCGACAAGTACTTTCAGAAAGAACACGATTCGCTAATGCTAAATTTGGCTTAGTCGTTTTTCAAAAAGATAAAACGACATGCTAATATATAAGTGTACACTGCGTTTCAATGACTGAACATAAATAGCTCAATATTGCTAGTAATAACACACACATCTACTGAAATAATATAATATTGGGTATTTACATGTAAAGGGATGTGCACATGTGATTACCACAGGTCAAATTAAGCCTTTCGTGAACCTTGTAATTTTGCACGTCTCCTCTTCCGACTTCATTTTAGCGAACATTTATAACAAAATAACACATATTGCTAGCACAACATGCGTACATATAATCCGGATCTGCTGGGGACAGGCAACCTAAACTGAATACAAGTGAAGACATACTTCCCCCGAGCTTAAGAATGTATAATACGAGCATAATGTAACAGACAGCCTTATGAATGTATAATCTGCTTGAGTCGGTAATATTATTACGTTTATAGACAAATCCGTTATTATTTCAGATGAGGTCTGTTGCAGAGATGCATCTGCAATTCATCGTCGCCTTAAATACTTGTGTTTTGCATGTAGACAGACAGAGATTTATCTCATTCAAACGTACAATTCCTGCCCCATTATTAAGCACAACTAGCATGTGGAGTTGCTTTCAAACAAACATTTTATACCATTATTGTGAGGTTTCAATTAGTCTGCCTCATCAACGGTGCCCTTATATTGCAACAATGCTATATTTTGCTATGTAAGGTCGTAAAAATCTAATATTTCATCTTTACGTGTTAGACATATCCTAGGATTGAATTTAGAGAAATATTAAATGGGATTGAATAAATGTTCGTATCAGTGAATCTAACATCAGGAATGAATTGGATGTTTCGACAACCATCGCCTAGATACGCTCAATATTAGGGGGTCATAACGATTCTAATCAAAAGTCGATGATATTACAGTAATGTCTTCTCATTTGCATAATATTGTCACATATCACTTTGACTGACGTTCATTTTGTATTAATATTAACAAAAAATAATTTTAGTGATTTGGGTCTGAATGCAGGGATGGTCCGGTGTTGTCATTTGGTTAATTGGCTTCAACCAGTTGCAGTTATTGCAGAAAAGTGGGTTATACATGGAAAGTCACTTTCTATTTAAACTCGCCACAATAATTAAATGACTAAATGCATTTATAAAAACAACGTAAAACGGACGAAAAGCTTTTTTAATATCAATACCAATATGTTCCATGTATAACTTTGTTGTCGACTACCATATATCTGTATGTGCGATAAGCTGGACATTTTCATCTATTTTGTAGTTTTCTGTTTTGATACGATAATACCTTTGTACGGCTTAAATACCGTATATAATAGGATTAGGAATACGTGTTGTCTATGTAGTCTGATAGCTTTGTATAATGTAAATACTCTCGAGTCGAGTACGTATTACAGTCATAAGATGTCCGACGCGCTTCTTGTAGTCACATTTGTTATACAATACGTTTGTCTCGTTTTATGTTCGGGGTTGACTTGACATATGACAGACAGCATTAACATCTATTTCCAAGAATCGTGTTATTATACATCGAATGTAACAGGCGAACAGTCATATATTGTTAGTAACATCACATTGTTTGACCACATATAGCAACACGGAATATATTGTTATGTTGATATCACTACAATTATAAAGCAAGATTGTATTTCAGGAACTCTTTAACCACTACACGTGGTCAGAGGCCAGGCAGCAATCGTTAACATACAATACATAAATTATATAGTTATGTCATAAATTAAATCATTATTTGTGTTTAATATCAATATTCGGGGTAATAAAATGTACATTGAATTTATAAAGTTGTTTAAATCATTTCAAATATTACAGCGGATGATCATGGAAACGTTTAACCCAGTCTTATTGTATGCTCTTGACGAAACTATTTGCATTTTGTGCTTACAATTATAGAAATGTTCCGACTTTTCACAAAGGCCAATCATTGACATGTATCAAACAAGAAGATTTATATTTCATATTCTAGAAAATGTCACACATTAATTATGTCAAGCAAATGTACCATCTGACCCCAATCAACGTCTATCTATAATTGTATCTCACTTTGAAAAATACTTCAACACATTGAATGGAAAGTGTTCACCTATTTTTTTGTGTGCAAACTGTTATTCGTAGTTCTATCATTATAGCAATGTTTCTACTACTCCCAAAGGCCAAACATTTACATGTATTAATCAAGATAATTTAAATTTGCATATTCAAGGAAATGTCACGCGGTAATTGTGTCAAGAAAATGTACCATCTGACACACACCAACGTCTATCTTTAATTGTATCTCACTTTAGAAAATACTTCAACACATTGAATGGAAAGTGTTCTCCTAATATTTCCCTTTCATTATGAAGTATAATATAATGGCATGTGGACTTGATGAATTGCATCTCACAACTTTAAAAGCAAAATGCAAACTTCATCGCTAGACTAACATTTATTCTGGTGAATTGTTAAATTGTACATTAATGTTCAAAATTGAACAGGAAATCCTGTAGCTCGTTATTACAGCAGACAGAAGCAATTGTGTAATTACTGGGAAAAGCTATGTTTATATGACGTCGCCATATGACCAGTACGGTTAGAGAGAGTTTTAATCGATTCAACATTAAAATATACGTTACAGAAGAATATCACAAAGGTATATTTGGATCAAAACGGATTGATTGTCCCGAGGACAGAACGATTACCCGTATAATGAGATTACTGTTTTCTATGAAAATTGCCATGATGCCAGATTCTGACGTTCACGTGCATTGCGTAGTTCTTTTGTCATTTTCACCAAATTACAAGTATTCAATGTCATAATTTTTATTAATCCTGAAGTCAGTCGATTTGGAAAATCAAAGGTCACCTTACTTCTAGAAACGAAACATCGGGTGATAAAATATAATATGAACATGATTTTGGAATGGTACAATCGTGTGATGCTAATTGTTCTTGATGTTGCAAATATTCAATTCTACTAACAAAATAGTCAACAACGCACAAACATGCCGCTTGCTTAAGGAAAAACTGTGTTTGATGGACCTATCCGTACACTTTTGTTAATTTAAACTCGATCGAACACTTTTGGAACAATTTACATAGCGACAGAGCAGAGATCGATCGCTCTGCCTGATTGTTTGTCGAAGGTTGCTCGGCGAAGGTATTTAAGGTAATGCAATTGACCATGTTATTATAATTTACCGTAAAAATTGAGTTAAAGGAGATTGATTGACAATTTATGTGATAAAATTTTTTGAACGTTGGGTTAAAAATGGATACACCAATCACCGCAAACAGACATGCACTTGACAATTCTCATTTATGACAATGTTAGCCGAATACGTCTGACTTTGTCAGAACTAACATGTGCATTCCATTAGCAGTGGTAAATACATTCGACACGTGAGGCAACAAAGCTAATGTAAGAGAATGTAGTTTTTACTTAGCCAAAGTGCGTATGATCCAGTATGCAATCGAAAAATAGTTTAATACATATTGATCAAACATGAATGGTTGTGTCCAGCAGATAGAATGCACCGAATGCACATGGTGATAAGTTTGTTTAGAAACATGATAAGGGGAATCAGAAATATTATCACAAGTAATGGGATATCCTTCAACCAATTAAACATTTCTAACAAAGTTGGTGTAGAAACATGATAATACACGTAGAAAAGTTAAATAAATATTGATCAAACTAAGACATGAGTGGGTGTGTCCAACAGGCAGAATGCACCGAAAATACCGAATACACATGGTGATCAGTTGGTGTAGAAACATGACAAGGGGAATCCGATATATTATCACAAGTAATACCATATGCTTGAAGCAATTAAACGTTTCCAACATTTGAAAGCCTGATTTGTTCTGATTCTGAACGATGTATTTGATGTTAGTGATAAATGTATTCCTATCCCGTCGTTAGATATCAGATACGGACAAGCTGTCTATTACATTCTAGACAACTCTTAAATTGAAATCCCAAGTGGTGAAATGTATGGACAATAATACAAACGTTTAGCTACTTCATTGCGAGGAGATAGGAGGATATTGGCTTCTGTGTGTGATTCATTATATCGATTAGAGGACCATTAATCAAGTGCAATGTGAAAGTCTAAACGATATTTGTTAGAATGACATTAAATATGTTTCCAACTTACAGTAGTGCTATGTAGTGATTTGGTATCAAATAAACACCAACATTACAACGTTGTTATTTTATACTAATGTGACGTTAGTGTAATAAAATGATTTAGTATAAAATAAACACCATCATTGCAACATGGTTATTTTATACTAAAGTGACAATGGTGTTATGTAGTGATTTGGTATAAAATAAACACCAACATTGAAACGTTATTATTTTATACTAATGTGACAGTAGTGTTATGTAGGGACTTGGTAATAAAATAAACACCAACATTGCCACGTTGTTATTTTATACTAATATGTTTACGATCGATTGTAAACGTGTTCATCTGACGACACCTTACACCTTGCTGTACCTAACAGCCGATGTTACAAGTGTTTAAAATTACTAGCGTGTATAACAATCCTAGTATGAAACTTTGATTTGTGAGAGAAAGTGAAACCGTTCAGCAACATTGATATGATTACGATACCTTTATAATGCATGTCTACTGCGATGTTGTTTTATGGCTCATAGTAATATCTATGTTGAAAGTCATTATGATTTAATTTCGATAAACATAATACTCGTTCATATACCCTTACACATATGAACTTTATGGAGAAAGTTCCATCTTACAAATATCGTGTACTTGAACAACGCACAAATCCAAGTAGTTACTTCCACATCTATATCATAATGGAATGAAAAGGAACTTGACTTATGATCTCTTATTTTTCTGGAAAATAAACCGCCGATCCAATTCATGCATTTGATATATTACCACAAATACATTGAACACACAAATAATTTCTTTGACTACTATTCGTCTCTCCGAATCCACAAGACGTGCTTATACATAACTCACAGAACTTGTATTGTTGCTTGTTGTGATGTATCATGCAGTCTGTTTCCTTTTCATGTATCTCTAACCTTTCATGTGTACATTTATATTATCTATCTCTTCTTGATGATAGTCACTATACGGTATTAGATACATGCTACAAGTTATATATGTTTTCTGTAGTTATAAAGAGAAATGTACTATTGTCTAATGAATGAGAACAATGGCATTCACTAGACAATCGAATATTTCCCTGAGGTCCAAACACAATGTCACTACTTGTAAATATGAACTTTAACCTTATCACAGGCTAAACTCTTAATTCAGTTACGGTATATATATGCACTGTTATTTATTGTTATGATTGGGCATTGACGCTTTATAGCTTGCTCTTTGAAACATTTATGTTTTAGTAGCATTGAATTTTCTGTCGAAACTCGTTGAAAAGGAACTATTTTATTCGGCTACTATTTCACTATAGTATATGTATCGATCATACAATATGCATCAATTAATCAAACATGTTGTTGAACCAATTATCAAGATAAAAGACCGAGTATTGGCATGCTTACAACTAGGTTGTGTGTAAAGTGTCCAATGTCTAATGATGTGTCAATGTTCCCGGAAGTGTAAGTTTTCGTATGAAAACATTCAGCACCATTTAAATGGAAAATACACCAGTTCGCCATTTGCTATAAGATACTGCGATTATAACCACAGTGACTTCAACACTGGTGTGAAACAACACTTATCATCACTGTTGTAGTATATAGTTACAGTTATACTAGTATATGGAATAGAACACATCAGTTTGGTTTACAAAATTTGCAAAAACCAGAGCGAGTTCATATATTTTAATTATTGGATTCAGAGATATTGTAAGTCGATATATACTTGTATAAAAATTAAATATATAAAAATCGCCTATAAAACTCCCGACAGGGAAGGCAACATACATCAGAAACAGTAGAGCATAAAAGGTTCAACGTACAACATACACACAGACTTGTAACAGAACAAAATTCAACGAATTATCGAGGCAATATTTACGTCTGGGGTTATTTGTTCCCAGTGTTTACTATAAATTGTGAAGATCATTGTTCATTTTCAGCAAACATATGGAAATTCGTTTAGTTTCATGCATACAATCATTATTTAAAACCTGTTGTATAATGTTTGACAGTCGGGTTTTTGTGAATCAAATTCATTTTCATCACGTTGTTAGATTCGCTGATACGTCACATTGTCAGTGAAATAAAATACAACTTTAATACAGCACTTAACTATATTCCCCAGCATTTGATGAGGTCGACTATTGCTATGGCTTTCAGATTTCAAGAGGACGGTTATTACGACAGCATGTACACACAATGTACCGGTAATTTCGAAGCAGTATTTAAGGATATCTTTGTTTTTACCATTCGGCTTAGTCCTGCCTGATTGACCAATGAACAAATGCAATTATTTTATAGCCAAGTCATGTAGACAAAAAACAATGTTGACCTCACATCTTAACTCTTTCATTGATATTCAATTTTTTTATAGAGTCTAGGAGCTGATTTGAATGTTTCTGTTTTGAAGAATATCTACTTGCTTTGTTGTTTCGTTATGAAGCGTTTTAAGTTTGACGTTTATATGAGATTTTAATGACTTTAAAATATTACGATGAAAAGCGAGACATTTTAACGAGAATTCTATGTAAAACATTCATTTTATTAAATGAATCATTTCCATATTTATGCCAAACTATCTACAATGAATTTACAAATGAAAAAAATGTTAACTATATTTGAGTTGTATTGTCATCGGTGTATTAATCAAATTAGATAATGTCAGCTACAAAGCAATGTGATACGTAGTAATCATTGTTTTGATGATTGGGAAACGATTGATTTGACAAATTGTAATTGATTACACGTATCCATGTTCACTCTTTGTCTGACAGAAGAATCGTCAGTAAACAGCATATTACCCTTTTATAAAATGATCCGATCTAAGAGTTAAAATACAAAACTTACACATATCGGTGAACGAGCAAATACAACGTAAGGGAGAAGTAAAGTACTATTGCTGAAACCTTCGATCTGCGTGAATCTATAAATACTTACAGTATACGTTATCCTAGTGGCTGAGCATCCGCTTCGAGTGCCGGCTGTACCAGTAATTCCCATGCTACATGCGCAGCGTCAGAGGAAACTTCTCTTATATTCGAATGGCGATATGGTGCCGCCATATACGTTGCACAAATCAACCTTAATTTAAGTTAGTAAACAAGTGTTATGTGATCGTTTTGTGCGCATTACACCTTGCCAATATCGGCAATAGACATGCTATTTTCTTCGGCTGCATTGACTACGGCCATGACATACATGTGTGAACATATTTGCATTTATTTGGGGAAGAGCAAGTTATGACTCGTTGTTAACTAACAAAATTAAGCATGGTTATGTAAACTGTCCACCATGTGAGACTGAACACTTGTGGAACATTCGATTAAAACGAATCAGATAAATGAGGGTTTTGGACAAACACGAGCATCTGTTTTGCGACGACGTTCGCGTTGTAGTTTTTATAGTATCGACTTTATTATGTTGCAAGTTACCGTGACACGTTATTTATCAACTTGTTCCTTTTTAAACATACTAGAGTTGCTGTTCTATTTTTTTTAGTGTAATTGTTTGATCTGCTATGAACGGAATTAGTCGTCTAGTCCAGGAGCCAGGTTTCAAAAGGGCCTTAAAATGAAAGTTTATTTACCCCATCAGGTAGAAAAAGTCCATTGGTATTTTCGAATAATACATACATTCAGGCTTCAGAAAAAGGTGGATGCCAGATCTGAAAGTGGTGCAGATTTTTTTAATAGGGGCAACAACTCTTGCTTCCGAGCTAATTTACGAATACACATGACATTCTTAATTCGTGTGTGAATTTTTTGTTGATGTGTATATTGCCATATATTTGGGTGAATATTATTCAATTAATGTTGTGCATCAAATGGACATACATAACTGACCAGTTCGAGGTCAAGATCAAGGTCATTTCAAGGTCAAAGTGACAAAAATAACTAAAACTTGATATTTCACCCCAGTTCTATCTTCGTATAGCATATTTTTGGAATCAAACTTCGTTATTAAAATGATAGCCGTGTTGGTAAGTACATATTCTTTCATTACAAGCCATTTGTTTAAAGAAAAAAGTCGTTTCTTTGTCAAAATAGCCATTTAATACATATCCATGCTGGCCGAGAAGGCATTCTTTCGACCACCCCTGGTATTCTATGATCTAATATGATTACATTGTTCATTTATGTATTGCTACATAATTGCATGGATATTATTCATTTGATTGTGGACATCAAATGGACAGACATAATTAACTTATCTTGGGTCAAGGTCAAGGTCAGTTCAAGGTCAAATCGATAAAAAAAGTAAAAAAAGGACAGTTCCACTCTGTTTTTTCTTCGTATAGCTTCGATATGAATACAAGTTGCCTATAAAAATGATAGCCGTGTTGGTTAGTTCATATTCTTTCATTATAAGCCATTTGTTTAATGAAAATAGTCATTTCTTTGTCAAAAAAGCCATTTAATGCATATGTATGCTGGCCGAGAAGGCATTCTTTCGACCACCTCTGGTATTCTATTATCTAATATTATTTAAATGTTCATTTGCATGGATATTTAATTATTCATTTGACTATGGACATCAAATGGGCAAACATAATTAACCTTCTGGGGTCAAGGTCAGTTCAAGGTCCAATCGAGAAAAATAGCAAAAATGGACATTTCCACTCTGCTTTTCTTTCGTATATCATATGATATGAATCAAATTTGCTTATTGAAATGATAGATGTGTTGGTTAGTTCATGTACCTTCATTATAAGTCATTTGTTCAATGAAAAATCGTTTTTAATGTGAAAATAGCTATTTTGTGCATGTGAAAGTTTACGAACACTTTTACGACAGCCCCTGGGATTATATGATCTAATGTGATGTATGTGTTTATTTATGAAGGAAGTCATATGTTCACGTTTACAATGTACTATTCATTATATTATGGGCATCAAATGGATAAGCATCTAAAACCACTTTGGAGTTAATGTCGTTTCAGGATCAAAGTGAGAAAATAGCTAAAAATGGATTTTTCCTCTCTGTATTTGTAATTCTCACGTATGGTTTGAATTCGACTTTATTAGGAAAGAGCAAACTTTATCAAATGGACTGTACACAATACTGCCTAAACGACCATTAATTTTGTTTACGTTCAAGCAAGTATGCAAAACTACGTATAAATGCTTGCAAAAGCACTATACCTGTCTATTGTATGCCAGTCTTGGAATATTTGTATACGCCGTTTTTCACAGGGGCACTGCTTGGAAGGATTCTCATGTAAATGCATATCATTAAATCCATCAGGATTTCCAGACTATTTGAAGACCCATTATGAACTACTTTTTGTAGCTCTCTAGGGCTGTGCTGTTCACATTCACCAGGACAATATGGCATACCCACCAACACATTATACAACAATACGTACGGCCTATGATAGGTATATCAAGTGGTTGTTAAATATCAGGTATAAAATGACTGAATAACATGGTGATGAGCACATCATAGGCCTAGGATGGCAGTTGTTTCGCGTAATAATGCACTAGTCAATGTTTTGTCCGCCCGGGTGATACAGGGGGATTAGACAGACGCATTCTGACCGGCGAGAATTTGACAACATCATCGACGCCTAGTCAAAATATTGACTTGTGCATAACACATAACTTCATAACATTCGATGCCTGTATAGTGCAGTGGTGTGTATTGTATAACACATAAAGTCTAGCTAAAATCTAAGGTGTTATTGAGTATCATTACGGTCTGTGATGAGATATTTCATTTGTGGTAGCCAGTACTGAATTTGTTATGATATGTATATTCCTTACAGTGATATGTACCAACATAGACATCTGATACCCGTACTTAGTAGTAATGTGTACGACATAGATCCTGTGAAAGCTGTTACTAGCAGTGTTTTGAACCACACGAGATTCTTAAGTGGTACTTATCACCATTAAGGGTCGACAATCCTGGTCCTACGGAAAATACTAGTACAACACAACTCTTATAGTGTAGTCACCACTGCAATTTAGCACTGCAATAAGTAAATCATGTCACAGATACGTGCATTTAACACAACGGAATATAGTCACCACAGACAAAGTAGTACCAGCATCGTGTCTAACCACCTGAGGCCTAATAGCGTACATGTATCCACTACGACATAATATTCTAGAAGCCTTACGACTTCATACGATGTACGCACCACCACATAATTCAGCCATACCTGGTTCTACAAGATACACATTAATAAAAAGTAGAACCCTTCACATTCCTAATAGGTAGACATGGCTACAGGATACAAATACAGACACCCCAGACCCTTGGGAATAGATACCACAGCATTGCATGTCCATACCAGGCCATAAGGGTTGCTCCACGCCACGGTGTACTGCCATATTCAGGTTATAATGTATGCGGTACTCCTCATTGCCAAGTACATGTATAATTATCCAAAGACACACATCATCAGGTCTTGAGCCAGATATCATTTGATACTGTATGATACTTAACACACAAAACAGCCTGTGACAAGGTGTCCGAATAGAACTTTAACAGTTTGCCTATTTTCCAAATGTCTTCGCTCCCTTTACATAAAGCAAACTTCACTTAGTGGGTTTCATACGAGTATCTATCATTGGTATAGCCATTCTGGATTTCAAATTATGTTATTGAATTCCAAATGATTGGTTTAGCCATTCTGGATTTCAAATTATGTTATTGAATTCCAAATGTATTCTCAAATAGTACAGTCATATCTGGCGTTATATGATATGCTTCACTGCAAAATACAGGCCCTACTAGTATGGCCTATGAGTGTACCTACTATCACTGAGTACAGCTACCTCATACCACATTGGGTAATCACTACTGTATTGTACAGTTATTTCAAGCTCACCACCATGTAAGCCATTATAGACTTTACCATAACGTGTAACCAATCGCATACTTTGTGCAACTATCCTTATCCTAGGAGGTAAGCATATAATTTGCCAGATTGGTCAGCCAATATGCTCCATTAAATATATATCACAATATAGTACCGCCACACCCATATCAGACTTTAAGGCGTTCTCACTACCATACAGTACACCCATCCTAGTCCATATAGGTCGACTATCATATTCGGTACATCCATTCCTTATTTTTGGTACAAAGAAATTTGTAATCAATGGGGCATCTAATGATGGTGACCAAACTCTACTTAATATCCAACGTCCAATCGTTCTGGATTTATTGGTCGGAAACCATTTGATGTATTCATTCATTTAAAGACAATGGTTGTCCTGACATTCTGATATCAGGATCATTGCCGTCTGTTGTTTCATACCAACCAACTTACCAAAAGGCTAAGGATAGTAGGATCAATTAAAGATTTTCATAACACTCACAGCTAATAGAAATGATTTCAATTTATTATTGCACACACACACACACACAAACTAGTACGTCTACAAGTAAAAACAGGTACAAAATGTTCCGTATTGCTTGTAAAAAGAACAAATCGGCAAACACATAAATTGTTACTGCATTATTACAAACCACAGTTTTACCTTGAAAGGACATTGATCTTGACCTTGAAATGGTCAGTATTTTAAACAACTTTGAATACGACATTGATATAACAATGTCCATTCATATATTCAATAATACCAAAACTAACCAACACAGCTATTATTTCAATAAGCAACTTATATTCATATCAAATGCTATACGAAGAAAAATAGAGTGGGAATGTCAATTTTTTCTCGATTTGACCTTGAACTGACCTTGACCTTGACCCAAGAAAGGAAGGTCAATTATAATTGTCCATTTGATGTCCATAATCAAATGAATAATATCCATGCAAATATGTAGCAATATATTCATGAACAATTTAATCATATTAGATCATAGAATACTAGGGGTTGTCGTACAAGGTATTCATAAGCTGTCGTATGCAAAACAGCTATTTCACACTAAAAAACGAAATTTTTGATTGAATAAATGACTTATAATGAAATAATATGAACTAACCGACACAGCTATTATTTGTATAAGCAACTTAGATTCATATCAAATGCTATACAAAAAAATAGAGTGGAAATGTCCACTTTTTGCTTTTTTCTCGATTTGACCTTGAACTGACCTTGACACAAGAAAGGTCATTTAAATTTCTCCACTTGATGTCCATAATTAAATGAATAATATCCATGCAAATATGAAGCAATATATACATAAACAATTTAATCATATTAGATTATAGAATACCAGGGGTGGTCCAAAGAATGCCTTCTCGGCCAGCATGCATATGTATTAAATTGCTATTTTGACAAAGAAATGACTATTTTCATTAAACAAATGGCTTGTAATGAAAGAATACGTACTTAATAACGAAGTTTGATTCCAAACATACGCTATACGAAGAAAGAACTGGGGTGAAATATCAATTTTAAGCTATTTTTCTCACTTTGACCTTGAAATGACCTTGACCTCAAACTGGTCTGTTATGTATGTCCATTTGATGCACAACATTAATTGAATAATATTCACCCAAATATATGGCAATATACGCATCAACAAAAACTTCACACACGAATTAAGAACGTCATGTGTATTCGTAAATTAGCTCGGAAGCAAGAGTTGTTGCCCCTGTTAAAAAAATCTGCACCACTTTCAGATCTGGCATCCACCTTTTTCTGAAGCCTGAATGTATGTATTTTTCGAAAATACCAATGGACTTTTGCTACCAGATGGGGTAAATAGATTTTTAATTTCTGGTCACCAGCTCCTAGACTAGTCATATATGACATTGTATTATTATTTCATTATCGGTGATTTAAGTGGCGATCATTTTACTCAAACGGACTATTATTAAAACAAATTTCCCCGCCGCCTAAAATATAAAAATTAAGCATTTTCACTTTTTCTCTTAATCTTTAACAAATAACAGAAGAACACTTTCTGTACATAAATGTAAAAAGATGGACGAAATTGAAGACTATAATTGATATCTGTTTGGTCTGCCATGAAAGGAACTATTCGTCATATATGACATTTATATATATATATATATAAACTGTTTGATCTGCTATGAACGTGATGAAGGCTTTTTATGTAAAGCACTTTCTTCACCAGATATGTGAGACCCATATTTTATCACGAGTACTGTGACAACTGTTGCAGCAGAATATTTACATTATACAAAGCTATCAGACTACATAGACAACACGTAGTCCTAATCCTATTATATACGATGTTGAAGCTATACAAAGGCTTTATCGTATCAAAACAGAAAACGACAAAATAGATGAAACAGACATATGGTAGTCGACAACAAAGTTATACATGGAACATATTGGTATCGATATTAGGAAAGCTTTCCGTACGTTTTACGTTGTTTGTATCAATGCAGTTAGTCATTTAATTATTGTGGCGAGTTTAATTAACAAGAAAATTTTCAAGAATAAGCCGCCATTTTGCAATAACGACAACATGTTGAAGCCAATAAGCTAAATAACAAAAGCTGACCATCCCTGGAATCAGACAAAAACCACTTCAAACCATCTGTGTTAATATTAAAACAAAATTAGCACCAACCAAAGTGATATGTGATGATATTACGCAAATGAGAGGACATTGATGTAATAATATTGACATTTAATTAGAATCATTGTGAACCCCTAACATTAAGCGTTTCTATGCGATGATCGTCGACTTGGTTTGGCGTAGAAACATCCCATGCATTCCTGATGTTAGATTCACTGATAGAAACAACTATTCATTCACATGTAATATTTCTCTAAATTAGTTCCTCGGATATGTCTTAGAGTTAGAAATGAATGATTATATTTTACGAGCTAACACTGCAAAATATGGCATTGTTGAAATATAAGGGCACCGTTGATGATTCAAGAGGTAGACAAATTGGAAACCTTATAATAATAGTATGAAATGTAAGTTTGAAAGCAACTCAGCATGTTAGTTGTGCTTAATAATGGGGCAACAAATGTACGTTTGAAATGAAATAAATCTCTGTCTGTCTACAAGCAAAACACAAGTATTAAGGCGATGCTGAATTGCAGATGCATCTCTGCACCAGACCTTATCTGAAATGATAACGGATTTGTCTATTAAAAGTAGTAATATTACCGACTTAAGCAGATTATATATTCATAAAGCTGTCTGTTACAATAATATACAACCTTAAACTCGGAAGAAGTATGTCTTTACTAGTATCCAGCTTAGTGGGTCTGTCTCCAGTAGATTGGAAATAGGTACGCATATAATGCTAGCAATCTGTGTTATTTCGTAATAAATGTTCGCTAAAATGAAGTCGAAGGAGGAGACGTGCAACATGAAAAGGGTCATGGACTTAATTTGACCTGCGTTTTAATCACATGTGCATATCAATTTAAATGTAAATATCCAATATAATAATATTTTTGCAATGCCTTTTTAAACTCTGTACAGGTAAGTCCACTACACATTTGTCCTGCTCAGCTAAACGAGCAACTTGAGCCATTTTCGCGACTATGTTGGACAATAAATATGGTGGCAGTCATGCTACACTTTTATATATTCCAATTTAAACCATTGTTTTCTAAACATGACATATGATTTCAGTGGATGTGTGTGTGTTTATTATTTGTCAATGTTGAGTTAGTAGAGAGTCAAGTACCTATTACAGTCATAAGATGTCCAACACGCTTCTTGTATTCACATTGTTATACAATAAGTTAGTCATGTTATATGCTTGGGGTCGTCTCGACACATGACAGACAGCATTAACATCTTTTTCCAAGCATCAAGTCATTACACATGAAATGTAACAGGCGTACATCTATATATAGTAAGGTACATCGCATTGTTTGACCACATATAGCAACAAGGAACTTTATAACGCAAGATTGTATTTCAGGAACGCTATAATCACAACACGTGGTGAGAGGCCAGATAGCAGTAGTTAACATACAAATCATAAATTATATAATTATGTCATAAATGAAAACATTATTGGTGTTATAAAATGTACACCAAATTTGTAACGTTGTTTAAGCCATTTCAAATATTACAGCGGATGATCATGGAGTCTTTTCATCCAGTATTAATTTATGCTCTTTACAAAATGATTTGCGTTTTGTGCACATTGATATTCGTATATTCTATAAATATAGCAATGTTCCGACTACTCCTAAAGGCCTATCATTTACATGTATCAATCAGGATGATTTAAATTTGCAACGTCTATCTATAACTGTATCTCACTTTGAAAAATACTTCAACACATTAAATGGAACGTGTTTTCCTAATATTTTCTTTTAATAATGAGGTATGATATAATGGCATGTGGTCTTGATGAATTGCATATCACAACGTTCGAAACTAAATGAAAACTTCACCGCCAGACTTACATTTATTCTGGTGAATTGTTAAATTGTGCATGAATGTTTAAAATTGACAAAAGAGCCAATGTTCTCTCGTGACCTTATTTAACCATCAAAAATATATGGAAATACTGTAGCTTATTATAACAGCAGACACAAATAATTTTGTTATTAATGGGGAACGCTATCTTTATACGACGTCGCCCTAGGATCAGTGCAGTTAGAGAAGGTTAAAATAGATTCAACAATCAAACATGCATTTCAGCAGAATATCAAAAAGGTTGGTTATGATTCAAAACGGATTGATTATCCCGAGTACCGAACGATTACCTGTGTAATGAGATTACTTTTTTTAATGAAAAATCTCATGGTACCAGATTCTGGGGTGCATGTGCATTTCGTGAGTTTTGCCCTTTTTCCCCAAATTACAAGTATTCAATGTCATAATTTTGCATTAATCCTGAAGTCAGTTTATTAGGAAAATCAAAAGCCACCTCACTTCTAGAAACAATACATCGGGTGATAAAATATAATATGAACTTAATGCCGGAATGGTGCAATTGTGTGATGCTAATTGTTCATAATGTTGCATACATTCAATTCTACTCCAAAATAGCCCAAAACATGTCACATGTTTAAAGAAAAAATGTGTTTATTGAACCGTTCCCTATTTTTTTAAAACTTAATCGAACACTTTTGGAACATTTGACATTACACCACAGCAGAGATCACTCCGTCTGATGTTTTGTCGAAGGTTGCTTGGCGAAGGTTTTTAAGTTAATCCATTGGACCATGTGATTACAGTGTACCTTTCAAATTGATTTAAAATTGATTGACAATTTGCATGATGTCAATATTGATCAATGGGTTAGAAATGGATACACCAACCACTGCAAACAGGGCATGGACTTGACAATTCTCATTTATGACAATTGAAGTCGAATACGCATGTCTTTGTCAGAACTAACATGTACAGTCCAAGCGTTTATGAGTGGTAAATGACATTAATGGATAAACGCACTGAAACATATGTTTCTGAATCTGACTTTTGAAACCAGCCGTTGTATAACTGTATCTGCTGCTTACTGAATGATTGGTGCATTGTTATAAGTAATTGTTCACTAAAATACAAACAGCATTATACATAATTACAGAAAGTTTCAATCCAATATAGCTATTTACGATATTAAGATATGATTAGCTGCATACTTAGACATGTTGTTAATATTTTATCTTAGAATGCTCTAACTAGCTTGAGGCAATAAAGCTCATTTATGAGAATCTATTTTTTGCTTAGCAAAAGTACGTACGTCCGAGTATGTCCTGGTAGAATAGTTCAATAAATACACGTATTGGTCAAACATGGGTGGGTGTGTCAAACAGAATGAAAGCACCGAAGGTACATGGTGAAAAGTTGGTGTAGAAACATGATAAGGGGAATCCGAAATATTATCACAAGTAATACCATATTAAACGTTTCCAACATTTAAAGGCCTGATGTTGTTCTAATTCTGCACGATGTATTTGATGTTAGTGATAAATGTATTTCTATTCCGTCGTTAGATATCAGATACGGACAAGCTGTCTATCACATTCTGGACAACTCTTAAATTGAAATCCCAAATGGTTAAATGTATGAACATTAATATAAACGTTTAGCTACTTCGTTGCGAGGAGATAGTAGGAGATTTCCTTCTGTGTGTGATTCATTATTTCGATTATTAGACCATTAATCTAGTACAACGTGAAAGTCTAAACGATATTTGTTAGAATGACATTAAATATGTTCCGAACGTACATTTCTATTGCGATGTTGTTTTATGGCTATTATTTAGTAATATCCATGTTGAAAGTCATTAGGAGTAAGCATGAGATAAACATTATACTCGTTCATATACCCTAAGGCATATAAACTTTGTGGACGTCGTTTCCTCTTACAAATACCGTGTACTTGAATAATTACACAAATCCAAGTAGGTCCTTCTATACATACATCTATATCGTAATGAAAAGAAAAGGAAACTTAACTCATCATCTCTAATTTGCCTGGAATATAAACCACCAATCCAATTAATGCATGTGATATATTACCACAAATTAATTGAACGCACAAATAATTTCTTTGACTACTATTCGTCTATCCGAATCCACATGACGTGCTTATACATAACTCACAGAACTTGTATTGTTGCTTGTTGTGATGTATCATACAGTCTGTTCCCTTTTCATGTATCTCCAACCTTTCGTGTTACTCAGAAATGTGTACATTTATATTATCTATCTCTTCTTGATGATAGTCAATATAAGGGTTGAGATACATGTTACAAGTTATAGATGTATTCTTTAGTTATAAAGATAAATGTACTATTGTCTAACGAAGGAGTACATTGGCATTCACTAGACAATAGAATATTCTCAGAGCAAGGTCTAAACACAATGTCACTACTGGTAAACATGAACTTTAACCTTATCACAGGCAGAACACTCAATCCATTTGAGCTATATCTTTACACTGTTACTTACTGTAATGGTTGGGAATTGACTCTTTATTGTTTACTCTTTGAAATATTTGTGTTTTTCTAGCATTAGACGTACTGTCAAAACTCGTTGACTAGGAATTATTTTTATTCTGCTACTTTTTCAATGCAGTATATGCATCAATCATACGAAATGCATTGATTAATCGAACATCTTGTTATTTTATGACCGAGCTTTGACAGGCTTACACATAGGTTGTGTGTAAAATATCCAATGTGTGATTATGTTCCCGGAAGTGAAAATTCAGGTTAGTTTTCGTATGAAAACATTCAGCAACATTTAAATAGAAAATACAACAGATCACCATTTGCTATAAGATACTGCGATTGTTACCACTTCATCACGTGGGTGGAATCACATTAATTATCACTGTGATAGAGCATATGGAAGTTAGATGAAACATCAGTTTGGTTGACAATAGTAACAGAAACCAGATTGAGTTCATAGTTTGGTAGTTGGATTCAAAGATACTTTAAGTCGATGTATACATGTATATAAATTAAATATAAATCGCATAAAACACATCTGACAGGGAAGGCGACATGCATCAGAAACAGTAGAGCATAAAATGTACAATATATAAAATACACAATATACCTATAACAGTATGATCGAGACATGTATTTATTGACGCCTGATATTATAAGTACGCAGTTTTTACTATAGGTTGTCAAGACCTTTGTTCATTTTCAGCAAAATCATCAAGGAAATTCGTTTAGTTACATGCATACAATCATTATTTAAAACCTTCTGTATAATGTTTGACAGTCAGGTTTTTGTAAATCAAATTCATTTTCATCACGTTGTTAGATTTGCTGATACGTCACATTGTCAGTGAAATAAGAGACAACTTTAATACAACACTTAACTATATTCCCCAGCATTTGATGAGGTCGACTATTGCTTTGACTTTCAGATTTCAAGAGGACGATTATTACGATGAAAAATTTACAATCACATGTCATGGTCGACAACAAGTACTAGCAAATTCAAACCAGTAGTAAAGGGCAGCAGTGCATTTTTCATTGGGGTTAGTCCTGTAGACAAATGCAACTTTTTTGACGAAATCACAATTTGGCCTAACACCATAACGCTTTCATTGACATTCAATCTACTTCTAGAATGTTGGGACTGATATGAATATTTCTTTTTTTTCAAGAATATCTGCTTGCTTTGTTGTATCGTTATTTAGTGTATTAAGTTGAACGTTTATATGAGAAATTAGTGTAAAACATTTTTCATTTTACTAAATGAATCATTTCCATATTTATGCCAAACTATTTGAAATGCATGTGCATCTGAAATTATGTTAACTGTATTTGAGTTGTATTGTCATCGGTGCATTAATCAAATTAGTTTTATGTCAGCTACAAAGCAATGTGATACGTAGTAATCATTGTTGTGATGATTGCAATACGATTGATTTGACAAATTATCATTGATTATCCATGCTCTTTCTATGTCTGATAACATAGAATCGTCAGCAAACAGCATTACCCTTTTGATAAAAGGATCCGAGTTTGTAGACCAAACCTACCATAATTCGGTGAACGAGCAAATACAACGTTAGGGAGAAGTAAAGTAATCTTGCTGAAACCTTCAACTTTTCTGAATCTGTAAATACTTATACGTAATCCTAGTGGCTAAGCATCCGCTTCGAGTACCGGGTATGCCAGTATTTCCATTGCTACACGCTCAGCATCAAGGGAAACTTCTCTTAAACCCGAATGACGATGAGGTGCCACCAGTGGTTACTAGTAATATAGGTTCTAAAAATTGCTTTTTACAATCAACCTTAATTTAAATTAGTGAACAACTGTTAGATGAACGTTTTGTGTGCATTATAATACCTTGCCGATATCCGCAATGGACATGTTATGTTCTTCGGTTGCATTGACTTCGGCCATCACATACGTATGTGTACATGTTTATATTTACTGGTGGAAGAGAAAGTTAGGACTGGTTGTTAACTAAAATCAGAAATCATGGTTAGGTAAAATGTCGGCCATGACATGTGAGACTGAACAGTTGTGGAAAATTCGATGAAAACAAATCAGATAAATGAGGGTTTTGGACAAACACGGGCATCTGTTTTACGACGACGTTCGGTTTGCACTTTTTATAGTATGGACTTTGTTATGTTGAAATTACCGTGACACGTCATTTATCAACATGTTCCTTAGTAAACATACTAGAGTTGCTGATCTATATTTTCAGTGTAATTGTGAATATTTCTGCAATGCTGACGAAACGACATGAGAATATGACTGATCAGTTAGACCGACTATTACTTGGATATGATAGAAGACTTAGACCAGGATTCGGAGGTAATATATCAACATAATGAAGCGCGTCGTTAAACATTAATGGGCTTATACATAGAAAATTAACAAACACATAATATTATATTGATAGGAAGTCTATTGGCTCTTTGGATTGCAGGAATAGTAAATTTTGAATGACACATACCGAGGCACGTAATGTTTTAAGTTACAGGAACTAGATCTATACTTTGTATTTGCTGGGAAATTCATAAGACAAACGCACGACATTAAAAGTTGAAATGAATTTATTTGAGTGAAATACTGCTAATTTAATTTGATTTCCAGGAAATTATGCAGTTCTTCTTGCGAGTTGTCTATCAAATCGTTATTTAAGTCATTTTGAGCATCAATTCAAACAATGTGTATTTCCTTTCCACATGCGTGAATATTTCTCCACGAAACATCAACAATAGATTACAATACAACTCGAAGTAGTTGATATCTGATATGGCGGTGTAATAAATCGAATTAGTCAAATCATAATCTAGTCAAACGATTTAGAAATGCAAATGATTTTGTTTTGTATAACGGTGATGCAACGTGTGTTGTCTAGTCTATAATATAAAACGACAACAACGACTTGCTGATACTCCTTATGAACATTTGCATGTACAACTTATTTTTTGAACATTATGACTTAATAGACTTTTATTTGCATTTTCCTCACTTAACAATCACCCATAAACACCAGTTTCGTTTCTAAACCTACTGAGTGTATTAGCAAATAGCAACATAATACTATTATGGACATTAGTATAGTTGTGAACGGCATTTAATAATATATAACCACCAAGAATCAGTCGTTCATATAGTTAACAAGTAAACGGACTACGTAGAGGGATGTTTATTCATCACGTGAAAAATGTGATATTCCATGTGATAACAAATGATTGAACAATATTCTCTAACACGTGTGATAACAAATCCGCGAAAACTTAACTTCGCCGGCCCGAATTCGTTATTTCTGACGTTGTTTTGACACGGTAACTATGATTATGTGATAAAAATAAATCGTCATTCGTTGTCTTTGAGAGCACATTTCTGAATGAGTCATGAGTTGTCTTTGGAGATAAACATTTCTTAAACTCGTCACGAAAACGAAGGCTCACTTTATAATTTTCTAGTTTATAGTTTTCTAGACTCGTTTAAAAATGTTGATCTCCAAAGACAACTCATGGCGGATCCTATATAATATCTCTCTTGGGAGATACTTTGGCCTAATCGGACCGAGTTCACGACGAATATAGGATGGTGATCGAGTGTAAGACTCTTTTGAAAAATACATTGCTACTCAACGGTCGGCATATGAGCGATGTAAACTTCGGGTAAATACATAGTGACATTGTGATAAGAAAACAGATTGTATTTATGTAGGTAACACGGTTGGGTAATCTTAGATGTGAACCTCTTTGCCACCTGGTTATGATTATTCCATTTTAACCCATATAGTGCTACTTGATATGGTAGTATTTGAGTTGAACGCTGATTTTCTAAATGGTATTGATGTTATTACTAAGTAGCTGCACAATATGAAGTAACTTCCAGCTGGCTGTATCATTTTATCGGTATTAATACAATGTGTCTGATTTCAGAAGAACCAGTGATTATAAAGACAGATATTTTAGTACGATCTATGGGACCGGTGAATGAGAGAAGCATGGTAAGTATAGTATCATTACGTCAATGAACTTCTATCAATTGAATAAAGTCCGTAATGTATCAAATACAGCGTTTGGGTGGTTTGGGTTTGCTATGTACATGTGCTATGATAGCATCTAGATCAACAACATATTCGTTGGCCTGTGCCATGAAACTATACTTTTTTGTTTTTTTACAAATGCATTTGAATAATTTCTAGGACGTTTATCATCCGAGTTTAAATATTTCATTACAACTTTGTTTTCAGGACTATTCAATGGACTGTTACTTTCGTCAACTTTGGGTAGATAAACGACTAGCACTGAATGTGTCCACACCTAATATACAGCTGAATATTAAAGTGTTGGACAAACTTTGGTATCCTGATACAGTCTTCTTGAATGGCGGAAAATCGTTCGTTCATATGATTCCAATGCCCAACAAATTCTTCCGCATAAATAAGGATGGCACCGTTCTCTACTCACAACGGTATATTTAGTCTGTTGTACATGTTTTAGCATTGTTAAGAGATTCTGACTAGTTCAGAGCTAGGTTAACACTTGTTTGATGCACCGATGAGCGATTCAGTACCATTTCTGGTCCTCTTGTCCTTATGTACGATATGCGTACATTATGATGTAACGGTATTTCTTTTTAGAGAGTCACACGTGCATGATTTGTGTAATATGTGAGAACATACACATACGTCGTGATGATTGTGTGTACATAACCTTTGTATAATCACTACTGGCACTCAAATAAACCGTCATCAGTACATTTCCTCGTCCAACTACCAGCAGCGTAACATTGTTACCATTGCACTTATTCACTTAACCCCCTCCCTGACTTTTACCGTGTAGGTTCACAGTAAACTCGTTATGTAACTTATTCCCCGATCCAGATTTTACGCCGACTGACCATTAAGGAATACATAATTATCTGCATCATCACTCTGCTGTTCTGCTAGATTCGTTTACTTAATGCAAAATGAGACAAACATAAGTATGTACTCAATACGCAAAATAAAGTCGTATCCGAGCTTATTATAATTATGTTATGAACCTTATTTGAAGTAGCCTATTCTCATCCGTCTTCGGCTTACCAGATGCCATATTCAATGATTTTGCTGAAAGTCAGTAAGAGATTTTCTACACATTGTGCGTTGTATTCCAGGATGCATATCTGTTGTCCCTGTTATCCTTCGGAAACTCCGCATTTTAGATGTGATTGTGTCATATGTACATTTTATCAATTATTTTATTATGCATTTTGCCATTTATTGGTACATGTATTTTGTAGTTATGTTAACTGTACATATTAAACCAGTCATTTATGTTGAGTCGTTCAACATGTGTGAAAATGTTAAAATATATATTGCATCTGTTTTATTTTATCCCTGACCGCTCATAAATTATTGTATGATACTTCAGGCTTACTATAAGGGCAACATGCAAAATGAGATTAGAAAAGTATCCATTAGATTCACAGAACTGCCATTTATACGTTGGAAGTTGTAAGTATGCTTTATCGTGTTTTGTCG
This sequence comes from Spisula subtruncata, assembly GCA_963678985.1. NCBI lineage: Eukaryota > Metazoa > Mollusca > Bivalvia > Venerida > Mactridae > Spisula > Spisula subtruncata. Next base: position 12,933,646 of record OY787665.1, read on the forward strand.
TATTAGAGATGTGCATACCTAGACCTATATGGACATCAGTAAATTGTAAGCGTTAATAACTGAGGGATTGAATCAAATGTATTTTGATATAATATAAAGAAGACGAATATAATCATGAGTTTGGATGGTAAATCAATCCATTATACTTGTAATAGTCATACATACCTTTAAGAAATCCCCAAGTACATTTAATCGTTAAACGATAAAGAACCTCATATCCGCCTAGGTGTGTACATCTCTAATAGCATATTGAAATAATGGAAGTTTACGATGGTAATGACATCGAAGAAGACTTTTTCATTTCATTGACAACGGTACACAGTATGTTATAGGCACATGTCTGTGGAGACAAGTGTGTTGTAGTTGTAAAATGAGATTAGGTATGCCAAATCTCAATACAGGCCTTAATAGTGCGCTTAAAAGCCACCAGAATAAATTTGCAATACTGTTCAACATTTCTAACGTGTTTGGAAGTTCTTGTTATAGTACGAATTAGAAAAAGGATACGCAAAAAGTTTGTCAGTGTATGTCATTTCTTGTTGGCATTTATAAAAGCAGATATTTTACATACAGAATAATTCGTTTGATGACTGGTAATAATTGTATTTTCTCTGCAAAGAAGTTTAAATGATGTGAATGAAGTGCCTGTAGTAACAAAAAACTAACAAACTAACGGCAACAAAAACGTCCTTGTGGCAATAAATCTGAGTGGTCATGGTAACTTTGTTCTTCTAGTACAAATATCTTGACATACATTTTGAGCTATATTTGTACACTTTAGATGCAATGTTACTCTAGTCTGAAACTGTTTGTCTACTAAATGTCAGAATGTTAACATGACGTATGGTTGTACGCGTATAATGATCAATACTAATACAAATATACTGTGGCCTAACTTACTGTTGATTATACCAATACGAAATCTTCCTTTAAGCGTATGATTCGTTCCTGGAAACATCCAGATATAATATCGGTCAGCACTTTTCAGTACGGACATGTTGATCAGCGAATTATTGCTATCAAATATTTTAAGCATCATTTTTGGAATGGAATTATTATACATATAAGTCCACCCATGCAACAACAATATAATTATACTTTGCAATACCTTCCACCAACATAAGAAAAGCGTCCATGATATCAGCAAACAACCCTTTATTGTAAAACCATTATATTTATATTTAATTGGAACGCATTTTCGTAGTATTCGTGTATAAACTAAATTTATCTCCACCAAATAAACAAGTCCACAATGACTCACACCAAACTGTTAAGTAAAACATATTTTTCATTATTATTAAGACTAGGAGCATGCCACCTTGTTACAAATCACTTAATATACAAACATTTGTAGATTTTTGTAGACATATGTCGTAATTTATCATTACCAAATGGATTAGATGGTCAAATCAGGACTAGACGTGTCTGTATCGATAAGAACGAAACAGACCGGAGGAAAATATAAATAACAAAACTTCACAAAATGAGGTTTAATCATAGTTATTTATGTTTACTATTAAGTAAATACTGCCAATATGTTACACGAACGTATTTTATACATCTACGTGTCTATAAAACCTCCCTACAATATATTCTTTATCGTTTAAACCACCTGATATAGACTATCATAACACAAACTTCAAGAACTGTTTGACCATTTTGCTGCTTATTCACCAATAAGACCCAACTCAAGACTATGAAGGACAATTATATTTACATCCTGTGTGTTACCATGTTACATATTGTTGGTATTAATACTGTTTCTATTACAGTCGCCTATTCTATCGATGATGTGATCTACCAATGGAGATTTGGAAAATCAAAGTCAGTGGAGATAGCGGCAGATATGACTCTGTCACAATTTGATCTTCTACAAACTCCGTGTTTCAACACCACATCAAATATAAGGGGAGGTAAGTATCTATCAAACATATAATTTAAAATGTATTACTAGAATACCAAACTTAGTATCTACACGGAGCGTAAATCGCAATTTGATCATTTTGGTGGTCATTTATAACCGTTGCTATGGCAACCATAGACAATAATTTAATTGGTTGTTATGAAAAAAATGTTTCAAATGGACTTAGGAATAGTTGTACCAAGTTGGGACCAATAATTAATGAGCTTGAATATTATTGCTGAACTTTAAGCTGAATAATTCAGAGGGAGCAACAGTTAAGCCTCTCTGATAGCAATTTTGTGTTACATGATCATCTAGAATATGAACAACGACTGTTCTATATCCTAACATAGAATGGAACAATGCATTGCTATTTTCTCTAGACAGCTACGGCAAACAAAACGTCCGAATTCCCATGAAATTGCAAGCATCACATTAATGAGTTCAACATAGGATAGGCATCTTTAGGATTATCAATTGTTCGTCTTGTATCGATGTAAACAGGACAATCTCATTAGCCGGTGAACTTGAGTCGAGTGTCGTTATGTCTTCATACTTAATTGATTAGGGACATTGTGCCAACCATTATGGTGAAAGACTACAAGAAATGAGATGTATGATTCCATATAATGATTTCTCAGCATAGAGAATTCTCTTTATTTATATTGGTTCTAAAGAACATAGTGCTTTCATTCATAATTCAACGACGATCTACTGAAAGGACACACAGTTTAAACGCATATATTTGTTTGCAATAAGATACACCCATACCGTTTCTTCTTCATTCATCTGTTTTACCCTATCATATGTCCATATTTCTGATTTTTTTTGTTCGCAAATATATACCTTCATTTTATATATTTATTACATACAAACAGTTCTACTTTAGATTCGATTCCAATTTCTATATAGTGAAACCCCATGAAGCCGGTGTATCCACGGTACCGGTGTATGTAATTTCTCATGAAATTGTAGATTCTTTTTCTCGTGACATTGCCTGCAGGATTGTTTACAATAACTGACGAGTAAATTAAATAAATAAATACGAAATTGAACAATTTCTGAATGAAATCACAACAAAAACTTGCACCATGCCTTCACTACGAGTAAATCCTTATTTAATCAGCAATGTTTGACATGCATGTATTCAATGCTCGCTTGTTTATTTATCAAACATAATTTTGACAGCTATGACGTCATCCATTGATAAAAAGGGTCGTGTGCAACTTTTGGCGGGAAAAAATCAGCTTGTCAACAAACTGGACCAAATTTACTTGGAAAAAGTTATTGTTGCACCGGATAGATGGGGTTACTTCCCTTTCCTGAAAATTTACATGGTGTTTGTTTACATATATTCTTTCCGATTCCAAAGGTCATTTGATGTGATTTTGCAGTTTTATTAAAGATTAAAGGTCATTTTAGCAGTTTCCAACAAAATATGTGTCGAGGAGTTAGTGATTTATATTTATTTTGTCAATTTCGTTTGATACACCGGCTGCATGAGGTTCAAAGCTATATGTTCAAATTAGTTATTGTTTCAATATACATGTAAATGTTGCGAGAAAACGATACTGTTGATAAATGCAGCTTTGTTTTTGGAAGTTGGTTGTACAATATGATATATTATATTATTGACAATACTGGGTATTACAAAAGTGTCTTTCGAAAACTTGTCTATCTATTTTCTATCTTACCGTCGCCGCCATCCATATTGCGTATGACACTCCAACGCCGGACTCCTTAATGTTACCAAAACAGTTTTCAGTTATACTGTTGCTCACTAACCGGTCGTTTCACTCTCCACGCAAACACATTGCTGTCTTAGTGACAACAACTATATCAATTGACAGTGGTTGTGTTGTGGTGTTACTGGTTTCTGTGCTCGGTTGGTTAGGTTGAGTGCTGCCTTCACTGTCCGCTTTCCTCTTACCTTTTTTTGACTACAATGAGGCCAATGTTATCTGCATTCGTCATTTTACTTAGAAGGTTAGCTTCTGTTGTGCTTTTCTTACTTTGCTGCTTCGGCTGAGTGCTGCCACCCCTGTCATTTTATTGTGTTTTTGTAAACAGTTGTTATGCATTCATTGCCAACATCAGAAAGTGAGTATGTACCTTAATCAACCAAACCATCACCAAAATATGTAAATACATGACGCATGAAGCAATTCAGTCTAAAATATTTGGAATGGCAGAATTTTCGCGTATTTCATCGAACCAAATATCAGAATAACGTAGAAGCAGACGTTTTCTGTTGTAATTCGACAACGCGTGAAAATCGCATTTGATTAAAAGAAATAAAAAAATCTGAACAGTAATTGCAGTAATATGATACTTGATGGACACGTTTTCTGATCATTAGGTATGATTAAATAGTAGCCGGTAAAACGTAAAGCGGATGTGTTATTTTTTTCAGCACAGCATTCCATATTATCAATACATTTCCATCTTCGGCGACACATGGGCTTCTTTTTGATAAATGTGTATGTTCCATGTTGCCTACTGGTGGTTTTGTCTTGGGTTTCATTTTGGATCAATAGGGAGGCAACTTCTGATCGTATTGGCTTAGGTACAGATTTTTATATTACCCTGTCCACTCTATTAATTTTATAAACATACCATATAAAATGTTCGCATTTAAAGGATGTTTGTTTTTAACGATTTCATAAACATTTTATGTCTGGCCAAGCCAGTCGTACCGGTGTGGTATTCGCGAAGAATCTTAAGGGAAAACTTAGCATTTTCTAAATATCTTATAATAAGTGTTTCAGTTAAACAGGAGAATCAAGATTATCAACTTTTTGCTTTGCCTTGAAGCGTTATAAAAAGCACCACATTAATCACCAAGACGGACTATTCTTAGTTTCTTGCAAAATATGGATAGTTACTTATGTCAAATTAAAGTTAAACACTTTCCCTTAAGATGCTTTGTGGATACCGGATTCTATATATACTTGTAAACTGTTGGGCTTCAAGCCTTATGTTTGAAATAAATTATCTATCTTATTTATGTGAAAGATACGATCAATGTTGTATAACTTAATTTTAAGAGTTTTGTCTAGGAAAATTTGGTAATGAATTATGTTGGTTAATTTGAATTGTTCAAAAACAATGCATATGTAATTGATTTATTCGATTTACTTATTTATAATTGTTTAAGACTATCGTACAATCGTTGAAATTTTAAAGCGGATCAAATTAAATTGCCCTGTTAAAGTCAACTTTACTACCTTCATGCAGGTGTTTTTAAAATCTGTTTTCAGGAACGATGACGGTTTTGACGATGACATTTATAGGTTTGGACAACAGAAATGACTTGCCACGTGTTTCCTATTCAACAGCGTTAGATATTTACGTGGCTATATGTTTCCTGTTTGTGTTAGCGACTATCATACAATTCGCTGCTGTTCATTATTATACCAAGTTTGGATGTGGAGAGGGACCACATCTTGCCCGGTTTATCACCAAACAGGTGGAACTAGATGAGATACTGGAAGATAAGGTAAGTGAAGGTGCAGTATTTAGAGAATCTTGAATGAGTGCTCATTCATTACCATTTTTATTAAACTCGTTGACAAAAAAATATGACACGAAGCTCTGCCGAGTGTCATATTGTTTTGTAAACGAGTTTAATTTTTTTAAATGGTAAGGAATGAGCACGACTGTAAGATTCTATTTATCATATAACCTTAATAAACACTCAATATCTTAGAATATGATGATGAGTGCTGCATATTTTCATGAGGTTTCAAACAAAAGTATTGGTACTAGGAGCTTGACGCACGAACTTCGTGTGTGGCTAACGGGTTGATTGAAGGTACGGATTGACTTACGTTACGCAAGCCTGAACCAACCAACCAACCACTGTCAAGCTAATTTGCATATTTCTGTTACGGGCTCCCACACCGCAGGTTATGTGATAAGATATGTTTTATACTAGCCTATAGTCAGTACACAGAATGATCATACCATAGTAATGTGTGAGTCTTTCTATCCCGTGGGTTCAAGTGAAGGATTAGTATGATAATTGTGCTATACTTCGCCGAAATATTTATTCTAATTTTGATAACTTAGTCACAAAAATAAAGTGCCTTTTTCTTTCCTCCTCTGTAAAATAAAATGCATTTGCGAGATTCGTTTGTTGCATTGAGGCCTTGGATTATTTTCCTTATGACATGATTCTTGTACCAAAGTAGTGCATCATGCATCCACTTCATGCATGTTCTGATACAACATCTTAACCTATATATCGCTGGCTTAGAATGAGAAGGCCGTAACTACTACATACGACGTGTTAAGAGTCATACAAATTTAATATAAGCATCAAAAGGTGCATCTTATGAGCCCAATTTCATAAAATTCGGAACTTGTCATGTTGACCAAAACAAAGTTAAAACCGCTTGTTTTACCATGTGTAAAGACTTATTATCGGACAGTATTTTCTAGTTTTCTCAGAATATCGATTTTGTAGTTACGACCTTGTCATTCTAAGCCATCGATATACATAATTAAAGAGGTAACGAAGTCAAGCCAACCCATAAGCTTAAGGAATATAGTAATGCAACGTCAATATTGGCATACGGGGTTGTCAAATGAATAATGGCTATGTCAGAATCAAAATAATAAACATGTACCTGTGTTTTATCTATAATTAAGAACAGTCATTCGTTGAGATGCGTACATCAAACCATACGTGCAACACATCCATGTTTTAATTATAATGCAACCGAACTGGTGATCTACATGTAGTTTAATTGTACAATTAAACGCGGATGAGCATTTATTATTCATTCAACTGTGATAAAGATCCATAAGGTATATGAATTAAGTTTCAAGTGTAGCACAGACGTTAAGTCACGTAACTTTCCCAGATTTCAGTTAACTGTTTTTATTAATGTATTTAACTTATCTCTATTCAAGTTCAGAGAAGCGACTGTTGATGACATAGACTGCACAGAGAACGGAAATAGAAGATCCGCTAATGTGTCAAACAGACAGAATGAATCCTTTCTATTTAAATGCTGGAATTGTTTCTTTGGAACTAAGAACGTTCGTGATTATCGGGTGTCTGGTCCAGGAATAGGTCTCAATAGTGTTAGCAAAATAGACAAGTTATCTAGAATTATATTTCCTCTTGTATTTTTAGGTTTTAATGTGTTATATTGGATTGTTTATCTATCAGATAGTTCTCAGTTACTCTGACGTTACGACGAAGACAAAAGTGTCTGTATTCTTCCTATGTATTTCTCGAAAACAATTTTCTATTAAATGGCGTTATCGTGTTTCCACAAACCCATCTATCTACGGTCTCTTTGAAATATCACATCCTTTTGTCTGCTTAGACAGGTTATTTCCATCAAATTAAGTGGAGTATATTAAATATGTAACAGAAATATCAATAGTTATGTTGATATTGTTGTATTGTAGCATGACATTATATATGAAGACACTAATGTTGTTTAAACCTCCTCAAGACACTATACTGTTTACACACCATGGTATACGACACAGTCAGAACAATCTGACAATTGCCAATCATTATACAGTAACTGTTCATCATTGCACTCATGAATCATCTCGGAACAGTTTACAATATTGACATATGTTTGACATAATGGAATCATTTAAATGTTATCCAGCTCATTCTTGCTAGAACGCAGACAGACAAGAGAAAACCTGGGTATCATTCATTAAACTCTATTTCAACTTACTGCCGGAGAGCTACTGCACATAATTATATTGATGCTAACCGCATGCATCGTCTGTTTAAGTTTATCTCTGTTTCATACATAATGGTTCGTCAGTACTAATCGCCATCTTAAGACACCAAACAAGTAATATTGTATTATTATTAATATAACTGGGAATGCACTTGTTAGAATATTGCTTCTATGGTACAAAGACAGATCGTAGACTGTAAGTCCATCAGTAACAATGTACATATGCACTATGCAATATGCACATAACTTACCCATTGTGCAACATTGGCATAATTTGACAATGACACAAAAACAGTGCACATCCAGTACAGCAACGACGCTAGATGTAAGTTTGGTGTACTATTTGGTAGAAAGACATTTGTAAATCGACTAAATATCTTCAACTCAACTATTTTGTAATTTTGTCCTGTGAGTTTTGTAATATACTCACCGGAAGTTGATCCGCCATTGAGCATAGAATAGAAGTTGCAGATATATAAATATACCACCAAAACGGAACCAATTACTTTTAGCTTAATTGTACTTTGCGTAGCACCAGTATAGTAAATGATTTATTGACTCATAATGTAAATATGGATTTTTTTGGTTTCACTTGCTATTTCTATCGTGTAAAATATGAAACAAAACATCACCTGCTGGAATGAACACTTACATGGATTCCAAGAATTCACAAAGAACAAGACCAGGGTATAATCATTTATTCACAAAGTTCCAACCACGTCTATAAGATTGTAGATACCAAATTATGCAGTGACACGTTATTCAACATAATTATAGCGTATAAACATGTTTCATGTGTACTTTTTAAAGCAAATTTTACAATTATACATGTTCTTTCTTTTCGCAGAATTTCTAGGAACTTCACGTACAATATTACCGGTTAATTCCGGATGTTTATCCGTTGTGTTGCCTCTCAATTAACACGACAAAATGACCCTATACATCCTCACACACTAATATTTTATGTTGGTGATATCTTGTAATCTGAGCGGTAGGTTGGCGCTGCTTTGTCTGTGTTGCCATCCTGGTAATAGACTACAAATTCCTTCAAACTTGATAAACGTAATTTCAATAATTACACGTATCAAACATTATGGGAAAGTTGCGACCTTCCGTGCCCAGTGGTGTTTTGTTTTTGGACCGAGTAATTAATTACTTTATCAATGTTTGAAATAAAGGTCCTCAACATGGAATACTATTCTTTTCGACATTTAAGTTAATATGCGATAATGTGACATGTTTCAGATCTTGGCAGCAAATGGGCAGCACATATCAAAATATACGTAATGTTATATGGTAAATTGAGAAGCTTCATTATAATATCTAAGCGATGATAAAGCATTGCTTCTATCCATGGAATTGCAAGAACAACTCATATGTACGAGTATATGCATCGTTTCCCATTGCCAACCTGTTCAATGACTAATTGGTATTTATAAAGTATTTATATTATTTCCATAACATTGCCTACTCTTATCTAGTGTTACATGAAGTATTTAAGATATATGTACAACGGTCATGTTACAATTGTATAAACGATGTGTCACTACAATTACTGTCCGATTCCAAACACTTATAACATTTGAAAAATGAAAACAACATTCTATCTGTTTTCTCGCATATAAATAGTAAACATATAAGACAATTCGAGAACGAAGATGATGTATGTCGGATTCATATTCGTAATTATTCATTCATAGCTATGCTCATTGCAATAGAAACGGCATAACCAGTGAAAACCAGACGAATACCGAAGTTTGATGTACGTGTTCCCGTGTAACATATAAAATGTACTATAGACCTACATATTTTAAACAGTTAAGGAAAGTAATAAATGTAAGTGCATTTCGAATATATCGGATTGCTTTTACAAGCACTCTATCTTAAATATCTAGACTGAATGTACTGATTGAATGATTGGGTTTCTTGTACTAAAATAACTAAATCATTGTAAAACTAGAACATATGTAACGATATAATATATAACCTACTTAAAATATTGTCCCGTCACACTCTTGAAGTCATCGAGTCACAATCGACCAGTAGTCAGCATGTCAGGAAAACATTGCAATATACGTATGTTGTTAGTTTTTAGAATGCAACATAAATTCAACATGTAATGTTAAAACATAAATACAAGAATACTAAGTATATATTTTCGCCATGAACAACATGAGATATCACTGCTCTCGACGAAGATATTACATCAAGTAAACACAACATCTGAGGAACAATAGCCGGTATGAAAAAGGTAATACGTGTTGTTGATATAGAATGAACAGCAACGAATGTTTTTGTAATAAAGCAATGAGCGAACAAGTGCATAGTGTTGCTGGGACAGCATTGAATATTGGCAACGGTGACATTTTTAATTCAGCTAGATATCGTATATAGCCAAAGCTGTAGATGTTATGTCCTGCAGTATTTACTATTACTGCATTTCTAACATCAGTGATTGGTTTATGGAAACATTTGGCACTTTTCTTATCATCAAGCACGTTATCTCGTTCAATGGATAGATGGATGACTGAAGACCATAGTGATCATAGAATGCAATTTACGATACAACAGTGCTATAAACTGATTAATGTTTTTTTGATGAACGAGCCCTAAAAGATGAAACAAAATGTTAGTATTATATATTGTACATATCGCTGGCATAGAATGAGAAGGTCGTAACTTACGACCTTATAAGACTAATGCATATTTGAACTTCACACCATTAGGCGCTGCTTATGAGCATAATTTCATGAAAATCGGAATTTGTCATGCTGACAAAACTGAAGTTGAAAAGGTTTGTTTTACCATTAGTAAAGAGTGATTGTCAGACAGTTTTTCTTGTTTTCTCAAAATATTGATTCTGTTACAACCTTCTAATTCTAAGCCATAGTGATATAGTGACTTATAATGTTCGAAGTATTTGTCAATTGTTTTTTTACATATAAGAGTCACGATCAATTTAAAGTTTCACAATTTGTAAAACAACTTATATTTAATGACCAATATTCGTGTGTATACCAAGGGTTGTGTCACGAGTCAGAGCAGTACAAGTTCCATATCACAAAGCAGTTAAACATAATGCGGCTCGGTGTTAAGCATTTCACAATATTGAAAATGTCGATTTGACCCCATACCACATTATATAAATAAATTTATATGTGGCATTTAATAAGTTCTAATATGGTATGTTTTGTGAGAATAATCAAGCAAAGCAAGACGATATAGATAATAAGTAACAAGAAGTGCGTTTCATAAAAACATCGGCAATATCCACGAAAGCTTGTCCCCAGCAGTTATGCAGAGTTTTACAGTATATTGAACGTACTGTGTGTGTGAGTGACATTTTGCTTTTAGTATGATTAGCACGATATATATATTCAATTATATCATCGCCGTAGGATTAGGCTCGTCTGATCTAATTGTCATATTTGGATGGCGGTAAATTGACCTTTTTCTTCCAATGTCAGTGCTGTTTCTTACAGGTTTTCTCTCTACATATCGATCTACCCTTTAATTATAAACGATCTAACATACAAAAACAGAACATTTAATTATTTGGCATTCCGTTCCTGTAATCGAGAGAAAAAGTAGGATACAAGTATACGCGAAGTGTTATTCTTACGAAAAACATAAACCTAACTTTTGACGCTGCTTATGGTGTGAGTTGCTCGGTGTGCACTTGTCATTGCTAATGGAACATCATAGCAACGCGGGCAAAGTTGACAAGCGCTAGTACACGCAGTCAACCCGTGAATTAAAACACATATACATTGTCAAACACGGCCATGTGATAGACGTTGGTGTGTTTCTAATATACATTTTTTCTTTCATAGTGTGGACTAAAAAAGCATTCTCGCTAACAAACGTAGTTTGGATCTATAACTTCAGTTAGAAATGAGATATCATGATGAAACTTGCTGTGTAGGTAGTTTATGTCGTACAGTTCATGGGAACTATATATAGAAAACAACGTGGTTGGACATGGGATACTACCATGAACCTTACTGTGTATGTAGCTTTTTTAAAGGAGCGGCTTGAGAGTGAAAGACGTCCTTGTTGGGTCAAGGATACTGTTATAAAACTTCATTTATCCAATTGTGCAATAGTGTGCTTGATTGAAAATATCGAATTCATGAAATTGCCATGTCTTTTTGACCGCATGAACCGCATTTCAACACCTGTATAAACGTCCTTACTATTGTGAACCCACCTTTACACAGCTATAAATAGCCTCTATGTTTTCGATGGGAAATAGTCTTACTTTCAAGATTGTTTGCATCTAAGTTTCCTCAAGCTACCCTGTGTCTAGTGCATATTGTATACTCTGACTTCATTAGAAGATCGTTTGACAGTTACATTTGAATGTGTTAAAATGAATTAAAAGTGACGTATTGGGAGTTAAACGTTACAATTTACAATGTAACATTGTTCGTAAACGTAAATGCAGAACCATATATATGCAAATATTTATTAACAACATGCCATGATATGTACGTATATTATCATGTCACTAAACATTAAACAGTTGAAATCTATGTTTGTATATACGACATATAGAGTAGATGATTTAGCGAGAAAACCTCATAATCAGACAATCTTTATTTACAAGGATAATTGAATATTCAATCAATGTCACTTACTGATAGAAATTATCCACATTGTGCTTTTGTGTATGATCGTTTTAATTAAGAAGGTAATATGAACGAGTAGCGCTGCAAAGAATAGTTCTTGATTATTTTTCTGATATGAGTCGATTACAGTCTACGCTGATATACAACTGTACCACTCGAAGAGGGTCGCGTATACCATAGACACATCGTTTCTATTTCTATTTTTGCTTAGATCGTGCTTTTCTTACCTCTCCTGCCGACTGGTGTGCTCAAAACATGGTTTTGCACATAGAAAGTCGTGTGTCAGCACAAAGAGGTTGCCGATAGAGTGTTTTGCACAGAAAGGTTGTCGATGTGGATATATAGCTTGGCCACATTGACATGAGTTTGACCTATTGATTACCATAATTTAACAGTCGATATATTGTCTACGTTTACAACACCGAGTGTATGTTTTCATAATCGGGGAGTATCACGGAGACACTCGAGATGTAATACAAACATAAATCTTAAATACCGATATTGCACGATTTGCTTGCGGAAATTGATATATTCAAAGCAAGAACCTTGTAACATATTCTTGCATAAAGGTCAGGCTCAGGACAAAATAGCCCAGCTATACACCGTGCCATATATCAGTTATAAAACCATATTGATTATGGAAGAAGACTACTTTATGTTCCTGTCAACTATTATAGCTTTGTACTTTTCAAGTCAATCACATACTGTTTCACGTTGTATCTGCTGACGTTTTCATTTTTATTCAGATCTCCACAAAAGACAACCATCTTATCATAACATTTCTCCATATATACTTCTATACTGAATAGAAAAAAATATATATGTCATAAGCAACGCCAACATTCTTCTCACGGTAATATAAGTCATCACGATTATTTTGTAATATAAAAAATAACGTCTGACAGAATACACTAATACACATTATCTGTTTCGGATCAAACCCAATGAACATGACGCTGGTCTAAGATTGAAATCAACGTTCGATGTAGTTGACGCACTCCTAGTTATTCAAAAAGTATAAAACTATGAAAAGAGGTATGTTTGTTTTGTATTTGCAATTAATTTTGCAGAACATATTACTTTGAGATGTGTTTATATAATGTACCTAGGTTTAATTTAAAATGCTATTACGTTAACGAAACCAGCTCAATGTTATATATTTAAAACATATAGCAGTCATTTGATAGCCTACAAGAGGAAGAAAAACAATTTTATAATCCAACAGTCACCCCTACACAGCACTCAACATAGTAGGTAAGTAAATACTTTATTCAACGAGGATACACATTTGATTTCCCAACCTTCCATGTGGGCCTAAATACACGGCAATCTCTACATGACAACTAAACCTACCTACGAAGAGGATTTTAAAACTATCACATCGTAATGGACATCTAACATTAGATTATGATAAACTTTTACATATGATACGACAAAGGACATGTGCAGCTAAACAATTTTAAAGACACTGTGCTAGTCAAGACTTCCAAACACAAAGAGACGATGGGTTTCCAGAACGACATATTATTGGTAAGTATAGGTTATAATATGCTTATCAACAACAACTTTTTTTCACAAAAATACGTACTACCTTTTATTTGTAGTGTATATGTGTGTAGTAGAAGCAACATGCCAAGAAATATGTGTATACTTATTGCAAATACTGTGACAATTACATACAATCACGTAAGATTAACAATTTTAACTCTTACGGGGTCGAATACCCCTAAAGTAACAGGTAAACCAGGTATAATAACATAAGGATATTGGAATAGGGATTATCTTTTCAATGTGTACCGTAATTTTAATTTGCTTGGTGAATAAAAGTGAGCAGGTAAATAAACTTCTCCTCTCCCTAAATCGATGTAATGGTCAATGATTTCTGTTTATATTGACATTGCAGAATATCGCGTTAGAGTTATAGTACTAACTCATAAAAAGTAAACAATTCTAATCAATGAAATCTGTCTTCCTTTTACGATTTGTTATCATATGTTTGTTCATCGACAATCTACTTGTAACGTTTCTGATGGACATGTTTCTAGCATCCATGAGGATGGATTCGTGGTTACTTGTAATTGGCATCAAACTGCTATGTACTCTAAACAAGAAATAATGTTCTCTCATCCTCACTCATGTAATACCTCAATGATCTACGAGTATACAATTTTCAAATTAAGACTTTCGACAGATCCGAAATAGGAAATCATTGCCGCAAATCGTAACCAATCCTTTATCGTAGGAAAATGTCAAAGAGCGGAAATAGCTGAATATGAAGGTCTATAATTACACAACATTTTTAGAACATATGTTCGTACACAAGATGTAATTAAAGCCTCCTTATAGAACAATATAATATACCGTTTTAACGACAATTCCCACTGGCATAGAACGAAAAGGTTATAAGACTAATGAATATTTGAAATCTACATCATACGGTGTTTCTTATGATCCTATTTTAATGAAAATCGCCACTTGTCATGTTGACCAAACGGAAGTTGAAAAAGCTTGTTTTACTATAAGTAATGAATGATTGTTAGTCAGTTTTTCTTGTTTTCTCAAAATATTGATTTTGTAGTTATGACCTTCTCATTCTTAGCCAGCGAATTAACGTAAGTAGAGTTTTGTACTATCACGTTATTGTACCGCCTTGGTAGCCTGAAGATATATAAAGTTTGATGTGCTGGAGATTCTAGGATTGAGTCATGAAAAGGTCAAATCAATCGATATACATGAGCAATACGTTATTTCTTGAGTCGGCATTTGGTACCTGAGGGCGTTAATTGTCGATGGTGTAAAATGTACACTGGAAACTGTCTTCAGAATACACATATAATAAATCCATATCGACGTTATGTCCGTCTGTTCTGATGAGTTTATCAACGTTACTCAAATATAAGCAAACTAGTACAGTATATTGGACGATGAACATAGTCGGAACTTTAACCAGGGAAAGTCGTTGTACAATTTTTTATTTTCTAATGTTTGTCACACTGTTGTTACATTGTCTTGTGAATTTACTGGTCATTGTAAAAACTAATCGTTTATCTATTACATCAAGAATGTGTTGATTGAAAACAAACGAAATGGAATACGTCCTATACAATCTAATACAAACATTTTGTCTTTCTCAGTTGTAAATCAATGTTTAGATGGATGCCTCAAGTGACATCCACGTGATCGCTGAAGACAATTATCGATACAATAGTGGTGTAAACTGATTAATGACTTTGTTACAAGTATGAGACATAGAAAGATGCAAACAAACTAGATTTATATTGAATGTAGTTGTTAAAGTTAGCACGACGACTCCTTTACAATTACATTATCCGAATACAATACCAGTAAGCTAAGCTAAATATATAAAACTAAACAGAATTGTTTATTGTCGACATCAACATGGACATATTTACAGAACACAATTACATAATAGATGTCATATGATACAGGACACAATAACAAAATAAGTGCATACAGACTTTTCACTTCCGGCAATAAAATTTAACATACGTCATAATAATAGCTCCACATTTTGATGTGTACATGCATTGAGAGGTAGCTGCTAAACGTGGATACAATAAACCACATGATTACATTCACACCAGCCTGGTTACAGCCTTACACTAGTATTGTCTACCATCACCTTGTGGGGTACGCTTTGCTGTTATCACTTAGTCTAGTGTTCCGTGTGCCATAGGACCATCCATCTGATGCCCGCTACAAAGATTACTAGCGTCACGTGCATATATGCATTGAACTACCGGTATGTGTAAATTAATTATTTGCCTTGTCACCGGTTTATGCTACTGACTGATATAATGTGAATATTTACACGGTTTCATTGGTTAGAACTGTAAGTGAACACTCTGTTTTCTTAGTAAACAGATCAACATTAAGTTTGCTGATGTATTTATCGTATATGAACAAGTTATATGGGATAAAGACATGATAAATTATATTTCAACAAAATACAAATGGCCGAAATGTTTCTAATAGTTGATCAAATACTGGGGAACACATGCAACTATACGATCTCCCAAAAACTCTAACTCAATGATATTGCGTTTTTTAATTCATTTCCCGTTAATTAAAGATGTTTACAGAGCTAGAGCTATGTAGTTGGAGGAAAGGTTATTGAGAGAATATAAATGTATGCGTTACTGGCAAAGGAGTGATGACCGGACACAATTGGCCTAAAATACGTCGTATGAACTTAAAAATCGACTTTTCCTAAAATAAAATTGTGTTGACACATACCTGTGTTCAAGGTCGTTGCTAAAAATAGATTACCCAAAAATATGACGTCACGTGAATTACCAAATTCGGGGCCGAAACATGTGTACTTTTGCCGCCTTTTTCAACGATGTACAGAAGTAATGACCGGACAGTCTGTTACGAATATTTCTCGATTAATATTTTGAAAAATATGGCCAGGAATGTTTAGAACACTGTCATTATTTCGCATGCATGCAAAAATATTCATGATTTACGATAAAACAACACGTGACACACAATGTTTTCCTGATAGGGGGCGTTCTGAGACAGGCTAAAATCAATAATATACCGTATAGCTAGTTTGCGATAGAAAAAAATCGTGTTTTTTAAAGATTTCTAAAAATCTAGTCATCAGATTTTGGTAAAAAATTACACAGAACTACAATAACTTCCTACCTAGTCTCATTTTGAATTTCATAATTTTTAGTCACCAATTAAAATATATTTATTCTTTATTACATATTGAAATTACATGCGTATTTACAGTTTAACGCAGGGAGGTAATCTGGTATTCCATTGATGATTTACTATCAATTATTTAACCGTTACAATCCGTGATCAGCGGGATTGAGATTGCTGTTATAAAGACAAGACTTGGGAGGCCCTTGTTATTCGGTTTATTTAGGTGTGTCGCTTGTAAACAATGTACAGCAATAACATGTACTTCGTCATATTCACAGACGGGCCTCGCATGTGTTAAATTAAGTAGGTTGCAAATACGTAAATATACCGTAATGCGTATCATTTGACCGTAAATTGGCTGTTGCAAGTATCAAGTCTTCTAACTTGATTTTTCATACAAAACTACAAAACTGTTACATAGAACTTATGAACAAAACGTTTTTAACTCATTTCTGATGTTGCTGAAATTTTAGTGTGTATTAGGTAGATATATTTCATATATTCGTGCAAAATTTCATACTTGTAGGTGTAGTAATTACAGAGAAATATTTAAAAAACACGATTTTTTTCTATCGCAAACTAGCTATACCGTGTTTATTGACAAAAAAATCGAGAAAAATATTTTCAAACGACTTGAAAGTCTTCAAAATGTATGGACATGATATTAAAATGTTTAATTTTGCGATATCCGAGAACACATTTTATTAATTGCGGTAAAATTAGTGTTGGATTGAAATTTAAAAAAAAAAAAAATTTAAAAAAAATCAGCCGCCGAGGAGATTCGAACCCGTGCCTTCGAAGTGAAATTCGGAAAATATTTCCCATGTCGTTAACCACTCGGCCACGTTCACAACATGAAAATCTATTTTTAATAATTTGACTAAAGAAAATCATTGGCGCACGCGCATGCGCACACACAAATTATTTTCCCCGGCGCTGCTAATGTCAACATCGCAGCAGCGGACGATATTTTTGATAAATAAGTAATGCTTTGTTGATTTTGATAATTTTTTTCTACCAGAATCCTTCAAAACATGATTCTGCGTGTTATGATACAAAAATATACGATTTATTATACTAAACAAAGCGAGGAGACCGTTTGTCCGGTTATTGCTAGCGGCCAGTATTGAAGGTAATGTTTTATTTACGTAGTCGTTTCGTTGTGGTTTTACTTCATCCATACTCTGTCCATGCTCACTTATATCATGATAGAAGCGATCTAGGATTGACATATGTGTGTGTAAATATGAACTCTTTAGTTTAACAGAAAGACAAAAAAGGAATTAAAGGAACCTTCGTTTGAAAAATGAGTTGTTCGCATTAATTGTTAGGCGTCGATGTATGAAAGATGAAATATTATGACCCAATATGTCAGTTTAAAAGTCTAACAATGGGTGAAGACATGTTTTGTGAAGAAGTTTGCAGCTGAATGCGGTGAGGTAAGTTAGCTATAGCCGTTTATTACGAGCATATGTTATATACACGAAGAAATTATTAGAACAAAGTGTCAGAATTTCGTTGTGTTCGGTGTATCGGTGCACATTACTACAGTGGCATGTACAAGAAGTAGTTTTAGTCATTATAATATGCCTCGTCGAATTATGTTCCAGGCTTAATTTTACCGTAAGGAAGCTATATTTCCCTGGTGCAAAATCCCTAAAGTCATGAACGGCAAACACGAAGAACAATCGAAAAAGAGAAACGGAAACATGTTATTAGTCACAACAACAACAACAGAAACCCGCGGAATAAAATGAATCAGATCAGTTACAAAACCACGACCATATCCATGGCTCATGAAACCGCCTTTATTAGTCAAACATACTGCTAAGCAACACACACAAACACTTTAAAACAAACACTCAACAGAGACATCTTATTCGTGACTTTTGCTGGACGATAAAGCTACAAAGATTATATTGCACTGGATGAAAGATAATTTGTTGAAACTAAATGCTGACAAAACAGAGGTAATCCTGTTTGTACCAAAACGGAATGCCAGCACATCCGAGAATCTCACAGTGACAGTTCGCGAAGCTGTAATCAAACGTTGATGGTGAGAAACCTTGGTGCAATGTTGGATTCACATTTGGACATGGATCAGCATGTAAACTCTGTTTCACGGTCGTGTTTCATGCAGATCAGACAGATCGGTCAAATCAGACAATATTTGACGGTTGTTGCAACCAAATCCCTTATCAATTCTTTAGTAACATCAAGGCTATATTACTGCAATTTGGTAATGTGTGGCTCCCCCAAAACCATTCTGAATAAACTGCAAACTATTCAAAATACTGCTGCTCGCCTCATCACACGGACACCGCGTTACAATCACACCACTCCTGTGCAGAAGAATCTTCACTGGCTACCTGTACAGTACAGGGTAGAGTACAAGGTCTTGACTCATGTTTTCAAAGCACTACACGGAAAGTCCCCTGACTACACCAGAAGCATGTTAGAGGTATATACACCACAAAGACAGCTTAGGTCTCAAAATGACTCTAGTTGTGCCGAGGACGAGAACTGTTACGTACGGTGATCGATGTTTCACGGCTGCAGCACCAAAACTCTTGAATGCACTGCCAACAGCACTCAGAGCAGTAAAACACTACCGACTTTCAAGAAAGCGTTGAACTCAGATTATTAAGGTAGAAGGCCCAGCCTATTAGGTTGAGTAGGGCCCTGCTTACTGATACCGGGTTCAGTAGAACCCCGCCTAGTGGGTTGTATTAGGGTCCCATCTACTGGGTTAAGTAGAGTCCCCGCCTACTGGGTTAGGTAGGACCCACAACTACTGGTTAAGTAGGGTCCTGCCCGGTGGGCTTAAACAAAGGGCCCCGCCTACTGGGATAAGTAGAGCCCCGCCGCCTACTGCGTTTAGTAGGGCCCTGTCTCTACTGGGATAAGTAGAGCCCGCCGCCTACTGCGTTTAGTAGGGCCCTGTCTCTACTGGGTTAAGTAGAGCCCCCGCCGCGCATACTTGGTTAGGTAGGACCCAGTCCACTGGGTATAGAGGCCCGCCTACTGGATTTAGTAGAGTCCCGCCTACTGGGTTAAGTAGTGCCCTTGTATACTGGGTTTAGTAGAGCCCGCCTATTGGGTTGGGTAGTAGTTTACCCGTTTGCATAAATGAGTGGTAGATATATTTTATTTGTGTTTTATAAATGTGTCCATACTCGAATATTTTAAGTACATTTGTATTGTTTTAACCACGTATTAGTCGTGATTGTACAGCACTTTTGAACGTGTGTATACATGAAAAGGGATATATAAATATGGTATAATAATAATAATAATAATAATACAAAAGGGCACATACAAAACGAGCAATGGCTAACGAAAAATACAATAGGTACATATATAACTAGAAAAAGGTTCAGCTGGTACGGATGCCCAAACTTGCCAATTGACCATGTGAAGGGTCATAACTCCATTACACATTCTGACTTATATTTCTACACTGTCGTTCAAACAGTTATATAGTCTACTTTGAGAAATAAAAGCAAAGCTTTCATCATATCGAGGGCAATGATTTTTCTAATACGTGTCAGGGTTGGTAATCACAAAATACTAAATTTTGGGACAAAATCCGTAAGTGACAATCAAGATGACATACATTTTGGAAAAGTTAAACACAAATGTAAAGAGTTACAATAATTACTAAGAAAATAGAAACTATTTGCAACACCAAGTTTTCCGCGAAGATGCTTTGAAATTAGCAGTCACATCAACGGATACCCACGGTATATTACTACATTGAGTACCATGGGGCAATCAGCGGCCGATTTCTCGTTTTTACTTCGCAAAGGGACATAACTCCTCTTACCCTGCGTCCAATGAAATCGCTCATTACAAACAAATACTCTTCATTTTGGAGAGTTATCGATACGTCATTACAGGGCTTTTGTTACTTTGAATAGACGTTTTGGAGAGTGGACCGAATGCCGAATGTAAGCTGTAAGTTCATTGGATGAGCTTCTGCACAGGAATTAATGTGGAAACAAATGAAATTGTACCATTTATTATCACAATTTCCACAAACGCTTTTACAACATACTGGTTCATTTTTACCAGTATAATGTGTGATGGCTTATGTTCTTCATGTAGGTGTAAAATCCGTTACTATATACATTGTAAAAGAAAAGTTCTCCTTTATGGATGAAATCTTTGCATACAAAATATAAAGGGTATGCTGTATAGTGTAGATTCTTCTTATCCTGCATGCTGGAAGCCATAAAATCCTGTTTTGATTTTTGTTTAAGTGATCATTTAGTCTGATCATTTTTGCCTTCAGTTTGTTTTCTTACGTTTGCATTGAAAACCCAGGATGGTGAATTACTTATTTGCTGTCGAGTAGAATGTTGTTGTCGTTGTCATTTTTTTCTATATTTTTCGAAGTTATAAAAGCATTGAGTTTGTCAGTATTGAGTAGTTCAGCATGTTCCGCTAATACAGCTACCATTATACAAACACATGGTATCTGAAACAATGAAGTAGAATTAGTTGTACAAAGTCAAGCACTCTGTACTGTATAAGAAAATAACAATGTAATCAGGCGATATCAATAATACTGCCTAGATAATAAATAAGACGGCATTAAAACTTATAATCGCAATAACTATGCGAATCAAACAGCTGGGTTGTTTAACGTTTGATTTATACTAATTAAGGTTAAGTGTTTTGCATAGTTGCGTTGTCAGTATCATATAGACTATCAAATGTTAAGAAAAAGTCTACGTCCATTATGTTAACAAACAAACAAAACATTACCAAGGTGTATTCTACCACATGCTCCTGTTTGTATAGTCAGGTCATATAGAGACGCTCGCCAATGTCCTCCACATATCTGACTTGAATCGCCTGTACAAGCTGTGTTACATTCGGACTCATCTGTTCTCGTTAAATGTAAAACTTCATTGCCACAGGCACACCAACCTGCAGCCTTAAAATGATTGCATTCAGTTATAAGTATAAAGAAACAATAAAATATTTTCTATTGTGCGTTATTATTTAAAACATCTGGAAATAAAACGACCAAACACGAAACAAAAATCTGACGAGATCGAGTGCATTATGCAATTATATCCCATCATCATGGCTGACGTAGATGCAGATAAAAAAAACGGAATACTGACAATAAGGTTATTAATCATCGCGTAGTGTGCAATTGCTTTGAAATTCGTTTTGGAAATAATGCTCGTTTGGTTCCAGTCTGAGACATTTGAGTTTTGTTTATAATTACTCCCTTTAACATAATACATGTAATTATGTATTTGTTCAGCTAAAGCAGTGGTTGGCCCATTACCAGATGTATGTGAAGGGATATGTTCCGTATTTTTCAGTAAATTATAGTTAAATAAAAGAAAACAATAAAAAAAACGTTAGTAAATTTATAGTAATACATTTTTAAAAAAACGTATTGTTGTTAAGTTTACATCATTTAGTAAATAATGGTGGCATTACATTTACAAAATACTTTCTCATGTTTAGACTTTGTATGAAAATTAATAGTCACCTCGGTGTATGCGTAATCAAACCCGCCGTCAAGACAGAGAGCGATGCAACTTTGTGTTGTAGTAGAGTCAGCGAGTGTTAATACAGGCACCAGAATACGATCCAGACAATCAAAGTAACATCCTAGGTAAAGCGCTATCACTACAATACGATATACAATAATAACTGTAAAATCATGACTTGGTGTATACAATGGCATCATCTGCACGTATACAATATTAGAGAGACACAAATGTGCAATCACATAATATGTAAAAATAATTATTAACGACAGGGTTTTGTTATTTTTTGTCTGACAAATGAAATAATTGAGCATATTACCTGGCAGACCGCAGTTGGGAACCGACTGCCAGCTTCCATTCCCATGACAGTAAGATGTCGACGGAGTACATGACCCTCCAAATGTGTGTACGGATTGCAGTGTTCCAAAAGGATACGTTGATCCATCCGCCATTACAACACCGGGACAAAACGTTAGTGGTGGTCTATCTAATCAAATACATAGTGAGTAATATATACTTTATAAAAACAACATTGTAGACATCCTACCGCCTGAAACAAATGTCGAAACAAAATTAATAAGATACATGTTTTATACTACTTTATACTAATTTATTTTAAGTCGATTGTGAGACACCATTTGGCAAACTTATTTATCACTCTCGATGCCTCATTTCTGGTGTTACCCATAGTTACGAGGGTATTATAGAAGGAAATCCAGTACCATTTTATGATGAGTGTTAAGCTATGTAGTTATTGGTACCATTTGGCTTATGCATTTTGTTTAAAGCGGTCTGGATTGAAGTTGGGACCTCCCCTTTACCAAGCAGACGTTATTTCCTCTAGGCTCTCACGGAACGTTAGGGATGAATCGATGGGTTTATTGCAATTACCTGTTGTTGTGCTCCATAATGTTGTTTTAAAAGAAACACCTTACTGAATAACACGAACTTTGAGCTATTATAGACGCCTACAGTCAAACTGTAATAATTCCAATAACTCACTTAAGTAAATAAAAAATCTACTTTGGAAATTCTAAAACTGTTTTATTGTTCATCATATTGTGACATAATACTCTCTATGTGTACTTTCACAGTGATTATTGTGTTTATCAAAGAAAATATATTTTATTCATTTTGTTTCGACATTGTGTCTCAGACAGTAGGATTATTTTTCCTTTCAATTTATTACTTTATAAGTACATTTACATAATATTTACGGGAGGAGAATATATAGATACTGTTTGCTTTGCACCATTTCCGCAATAAGATTTATTCGTGCGTCTTATTCTATTAAAATCAAATACTCACCCATTTGTTCTCGAATATTTCGTTTTGATTTTTGATTGCCGATATTGTTTTCTCTATCTTTATCCTATGTATCATATATGCCTTAAAGTGTTCGATTATTTGGACAGTGAGTGCGCATTTTGACTCGAAAATGAAATAGTATTATTTAAGTATGATGTAGTTATTATACAAGTGTTTTGTTTATCGTTGCTTTGCACGGTGCCGAAGGATATATCATAACAGCTGAAAGTATAAATATTTGACACACACAATTTTAAGAAATTATGAATATTTCCCCAAAACGATTGTATGACCGGACATTCCAAGAACATATTTATGTTGCTGTCTGGAAACAAAGAACAATCAAAGCGCCGATGGCACTGAAAGAACATGGATTGTTCCTGTTGTCAGAAAAATATTTTTCCAGTCACAAAGCATGTCAGGGCATATGCACACAACGCCATATGTATGTTCCAGCATCTGTTTAATACATTATTTCCACTACTGCCTATACAACATGTACACGTAGTATTTAAACGTTGAGCGTTTATCAGTGACCGGATGGTAACCTAGCTTACATAACATAATACAATCGCTGTCTCGATATATTTATCAAGCTTCCTGCGATTAAGTGCTTAGTAATCACAGTCGATAGCCACATTTATCTATTCTAACACCGAAGTCTTGTTTGGTTTACAGATAGCTAATAATAGAGGATATAAAAGTGGCGTATTTATCTCCCCACATCAAACGTAATTGCTACAGGTTTCAAAAATGAAAAATCAATTAACACATTTTACATATAAACGTTCGAACAATATTGTCGAACAGGCAAGCGAACTGTATTTCTCTCAAACAGTCTCAAACAGTCTGTGAACCTTTTCCACGTTATGTAATTAATGTCCATAGAACTCTCTCTATGGTAATTGAGCGACAAAGTCCGAAGTCATCCCGCGGAATACGCATATTCATCTATTTTTAGCTCGCAGTCTTAACGGCGAGTTTTTATCGCCTGCACTGAACGACTCGCTAACGCTCCCTGTTCAAAAATCACATAGGTTAGATGGGACTAGTTTGCATTTCAGTAAAAACGAGTTGTTTAAATAGGGATAGTTTTCATTTAATACTTATATTGGAATTCTCTGAGTTTTGTGTCTACAGTACAGAATAGAGGTATTTTTTCCCATTTCGTAATAATGTGTCCAATTTCACCATTCCATTTAAAAAATTCTTTAAAGGCTTTGTTTGTTTGTTTTCAATCAAAATGTTCTATGCAATTTTGTTGATAATTTTTTAATTTATCTACTAGGTACACTGGTGGATTATATGACATAGGTTCTATACATAAAGTTTGTTTCCATTCCATCGGTATGTTTTGTACAATACTATAATATTTTAATAGTAAAATCAACAACTCATATATCGTACAGTTGTATTAATTCCTCGAAGTTATAGAATTTCGAAGATTTGTAGTTATAAATGTGTTCGATAAAGAGTATCCCTTTTCCATACCAGTCTTTGAAGTAGAAGCTATTATTTCTTTCAAGTTTAACCGAACTATTGTTCCAAATGATTTCTTTTGATATTTGTTTGTGATCTGGTTTGAAATTTATCTTACTCCATGATAACATATATTTATAGTCAGAAGATTCTTGGAAATATCAACATAGTTCAATTATTTATAAAATCAATTGATTTACTTGCGTATGTATTTTTGTACAAAGAAACATTAAATCATGCACAAAGCATTCTTTCATTATCGAGCCTACATAAATTACAGTGATAAGTAAGTATGTGAAGCAAACAGTCAGACCATGTATAATTAATGCGTTTTATGTCTAGAAATTGGACCTTGGTTTTCATAACGAGAAATGTTTATTTGGCTGGAAAGGAGTATGATCCTAGATATACAAAGTGCACATGTACAAATGTATGTGACAAGTACAAAGTAGTACAACCGTATTTCAGGTTTAACTTAGTAGAATGAAGTGTTCTGGAAAGCAACTGAACAAGATAATAAATACAAACATGTTTATTTTGTTTCTTCATGTGTCATTGATGGGATATTATCGCTAGAAATATTACCTGGTTCACAATGCGGTTCACCAGACCAGCTACCGTTGGACAGACACACCGAGTACTCCACGTCTGTTGTCCTTCTATAACAATCATCACACTCGTAGACAATACGTGAACCTATCTCGTACATGTTGCCAAATGTCTGGCCATGTGTAAGCTTTAGTGGTTTGCACTCTGAAATTAACAGTTACATACGTACATGTATTATAGAGGATTTATTTCAAACAAAACGTTTAAGGTATACCACTACGTTGATTCTATGCTCAACAGTTTTACCACCAAGGTGTTCGTAGCTTTGCATGTAAAGGAGTTGATAGACACAATAATGATTAAGTTTGCGTCCTCTTGGGAAATTCGTGAATGTTTCACCAAAGTTCTCATCGAGGTCACATAAACATTAATTTCATGCACAAGGTAAGTTTCAAGATCAAATTTAAATTGTAACCCATGTGTTGACAAGCATGTGTACTCTTAACACTTTCGCGACGAAAGCTCGAAAATAGTAAAATTGTTGTATTGCGACATTAAAATGAGTCTCCGACCTTCAGTATGTTGGTTCATATCTGGCATGTCACAGTTTAATGTTATTTACTAATATGTAAAAGAACTGAATTTAAATTGCCAGCACATTTCAAAGGTACAGTTTGTTAGTTTTTAATGAGTTTTATACATTCAATGAATATAGATCATTAACCGTGTTCATGCGTAAACATTCATAGACACATTCCTCATCGCAACCCTTCAAAGTACAGTCAAAGACATGCATTTATTGTAATAATCCAGTTTGTTTTCCCATACTCGTTGATAGATGATCACACATGGTGTAATGAATAATTAAGTAAAGTACATGTATACACCTACCTACCTTGGATGTGTTGTGCCTGGAGGCACATTAGACTAGAACTTTCCGATTTACTCTGCCGTTTGCTATCTCTTCTATTTCTCCATAGGTCTAGCCAGTTCTTTCACTTTTGTTTCGGCGATCATTCTCCACGTAATCTTTGGTTATCCGGTGTCCATCAATTCTTGTAATTCTCTACTGTGGTTGATGTAGACAAGGTCCGATCCAACGCCCGCATTTTAGGATTCATGTATTTCTTTTATTAATTTGATATGTTTGTAGGCCACAAGCCTCTTGAGATTTTTCGGAGACAGATATTGCCAAAAATTGAGAGTACGTCGACACCCTACAGCATACGGCTGCTTCATACAGTAGAACTGGCAATATAAAGCTGTTTTACAGTTGAAGTTTAGTATTCTTGCTGATGTTTCTTGTCTTCCAAATATTGTTTAGTTTGATCAATGCATTTCTTGCTTTTCCTAGTCTGTTTTTAATATCTATTTTGGCATCCCGTCTGATGTTATAGTGCTACCGAGGTAAGTGAATGTGGATGTACAGTTTAAAATTAAAAGTGTGATGATAGATACCGGTTGAAGGGAAGACATCACACAGTCTGATCTAACCCCAGATTTCCAGGAAAGCTGATACGTATTAGTTGATCTCAACATATCTTTTAAAGTTGAAGTCGGACGCTTTTATAAGGATTACTAGTTTGTAAGCACGTATGCTATGGAATGCCTTTTCAAAATAAATGAAGTTAATGATCAGTTTTCGCTGTCATTCAGTACACTGATTTACCTTAATATAAATATTTAATCAGTGCAGTTTTCCCTTTTCTGAATCCTGTCTGTTGTTCCCTTAATGTGTACTATTCTACCAATTACTATCTTGCAGAAAAGCATTCTGTGTATTGATAACTGCACAAGTAATTCTGTTCTCACGGTAGAACTTTGATAAAATACACTTTTACACTTGCCTGACAAACTATTCATCTAGTTTTTAATCATGTGCTTCACTTTTGTACCTATCGTTATAGATTTCAGATTAAGCAAATTAACATTTGTTTTTATTGTAAATATTTCTGTAAAACCGTGCAATTATAGTCTAGCATCGTTCACTCAAATTTATCATTATTTGTGTTTCTTTTCTGTCAAATATCACATGTGTCCTATTTTCTTGTTGTCTCTACATTGCTTGTCTAAATCTAGCGTCTGTAGTATCAGCAGTGTTTTCATGGTGATTCAATTCCTCTTCAAAATGTTCATTCCATATTTTTTTTATTTCATTTTTTTATGTTAAAAGTTTTCCTTGTTTATTTCTTATTTGTATGTTCTCGTTTCTCTGTGTCCACATACTTTCTTTGTGATTTGGTACACGTTACCAATTATTTGTTCTGACGCTGCTTTTTCAGCTTCCCATGTCAATGCTTCTACAAATGTTCGACTATCCTTCTTAGTAGCTTTCTATATTTCTTTACTGTTGTCAGAATATTAACTTTCTTTCAATCTCTCTGAATGTGTTTTATTTTTTATATATTTTCGAGTATCTATATTTTTCATTTATCAGATGTAATATATTCTTTGTGTAAATTTCTTTTAAATATTTTTTACTTGTTTTACAGAATGTTGATTCTACTTGTTGACAGTGTCCGTCTATATTCTTTTCCTCGATGTTCATCTATTAGTATTTGAAATCTGTTTCTGAATTATATTCTAAATTCTTGTTTTGTTTTTGTTTCTCTCAGTTTGTCGGTGTCAAATATTTAAACAATTAAAAAACTATTAACTATATGATTACCTTTTATTTCACATGTTCCAGTTCCTGTAAGCTCATTAATGACACATGTCTCTCCAATATCACATAGGCTACATTCTGTTGGTAGGCCTAACTACAATAAAACGTACATGTATATACTGGCGTCTATTGTTTTCATGAAAGAATGACCAACTGATATATTTTCCTGAATGTTAAAGTTGTGACCGCTCATTATATACCAGGGTTATTCAATAAATGATGCGAACTAATTATATAATAATTATCTAAAGTAACCTTCCGTGTGGTCAGATACCTATTTCGGTCAGTTCGACAGACTTTCGACATCTTTAGCAAGTAAATATTTTGTCTATTTTAAAAATAATAAATGTCAATCTTTCTGTTAAGCATGACTCCGCGTAGCACCGATATTCTGACATTTACGGTGATAATATTTAATTGTAATTTTGCAGGTCGTATGTTCAATTAATGGTGTTGCCCCTTGAGGCTTCGGAATAAAAAAGAGGCCATTTTGACACCGGTCTATGGTTAGGCATTTAGATTTACAAATGTAATTATATTTCGATTATCCTACCGAGTCAATATGTTTTAACTCGTATGTTTTCTGATACTAGTGTTTTTATTTTAGTAATACGGTACATTGTATTTACTTATCAATACAACCATTTGTGGACTTGTCTACACTGGAATTGTAGCATCTGGTCCAAAGCTCCCGAAATACGAGCTTAATCTCATCTTAAATATTGAGACATTTTGATAATCTCCTTATGAGGCTGGACTCAAACTGTGCATCACAAGAGTCACTACTAATTCATTACCGTAACATTTAAAGATCCTTATATATTAAGGAGATCTTGAACAGAAATGCTGATAGTACTCACCGTAATGCCCGATCTTTTTATCATTACACATGGTAGCACGTCGTGGTGAGATACCTCTCCAAAATCCTGGCTAAGTAACTCACACATTTGATATTTACTATGAAAATTCACAGCTTGGCACATTGGTCTTGTCGCACATTCTTTAACACATTTATTTAAGGGGGTACTAATAAACGAACGAAATATGTAGTCGTCTGAAAGGCAACCTATGTCGCTATAGTGATTGTAAAACTCACCAAATGTATATGCAAATGTAAACACGCAAACATATGCAGCAAAGAATGTCGTTTCTGCAAGGACACTCTTCATCTGGAGCATTGTCTAACAGTCCGAGAAATATAAGATAATTATCAGAAAACGTCCGAAAGTAAATACCAATGCTATATGCGTTACATAAAGAGTATCACCGAAAGGTAAAGTTACAAAATATAACTTCCATAATCAAAATTTACTCTAAAACAATGACAGCATAATATACGCTTGTGTTGATAAAGCTATGTTAGTAAAAATGATAATATAACCAACCTAATGATATATTATGTAACAGTGAAAGCAATGATGCAGACGTTTGTCGAGATCATTTCCAGTTGGATAGCTTCAAATCAGTTCCGTTAATTAGCAAGTTATTAATGTCATGGGACGTATCTTCATAATAATGGTACTTAAGCAAATCAATGTCTGTGTCTAACTAACGGTAGAATTGGTAACGGGACGTGGTCAGTCACATTCATTAGTAACATGGGACCAAGTGCTAATGGTTATATAATACTAGTATCAAATAAACGAACGGACATCCAATGTATCAAATCGTTTGAGGTAGAAGAGTTCCGCGAATGATCTGACCACTATTCTTTTCATTTTTTATCAAAACTAATCAAATTGTACCTCCTGGTAACACCCTCCTACTGTATTTAAATAAAATGGAATAAATCAAAGAGATATACGTTTCGCAGTTGGCTGACCAGTAAAATTGGTGATTTTAACAATATTAACGAAAATATCAATACTCAAATCTCTGAACCCAACTGTGTTGTACGCGATTTTACTGGGGTTATCAGGGGGAATACTCCGGATACTTCCCGTCTGAATTGTCAAAGGGTAACTTTAATCATGTTTATAAAAAAGAAAGATACCAGCGACCCAAGTAATTACAGTTGCGTTGTACGCGATTTTACTGGGGTTATCAGGGAGAATACTCCGGATACTTCCCGTCTGAATGGTCAAAGGGTACCATTAATGTTTATAAAAAAGAATGATACCAGCGACCCAAGTAATTACAGAGGAATTACTCTTGTAAGTAGCACATACCTTTTTTGACAAAAATGCACATTTTCAGCTGATTTCGAATTTCGGGCCAATTATTTGACATTATGAAAACTTGAATTTCTAGCTGAAAGCAAAAGTCTAGCCAGCAATGAAATTTTTTTTCAACCACGAATTGTAAGTCAAATTTCGTGTCTGTTATGAGTTCGTTATTCGACTCGATCGCAAAGCTGAAATATATGGTTGGCTGTAAATGAAGACACACAAACATCACATTAAAATGGTATTTGACCATTTGATATTCTTTTGTGACTTGTCTAACTAGTTCGGTTGTAAAAAAAAAGTTACCAATTTTCTAGGGCTCTTTTCAGCTGTTAGGCCGCTCAAGCACCCTTTGACATTTGAACTCCCCTGGTCATTGGGCTACATATTATGGAAACCTACACTCGTGTCTCCCTGGGGAGACTATTTCTCTCCTGTGGATGTGGCAGCCAACATCGATCTGCGGCGCCCAGGAATAGACACTGCCCTCGCAGGTACCATTTTACACCATGGTGAAGTGGAGCATGTGGGTCTTACTCAGAGAAATTAACCAGTGGTCCAGAGGGGGGATCGAACCCAGGACCTCTCGATTCGAAGCGCGCGCCCTACCTCTAGGTCACCGCTCCCCAAAAAATGGTTGTAAATGCAGACCCTAAAAAATCACATTCAAATGGTGTTTCACCAGTTGAGTTGGTATACCCATGAATTTCAATGTTACCTTTGTTTGTAAATGCAAATCCACACACATGAAATTTAAATCGTTTTCACCAGTATGTTTTCTTTGCTGGCATGACAAAGTTAACTATGTTTGATAGTGAATGCAGATCCAAAAACATCACACTAAAATGGATTTTCACCAGTTAGTATTTTTCTGTGGCAACTCAATCTATGTTGGTTGGTAATACAGTCATATAGACACACATCACTGGCTAGAAACTCGAATAACGAACTCACTGCTTGCTCGAAAATCAAGTTTTATACTGTCGAATAACGGCCTCATACCTAGCTATAAATTCAAACTCGAGGTATGTACGAAGCTCAAGCAGAGAATGCACACTACCCACAGAACGTAATAGTTTTGTGAAACAGGTCTAACTCACAGCCTATGCCCGGAACCAGCTAAAATGCATGGATCAGTTGAGCCGGTTTCGGGAAAAAACTATGACTTTCTGTTGAGACAAATTAAGATGTGTGTGACCGATTTTCACGATATATGTTCGACGCTCAAGCAAAGAAGGAGCACTACACACATAATGCAATAAAATAGTGTTGTAAAACAGGTCTAAGTTTATGCCCGAAACCGGCTCATTTGCATCGATTACTTTCTGTTAAAACAAATTAAGTTATGTGTATTGTGCGAGACAACAAACGACACATAAAGTGCAATAATAAGTGAAAACATGACATAAAGTCACAAATAGACATCAACTAACCGACACTGTCTAATATCTAGGACACATGTTTATTTTGCAGGAACACGTCGTACGTGTTATTAGATACAATGCAAAAACACATACAACTGGACGCATAATTAACACAAGGTAGCTAGTCCTAGTTTCTTTCAGTTTTGGGAAATAATTTCAAAAGATAATAAAAACATCGACTGTGATTTAGGAGCACTCAAGCAAGAACGAAACATTTAAACATATCACATACATTTGTACCAAATTTATACGGCGCAATGCCCAACATTCAACTCAATTAGTGAATGCACTTAATTGATAATCAAAAGACCAGGACACTGTTTTATCAAAGGACTTGCGAACATTTTAAACTTACGCTCAAATTTAAATTCCTTAAAATGCGTTTACATCTGCAAATGAGGGAAATATATTGTTTAAAATCATTAACTGAATTGATTTACTGATGATTGTACCTATCGCTTTACCAGAATTTGAAGCAGTTACATAATTATAAAGGATTCAAATTTGAACGTAAGTTTACGATTCCCGTAAATGCTTTGATAAAACAATGCCCTGGTTTCAGTTGTCAAACAGCCGAAAGGTTTTAATTCCAAAATTGATTGCCTAATAAAACAATTCAGAAATGGCATAATCAGCAAATAACATTATTATTGGTCATTTACAAAAAAAAACATATAACTATGGAAAAACATAGACACACTATTATACAATCATTCAAGCACAGATACAATGTCATAATAACAAGACGTATTTATAAAACTTACAGTAATGATGCTTAGGATGTCAATGGGGTTATAGTAAGGATAGCGTGATGGGTGAATTGTGCAATATTTAACACTAAGTTTATTTAAGTGCGTTTAGTCGAAATAAGGAAAAGCAACGTGTTATGTGCCTTGATATATTACCTAAAACTGATCTGCCTATATAATGTTTGAATAACAACTATACATGTAGTGTACAGCATAAGTTGTATTCATTTTCAACAATATGCTGGGTGCATAATTTACATTATTTTTAAATTATTCAATTATGTCTGTCAATTCGTTTATCCCAAAGTATGATGTCATATTCTTAATCCAGTCAATCATTTTGTTATGGCATTATTAGTAGTTATTCCAGTTATGTTCTTTTCGAATGTAGATCTACAATCCATTTGGATTTATGATAAGTATCTAATTTAGACACGGAGCTAATTATACCATTCAATTTTTGTATACGCGATCAGTATATTTACACCTTAATTTCCGACCCCTATATGGTCTATCTAAAATAATTAATTTGATTTGCCCACGTTTAAAGTGAGTTAGGTACTTACATTGTATATATTTTATAGGGTAATTCACATTATACACACCATTATTAAAATCGTTTTATTAATTGCCATACACTTCCAGTTCACAGAGTGTTAAAACTTGGTAAATGTTATTAATAATTTTCACATAGCGGCCGCGACATGGTTGTGGTATCACAAAGGTACAGGTGCTTCCAATCTGGGGAGCGTGGTGAACATAAAGCTGTAATGTATCTAGGCTGTCTCCTATGGTGATACTCACGTTATTCAGCCGATCGCCTGAAATGAACAATACCTATTTTATTGTACAATTACGTGAAAATATTAAAAGTTAGTCAGCATGCACAAAGAGCAATGACGGCTTCTTTGATATGAAAGCTTACGCTGATAATACCAATAGTCAGTTTTCTCATAAGATGTGCATCACTCACTAGTCAAGTTTATAAATTACTAAACACTGTTTGATTCGGTGATAATTGGTATATCATATATACTAGCACGAAAACGAAAGGCAGGGTACCTAACATATAAATAAATTATGCAACAATAAATTTATTGCATGGTCTAAAATGATGAAATTCGTACCAGTAAAAATCTCGGCCAATTTTCACAACATCCGATGGATTAAATTACATAATATCGTAAATTCGCGGTTTCGATGCTGTATTATAGTCCCGCCCACGATTTCTTTGTGGTCGGTCTGAAGGCCTTTCCATTTCTCACATGCGTCTGACAAGCTGTTCTATAGTCGAGATAAGCATGCTGCACTAAAGCAGTTTGAAACTCCGAAAAGCAATTTGACCCCGTGAAATGTATCCCATTGACAGAATTTGACAATTGAATATCACGTCTTTACAATTTTAGACGCGTATATATAATCCCACAAACAATGACTTTTTACAATGCTGCCTATTTTTATCTGCATTATATTGTTTGATTTGATTTGGGTTTATAAGGTCCTCGTATCGTCCCATCCCTTTGATATAGCACCCCGGCATGTACCCCTTCATGTCAAGAAAGTTAAAATGTTCGAAACAGGGTAAATGTATTTTGCAGATCATTTATTTGCAAGCTTTAGCCAAATGTTTACTTTTTGTGTTATTTAATGTAGATACAAAAATCGACCAATAAGATCTAGAGCATTTGTATCTTCCTACTTTGTCGTGATTTGCGTCCATTGTGGTCTCAGAAGTAGCTCTCTCGAACTGACAATGATAATCAAGACAATCAAGAGTCAGAGAAATTTAGCGACACTGTAATATCAAAGTGTGCTGAAAGCTGACACAAATATTTAGATTTAAATGCAGTCTGGCTGTGGTAAGGTGTTCGGACTAGAGCAAGATCCACAGACACCGAAACCAACTACAAAGTGCCAACTCAAGCCCAGCCAGAAACCAGCCAAGCAGTAAGATCATGCACAGCCCCACATCCCAAAGGGAACCGCCGACTGAGTACTCGCACTGGAACTCACCGCTTGGACTCAAGGACGGGTACAGATATACGAGTCGGGCCGGACACGGTTTCACGGACGGGTGCAGTGAAACTGTTCGGACTGGTGCATTTGGATCAAATAGTGACCAAACACCTCTGTATTACCGGTTGAGCAAATACTTTCATTTTTTATTTTTCATGTGCAGCCTTATCGAAGAAGACATTATCAGTACTAGTGAATGAATGTATGCGGGGAGATAGGCCTCATGTACAAGGATCCCTATCTATTGGCCATTTTCCTACTGAAACCCCACAATTTTGTTAGTAATGTACATAGTTTGTTGATTTATGTTTCATACATGTCATTCTGTCATTTTCATGTTTTACATTTTATTCTGATCTTGTTTTGATATTAAATACTAGTAGGTCATCCATGTTGTTAGCACAACATTGATGCCCACGTCAACTCAAACATTACATCTGTGCCAGTTGTCTTTGGGTCAGTGTAAAATAGAAAGTCGCATTTTAAAACCACCGTCTGGAGTGATGCATTGTGGGCATCTACGACGTATTGATCGTAAGGAACGTTCATGGAATGCTTTTGGGATTCTGATCCGTTCTTGCAGAAGGGCTATGAGAAATTCAGGTACTCTTAAGGGGCCTGTAGATTGTTTCGCACACGACCACTAAAACACCAAAACATGCTGTATTAGAACCATGATGTATTTTTATGGTCAAAGGGAGATAATAAATTGAGTAAATAATACCCGTTTTGAGAATAATAATATTCGTCAATTTTTGCCCTCAAATGTAGCGTACATTGCAAACTATTTTGACTAACTATTTGTGTATTTCGTATCACAGACATGTATCAAGTAAATTGGAAGTGTAAATTTAGTCGAAAATGAAAAGCCCTTACTTTGCGCGCTTGAATAGACATTTTACCATTATTGATGGTGTGATCACCCAAGCGTAACGGAGGCCAACGGAAATGGGTTCAACATGAACACTATGGATACAAACTGCATTATTTTCAACTGAATAATGTACATGTACACTTTACTTAGTATAGTATGTTCTTGCAGAGTAAATGATCGTGGAAGTCTTACCACAACAATCCTGTCTGTTTATGATGTACAGGGCATTGATAGTATAACTCTGTCCTAGATCCACCATAATATATTTATTATGGTCGTTAGGATCTGTGTGTGTACAGACCATATCTGTCGCATCGTGGTTTCCATCCACCTGTTAACATTTAGAAAGATAAGGATCAACACCAACATAGAGAGGATATACTCAATTTGACCACCTAATAGGGATGTGCACGTTCATGTAGACATGTAGACGGCTGTAGGGCTCTGTATAGTTCAACGGTAAATTTACTAGGGGTTCTCTCAAAGGTATGTATGACTACTACTAGGACAATGTTTTAAATTACCATTAACATACATGATAAAATTCGTCTACAATATATTATAGCAAAATGCATTTGAGACAATCCCTCGGCTTCTAACGCTTACAATTTACAGATGTCCATAAAGGTATAGGTGTAGCATGTTTATTAATTACCCAATACTATAACGTTCATCTCGTATAAGAAACCACCTATTATTGTAAAACTATTGTATGTTTTGTATGTAGACACGGCATGAATTGTCAATGATGTAAATTATTAAACATTATTCGTTTAAACAGAAACAAGTGTATGATTGTCTGAATCCCCAGTACATTTTAACATGGATGGCTGAGCAATAGTACACACTCTTCAATCGTACATATGATGGCGATATGACTGCTAATATATACGAGTATTCGTCTTACTACGTGTAAAGTTAATACATACCAGTGATCCTGCGGAGTGTTCAGTATATGAAGAACTGGTATGAACAGGTTTGTCTAGAGCGAGGTTTGTGTAGAGGTTGGTGAACTCTGATAATGGTGTTGTTGAACAGGCAGCTGAAAAATTACAAAAAAAGCATATAATTACACTAATGACGTCATTGGTCCACCCCTGGAACGGAAAGTGGTGGTGTTCGATCCCATGCCGTTAAAATGGTACTGATGATATATCTCCCTTACTTACTTACGCTCAACATATGAGGTAGTTCCAGGTATCTAACGCTGCGTAGAATGTAACTTGGCTGTCTCCATATGGCTAAAACAGTTGACCAATGAGACTCTAGATATTATTTCATTTTTAAAAGATTTAACAAAATTGTTTATAACATACATGTAGTACTAGGAGAAAGTTTATGTTGGGATATTTGATTTTCCAATGATACATGATAAGGCTTTCTAAAACCAAGAGTGTTTTATACATCATTCACCGGATAAACTTTAACAAGTTTAGAAAGTGAACTACGGAAATCACCCTGCATACTTGTCGTAACATGTACGAGATATAGTTAGGCTTATCCTCGTGTGTTTTGCTGATGCACAATTAGTATGCCTGACATGGTCAAAAAACAGATTAGATAACGGACAAGCGATATTATTCAAAGCTGCCTGAACAAAGGTGTATGCTTAACTCTAGAATGAAGCAATATTACATGCATCAACAAAATCGCACCTGTTACGTCAGGGGATCCGTAGTTTCCTAATGTCTAGTGTGTGAAACTGTTCCCTAATGTCTAGAGTGTGAAACTGTGCTTTATCTTGACAGTATGGCCTAGTTCGTATTAAAATGACTCAGTTGAGATAAATTATACATGTAGAACCACAAATGACATAACGCGAGAGAAGAGATCACTTAGCGTTTTTGTTTGTTGATGGGTTTTACTATGACGTCGCGCACGATGTTGCGTCGTGGAAGCGTCACACGGAAAACGTAAAAATTAACGTCAAAATATTCGAACAGTCATTTTCATCGCGCTGTCTTGAAAAAACTACTAAAGTGATGTGTTTAAAATCCAATACATTGTTCCAGTAAATACCGATGAGCATATTACTGAAAAGAAAAACTAATATAACTTGTAAGTTTATTTAATAAATTTCATAAAGGACTTTGGGCAATTCTTTTGCATTTAGAAAATGAACGGGTTTAATGATGTTTTACGGCTCTTTCTTCAACTGTAAGATCTTTAATTCTATAGTAATCTTCATCTTCAATTTATTACTTGTAAATAACATCTATAGGTTTTATTTCTGTATATAGGAAACAATGCACTGGCTTAGAATGAGAATGTCGTAAGTACATTATCGATATTTACAGAAAACAAGGAAACACTGTCCGAAAAATATTTTTCACTTATGGTAAACCAATCCGTTTCAACAATAGTTTTATGGTCAACATGACAATGTCCGATTTTCATGAAAATAGGTTCATAAGACGCAGATTTCAAATATGTATCAGTCTTTTAAGTCGTAAGTAATAGTTATGACCTTTTCATTCTAAGCGAGCGAATGTCATGCAACATGTAATTGATAACTAGGTTATTTTAATAATTCAATACAAATGTACAAAAATGTCATGTTTTTTCTTATATTATTAACGTGTTTGTATTTGGCCCCTTGATAAGATTTCATTCACTAAGCAGAATGTTTAACATAAAATATGCATAAAATTTATGCATATCATACACGTGTATGTTTAATTGTGATGTGTATTAAAATTATGTATATTTGTGTCAGAACATGCGGACGTCAATTATGCCCGACGTCATGTTTAGAGCGTAAATATATAAAAGTTTACAAGCTATGATGTCGATGTAAAATATCGTATAACTGTATCACTTATGTTGGGAAATTTATGAAATTTTACATGATAAAACTGTCATGAAAGCAGAATATGAATATCATATTTTTGTTTCAGTATTTGTTAAAATATATTAACATCGTAGTTGAAATAATAATGAATAATTCTAGCCCTGATTCGAATTTCAACATTTTAGAAAAAGTTTACAAAACGCCGTACGTCCGTATATAACCTTCCAAGGACAACATTAATGACCCTAGCTATTTGAAATTATTACAAGTTGATGAAGGTGTAACAATCAATGAAACAGTACCTTTCATTTTTATGAAATTGTGTTACAACATTCAATATCAATGAAATAAGATAAACCACTTGGACGCTAACTACGAAAATTACGTCATTTTCAATTTTGTGACACACCGGGTTGCAAACGAAGAATGCTTTTAAAATTATGAAACATATAGTTAAGTTATTTTTTAATTATTGTATACATTGCATGATGATCATAATTATAACATATGGATACGGAAAAAAGAAAAGTGACGATAATAAAAAAGATATTTGTGTATGAAACCTTTTTGCGGATTTTACTGTCGCGTCAAAAGAATTTGTGACACTTTTTCGTATTTTTATGAAATTATCGTATTTTCTAAAATTTCGTTTTGTCAAACATTTTTTCACTACTAGTTCGATGTCATATTATTTGTCTTAAAGTGTACAACATATCAATGTTTTGCATGGAATATGAAAATAACTGGAGGAATTTGGATATAGAAGTTTTATATATTTTACGCAAAAAATGGCAAAGTTACAGAATTTAACAAACTATTTAACAATAACCAACAGTCATGTTTGACGTCTCACGTTCAAATGTAATATCACATCTTGTTTGTTATTCATTTGCGAACACACATGGTATCTTCCCGTACAATTTGACCTTCAATTGACTTCTTTAAGGTGAAATATCGCACACTGCACCAAGACAAATGTGACGCAGTTACACGACGTTTTTCAACAAAAATCTCAAGAAAAATGCCTATTATAAATTTTCAGGAAGGTGTTCATCTATTTTGAAATTATTACCGAAAAGTACATTTTAAAAGCAAATCGTAGTTAAATTTTGAAAGAAATCCGATAAAAATTAAGCTCTTTACCAATTTCTTCCAGTGCGCATACCCTAAAAACGTAAAAAGACGGAACATCGTGCGCGACGTCTATACAAAGTTTTTTTTTAAATTATGACAACTGACGCTATGCCAACTATGACAAGTAATGGTTAAACAAATCGATTGAGAACGACGGGCGTAGGACATTGAACGACCTTAACCCCTAAATGAGCTGAAAAGCACTTACTTGCGATACAACGTGGTGTGTATGACCACTCTCCCGTTGGTTCACATGTTGAATATGTCTTGCCTTCAACTTCTGCATAGTTTTCGTTGCAAACAATTTTCACTACAGAACCTACACTAAGTAAGTTCCCAATAATTACACCTTTGTCCAGCGCAAGTTTACGACAATCTACAATGTAATCGATTGGTCGATTGTTACGATGAAATTCTTCGAGGAGACATTAACAGTATATACCCAACCCGTCTTATACATACAATGTGTAAGTATGTGAAGAGGAAGTTGTTTGAGCGCTCCATCACGCCGTTATATGCCTCAACATGACTCTACCGCGCTCAGCCTACTCATACAGAGTGTCCAAAAAGAACTTAATACAGTTTCGGGGTATTTCTATCAAATCTCCATGTTCTGCTATCGCAAAGAAATCTTGCACATTGTTAGACAAAATATATAAGTTTTGTACGAGCATCAGTTTAAAAATTATCACTCGAATGTTTTTTTTAAATGTTAATTTCCTTAAAAATACCTTATTTGTACGCGACATCGTTTGACGTAATTTACGCCGTTTTCACAATTTCTGTCTGTCTGACTTTTCACGTCTTGCACTCATTCTTCGAAAATGTTGATTACATTTACACAGATTTCTACAAACTGACCTTCTTAAATTGTCTTTCGATGTTTCTCAGCAGAAAAGTTGTGTATATTAGCCTCTGGTTATACATTTATTTAGCGATTTCGGATATCCCAAAAGAAACAAAACAAAACATTCCTAAAGTAAGAACCAAGAATTACGGTGAAAAGCGGTTCGACAAATGTGTTGCCACCTTATGGAACAGTCTTCCTGTGGAAATCAGGCGCATTGACTCTCTGACAGTCTTCAAAAAGACTTTAAAACACATCTATTTAAAAGTGCATATCAGTGAATCAAGTGAAATTGTTTTAGACTTTTAATGAACTGTCAACTGGCTGACTTTCGCGTGTTAAGCGCTTTAGAGACTTGTTATATAAAGCGCTATATAAATATTTTCAACTCAACAACTCAAAGAAGTCACATGGAATTAAGATACGGGCTGTGGGGAGGCCATTCAACATCACAGTGGTGTATTCTAGAAATTATTTTGACATCCAATGTTTCGTGTAATTCATCCAACACCGTGTATGGCAATGTGTGACTCTGGCTCAACTTGCATGAACCATGCAACGTTAAAAAAAAGGATTTGCTGCGGAGTTCAAAAACGAACTTGCTTAACAAGGGCAAGTAACAGAATGGGTTTATTTCTTTCTTATTCTATATAGTGAATAGCCAATGAAAAGCAAAACGAACATGCCCATGCTCGTGAGACACATCATATATATACTATCAGTTTAGATATTTGTGAAATGTCATGAAACCTAGCAAATATGGAATGCAAGACGGACAACATAAAAAGTACAGACATGAAAACGTCCTAAATTACGTCAAATGACGTCACGGCCAAAATACGGTAATTTCAGAAAAGTTACATTTCAAATTATTTTTTTCTAAGTGACAATTTTCAACTGGTGACAGAAAAAACTTACTTCTTTGAACTAACCAAGTGAACAAATCCGCTGTGTTAGCAGAACGTTAAGATTTAATTAAAATACATTGCAACTGTATACTTTCTTTTTCGACACCCTGTACAACAACGTCAACAAGAACATAACTCTGAAGGATCGACCAACAATAAACTTGAACATCCGGGTAAACTTAGGTAGCGAGTTTATTACGTTATTTATTCCTACAAAAGTTTCACATAATTGTATTGTAAAACCCAGACATTGGTGAACACAACGTTATCGTATTAATACATAAACATGTAGATTCTATATAATTATATATCACATGACTTTCCGTGTATCCAGGTTAGTATAGCCAGTACATATAAAGTTATACGTACCACGTGTAGTACAAGTTATTGATTTTTTCCAATAAATCATTGAGTATTTAGCGTTTTTAGTGTCATATGATATAAAGAATCTATCACTCGTTGTCTACTGATATATTTATATTAAACGAGTTCATGAAATATTATTGAGCTCGCCAGAGGCTCGCTTAATAAAATTTCCAAAACTCGTTTAATATAAAGTTATATAAATTGACAACTCGTGGTAGGTCCTCTATATATATATATTGTGAAGATAAAAAATGACTTCTCACGCTCGCTGTATTTTTAGTATTTTATTTAAGATGTGCCCAAACTAGTTTCGCCTAATCGGCTCGTCAGTGAGGCTATAAATAGATATATAAATAGAAGGGAGATAATTCTGACGTCATGACGCATATATATATATATATATATATATGCGTATGTCATATTGATCATAATTTTAAACACTTTTATAACACATTTTATCGAATACGAGAGATTGTTACTATACCTATAAAGTCGACGGTGATCATAATATACCACAAAACTGCCCAATGATCACCGCTATTTAAGAATTGCATATAGAAACGACTATACAATATGGTACAATGTATTTCCAAATAACACTTCGGCCTTAATTGTTCCACGTGTAAGAGTTTGGATCTTTACAATTGCAAATATTCACACTATTTCCTAATTACTGAAGTGTTCTCAAAGTGTTGGCAGAATCTTAATATTATTATAGCTAGTTTGCGATAGAAACAAATCGTATTTTTTT
Organism: Spisula subtruncata; assembly: GCA_963678985.1. Classification (NCBI taxonomy): domain Eukaryota; kingdom Metazoa; phylum Mollusca; class Bivalvia; order Venerida; family Mactridae; genus Spisula; species Spisula subtruncata. The sequence continues at coordinate 12,976,116 of OY787665.1, forward strand.
TAACATTTCTATGTAATTACTAAACCTACATGTATGAAATTTTGCACAAATAAACGAAATATATCTACCTAATACACACTGAAATTACAGCAACATCAGAATCCAGTTTAAAAACTTTTGTTCATAAGTTCTATGTAACTTATTTGTAGTTTTGTATGAAATATCAAGTTAGAAGACTTGATACTTGCAACAGCCAATTGTATGTTCATGTGATACACCAAACGGTATATTCATGTATTTGCAACCTGCTTAATATAACACACGCGAGGCCGGTCTGTGAATCTGACGTAGTACATGTTATTGTTGTACATTGCTTACATGCGACACACCTAAATGACCCGAATCATACGGGCCTCCCAAGTCTCGTCTTCATAAAAGCAATGTCAAAACCGACGGGTTATAGCGGTTAAATAATTGATTATAAATAATCAATGGAATACCAGATTACCTCCCTGCGTTAAACTGTTCAAGTGCATGTAATTTCAATATATAATAAAGAATAAATGTCTCATAGTTGGTGACTAAAAATTATGAAATTCGGAATGGGAGTAGGTAGAAAGTTATTGTAGTTCTGTGTAATTTTTTACCAAAACCTGATGAATAGAATTTCAGAAATGCTAAAAAAGCACGATTTTTTTCTATCGCAAACTAGCTATACACAACAATCTCTCGAAATATGTAGTAAACATGAAGACTAATAAAAGTTACATGTTATATATTATATTGATCTGGATAATATATAGGTTTACCTCTTCTGGTGCAAAACATTGAATTGAGGTCGCAATTTCCTGGATCCAAACAAGACTCAGTGCACACTGGTTGTATCTAGAATAGAATGTCATTAAATTAAAGTGAAAGTACAATAACACAGTAATAATTGTTTGATACAAATTGTTTTCATAATCGTGGATCCCATCCACTAAGCTATACGTAGATACTAGCAGCGCAAGGTCTCCAACATTGACATCCACGTCAATCTTACGTTACATTATGTTGTTAAGACTTAACTTGATAATGAATGACAGCAATATGTCAATAAGATGTTGTTTAGCAATACAAAGTCAATAAAGATTTAAAAGGAGGGCATTACAAAATGACGAATGTTGAACAGTCCTTATATTTTGTTTTACATTAGTCATTTTATGAACCAAAACTTTGATAGAAGTGTATCTAATTTTAGATCGCGAGAAATAATGTCAGGTATTTTTCTTCCTCAAGTATTTTAAGAAATCAAATTATTATAGGTACTCAAACAAAGTAAAATAGAGCAAACCTCGTGATCAAACGACGTCTTCCTTACAAAGACACAAGGTCCCGAATTGCCATCGTTAAACCTGAAATCCCCGTCATCCACTGAATAAAGTTCACAAAGTAAGTGTCGTCTTCTGTAATTAATTGACCAACACACTGACCGAATAGCGCATTCCCAAACACATCGTTTTATAGATACTTTCAAATAATACCTTACCATCGAATCCGACTTTAAACACTTGTTATGGTAAGTTATTTTATATTTAATAACATTTCCAAACACTAAAATGTTAATATTAATTAAGAAAATATATACCAATACACTAAATATTTTAGTGGACAACATGATCAAACGTAAAGGTCTTCAAGTAGTTTATGTTTTCCACTTCATGTTTGTTTCGATACTGACTACAGGTTTGTCAGAGTTATAGAGGTCTATTGTACGTGAAACAATCAAATAATTCAAACACAGTCATAATGATGGGTATTATTCCAGCGGTAGTCATGCGATACACGTTTCATACCTTGCTATGGTATGCACAAAATGTATACATCGTCCTTTGTGTCGATGTAAATTATATATCTTCCAATAATACGTTACCAACAATCCCGGCTGCAAACAGTTGGTACGGTTAGTTACTTGATAATTTATGCCATTTCCCAACACTAAATTAACATGTAATGTTATACAAGCAAAGATAAATGAATATTTTAAAGACAACATTTGTTTACAGCCTTCTGCAATTTGATATTTTCCATTGTGTGGTCTTCCGAGCATGATAATATAGTACAACTGCAATATGAATAATTAAGTAAATTATGGAACAATTTTAATTTAAATATGTTGAAACTATTCAACAATTTAGTGAAGTTTATACACGTAGTCGCAAACAATATTGATAGAGCCAAATATGTTAGAAGCGTCGTTTATTTCCACCATATAAAAACACAAAACAGCTTTCCGTGATTATTCTTTACACTATCACCATAGCACCTAAGCAATAGTTATGCTGGGTCTACAGTATAATACGGTTAATTTGTCGAAGTACTTGTAACTTAAATATATATGAATCCTCGAATCGGATACTTATAGTTTTTTACAGAACGGCTATAATGTGTTGGTGCTAGCCATAGCCAATCAATATGAGTCGAGGTGGGTCATAGTGGTTATTTGAAGATAATTCAACCCCTGACTTGTAGTCATACACTAAGGGTAGCCTCTCTTATAACTAGGTGAGAAATAATTAATACACAACTCATTGTATTTTGAAATAAAAACTAAGGAACACAATCACTGCACTTTCGATTCCATATGTATATTATTAGTACTTTAGGGAAAAAAATAAGTTTCTGAACTCAAATTGAGAACAGTTCAGAAAGCACCGATAATAAGAATAAAACAGTCTCAATTTTAGGCTCCGAAACCTTTCCTAACATAAATAACCAATTAATTCTCGGAACGATCAATTATTGGGATCCCTTTCATGCATGTCTAGCAATTGCTTTTACCGTGTCCTTTTTCGTGCACATTCCTTCCTCGTCTAATTATAAATTATCTTGTGCTTGACAAGAATTATAAAAAAGATAGTGTTGTGAAACTGTTTTCAATATTTTCCAGATTGTAGGACTTGACTCTACGTATAATGGCATAATAATATATCTTTGGTAGTCACTGTGATATAATGGATGTGCTGTATCTCAAGTTGAATATTTACCCCCCCCCCCCTCAATCTTTGATCAGGGGTATGTTGCTTTGCTCATGTCCTACCGTCCGTCGGTCGGTGGACCAAATGGCTTTCGTTCTCAGAAATGCTTTGCTCTAGAATCTTCTTACTTTACATGGAGGTAGGCCAGCAATAGTAGATGGTCGCTATTGATTTTGAGGTCAGTAGGTCAAAGTTCACTGACCTTTACCATTTTCGACAATTATATATAGGTTGCCATTTGCCAAACGTGTTTTACGAACATATCTTAATAAATTTGCATCGAGCACGACTTGAGTACTGACTATGTGATACCTGTTCGTCCCTCATACATTATTTAGACCAAATAACGAATTGCAAATGTTATCATAATAGTTGTCATTGTCTTGAGTAAAAAACAATACATCAATGCACTTTAAACACTGATTTTCTCTGTTGAAAAACCAGAGGCACAATTTGTAGAGGACCATTAAAGGATTTACATATCAAATATCAAAGCTGTAGGCATTGCAGTTTCATACATGAAGATTTTGAAATGTTTTCCCTATATAGGTCATATGTAAACCTGATGACTCCCGGGGCGATGCCAATTTTGACACCAGAGAAGCTCCGTGAAGTTGGCAGCGGGTTACAAGTTAGTAGTTCGATATTCAATTTCTAACTGATAGCCAATATCGAACTAGCACAAAGTTTGTTATTCGACACCCTTTGGCCAATACCGAACTGGTGTCCAATCTGCTGCCAGCACCAAGTTCGATATTCAACCCAGAAAAAGGAGCGAATACCGAACTGGGGTCGAATCTGCTGCCAGCACCAAGTTCGATATTCAACCCAAAAAAAAGGCGAATACCGAACTGGGGTCGAATCTTCTGCCAGCACCAAGTTCGATATTCAACCCGAAAAAAAGGCGAATACCGAACTGGGGTTGAATTTGCTGCCAGCACCAAGTTCGATATTCAACCCGAAAAAAAGGCGAATACCGAACTGGGGTCGAATTTGCTGCCAGCACCAAGTTCAATATTCAACCCGAAAAAAGGCGAATACCGAACTGTTGTCAAATCTTCTGCCAGCAGCGATTTCGACATTCAACCCAAAAAGATGGCGAATACCGAACTGGGGTCGAATCTGCTGCCAGCAGCGGGTTCGATATTCAACCCAAAAAAGGCGAATACCGAACTGGGGTCGAATCTGCTGCCAGCACCAAGTTCGATATTCAACCAAAAAAAAAGCCGAATACCGAACTAGAATCATATGTTGAATTTTCATGTATAATAATCTACATTATCTGTTGGTAATGCCAACAAAGCTATAATTGCCTTCGTGTTTTTCATACTCCTTTGTTAAACATCAATATTTTATATTCATATTCCATACAGAATCAATACAAACATATTTTAAATTAATTGGTTTTCATATTTCTGACGTGTATTCTATCGATTGTGTGAATACTATATTTCTTGAAATATGAAACCACATCAGCAACGTTTACAATAATATTCAATTAAGTCCATTGGAACCCAAGAGTCGTAAATATTAAAATAATAGTTTTAAATTAAGTTCATATGAACTACAGTCGTAAATATGAAAACATGTTATGGTGTACCTGTGATCTAACCTTTATAACATGCTTACTTCTGATTGAGGAATATTTGCAGTACTAGTATATAGAATGATGACTTAGAACTACTCTTTCCCGATTGACATACAGCTGACTTTTCATTTATAGACCAAAATATGTGGTACGCCCTATGGAATGTGATAGTTTGATTGTGCCTGGTTAGTGGATGAGCCTTAATTTGTTTAAGCCAATGTTTATGATATGATGTAAGAGGTCGGCTTATGTTTCGTCGTTTTCATACAGTTTTGAAGCCAATTCGAGTCGACATCGCCGTCTTAGAGGTCGCATCACATGTTCACACTTTCTGAATATGTCATGTTTCTATGACAGGATGTGCGCTTTTGCATAAAGGAGGCACCTGGTTCGCAGTGTATACTACTGTTGAATTTCACTGAGCAATACTAACACACAATGCTTCACACCACCGAGGTCCGAATTGGTACCTTTTCATAGGCGTTGTTTGTACATGTTCTATATTCCTTGGGACCTTAAAATGATATTAATAGCTTTATTAGGGATATTCTTGACCTTGGTGATTGCTTACGTTGAACAGCATTCCATTAGTCCTGTACATGATGATTACTCCAGGGTCTTCCTGGTGGAAAGCGTCAGTCAACATGGCAGAGAACATGGGACTGAACAGTGTTGACACACCTTGTCTAACACAGTTAGTGACTTGGGACTCGGTAGACGTCTCTGTCGCCAAGGACTCGGGTCATCATTCCGTCATGAAATTGGCCAACCATGATGACAAAGTGGACTGGGCATCCAAACTGGACCATTATTTTCCAAAGTCCCTCCTGGTTGACGGTGTCAAAGGCCTTGGGCAGGTCAACGAAGGCTGGGTATAGGTCCTGATGACTCTTTACCTGTAGCTGGCAGGCTGTAATGACTACTGTTCTGCTCTGACTTTCTGACAGCAATCCATTTTCTAGTTCGCTTACTACAATGTAGTATCAAGCTGTTGAGCATTTATATTCTGACAAGAAGCTTACCGAGGAGTAATGCCGAGGAGTGACAGCCTCTGTGGTTGTCACAGCTCTGTCTGCTGCCCTTCCACTTGTAAAAATGTACTATAGGTACATCTTCGAATCCTGTGGTAAGTGCGCCTCGATTCAAGCATGAGGTGTACAGTTCCAGTGGCTTCTGTGTCATATGCAGTCCATTGGCCTTTTATGTTTCAGCTGGAATGGCATCTGAGTCTGGTGCCTTTCCATAGGATAGTTGTTTAGTGGCTTTCACCACTTCCTGGATTGTTAGTGGTCTGCCAATGGTGAAGTTCATTAACACTTATGCTTGGTTGACAATGACCTCATCGTTACTGGAGGAGAGTCAGTTCAGTACGGCATTGAAGTGTTCCGCCCATCTATCGAGGATCAGTGAAAAATGTTGACAAGTCCGAGCTCAGGATGCCTGATGATTTGGGTCCATAAACTGTTTTTAGTGAGTCATAAACTCGTTTTGCGTCATGGGTGTCAGCAAACATCTGTATTTATGAGGTCTTGTCACTAACTAAGCCATTGGTCTTGCATGCCTCTTAGCTTTCATTGGCATGGTTGTTTGGTTGGTTCTCGGCTTTCTGTGGCTGTTATATCATCACAGGTACTTGGAGCAGTTTTTTAACGCTGAATTGTGGTCCTGTTGATAGGCTAAATAGATGCGATGCTTTTCTTGCAGTAGCTCAGATACTTCAGTCTCATGTTTCTTGATTGTGTGGTCAAGGATCTCCCGTCAAGATAAGTGTACTTGTTACTTTGACTGAAGTGAACGTCAGAGAATCTGCTGCCGAGAGATGTATGCTACATATCTGTTTTTCCCTGTGGCCTTCGCTTGGGTTTGAGATTAATGGATGGCTTAGAGATGACAAGCATAATTATGGTCTGTTCAGCATTCAGCACCACACATGGTCTTGGTGGGGTTAACATATTGCATGTCTACCTTCCTGCTGAAGACATAGTCAATAAGGTGCCAAAGTTTGGCTTTCAGTGTTTATGAAAACATGGGCATATTGCCTCGTTTTCGAAATAAATTACCTGTCATTTTTTCAATTTGTGGTCGTTTTGTCAGCCATATTGATTATTTTCAAATTTATTTGTGTTCAAAATACATTGTGAATATTTGTCCAGAACTTATAACAATAAAATACTACATATATTTAAGCATTAATTTGCTAATTTACAATATAGAAGCGATATGTATATTTTTTTTATTTTTGGCGGCCATCTTGGCAGCCATTTTGAATTTTTTATATGCTCAGTAATGCCTAAGTTGCCCATTACCCTAGTAGGAACATGCTTTAGAACCAATATATGCATACTTTTGAACATAATGTGGTTTATAATGATAAAAAACAATATATCACATTTTCCCAATTCGGTAGCCATTTTGTCGGCCATTTTGAATATTTTCAACACTCTTTTTTATTCCGAATACTTGTCTAGAATATGTCTTACAAAAATTTTCTATGTATAAGGTTTCAACAGACCCACATCGTATTTTGTTCATTCCAGCTATTTCTTGCATATATGGCAACTTCATATCTATTGTAAGATTTTTATGAGATTATATCATTTTCAAGCAATTCATGATGTTGTATGTTTACTTTGTTTTGCTATTCCCAACGCACTTTTGTGCATGCAAATTATTAAAACGTTCGAAAATATCAACTTTGGGCACTGTCAGTATGTTTTTATTTAAATTAATTAACATTCATATCAAGTCATTGAATCTAAGTCTTATGTTTGTTTTGAATTTTCGCGCATGTGCACAATATAGCTCGAACCTCCTCAAAGAAGAAGCCTCTGTCATTCAGCTCAATTAAATCGACATACAGTTATAAGTACTAAATAAAAACTCAAATTTATTAACTACTTACTGATATTCATGTACATTCTGTTTTACACACATTTGTCGCTTTATGTCAATGTTCCTATAAAACAATAGTAGTGCATATAGTGTTATTCTTGTTATACTTGTTATAACGTTAGTTGGGTTAAGTCATCTTAATTGTAATGTTACGTGCATCGCCTCTAGGTCAACAAGGCCCGTCAATGGAAAAGCATGCTCATCCGTCAAGGGTGATTTATTGACCTTATATACACCACCATTTCTAACATGACAATCCACAGAGTTTCTAATTTACATATTAGACATTCAACTCTAAGCATTCGAATCAATTCAACCGTAACCGCTACATTACTTTCCCCTTCGAGAAGTTTCGTCCCGAAGCTTGGCCTGGGAAATCACATGGGTAAGGCAACTCCGGTCCGGCAGTTGACACTCTACCCCACAACTGCCAACAAATGTAACGTGCACCACCTCTAGGTCAACAAACCCCGTCAATGGAAAAGCATGCTCATCCATCAAGGGTGATTTATTGACCTTATATACCACAATTTCTTATATGACAATCCACAGAGTTTCGAATTAAAATTTTGCATATTAGACATCCGACTTTAAGCGTGTGATACAATTAAACCGTAAACGTTACAATAACTTCTTCCAGACTTACGTCTCTCATTCCCTTGTGGTGAATCAGGAATCATCACGAATGAGTGTCAGTAGTGATTAATACCGATACATGAGGGGAGCGGTGGCCTAGAGGTAGGGCGCGCGCTTTGGGATCGAGAGGTCCCGGGTTCGATCCCCCTCTGGACCACGGGTTAAAATCTCTGAGCAACACCCACAGCTCCACTCCACCATGGTGTAAAATGGTACCTGTGAGGGCAGTGTCTATTCCTGGGCGCCGCAGATCGATGTTGGCTGCCACACCACAGGAGAGAAATAGTCTCCCCAGGGAGACACGAGTGTAGGTTTCTATATGTAGCCCAATGACCAGGGGAGTTAAAATGTCAAAGGGTGCTTGAGCGGCCTAACAGCTGATAAGAGCCCTAGAAATTGGTAACTTAACTTTTTATATCTAAAATGTAAAGATAGATAGTGCCTCATGTAAGTATATATTGAACTTGAGTGATCCAAATAAGGGGCTCGTTTTCTACAACAACAACAACAAAAGGTGGTACTGTATGTCTATAACGACTGTTAATGCAACGTGTTGATTAAGTATAACTCAAATCGGATTAGTCCATTGTTTAAAGTAAAAAACATACATAACCTACAGAACTATTTGTCGTTCATTGAACTGAAATTAAACTCTGAATAAACTTTGAATCGTCGGTCAAGTATTGTTTACTGCTCGTTGACTTTGTAATAAATCTTAGATCAGTGATCTATGCAACTTAATACTTCTCATTAAATATTCTCGCACTTTGTTAATTACGAGTATTCATTCGACTGAATCCATTCTATGTTTGTTTAAGAACATCAATAATAACATTGAAGTAGGCCAGCTTACAGTCAAGTTAGGCTAAGTATACAGTGACGCAGTGGAACAATCCACTAGTACGGTGTAAAAAAACAAGTATAAATAATTATACCAACTGTGCAATTCCATATTAAACTCTATCCGTTTAAGCAATGGTTTTAATCTTTTGGGTACACATAAACGATGACGTCACTATCAAAATATCCTAACTATAACCAACTGTTTGTAATTCTTTCGATATGACTATCAATATGTTTATCAGATATTGTGAAGGTAACCAAGGTAATAAAGGTAATACAACATTGCAACTTTTCTCTGTAACGCACATTCGTCCACAGGCAACAACTCATATCTTGGACGACATCTTGGATTTCCCGGAACGTCACCACATTTGACAATTTGTGCCGGCAGTCTCAGGCACAGGCACCTGTCATGTTATGCCCCCCCCACCCCCCACCGAGGTCCCACCACCAACCCAAAATATACAACCCTAGCACATATTTTAGACATACCACACCAGATAAAATTGTTTTCAACAAAATATATTACACAACATATGGTATGATATGAGATGAAGAAAAAGTATCGGACTAACTACAGGGGGGGGGGCATAACATGACGGGTGGCTGTGGTCTCAGATACTACAGACTTTCCCCAACATTTTGGTGTATGACATTTCATGTTAGCAGACAGAGCATACCCCCAACTTATTTTGTCTTGGATTGTCAACCTACCATATGAAGCGGCCCATTCCTTTACTAATAATAAGCACTTTATAAATTCAAACATTATGCACCAAAAGTACTTTCTTTTTCGTGAGAAGTGAATATGCTTTATTAATTCTGTCTTCAATACAGAGTCGTGCTGGATAAGGAACGTTTCGCTTAATCGTTAACAGAATTAAAACAATTTAATTAACTATAATTACCAAAAACGAACTTTGTGCGGCAGTGAACAAAGAAGCAAATTGTTCCTGCAGCTCAGGACTATGTACTTAATTATTGTTTGTAAATCTACATAACTGAAGTTCTAGGACTATGTTGACATCAATCAAATAACCAGTCTGTACGTTCAGTATTTTGATTTTCTAAACAATGAAATCGATGGTAATGTTGGTTGAACACGAGTTTGCAATACCAGTAACATCGTATCTGATGAAATTGACAGAAAGGTCGATACCTAGCTTTAATTTCTAACGACAGCACGGTATGAAACGTGAATCGCATGATCACCGCTGGAATAATATCCATCATTATGACTTTGTTTGAGTTATGTGATTGTTTCGCGTTCAATAGACCTCTTTAACTCTGACAAACCAGTAGTCAGTACCGAAAACATTATGAATTGGAAAACATAAACAACTTGAAGACCTTTACGTTTGATGATGTTGTGCACTAAAATATTTAGTGTATTGGTCTATATTGTCTTAATTAATATTAACATTTTAGTGTTTGGAAATGTTATAAAATATAAAATAACTTACCATAACAAGTGTTTAAAGTCGGATTCGATGGTAAGGTATTATTTGAAGGTATCTATACAACAATGTGTTTGGGAATGCGCTATTCGGTCAGTGTGTTTGTCAATTAATTACAGAAGACGACACTTACTTTGTGAACTTTATTCAGTGGATGACGGGGATTTCAGGTTTAACGATGGCAATTCGGGACCTTGTGTCTTTGTAAGGAAGACGTCTTTTGATCATGGGGTATGTTTCTTTACTTATATAGTAAGAGATGATGTTTTCAAACCTGAAAATAACGAAATATTTTCTGATAATTTGAATATCTTTATAAAAAAAGTAATTGCAAATTGAAAGTTTAATTCAACGTGTACTCCTTATTTCAACAGTCGGAAATCGACTCGTTTCTACATAGTGACATTTGTATATTATGTATGTTCAATTTTAGTTCAGTGTTATGTGTCTTGTAGGTACTGGTACCACCAACATGCGATGCGGATCCGGCGGTGTGCACTAGAATAGGTAAAAGTGTTTTCTAGATTGAACAATAGTTTAATTGATAAGTTCACTTCACAACAACTAAATATGTCGTTATTATAGTACAATGTGTATACTTAATCGAGTAGTACCATCAGGCAGCACCATGTGTACCACATGTATAGTACGCACAGGTTTCATGTTTTATTGTTAACGTTAATTTTACGCGCGTATGTCTCCGATTTTAAAATCAAAATCATTTAATATGTAAACATCGATGAAAACGTATATTGACAATTTTTTCTGTTTTGAATTCCTTGCAATTTCTTGGAAAATGTGGTGAAAAATAAAATGTTACGGCATTTGCTATGTATGTCTTCTATTTGAAAATAAAAACTACATATGTAAATTTCAACATAAACGTATCATAAGACGCTTTTCTTCTGTTGTTCTCTTCACGGTAAAGAGTATAAAATTATCTCTAAAATATCATGCCTTAATTTCTCGTGCAAAAACGCAACGTTGTGACATGTCTTTTTTCAGTCAAATTTTAAATATATATTTATCTTATTTATTCATTTCAAAATTAGTTTTCGTCTCCAAGTGATTCGTTATCGTTATTGAACGATATAACGTCATTTATGTATCATGCACATAGCACCGTCGGGCATTATTCAGTATGGACTTAATTAGCGGCGATAATCGATATTTACGGGGTGGTTCCGAGTTCTGTGCTATACGTCTTTATAAGCAAGTTATTATGAACAGTTTTCTACGAGAAGTGTTCATCTTATATTTGAACGAGAAAGAACGCCGTATTTTGACATGTTAGCTGAAAACAAATGATAAATCTCTTTTCGACCATGTATGAAATATGTTAGATACAACATATGATCAATTATGTAAGTATGTAAATATATTGCGTATATATATAAATGTAATTTGATTAATTATATATTATATATTTGATTTCATTACAGATTGTCCCAAACTAACCCTGGATAAAGGAGTTGTTTGGGGGAACCTACAGCGTGTTGGTTCTGTAGTGAAATATGCATGCAACGAGAATTATATGGAAGTTGAAAAGAAGACATATTCAACGTGTGAACCAACGGGAGAGTGGTCGCATACACCACGTTGTATCGCTGGTAAGCTAGCTCGTTCCATTTCTGAAAAAAAAACTTCAGACTGTCAGATCAAATTATGCATTTCCATGCTAAATGAAAATAAGCAAGATTTATTCTGTTCACTTCACGAGAGATTTATAATTTACATCAGGGCTAAATTGTTTCCAATTATGAGTACATTATGTAATGGAATAACACGTATTTTTTAAATATGCGATACATTTATCAGTGATGAACTTCGTTTTTAGAAAACGAATGCCTTGATTTTAAAAAATTGACTTGGATAAGGAATATTTAATGGCCGCTGATTAGGACATACGCTAGTTTATGTAAAGTAGGTGATGAAGAAATTCACGAATCACAAAACATACATTTTAACACCGTTATAAGCGTGTATCTTTGTAACGTTCACCGAGATTCATGGCCAACAAACCCCGTCAAACGATAAGCATACTCGCCCATGAAGGGTGGTTTATTAATTTATACTGTACTTATTATTTCTACATGATACAGTCCACAGAGGTTCTAATTTGCATATTAGAACCACACCGCAGGCATGTGAATCAATTCAAATGTAATAAGCGTATATTTTATGTACGTTTACAGTTGCCTGTTCAGCAACACCAGTGACAGAGTTCTCCGGGAAATACATAAATATCGCTCTGAACAAGGTAGTAACATTAAGTTCAACATTTGTTGAACACCCCGGACAGCTCATGGTAAGCACGTCTAGTATGATGTCCTTTCTTGCTCTTATTTATAAAGTTATAAAGTTTTTTATCGACCGATTCTCTGTACAGGTATGTACCGTTCCAGTGCCTGATCACCATGGTTGGTCATCACATTTCAGTTTTCCTCATGTTAACCGGGATCATATCGTTAGCAATTTGCTCGGCTGTTTATGTCGAGTGTCCAAGTAGAGTTAGCAATTTGCTCGGCTGTTTATGTCGAGTGTCCAAGTAGAGTTAGCAATTTGCTCGGCTGTTTATGTCGAGTGTCCAAGTAGAGTTAGCAATTTGCTCGGCTGTCTGTGTCGAGTGTCTTCATTCTGATTTGTATTTTGATTACATAACTATCCATATATCCGAGATCATACAATGTACGTAAACCTATCTTGAAACACGTGTATGGTTCTAATCGTTGTATGTTTATATTTGTTTCAGGTTGATGGTGATCGTAACAGTAATGATTTTTTCTGTGCACATACAGACGCTAATGACTTAAATGGCAATGCTGTGGTGGATCTTGGGCAGAGTTATACTATACATGCGTTGTATATCATTAACAGATCGGATTATGGCCGTAAATTTGTTTATATATAATATAATTATAAATGTTGGGTGGTGGTCAATATAAACAATGAGAACATAAAGTAACCAACATATGACTTATTCATTACTCCGTAGATTTGCATGTTTAATCGTTCAATTCGTTTTTTCGAGGCCTCTACAGAACAACGCACTTGGCATATTTGTATTGTTAGCACCTTAAAGTTGTTTTTGGTAACTAGTAAAATGTTTCCTGTTCAACCAACACTAATAGAAAGAATTTGCTGAGTGTGTATTATCCTGTAAAAAGCTTATCTGTATTTTATTTCCAATATCTTTATCATTTACAATTGTTTCTCTATATTGATAATATACGAGGGATGATCATAAATAACGTGGACTTATGCTGTTGCTTCCAACAGCATCGTTATTTCTTCCAAATACTTGCTTGGTTTATTATCGGAACGTTTATTGCATACGATAATGTTCACATTGACAAGCGATCCGCGTGTTTTTGTAACCATAGTAACGTGTATGCGGCGCACAAAAATTGTGCGACTTTTCTGAAGTTACATATGCAATTATATAGAATGAAATGCAAGTAAGAAATGCACTAAACCTAACCATCTGAGAATAAGATGTGCATGTGACTTTTTGTCAAAATTTGACGACATTGAGAGAGTGCGTTTTGAACAAACCCAATATTTTTGCGCGGTAGCATTTGTGTAACTACGTTTAAATGACGTCGACGAACCGGCATGGGATACTATTAAAAATAAAGATCTGCCATGATATCGGAACAAATGCCAACAATAGCGCTTAAAATGATTGGGCAGACTAATTGAATATGTCCTTTGAGCTGAGCTCTTGTTTTTAATTGACATCGTGAATATGCGGACGGAGAAAGATAGGAGAGCGCAACATCGCGGATGAATGGAAAATATTTCACGATAACAGTGACGTTATCCAATGCGTCAAGTCGCTGACCGATGATTGCCGATTAGTAAATTAGCTTGTCGCTTTGGAGCCGTACACGAAAACCATTTTGCACCATTTAATGTCAAATGCTTTCTTAAATATCGCAGTGATATTTAACAAGCATGTAACTTTTTACTAAAATATAATTTTTCCGTGATTCTTTTACTGAAATATGCCGGATATAGTCCGATTAATGTTGGTATAGGTTTGTAAATGATTATATGACACATACGTAAGTTGTAGCAAAAGTCCACGTTATGTGGATCATCCCTCGTATGTATGAGCATAAAGAAACCATTAACTCCGCATTAAGAGGGGCAGTGTACTTCCTTGACTTAATTTGACATAGTCCTCTTAGTCCCAACTGGAACATCGGGCCGTAACCACAGCTAGCCAGTGTACACAATCTTGTGCCGTCTGGTTGGCCTCTCTCCACAACTTCCTGGATCTTTGGAGCTCTGTGTTGATGGTTCTTCTCCATATCATGTTTGGTCTGCCATTTCTCCTGCTGTCTTGTGTGTTCCAATATAAAGCGTGCTTAGCGATGTTGTTCGTGTCACTTTAGAAAGTGTACCAATCCAGCTCCATTTCTTCTTCCTGATTGTGTCTGTGGTTTGTTATTCGCCATAGCTTTTGGCTTGATATTCTATCCGGCCATCTGTTGCGTAAAATCTATCTGAGGCAGTTGTTGGTGAACACTTGTAGCTTGTTGCCTATCGTCTTAGTACGTCGATAGGTCTCAGATCCGTAGAGGAGAAAAATATTCACGTTGGAATGAAAGATTCTGACTTTCGTCTTCAAATGGATGCTTCTGCTTTTCCAAATGGGCCTGAAAGTGACATAACCTTGGCCAATCCTCGCTTCGACATCAGTACCACTAACGTCTTACTGACGATACTTCCGATATAGGTGAATTTCGGGACGTCTTCCAGTGTTTGTTCTTTGAGCCTTATCGGTCTATCATGAGCTACATTGATCCCCAAACTCTTTGTCATCTCCACATTGATATCTAATCCTGTTCTCTTTGCTATAGTTGGTAGCATCTCTGTTTTCTCTGGGATGTGTGGGGGTTTGCGCGATAAAAGTCTTATGTCATTGATGAATTCATGTCATAGGTCGATACCATTCATCCTTTGTATTTGTTGCTGTGGTTTCGGTTTCTGTAGCGTGATTCTGTTGTACGGGGTGAAGTTGCTGATCATACGCTCAACCTCAATGAGGTAATGAGGCGCCCACCAGTCTCGATAGTCAGTTGTATCTGTTTTCATTTTACACGACGCGGACGAGGGTTTGGGATTTGGGGGACGGGGAGTTGGGTTATATACGCTTTCTTAACTATGCGCTGTATCGGGCGGACAGGTGTTGGAATGTCCGTTATGTGACTGTGAATGTGTGTAAGTAAAACTTTGAAAATCAAATAGAATAAAGTCTGCAGAGATATAATTACTGTAAACTCATATCTCGTGTTCGTATGTTTCAGCTTGGTTACTCAATAACGTGAGTATCACCATTGGAGACAGCCTGGATACATTACAGCTTTATGTTTACCACGAACTCCCAATTGGACTCGACTGTACCTTTGTGATGCCACAACCATGTCGTGGCCGTTATGTGAAAATTGTCAACACTGCGAATGAGGTGTTAACAATATGTGAACTTGAAGTGTATGGTGAATGACATTCTGCATTTAAAGTTACTACTTGTAGTGCGTCATCTCACACAACTTATCACGTGATCCTTTAATATAAGAATATGCCTTATTGTTTCTCTTGTCTGGTTTTATTAGTATTTCAAACTTTCCAAAATGACCACATCCCGCCCCCTTTGTCTATCGCTATTTGTTTCAGTAAGTTATCAAGATTTTACATTTTACCCGACAAGAAAGACAATAGTGGTTTGGCTGTTAGTATTTGGTATAAATTATCATTTGAGTATTGTTGAAGTGTAAAAAATAAATGGTACGATAGCCTGTCATGTCAGTACGTAGAATCACGTGATGAAACGTCCGTAGCGTTTCCGTAACCAGCTACAAAAAAACGTTATGAACGTTCCATAACGTGATTCTAACTTGAACGCAGGATAGGTATGACCTTTTTATATTTACTCGTTACTCAATATTGGCACCACGTGTATGGTTTCCACGTGGCGGACAAACAACAACACTGGACATGAAGATTTGACCGACGAGTGATAGGGGACACCGATCAAAAATACAAAAATAAGTGCTTTGTATAAGGTTCCACGCTTTCATGATACAGAACACTGTGGCGCTATTGACATGCTTTAAACAGAAAAAAAACAGAAATTTGACGTTCTGCGATTGCATTTAGTTGTTTGACGTCTGTCGACGATATTTCGACTTGCAGCGTTTTCAAGGAGCAGATTACACCAACGATTGTCAGCGTCATGTTAGCTGACCACACCTACACTAAAACATGATAACACCATACTAAGGAAGTTTTGGAAGAGACATGTTCCAGTCATCCTCATATATACATCCGTGGTAAAGTCAAGTTCGGACGAAAAATTACGCTGGTTGAACGAGAATGCTTCCTGTCAAAAACATTTACTGCTATACCAACAGTTGTGGGGCGGCGAAGATTACAATTTAGAAATTGCACTTAAAATATACGTATTCATTTCAAAGTATTGTATTAATGTTTATTTTAACCCATAACACAATATATTCAGTCTTCTAATTTACCCTTACACACTGCGTGTATGTCATAATAGTCTTCCTTATGCGGGTTGGAGATGTTGTAAATAGAGGATCTTGAATGAGTGCTAATTCCTTTCAATTTATATTAAACGAGTTGACAAATAGCTTGAAGCGATGTTAGCCAACCCATGACTTGGTCGACCGACCCACGAAGTCCGTGCGTCACTCTTCATCCACCACTCAATTTTATTTGAAACCCCATGAACCTATGCAGCAGTCATCACCATTTCCAAAAATATTTAGCGTTTACTAAGGCTATGTGGTAAATAGCATCTTACATTCGTGCTCATTCCTTACTATTTTGATTAAACTAGTTGATAAAAACGATATTACAATCGGCTCATGTTGTTTTGTCAACTCATTTAATCAAAATGGTAGGGAATGAGCACTCATTCAAGATCCTCTATGTACCCTTCTTTTGAAAGCTCGCTATTCACTGATTGCACGTGTGTATGTTATGGAGATTCAAAACTGGATAGTGGTTTTCATTTTCCTTAAAACACCACTGCAATAAAGTGTGTATTTATTATAGTCAACAAACAAACAAACAACTCATATGTCATATTATTTATACAATGAGAATGAGGCCATTTACATTAATGAGCGGCAAAATTGAAAAATGCTATTAGCTAGTATTCTATACGGGCTCCTCAACATTCATTATTTACCTTGCAATGCGGCAAATGAAGCTTCAGTAATGGATTGTCAATTAAGTTTCAATGAAATCATCTGTATCGATGATTCCGGCTATCGTTTATTGATTCTACCAAGCAATTAGTCAATTACGTGCATGCATGTTCAATGGTTCAAAACTCTATTTATCATCAATCATAATGATGTAGAGGCAATAGTTAACGAGGCTGTATATCAGCAAGCAGATACCAGCGTGGTGTATAAATCACCTCTCGTATCATCATTATACTTTCAATCGTATGACTAGACAACAATGAAGTTGATTCGGCGCTAACACACAATATTATACCATACACACACGATAATACATTGTAATAGAGAGGTGCCTCGGTTGTGTCTACTAGTACGGTTTAAAACTGATCGGCTGTAGTTACAATTCATTCATAAAATAACAGGCTCTTCTTACTGTGCCAGCCACACATCTATTATTCCAATCCTTAACTAAAATACTAATAAAAAATACAATGACGTCGCGCACGGTGTTCCGTCTTTTTACGTTTTTAAGGTATGCGCACTTGAAGAAAATTTGTAAAGAACTTAATTTTTATCGGATTTCTTTCAAATTTTTACTAGGAGTAGCTTTTAAAATGTACTTCTTGGTCATATTTGCGAACTAGATGAACTCCTCTCCTGAAAATTTATAATAGGGATTTTTCTTGAAATTTCATTGAAAAACGTCGTGTAACTGCGTCACATTTGTCTTCATGCAGTGTGTGATATTTCACCTTACAGAAGTCAATTTAACATCAATTGTTACGGGAAGATGTCATGTGTGTTCGCAAATGAATAACTAACAAGATGTCATATTACATTTGAACGTGAGACGTCAAGCATGGCTATTGGTATTTGTTATATAGTTTGTTAAATTCTGTAACTTTGCCATTTTTTGCGTAAAATATATAAAACTTCTTTATAAAAATTCCAGTAGTTATTTTAATTTTTCATTCAAAATATTGATATTTTGTACACATTAAGAAAAATAATATGACATCAAACTAGTAGTGAAAAACTGTTCGAAAAAATGCAATTTTAGTAAATACGACAATTTCATAAAAATACAAAAATTTGTCACAAATCCTTTTGACGCGATAGTAAAATCCGCAAAAAAGTTTCATTCATAAATATTTTTTATGATCGTCACTTTTCTCTTTTTCGGTATCCACACGGTATACTTATGATCATCATGCAAAGCATACACTAATTAAAATTAACTGAACTATATTTTTTATGATTTTAAAAGTATTCTTGGTTTGCCACCCGGCGTGTCACAAAATAGAAAATGACGAATTTTTCGTATTTAGCGTCCGAGTGGTTTATCTTATTTCATTCATATTGGATGGTGCAACATAATTTCATAAAATAAAAATATATTGTTTCATTGATTGTTATACTTTCATCAAATCGTCGAAATTTCAAATAGCTAGGGTCATTAATTTTGACCTTGAAAGGTTATATTCGGATGTAAGGCGTTTCGTAAACTTTTTCTAAAATGTTAAAATTCGAATCATTACTTTAATTATTCATTATTATTTGAACTACGGTGTCATTAGATTTTCATGAATACTGAAACAAAACTATGATATTCATATTCCGTTTTCATGACAGATTTATCATGTAAAATTTCATAACTTTCCCAACATAAATGATATAACAGTACTATATTTTACATCAACATTTTAGCTTGTAAACTTTTACAAATTTACGCTCTAAACATGACGTCGGGCATAATTGACGCCCGCATGTTCGGACACAACGATACATATTTTTATTACACACCACACTGAAAACACACGTGTATGATATCAATATAGTTTATGCATGTTTTATGTTAAACATTATGTTTTGTGAATGAAATCTTATCAAAGGGATAAAATTTTAATACTTACACGTCAATAATATAAGAAATATTGAATTATTAAAATAATCTAGTTATCAATTACATGTCGCTCAAGACTTTCGCTAGCTTAGAATGAGAAGGTCGTAACTATTACTTGCTTTCGTATGAGACTGATTCATATTTGAAATCTACTTTACAGGGCGATCCTTATGAGCCTATTTCCATCAAAATTGGAATTTGTCATGTTGATCGAACCGATGTTGAAACAGCTTGATTTACCATAAGTTCGTAAAGGTTTTTTTTCTTGATTTCTCTAAATATCGATTTTGTAGTTAACGACCTTCTCATTCTAAGCCAGCACATTGTTTCTATGGAGTAATAAATCGTATAGAGGTTATTTACAAGTAATAAATGTAAGATAAAGGTTACAACTAAATTAAAGATCTTACTGTTGAAGAAAGAACCGTGAAACATTATTAAAACCGTTCTTTTTGTAAATACACACTACTTTTCCGACGTTCTTTATAAATTTATTTAATGAAATTACAAGTTATATTCGTATTATTTTCAGTATTATTATTGTTGATATATACTTGAACAATGTATTGGATTTAAGACGCATCACTTTAGTAATTTTGTCTAGACAACGCGATGAAAATGACTGATCGAATATTTTGACGTTACATTTTACGCTTTCCGTGTGACGCTTCCACGACGCAACACCGTGCGCGACGTCAATACAAAGTAGTAGCTTCATATAAACCCGTTTTACCTGCTCGGACAACGGAGGCAATCTTTTGCCAGACCATGCCAGCAAATAGTCTATTTTATTATACCTTAGACAATCTACCTGAAGGCCTAAATAAGGACATAGACATAAAAATTGGACAATTCCGGGGTTTTCCCCAACGCATTGGTCGATCACCGGGTAATATGTATCATTCAGGCAAACTTATTTGTACAGAGAAGTGTTTTATGTCTAATACAGTTTGTCACTAATCGTATGCATGCTAGAAAAAGACATCCAGTGTTTCACTTGGTTCAACACTTGTCCAGGCGTTGAGGGCACGACCACAATCAATGTCACATAAACAAAACTGCTAGTAAAGCCAGTCAAAACATAGGATTCCTAAAACGTTACTGACATTCTTCCAAAAAAGCTACTAAGGCAGCAGGCAGCCTATAATACAATTTTAAGATCAATCTTAGAATATCCATCAAGTGTTTGGGACCCTTACCATAAAAATATATTTATATAAATGAAAACTTACAAAAAGGGCTGCACAGTTTGTAACTAAAACTATAATAAAACTCCAGGCCAAGTCCTAAATATCATGAATGATTTAAAAAAGAACTTACTCGAAGATAGGAGACAATATAACAGGCTAACCGTACTTCATAAAATGATTTACAATCATGTAGAAGTCGAATCAAAACAGTATCTCACCCCGTATAATAGACCCTCACGACATTAGTATCATACTGCGTTTTACAATCTTTCAGAAACTGTTTACTATTATAAATATATATGTTTCCTTCTTTTCCCTCGTACTGTTGTCCAGTGGAATTCCCTTCCATCACGTGTAGTCAGCGCTGACTCAATCTCTGGATTTAAGTCAGCGTTGTCTACACTGGTGTCCATACCATAGATATGACAAAACTTGTTTTACCCTGATTTAACCACACTAATATCCTCTTCTGCACACTGAGTAATGCTATATATTTGGGGTTTTTGCAGTAAGGGATATGTTAGTATGTATATCGCACACTTTTGTTATTCGCACTGTTTGGAAGTACCAGGTGGATAGAGTAACCTTGAAAACATAACAGTCTATTTCATTTCAATCCCAACGCATGGTATTAATGTTCTATGTTAAGAACAATAGCAATTTAATAAAAATATTATAAAAGAAAGAAAGAATGTCACGACGGAACATAACCTTCCCTTACACGTGGAATTAAACCAATGGTTACATGTTGACAAGCTGGTGATTTACCAACTGAGTTAGTAGGGTGTCAGTCACGGGAGGAGGTTTATAACAAAGCTCATATTAAGTTGCAGCCATTATTATGCGATTTGGTAAGAATATCGAGGTGTTAAAATTTTTAGTATTTTGGAAAAAAATGGTATATTTAGTAGACAACATACTTCACATTGAACAAGATTGACGTTCATAAATATTTGATAATCCCGTTAGTGTTTCTGTGCTCTTTCATGAGCATTATCTAAATTGTAGCTGAAACGAATAAAGCGTTACATCAGGTAATTTATCAAAATGCCTAGTACTCTTGTGACTACTGAAAAATTAAAGAAATCAGTTCGACGAAATGTATGAAATAGGATGCGACGTACTGTCCTTGTTTATTATTGATTCCCTAAAGAAATGTAATAAACACCGAAGCCATAACGTCACATCCCATTTCATACACTTCGCCGAATTTCTAATTGGTCACCCGATAAAATATCACCAATCAATAAGTTTAATAAAGCCGTGTTATGTTTTCATTCCGGTCACTTATTATATTATCGATTTCAAGACATAAATCACACATGCATACTATGCAAATAAAAGGTAAAGGTAAAGTTTGTTTATTATAGTGTCACCCCTATTGAAAGGGCCAGCCAATTCTGACTTATGAGACACTTACGTATTATTCATGCATACAGAACCTTCCCAAATCCCTTCTCGTAATGCCGGGCGTCTGGCAGAGATGGGTCTACGGTAACCATTAATTTAACTAGCTGGCGGCTGACCAACCGGTCTCATCAGTTGCAACCCGGCTTCCACCGAGATTCGAACCTTCGACCTCCCGCTTCCTAGGCGGACGCCCTAACCACTCGGCCACGGTCGCGGTTATATAAATATGCAAATATGTACATTCATGTTATGCGAAATGTTGGTGAGAAATAGCTATACGTGCGCGAAATGGGTGGTTTCTATAATCGGTAGGAATATATTCTCTGTCGATTGGCTTTTATGAAAAAGTCCATTAAACCATGCGGGTGATGTGGAGCACACCGAAGCCGTCAGAATGAAGTATACCGACATCTCAAACCAGACAAACTTCTTGTACGTCACACGTTTAAAAAATGCGATATCTTTAATTAAGTGTATTTTATCTGAAGCTACTGCGAGACATGTGTTTTTAATATACATATAATTAGACATCATCGTGTTTTCGGTTATTTGTTTTCTTTTTGTACTAAAAAATATACAGACACGATGATCAATCAGAAATTCGTTAATGTATGAACGTGACGACTCGATCGCCTTCCAAGTTGTAATTTCTCACAAAGTTAATTGTTTTTCAAAGTCTAATCAACGTACACAAATGAGGCCGTGCACGAGTCCCAAGTGTACAAACGCCATTTCACACCAACCGTTGCGCACGGATTATTTTATATAAAAAATATGTGTGCCTGGAATGAACAAACAACACATCTTAAGACTTGTTTCAATTGAATATAAAGCATAAATATATATTTGATAAGGATGGCCAATTATAACTTCATGTGTAGTTAACCCCCAGTACCCGATTTTTAATGTACTCAGTAGGTCTACCTAGCTGTCACCTCTGTGTGCCCGTGAAAAACGTCTGCATTGAGAATAAAATTATATTTATTGTCTACTGTACTGTAGGTAAGAAATGCTTGCCTGAGAATTTCAGCAGTGATAAATATCTGGTCATATGCTTCATGACAGTAGACGCGGATTTTATCAAGTTTCAAGTTTTATTTCAAAGCTAGGCCCATATGGACATTAGCACAAACGATCAATACAACATTTTAAACAAAGGAACATAGTAAACACACATAATTATACAGATTTATAAACAAAACAATATATTATTAACAAAATGACCAGAAGTGAAGAGTATGTGTCATTATATAAATACAGACTGAAAGTGAGTATTTTATGTTGAATTTGAGTATCATACTCAAGTTATGGTTTTACACTAGAAGGTGGTACAAAAATTTAACAATATGCATTATTTTCTGTGCAAAAATGGACAGTTTTACTTGGGTAGATCTATCAGTAGTTTGAAACAAGAGTTGTAAATTTAACATATTGGCTCTTCTTAATACTATATGCAGGTATTTTCTCACTCAAAAATATAGTGAAACTCATTCCCTAACCTAGCATTATCGGGACAGAGATGACAATATCTCAAATTATGGTCTAAATTTGTAGAGCGCCCTTTTTCAATTGGAAGTTTATGATTACTACACCTGAAATGGCAAAGAGATAGAGCGAGGTTTCTTGGCAAAAGTTTAAAATAAGGTTCAAGTTCGAAATTATGCTTAAAAACTCTGAAAATATTACACTTGTTGGAGGTATTCATCTGAACCTTCCACAGTTGCATATACGGGTCCTTAATTCTACACTTAACAATATTTTTGAAATAATTAGATGATACAACTGATTGGTGAATCCAATAGTCTGCAAATCCCAATTCATGTAAAGAATTTTTAACATAGGTTATCTAGGGAGAATGGTATACATTTTGACGATCAAGTTCAAACAAAAGTTTGTACATAATACTACTTATTTTATCTGACTTAGAATTTACAATTCTACACCAGAAGTTGAGAATTCGACATTTCATCACACAGTCAATAGGCAAAACACCTAGCTCGTCAAACACCAATGCATTCGGTGTGGATTTTTTAACATTCATAATGAGTTTGAGATACTTAAGTTGAAACCTTTTGACAATATCAATGTTATTAACACCCCCATACTTCTACGCCATACAACAAAATAGGAATAACCATAGAACAAAAAGTTGTAATTGTAAATCAATGTCAAGGCAAAGAGATCTGGACTTTTTAAGTACAGCAAACAGAGCTTTCCTAGCTTGGTCACATAAATATTTAGTGGTCTTGTTGAATTTACCATTAATGTTAAATTTAACACCTAAATAACTAAAATCTTCAGCAATATCAAGCTTAGCATTGTTTAAGTAGAATGATGGTAAGCTTCTACATTTCCCTTTAGAAAAGATTACAACTTTAAAATAGTTTTTGCTGTATTTACTTGGAGTTGCCATAATTCACAATAAGAAAACATTGCATCTAATGCTAACTGGAAATCAGTTTCAGATTCAGCAAAGATTACGGTGCCATCTGCATAAAGCAATAGGAACAACTTAAAATAAACTTCCACTGTGTCATCACTTAATGTGACAGCCTGTGAAAGTATATCTAGACCAGTGTAAGTATCAGAGATGTGCTCTACTAGATCGTTAAGGAAGATAGAAATTGAATGGATGAGAAATTTTAACCTTGGCGGACACCCTTTGCACTTGTAAAATAACGTGATAGACCTTCATTACTTTTCACACAAGATTTGGCTTTGTCATAAATGTTAAAAATTACCTTAATTATTTTACCATCAATGTTGTGCCGAAGAAGTTTTTTCCATAAACAGGTTCTGTAGACAGAATCAGATGCTTTTTTATAATCGACAAATGCACAATATAGTTTCTTCTTCTTACTGAGATATAATCTGAGTAAATATATGGTCTACAGTGCCATAATCTTTACGAAAGTCAGCCTGCTCTTCGCATAATAATCCAGATTCTTCTAAGAAATTATTAAGTCACCTATTGAGAATACTTTATCTGAATGCTCAAAAGACGGAATTTCGTCTAACATAAGCTCTGTTGTTTCTGGTATTTCTGATGTGTCCAACTGAACAACTGAACATTTAAATTATGTATATCCGCATGATAAAAGAAATTAACAAAATCTTGACACTAGTTACAAAAAGGGGAGGTAACTGTTATGAAAATCGTCCGTTTCGCAAAAGACCATTTCGCCGATTAACGTGTCGAAGCGCAAAATAAATAAAGAAAACTGAAAGTCAACTAAAATATCAAATAACCTTAGTCTTGTAAGCTTTCAGCATTTATTTGTACCATATAATTCAGTTTCCATCTAAAAGTCATCGTAATTACCGGACAAAAGTTTGATATTGACAAACAAAAAATATTCACTCCGTCGCATTCGTGTCATGTGAGCTTCCGTGAAAAATCAACAACCCACTAAACGATGATTTGAAGACTATTTCCTCAAGATGGGATGCTGTGAAAGTCTTTGTAAGGACCAATCAAAAGATTATGATGTAAGTTGTATTAAATGAAATACATGTCATTGAGTAAATGTTCTGTATTTACGAATGTTAAAGTAGCATGGTACCCGGGTACCTTATTCGGATATGAACTATCTAGATTTATAATATCATTGTCTCTTTTTACTGTACTACCCTAATATGTGCATGTGCGTGTCAATGGGAAAAAGTTTTAAAAAATCGAATATGTAAAATAAATGATTTGGTTAATATGAACTAAGGCACCGCCTAAATGAGGGATTAAATACACATTGGATATCTGCTAAGCTATGTTTCAGATAGAAACTGACTAAATATGAGTTGAATTTAGATGTTATACAATAGGCCTATACAAAGATAATTATTGATCAGCAACTGATCACTTTTCCTCTTTAAATTTAAGACCAGAAATAATAATTATTCAAAAATTTTGAATCATTGGCTATGTATCTGAGGTTTATGTTTGGAATAAGTGTAGGTATCCCTAACCTGGAGTTTTACCTATATTATACTGATTTGTTATACATTGCAACGTAATGTCATGAGTTTATTTGGCGTACTTTTGGTATGACGTCATTTCCTGTTATTTGTGACGTCATGACATCACATCTTGTATTGGCGTCGTGTATCCAGTACAATAGCGTATTTCTTACTTCCCTATGCTTATTTAAATAGTTTGTTTTATTTATTGAATATTTTTAAAGATGGTTATAATTCGAAAGAAAATGATAGGGGCAACCGTTTACAGATTACTATTTTTTTATTTTCAAAGGACCATTCACCTCGGAAAACTGCCTGAAATTTTTGACCGGAAATAACTTTTTTTGAAAGCATTTGTACCGGCAGAGACTCGACGAAGAATCGCACGTGGACATTATTGGTATGGGTATTTACAATAGCCAGCTTCGCTGGCTATTTAATCCCCTATTACCGTTAAAGATAAAATTTGACGCGCCTCTAAAAAGTCCTTACGCCAAGTTACGGTGTGTGCTATTCTCCAGAGTCCACTAAACTTGGCTTGGAAATAAAGAGAGGTTCCGCAACACATAACATACATACCAGATCTCCAGTCTCAGTCTTAAATCAAATTTGACATAAGTTTTGGGTGATAAATTACCAATTAATCATGAAGCCATCATCTAACAACTTTTATGACACCCCATGAGAGGGGGTCACACCAATAAGCAATTGATAATCGCCCTGATAAGAGTATACACCATTCAAGTTAAACTGTTAATGCTCCAGTCACTGAGTCAGTGGCATCCATCGCCCTCACCCTTGGGGGGGATAGCCGGGGAAAAGTATGTGTTTTTACCGTCCAGCTTCCCTCCCGCACTGCCGGGAAAATGTTGGACATTTTTTCCGAACCAATACCCTGGGGACAATATTGACTATTGAGTTGTCAGGGGGCGGGGAAAACCAGAGATTTTACCATCAGCTGTCCCCCAAAGGCAGTGGAATGACAGTGGTTTGACAACCCAAAAGTAAAAATCCGTCCCATCCCTGGGGATGGTGGAGTGTGAATGTAACTGACAAAATGGTATTGGGGTTTGGTTGTTTAGCACTCGTGATTTAATTTTCGCATTCCAAACGAGTGCCTATATTTTATCACACAACAAAGCACTGCTTTATTCATTATTTTGATTCTAACATCGCCAATTTATATCAAATTAACACGTTAAACTACATTCTTTCCTAGGAACGTTACATTATTTGTCATATCATGTGACGTCATCAATCAGCTGTGTTTTATTGCCTAATAAAACAGTTAGCTTAACATACGCAAAGAACTTCAAGAAGGACAATTTCACATTCATGCTTTGTTAGAATTAAAATTATAATTCACAGACTGTACAGGTTGTTACTTGTAATTTGTCTAAAATAGAGGGCATGCATGGGTATACCCAGGAATTATGTAATTCAATTACTAGATGCATCAATTGGATACAATGAGTACTTGTTTGTCTGTAGGGACTGGATGGACCTAGGGAGAGCGATCCACTCATCAATCCTGTGAATGGACAACAAACACAACAATTTGGGTATGTATTACATTTTTCAGCACTTTGTAGAACTTGTAAATTGTAAGCTAACATAATACAAACCTTGACCATCATACTGATTGTCTACTAGTCGGTGACCAGTTTCTGACATTTTTGCATGTTTTTCGACATTATATCTTGAAAACTAGACGGTTTAAAACAAAATAACTTACATTTTTGTTATCCTGAGCTCAAGACCGATATTATAATCACAATTTGACATTTGTGACGTCATACAGTGCGTAGAATTCGGGCGAATAAGGGGTCACTATTTCAGGCCGTAAATTAGATGCAGAGTATCAGTATCCGACAGTATCTCCCGTTGACTGAACATAGCTTTTTAGAGTTGTCTCTCTTTGTTTGTTTACACAAAGGTAATGGAATTGAGGCCTAATGGGCAGTGCTTTTTCCAATTAGTAAAAATCGCTGACATCATTTATAATGACGTCAATGATGACGTTTTTGTCAATATTTATCTGACATCGAGTTTTGTATGGATCGCCGATACTGCTCATACCTGTTGTTGAGCTAAACCTTGCTTTGTCAAAGACTCTGGCAAACCCGTGGCTATTTATAGATGAACTCATTTGCTTCATCACACATGTACATTTTTCGTAAACAGATGATCCCCCAAGGGAAAGAGGTGACGACTATTATTTCAATGCATGTATTTCTTGATATTTTATTTTTGTGAATTGTATATTTTCTGACACACAACATTTGGTTGCTTTTGTCTAGTTCTTTAATTATACCCAATATCTTAATTTTTTAGCTACGCTAAATATGAAAAAATATCAAATGTCAGATACTGGTAGCCATCGGGAACTGATCACCGACCAGTATGAGTAGGACTGGTGAATTAGAATAAAATATTGTGTAAAATTGTGTCCCTTGTTTCATGAAATGAAAGTAAGTGACATACGCATACCTGCTGCCAAGTACACCTATTAAAATGGAGTTACTCCGATTTTCGTTGTTTATGTCTCGTTTTCCCAGTACACGTAACTTTGAAAAAGGGACATTCGATTCATTTAAGATTTTCTGTCCCTTATTTATAACCACTAGACTCAATAATTTCCTTGTTTATGCATCTAAATCCCTTTTAAATCATATTTTGTTTTATTACTCCTATTTGGGATTTAATTAGCTTGGCAGGTATACACGTATGGCTTGTAGACTAGGATGTATATTGTATAGACTCAAAATCTTTTATGTCTCCAAAGCGGTGGTATATTAACATTGAACCGTTCGTATGTCAACTCCTTCAGTTAAGTTCCCTTTTCATTTTCAGAGAAAGTATTCCTCAGCCATCTATACCACAACCTAAACAAGGTGATGAAGTATCTGCACTGACCAGAATTTTACAAAAAACTGCCAGGTAAATGTCACTTCTGTCAGTATAATATGTTGTTTGAAGACATTCAGAATTATAATGTTTGTATTAAAGCACTGGCTTGACATTAAATAAGGAAACTGAGACCAATTAAAGGACTCCTAGACATTAAATAAGGGAACCAAGGAACTCCTAGACGTTGAATAAGGGAACCAAAGGACTTCTTAACATTAAATAAAGGAACGAATTCCGTTGCTCTTGACTTGCTCGGAATGGCTTATGGGACTTCTAAACATTAAATAAAGGAACAAATTCCATTGCTCTTGACTTGCTCGGAATGGCTTATAGGTTAGGCCGTTAGGGATACAAAATTGTGATTTTCTGCAAAATACAGCAAATAAAATAGCATTGTTCAATCATTTTTGATGATGGTTTATATTTGAGCTGTGCTGTGGGATTTCCAACCTGATGCCAAAATTTCAAATCTTCACATTTTAGTAGGATTTTTAGAGTAATGTTAAAGGGCCTGTCTTACAGATGGAGCAATTTTTTTTTTAAAAGTATGATTTTCTTACCAAATCAAGTGTTTATATAATAGAACATTGTTGACTGTTGCCTTAAGAAATATTTATTGCAAATTATCGATTTTAACCACTTTCAACATTGCGCACATCAGTGTGTTTTTCTTTTTAAACACCTCGTAATTTTTCCTTTCAGTATGAATTTTAAGTTATATTATTCTCTAGATCGGCCTGTATTATAAACACACTTCAGTTTAAACATCTGATGTTTGGCTTGTTTTTAAATTCGTTTTCATCACATGCAAGTAAATTACAGGCAATTTAAATAGAAGTAGTTTAAAATTCTTATAACATATTAATACGGTATAGAAGTTTGGAGGTAAAATACTTTAACAAATACAAAACCCTGATGTTTCACAAGTTATATTTTATAATATTAGTGTGCTTGTTTATGGGAAATACAGGCATTTATGCCAAAATTTAATGAATATTTGACAATTTTATTTCAGTTTTGCTATACGCTGAAACGTGACAGAGTCCCTTTAAAAGTTTCTTGACCTGTAGATTACTATTATGTTATTCCTACCTGTATATCTTATCTTGTAGTGATACAGTAGATGTATCAGCCACCGAGGGCCGAGGAATTGAACAACATGAATTTAATGATAAAGCAAAACAATATAGGTAAGACATCTAGGTATACTTATTTTTTCAATTTTAGTCCGTATATTATTTAACAAGGGTTGGATTTTATTGCCAACAACTTGATATACTGGTACCAGTTGATATTTGATTAAGTTCAGGTTGTCTGGAATATTCCTGTTCTTGAACCATATAAATCAGTCAGGTATACAAGTAATGAAGTATTCCATGTTAATCAGTGTTTTAAGGTTTGCAGGCATCAGCTAGTAAAGTAAGTTACTAACCTTGATTTGGCAGATTTTCTACTGAAATGTTTTACATATCTAGACATTCTGTTTCAACATTAACATTTTGCCTTTTCCATTGCTGGCTACTGTAAAATCATTTAATTTTGACAGGATGACTTGTCGTGGTTTTGGTAAAAAGACAATTTGTGGATTTTGCATTGCAGGTAACAAATACAGGGTCAAAATTAATGTTCCGATGGGATTTGATTTCAAGGTTGTCGGTGAACCACGAAATTTCATCCCCCACAAAATGAATAATTTGACAGTATCTTAACGCATGTTCATATTGATGTTTTCAGTAATAAAGTGAACATGGTGCTCTCAAGTTCAGGTAAGCGATACAACAAAGTATCCTTACCTAATGGTGTAACCGCTCCACAAATCATACTGGCTTCACAACCTGTATCTGTAGCTGACATTGAATTGGTAAGTTATTAAAATGAATGTTTATTATTTAGTTTATACTAATTTATTTAAGGTCGATTGCGAAACAAGTTTTTCAAACTTATATTAATCACTCTCAACACCTCATTCCTGATGGTATCCATCGCCACAAGGGTATGAGAGAAGAGAAGCCATTTTCCCTTATATGCTGAGCGTCTAGCAAAGGAATTTTGGTACCATCATTATTTCGTCTTTGGTATTTCATAAAATACAATTTCTTGAGAGTCTGGAATGGAATTTGAACTATTTTAAAAACTTACTTGTACATTATTTTAAGTAGGGTATATCCAAAGGTTACTTTTAGAACAGAACTCCAATATGAAACAACGATTAACGGATGTAACCTTACAACAAAATTACTGTCTCATTTCTGATTCACAATTTAAATCACTAGCGATATTCATTCAAATGCATTTTTATCGACCACCTCACCACAACTTTTGGTGTATTTTGGTTTGTTTGTCCCGACCATAACTGTGTCATACTTCGACCATTCTTGCTTATATTTTGCATGAATGTTCACATCTATGAGGGTGCTTGTAATACCCCATCCTTAAGTTACTACCTCAAAGTTCAAGGTCACATTTGAAGGTCAAAGGTCTAATTGACGCTTGTTTTGACCATAACTTTGTCATACATTGACCAATCTGTCTTCTATTTGCCATAGATATTCACCTCCATGCGGGAAGAGTGTCACATCCAACTCCCAGGTTCCTATCTCAAAGGTCAAGGTCACAGAGGTCAAATTAAAGCTTTTCCTAACCATAACTTTGTAGCATAGACCAATTCTTCTTATATTTTGTGTAAATGTTCACCTTTATGAGGCGGAGTGACATGCAAAACCCCTGGGTTCCTATCTCAAAGGTTACAGTTGGAGATCAAAGGTCAAGTTGAAGTTTATACCGAAAATGTCTTCTTTATGGATGGTGTGATTAGATATAACTTGGTTAAATTAAAATTTATGCATTTTTTCAACTTGCACCTAGGCTCGACATAATTAGCCAAAGGTCATGTATTTCTAGTTTCCAAAAAGTTCACAAAGTCATCATCTGAAATCTTTCGGTAGACAGAGTGACAACATACTCTTGTGTACTTGTAGTTCAAGTGACTGGGGATCAAATCAATGTCAACAATGCGACATTATATAAGACTTTCCATCATTTCAAAAGAATTATTGCCTTCATTTACTGAGCCAGTTTTGGGTGAGGCTTTCAGGCAAAAATTGTGTTTATTTAATATAGTTGTGTTTAATTTATGAAGTCCTTATGTAATAACCCCTAAAAATTGTACTTCCTTAAATTTAGCACAATTTAATACCCCAAATATGAAACATTTTTCAATGTTTTCAATTGAATGCTTTGTATATGTTTTTCAGATCAGTGCTGCTGCATTGAAAGCTTCGCAAGCATTGAAAGAGGTGAAAGTTGAACACAAGGAAGATTTAGTGGTACCATTTGGTGTTCCTTAATACTCTACCACTCTTAGTTTAGGTGTGTTATATAAATTCTGTTTTGTGATATGATCATGCATGATGTTCTTTATGCACTTATCTCGTACTACTATTTTACAGTGTACAAATCAGTTCTATCAACACTGGTTTAGTCAAGTTGCTACAATATA
Source organism: Spisula subtruncata (assembly GCA_963678985.1). NCBI lineage: Eukaryota > Metazoa > Mollusca > Bivalvia > Venerida > Mactridae > Spisula > Spisula subtruncata. The sequence continues at coordinate 13,008,575 of OY787665.1, forward strand.
GTGCTAAAAGATGTTTAATTCAACAATATGACAGGTTTTGAATAGTAAATTTCCTAATTTAGCTGCTTAAGTTGCTAGTAATTTTTTTGCAAAAGATAAAATAAACAAAAAATCCTGATGCATTTAGTATTTTGCATAATTGCACTGATGTGAGTTTAAGTTGTGTTAGGCTTAGCTATCACAGTGTATATATAGTACAAATGTATGTTGTATGCATTCATAAGTCTACTACAAATCAGTGTACAATTTATTATTTCCCCAATACCTCTGCAACCATACAAACATTATATAACTCAATCAACATTGAACAAACTTGTTTAACTAATGGAAACAACATACACTTTGTTGGCTTAGAATGACATGGTTGTAGTACTTGATATTATAAAACCGATTTATATTTAAAATCGGCATCACAAGGTACTTCTCATGAGCCTATTTTCATGAAAATTGGAACCTGTCATGTTGATCAAACTGAAGTTGAAACAGATTGTTTTACTGCAAGTAAAGAGTAATTTTGGGACAGCTCTTGTTTTCTCAAAATATCAATTTTGTACTTAAGACCTTCTCATTCTAAGCCAGCCAAGTGTAGATAAGAAGTGGTAAAGCGGACCTAGCGTAAGTGAGGTTAGAAACTGTTGACTGAGACTTTATAACTGCATATTTAATGCAGCAGGTTGAATCATGCTAGTCATTGTATAGGGTGGTAGCAGATAGTCTACCCCCATTGTCTGTATTCAATGCATTAAATGCCCTTCCAACAGCGCTTCTTGTATCATGTTTGCTCCTAAGTATTGCTGTAAATTATCTGTTATGAAAATATGTTTTAAATTGTTTAATGTGTCCTCGTAACGTTCTGTAATAGGAACAAAACAATAAACATAGTCTCATGCATGGTTTAATATCTGATTAAGGACAGTTTATACTACTAGTACACCATTGCCTTCCATACATTATAGTAAATATTTCATGATTCATTATGTTTGCTATGTTACAATGTATTGTGTGACTGTACTAAATATGTCTATCATCGCAACTATATGCTTCTTAATACTCATTTTATTCTCATCTTGAATGATCATGTGACCTTACATTGGTCATGTGACCTTACATTGGTCATGTGACCTTAAATTGGTCATGTGATCTTACATTGGTCCTGTGACCTTACATTGGTCATGTGACCTTAAATTGGTCCTTTGACCTTACATTGGTCATGTGACCTTAAATTGGTCCTTTGACCTTACATTGTATATCATGTGACCTTGCATTTGTCATGTTACCTGACATTGTATATCATGTGACCTTAAATTGGTCATGTGACCTTACATTGTTTATGCTATTCATTAACATGTGATAGTGTTCATATGTGATTGACATAATTATGTTTATGTTATTTTCCTAACCAATAGAAAAAAATATTATGGTGAATTGTGCTTTCACGGGATTCTTGTTTTGTTGCTTATCAAAAAATGTAACACTGATTAAGATTAGTCACTTTTGTGGCAACGGTTTTTAAATTGATATTCACATACAAAATCAACTATATAAACTTTCAATTGTTTTACTATACATGTATTGTATTGGTTTTATGATGTGCCATCTATTCAAATATGCTATCAAAGGACGAAGTCAGGAATTGTTACTCAATGATATATTTTGGTCAAGTGAAGGTTAATGCTAATTGTTCAAGTAGTGTGTTTTTCTGAACAAACTGTAAGTCTACTATTTATATTTAGGTATCATAAAGCACTGAAACTATTGTTTGTTAGTTATCATAAAACATACATGTAAGATTGTTTTTCACATGACTTTGTTATCCATTCGTCGTAGAATATTAGCTTTGTCAACAGCATAGCCTTTATCAATGTTTTACTCCAGGGATGGAGATAGATGAAAACCTCCCTCTTAGAGAAGGTTAAGACTCATTTTGTATTTCCTGAATTAGTATGTAGACGCAGATGCTGATTGTCAGCATTGACCTTGATTTCCAATATTCAGTTGTCAAAAGTATCTTATGAGGTTTCAGTTTTCGAGCATTAAGAGTTTCAGGAAAAGCCTACTTGTAAATGGTACCTGTATGTGTCGATCTGACGCCCTGGAGTAAAGGATTGATATGTGCACTATATTCTACCATTCTTCTGCTATCATTGTGTTAAAACACCCACATGTAGTTTTCTGTATGCTTTGTTGCTATTATGCAACATATTAATGTCCTTTGTTGGCATGTTATAATTTTATGAAAATATTGTATATTATTTTAAATAAAAATATATAACTTATAGTGGTTTTTTTGTTCAAACATTGTTTCGTACTCTCGGTGAGCTCAGCTGTAACACTCATTTTCCTTTAAACAACGTCTTTTCCTAAATTATTGGGCAATTTTTGTAAAAAAAAAATTACCACCACTTTTCCTTGGGAATTCTCTTCCTAAGAAGTTCTTCAAAATTGAATCAATGTATGATTCTGGCTTCCATTGTAACCAAAATAAATCACACAAGCTGCCAGATATGATAATGGTAGGAACACGTTTCATTCTATACGGCCTCAAGTTTGATGAAGATAGCGTGAAGACATTCCTTCTCCATAAATTTGTTCAAGAGGGCCACACAAGGTAACATGCGTACTTATTTAGACCTAAGATTCACGAAAACAGGATGAAACATGTAGACTCTCGTAGTATAATTATGCATACTGTTTTCGTGAGTTCGGCCCTAGATGGAGCGTTATTGAACTAGACCTACAAATTACAGTTTTGACTTTCCCCAAATTTGCACCCATTCAATATCAGTGAGTCTGTTGTAATAATATTGAATAGGTGAACATTTGGGAAGTCAGAACTGTAGTACTAGTATATGATATAATTTCGTAAGCCTCTGCTTGTACATACTCAGTTTTCCATGATTTGACAAAAAATAACCCTTAATTGAATTTTGAACAAGATTTAAGAATATCAATCGAAATATGCATCATCGCAAGGGTTTTCTACGATATGACTCTGTGACCTAGTTATAGACAACATGTAAATCAACTCCGATCCTGGCATAGGTAAAATGGAGATGTGCACTGTGACAAAGTTTCTTCTTGATTATAATTTATTATGGCAAACTATTGCCATCTAGTGTGTATACACAATTATTTGTTGACTGGCGGACGAAGGGCGATCCTCCAAAAGCTCATTGTCACTTCCAGATTGATATACCTTACTAATGAAATGTAAAATGGTGTTTTCCTGATATTACGGATTCTATGGAGTTGCTCAATATGTCCACCGAGGGATACCCTTGTCGCTCCACTGGCTGGTTGGTGGTCGCAGACTAAAGTGAAGTTGTTCCAATATAAATCATGATTGAATAATAAAAAAAACGTTACTTACTTGCAGAAGATCATTCGATGTTGACTAGATCACTGGTTTCCATGTTTTTACAGACACATTTCATGTTTATATACCGGGCCATTCACATGCAAATTAATATACAACGAGTTATTGGTCAGTGACTAGTTTGTATTGTTTATTCAACCAATAGATTTCTGGTGGAACATATATGGCGATTAACATAGTAATGGTTTCATCAGTACTGAAATGTGTCTATTGGTTTAACATGAATCTTCAGGGCATTGATTATTAGCCATGTTGTTGTTTGTTGTTGTTTCTTGTAGTTTCCTCCGTTTTCTTCGGAGCACTCCCCAACGAGGATATATATCTTCTTATCGTCCCAATCAGAAAAAAAAAAAACTCTTCCACTATTAGAGAATGTCAACTCGTTAGAAACGTATAAACAGTTTATATATACATGTATACGCGACGCGGCCATGAAAGTTAGACATTAGGTCATACATAGCCCATGTAAACAAATATAAAGAGGACCTTGAAATTTTTAGCAGGGCATGTATAGGTTAGGTTTAGATACCCACTATATTGCTACATAGAGTCTGGGCTCTTGTGGAGATGAGACGTTCGCAGTAGGCTTGAGACCATCTTTCGACATCAATTTCCTGTTTCCGGTTCAGGTGGACTTTCTCCTTCACTGTATGATGGGTGCAGTCCAGGATAATCTGGACGAGAAGGTCTGGTTCCTGTGTGGATGAAATAGATGAAAGTCGGGTTTCCTCAAGTATGGCTTGTAGTTTTTTCAGGTAGTCGCTCCTGATATTTCCTAAAGTTGCACATCTTGTAAGTAAATGTTCTCTAGTCTCGTCTTCCTGTCCACAGAGCTTACACGTTGCAGAGACGGCATTCTGGTTGAATTTTGCAGTGTTACTTTGCAGGATATATGTTCCTGTAAGGAGCCTCGCCTTGACTTCTGCCCGTCTAACTTCATGCGGTTTGGGTTCTATGACCTGCCAGATGTTATGTGGTTTGTTGATCGGATTTGTCTGGATCTGTATGTATTTCGTTGTGGATTTCGAATCCAGCTCACGTCCCCAGGTGTCTGACCAGTACTCGTTCGCAGCCTTCTTGAACATGGATTTCCATCTTGATTTTGACGGTGGATTGTGAAGGAATTCTTCAGGGGTTGGTAAGTCATACTTTGCCAAGATATTTCTAATGTTTGATGTAAAGGTATTGTTGTCAGTATTTCCCATGGCTAGTTGTCGTCTTAGTATGTGATATTCAACTGAGTCCGGAAGCCGTATGATATTCATAAACAGAGCCAGGCAATTTCGGTCGACGATCAATTCAACTGGTTCCCCTCCTATCAGTGTATAAATTGCGGATGTGGACGTCCTCTCTGGGAGACCTTGAAGATGCTTGATAATCTTTCTTTGATAGTTTTCTAACTTATGTAGATTGGTCTTTGTAAGGTACTGAACTTCAATGCCGAAGAGATATCTTGGGACTACATACGTTTTCCAGATTTTGTAGGTGACCGTTGGGGACATTCCTTGTCTAGCATGAAGTCCAGGGCCGAGAAGTGCATATATTGTCTTCTGTGCTGTTTTTAGTCTTGTGTCTGGATCAACAGAATTTTTGCTGTTGCGGTCTATGCCTAGATGCTTGAGACTGGATACACATGTGATCTCTTCATTGTTGAGTGTTGCCTTGACAGGTTCTTTATGTTTCATGACTAGGATTTCTGATTTTTCAGGATTGATCTTGACCAGTTCCCGGCTTGTGTTGAATTCGACTAGGTCTAGCATAGCTTGAAGTTCTCCCGTTGAGTTTGCGAGAAGGGCCGTATCGTCTGCACATGTTGGTGTGGATACCCTGATGTTCCCGATGAACGCTCCCAGGCCGCTGTTGGCAACTGAGTTTAGGAGGTGATTGTGATATATCTTGTATAGAGTCGTTGATAGCTGTGCGCCTTGCTTGGTTCCTTGCTTGAGTTCAAACTGTTCTGAGAGATTGCATTCCCATTTGACTTTTACTGTGGATTGTCTGTAGAGATTTCTGAGTAGTAGCCAGAAGGGTCCTTGGACGCCAAGGTGAAAGAGTTTGTTAAAGAGGATCTCATGGTTTACCCGGTCGAACGCCTTCTGTGCATCCAGTGTAGCTAACAGTAGTGGTTGATTACTTTCTTTGTGGTGGGCCATAGCTTCTGTAACTATATATGCGGCATTCATTGATGAACATTTTTCAGTGAAGCCTCGCTGAAGCGGGTTCTGTTGTACATTGAAGATACTATCCAATCTGCATTTCAGAATACTTTCTAGAATTTTTGCGAAGATGTCTGATACTACTATTCCTCTGTAGTTGTTTGTAAGAAACTTGTCCTTTCCTTTCTTGTGTATCGGGGTAAGTATACCACATTTGATGGACTGTGGAACGTCAAGATCTTCAAAGATTTCATTAATAATGTCTGTTACTATTGGTGTAAGCTCTTGCTTGGCATATTTAAAATGTTCACAGGTAATTCCATTACTGTCGGCGGCTTTTCCTGGGTTAAGAGAGTCAATGGCTTTTAGCACTTCGGATGACGTCAATGGCTCGAGAGTGTCCTTGGTTCCTCTAATACTGTCTTCTATGATTTCGTTCTGTTCTTTTGCTAGATTCACCTTGTCGTTTTCATGGGTTGTGGCCTCTTCTGGAGTAGCTAAACTTTCAAAGTGATTTTTCCATGCTTGTAAGATCTCCTCAGATTCGGTTATGATTTCTCCGTTCACTTTCAATGTCTGTGTGTTTTCATTTAGAGTCTGTCTCTGCTTGTTGATTAACTTGTAGAATAATTTGTCATTTGATTCTGATGCGTCCATGATTTCTGACATCTGCTTATGTTTTTGGCGTGCATATGCCTGGCGTTGATGTTGTCTCAGTTCCCTCTTCTTGAGTTTGAGTGCTGTTTTTGTTGTATGGCATGATTTGCCTGTATCTTTCCACTTTTTGAAGATAGCTTTGGCTTCTTTTGACGATTGACCTATGTGTTTGTTCCAGATACTTCTTCCAGACTTTTTCAAGGATTTGAGTTTCTGATAGTTGGGTATCGATTTCCTAGCAGCTTTATGCAGTGTGTCTGTGACAACTTGAAGTTTACTTCTAACTGAGATATCTGTATTGTCCTGTTTGCGCTTTTCAAGTAAGGATTCAATCTCTGATCTGTAAGTGTCCACATCACATTCAGCCCACTTTGTTCGGGTGAGAATTTTTCGCGGTTCTATTTTCGTAGATTGGCGTATTGTCCGAGTATATAGAGTAAGCGTTACCAATGTATGGTCTGAGCAATTCAAACTGTTCATTTCATGGGTATGCGTGTTCTTGACTTTTGATGTGAGAGTTTCACACATGAGGAAGTAATCAATTCTGGATTCATACTTTCCGTTGTGATGGAAGAACGTGTTATCACTGCCCTCTTCTTTTGATGTTGTCAGTTTTGTCTCCGATACGAATGTTTTCAGGAGTATGTCACGACTGGTGCTTCTTTGCAATGAGGCGTTCATATCCCCGCATAGAATGAGTTCGTGTGTGGATCGATAAGTGTCTATAATCTCTTGGAGTTCGCTTAGCATTTCTTTATACTCTCCATCAGAATTCTTGGAACTGGACGGCATGTAGACATTTACAAGACAGATTGGTTTTTCATTGGTTTCAATTTCCATGACGATAGTACGTTCATTCCCACAGTTAATGACCTTGATATTCGAGTTTAACTCCTTTTTCCAGAAAACACATACGCCCCCGTAGCCTCTGATATTTTTATAGTCAAGTCTAGGATGGTTATCATCTGCACATTTCCCGAAAGCTTCAAAGTGTTTATCTATTTCATTTAAAAAGTTCTTTTCACAGCTAAATAGCCAGTGTTCCTGGCAACACACAATATCGTGGGTTTTCAAGACTTCCTTGAGATATACTTCGTTGCTTTTGACATTTTGTATGTTGATGGAGCCTATTCTGATTTCTGGTTCCGGTCCGTGAGTTCGGAGGCTCGGCCTCTCCCTAAAAAAGACTGGGTTGGTCGGTTGTTACTGGACTGTACCTGTTGCTTCTCACCTTCTGGAGATATAAGTATTACTTCTGCTGCATCAGCAACTGCCTCTGTCGATAGGTCGATTACTTCTGGTGTATTTCTGTCTTGTACTGGTGCCGGAGCTGTCGTTTTTTCTAATTCTGGTGACTGCCCATCTAAGGAGGGTTTGTCATTTAAAGACGAAGGCTGTTCACCGGATGTGGTTACTACTGGCACTTTCTGCTTTGGCGGTTGGTGTATGGGCACCTGTTGATTTGGCGGTATGGACTGCTGACCAGCTATGGGTTCTTGTATCTGTCGGGTTGGAAGTATAGGCTGTAGGCTAGCTATGGGTGTCTGTACTTGTGGATTTGGTGGCTGAGTTAACCGGACTTGCTGATTTAACTGCATGGTCTGTTGTCCGACTGTGGGTACTTGTACTTGTTGGTTTTGTGGTTGAAGTGTCTGGGCGTCTGTGGGCACATGTTGATTTGTCGCCATAAATGGATGAAAGGCGGTGGGTACTTGCACTTGACGATTCGGAAGTGTGAACTGTTGACCAACTAAGGGCACTTGTCGATTGGGCATGCCAGGCATGGCTGCATAAAACGTATGTGACGCTGGATGTGTAGCTGGGTGATGAGCAGGTATACTAGAACGGTATGGGTACTGGTGTTGATACATCGGATGCATATGAGGGGGCATTGAAGACATCGGTGGCACTTGCTGGCTATTCGGGTACATGTAGACTGGAGTCCGGTTTGCGTCGCTGAAGTGGCCATGGTACTGCGGTACGTTATGCGCATTTACGTTTTGTGATAGATGTGTACCTGAGTTTTGGGAATGGCCGCTCGTTCGAAGCTGCAGAATTTCTTTTTGGAGTTCCATAACCTGGATCTGGAGACGTAGACTTTGGTTCTCGAACTGGTGTTGCATTCTGGCCTCGTTCAGCTCCATTCTGTGTAGTATACTCATCTGTGTATGAATAAAATTTTGCATATTGAAATTGTCCTGATAAGGTGTCTGTAGAGGAGGTGGGGGAGGTCCCGGAGGAGGCTGTACTGCGTTTTGGTTACCTATAGTGTCTGAATTCTGTTTCTGTCTCAGAATAGTTAACGAGTTTTGGTAGTCCTGGTTTTCAGTTTCGAGCATCTGAATTCTAGCTTTACACTCCGCTAACTGTGATTCAAGTGCAGATTTTGGTGTTTGCTTTTTCGGCCTCACTGCTTTAGTGTTTAATATATCGGGTTGTGGGACAGTTCCATTATCACTAACTTGCTCAGACTGGTTGGGTGTGGACTTGCAGACGAAATCCCTGTTTACCACTGGATTGTCATTATTTATCATTCTGTTAACATTAATATTGTCAGGTTTGAGACTTCCTGCGTTATTGGTGGAATTTACACTTTCCGTAATTGGTTTACCGTTTGGCTTTTTTGTAGGAATACGATTGCTTGGTGCTGGACTGGATGTCTGTGATGGTCTTAACTCATTTTCATCATCAATATTTTGTTCAGAGTCTTTTTCAAGAGAGTTGCAGATTTCACATATGATTTCCCCATGTAAACTAGAGTCTGGATCTGCATTGTCATACCGTCTCCCTCTATTCACACATGACTTATGGAACCATTTCCCACACAATGAACATACTACACTAATGGTACCTTGAGTGTCGAAGTTACAAACGGTACAGATAAGGGCGGCATCCTCCTCCGTTGTCCTTCCGAGTGAATCATCTAGATGTGTGAGGCTGTCCATCGAGATGGAGCGCGTAAGTGTAGGGATCACCAAGGGACCAGGCAAGGTAGAACTGGTAGAGCCTTCCAATATGCCGGTGTTCGCCTTCTCCTGGGCTCTGTTCCTCGTTTTCTGTAAAGAGACCTTCGGGTCTACCCCAGATGAGACCATTGAAGCACACATATCCCTGATTTGTTCATTTAACTGTTTTATAAAGTCTGTACCTTCAAGAACTTCACTGATTTTGGGAAAATCTTCCTCAATGAATAGTTTATATTTCTGTCCATTTACTTCAATTCTATTTGTCGTGTTGTAGAAGTTTATTCTGAACAGTTGTCTGCCGCCTGATTTCCATCTAATAGACATGGATTCTTCAACAACAAGTTCTGAGCCTAGATCTTTCGGCTTGCTGGTTTTATTAGTTACTTTGTATGTCTTGTCAGTAGAAGCTAAGTAGTATGTGTAGGTTTCTCGCTTAACAATCTCATATGCCGCAGTCGTAAGATTATCTATTACAATGTTTCCATTCTTATCTGTTACCTCTATGATCCCCTGTGGCTTACTCGCACCTTCTGCTTTCTTTTGTAGAGCTTTTTCTGCGTTGAGCTGATATGGTACCTTCCGCACCGTGGTGTCCCTAGATGGTGTGTAAACGGCCTTTGGCTGTCGTTTCCGCTGGGCCCTTCCAGGTTCTGTTAGCTGCCCCGCCACGACGAGCTCTTTCGATGCCATTCCTGGAAAATACTAGGGAGCCAGACAAGTAGCAGTGGGTAGAGACAAAAAGTGACCTAATGTTATAGTGTGTCAGTGATTATGTGAGTCAATACATATAAGGGTTGACTACACTTTAGACGAGTTTGCAATATAACGGTACCGCAGTCAGTTTTAGCACAGTTTTTCAGACGGACACAGTCATGGCAATGTATATGGTTGAGCCAAGGATGTACAGTCAATGATGATGATGATAGTTAATATTGCAGTGACACACTCATGAATAACATAGACGTTAGACTAAACTTTCCTGAATCATACATTTGGCGCCAAATCACGGACACAGAGTCTATCACACACTGGTTAAAAATATGATTAAAAGTTCATAAAATTATCTTCTTCGTTCAACATAAGACGTAAAAGCACATTAAGAGCAGATTTAAAACTATAAAAGTCTGTTTGGTCCTCTTAAAAACTAAAATGTCACAAGATTTCGGTCAAAATTCAAGATGGCCGCGGTATGGGGAGCGTGGTTTCAAACCTTTTCAAACCATAAAAAGTCACTCTTTTGGCTTCTGAATACTTCACACTGGACGATGAATGGTGTATTTACACTTCGCAGATAACACTTGTTAGTAAAAAGTTCAACAGAATAACTAAAACTGTAAAAATTTGTTAAAAGTTAAAAGTTTTGTGCACAACAATTTTTCACGTCCTCTCTCTTCAGAGCATGCTGGTCCATGTTAATCTAGGAGCCTCCGCTGCCTTGACTGTATGGTGATATAGGACCCCTTCATTTTGTGTTACTCTAGCTATAATCAATTTCACACTGGAGTTGCACGAGTGAAATCGATGTAATGAACGTGAAATTCAAATATGTCCAGTGATGTGATGTCGATCTAATATACTTTCTATTACTTTTATATGCCGAGCCGAGCATAGCCTTTATTTGCTTTATTTCTACTGAAACATGGCAGGCATATATATGTACCTCCACCCGGATTTGAACCCGGGTCGCCAGATTAGACGACAAGCGCACTAACCACTGAGCTACGGAGGCACATATGTGTTATATATATGTTACGGTAATAATCAAAACAAAACCTACAGTTATATGCATCATCTTTATTTACATGCACAAGATATGATCATAATAAATAACAGAAAATGACGACACTATCATACAATGTTAGATGTATAATTCACCGGAGATAACACTAGCCTTTGTATACAAATAAAACATGGAAGTAAGATGCATTTTCGATGACTCTTCGTATTTAATCCTTTGCAGCATAATGACTTAATGCATTAATCTACCCTTAAACTAGCGGTTAGTCGACCGTGCAGTTTTGTTATTAAACAGTATAAATTTGGTCGGTCCCGAGGGAGTTCGGATTGGGGAATTTTTACTGTATTTGTGTATACGTATACAAGGCTATAGTTGTCTCCGGCGAGCTATATTGTATCTCATTTATCACTATAATTACTGTTGAAAACTCAACAATGTTAAAATAGAGTCATCATAAATCAATTCCTAGATATTCGTCCATTTTTCATAATTATAGGACTAGATTTGGTTTCGACTTGTATTTTTGCGAAATCATAGTCCATCCAGTCGACGGTAGAATGCTTTTAAAACTGCAAAGTCCTAAATTATGTAACCTTACTCATGTGTTGACTTCGCAAAGAATTTTTTTTAAAAGTGGACTGTGATAAAAAAAATTCGTCGGAAGGGACTGATTGTTTAGGAATTCATTTATTCTGACATAAACTAATGTTTTATCACTACAGCGTAAGCTTACTGGGTACAATTTAAGTGACCAGCTCATTGAAAAACATACATACACTTTCACAGGAATTTAAAGTCCCATACGAGTAAAAAGATCATAGTAAAGCAAATCGTTAGTAGTTAGTACCTTTCTTGTTGCTCTGACTGTTACTTTCTGTGTAACTCGGTTGGCTTTGTTCACGCATTTTGTTTCATGTTAGCCCTCGGTGACGTTATTAAATTATGCTACTGTCCACACAAAGACTGTAGCGATATAGTTAACATTCACTTACACTCGTATGTTTTGTCTACTTCATGGTTTGGATCGAATAAAGCGTATTAAAGAGATTGGTCACTGTGTCTTTTTGATGAACATTTTCTATTACAAGTACATTTTTTGCAGCTTAAGAAGCCCAATGTAAGGTTGTTTAATTTCTTTCTAAAGACATGTACGTTTGTATACTGCTTCTGTTAATTGTTGCTTGGTTAATTGTTTTGGTTAGTTCTTGTGAGCACTCTCCTTCGGATATGTTATACTGATTGAAACGACGGACTGTCAGAGGAGGATGTCGTGTTTTTGTATCTGTTCAGTTCCTTCACTAAGATAGTACTAAGTATTTCTTGTTCATATTGCTTATTTTGATGTTTTCTTTGTGCTCCGTTTTCTTCTTTTTGTGCCTTTCGTGTCCCTTTGTTTCTGTTGGGTACTGCCCAAAGTTTCGCGTTTCTATAAAACAATGGTTATGTCCAGTTTTGTGTCTGACATTGTGGCGTGTGCTTGTGGTTTGTGATGTTTTGTGTGACCCTTTTTGTATCTTTCGTCCAAGATTGTTTCTGTTGGTTGCTACCTTTTCTGTCAGATTTGTTTTATCGTCTTGTATTTATATTTAACTAACAGCAAAAAAACTATGAATTTATTCCGTCACTCACTGACGCCTTTGATTTGGTAGCATTCGATCCTTGGTACCTTCATAACAAGGTCCACGAATATCCTAAAAGACGAAATGCCAGCACTACACGTATTACACTACTGGTGCACCCACACACAGAAATCATCTACTTATTTCCAGAATCAATAACGACACGTACATGCAAAGGTGCTATATACAGTGTTGCCGCCAAAGGGACACAGGTACATCCTGTAAATCTTGATCATATCAATTTTCTCATGCAATCAGCATGGTTTACTAAAATATGCTATAATACTAATAAAAAGTATTCCCATATCATCCATTGCCCATGTAATCACTACTTGTATGCGAATCTTCGACAAAGCCATACAATAAAAATCAAATTGTATCATTTATCTACCTTTCATGAAAACGGTTTCATCCTAGTTGTAACAAATGAAAATACTGCGAATTTCACACATTAGAAATGAAAGTCCACCGGATTCATGAACATCCAACGGACTTATTATCCAGGTACATTAGCACTTTATGTTGAACTTTATCACAATCATGTAATATATTACAGGTAAAGAACATCGCATTACCGATGTACTATCTGGAAACACGCACTCTGTGTTTGAGAAAATCTTTCAATGTTTCTTGTTTGAATTCTTCCCATTGCATGTTTGCATCAAGCCTATCTACGAGCTCTGTCTCTGATGGAAATGGCTTGGCCTAAAATAATAATATATGATAAATGATTAGTTTGACATTCGGTGTTTTATTCTTGAATTATAACTATTTGTGTTCATCAATATCCGAGTACATTAACTTAAATTGGTACGACGCACATATCTGAATGTTTCAAAGATGAACCTCATGACGTGGATACCTTAGCCACTCTAAAATGATAAATAGCTTCCATCATCTCTATGTAATGAACTTGCCAAACAATATGTCAACTGATGTAAAACTTTGTATGCCTTTATAAATCAAAATAATTTCTAGTGTGTCTGGACGATTTATATTTGTACTTAAATACATATTACTTATGGAATATGCTGGGGTTTCATTGACCAGATTTTAATCAAACAATTTGATGAACTGACGAACAAATGATGCGTGTAATATAGATATACTGATGAAACTTTGCAGTTACCTTCAAGCGTATCAAACTGATAAGGGCATCGTCACAATGTTTCATGAAGAATTTCTTGTTAATTGCAAGCACTTCACAATCTCCGCTTACCTAGAACATGACGAAAACAATTAATTTACAAACAAGAAGTTATCGGTATCAAATGTATACAAATGTAATAAGTTGTTAACGACAGTGTACGTAGTATGAAACTAAACTGAAACTAAAAACAGATTATTTTAATATCGATTTTACAAGAGTGATAACAAAAACATTCTACTCGTAAACATGTATAGTGGGATACATTTGTACATGTACAACATTGTCGTACCCGATGGACGACATGAAAGTAGAAGAGTTGGAAGCACATTAGGACACGTGCTGATGGTTACATCTAGATGATATACAATGTTGTGTATAAATCATTGATTTACTAGTATTGATGCTGCTTCGTCCAATTAATGTCAAATATAACTGAATGAAATCAAACTGAACATGGAATTTATATTAAGATACTTACTAGACTCACTGACGGACCTCTTTCGTCATGCTCTAAACAGGAACGAAGTCCCTGAAAGTGAAATGGATAAACCAAAGATATGAAAGTATTTATGAATTTATATCGGAAGAAATAATAACGGCAATTTGCTGCAGAACATTTAAACAGCTTGTAAGTGGTCTCAATATGCACAAACTCAGAAACTGTATCACTTCTATACATGTCATATGTTCACATAATTACTTGATAGATAATGACCCAACAAAGAATTAGACACATCATGTTCTACTTGTTCAATCATATGGTTCATCTGCCTAATTCTGATATATATTTTAGGAAAATATCAATTCAATGTTGTCTTCAAATCTGGAAAGAATTTCACGAGAAGAAATATCAGCTAATCATTTCATAGTCATTGAGTATGCTTTTGTGGTTGAATTCATCTACATCTACCACAACTTGAGAGTGATCTAAAGTCGTTTCATACGATTATAAACATGTTAAAGGGTACTCGATTTGATGATTTTAAATGAGAAAGCACTTACAAATGTGTGACCCGGGTGTAACGTTTCTATCTGAACAAATGGAGGTAAAGACATTTCCCGCTCATCTTTGTCTTTTCTGTCTCTTCTGCTTAAAGTATAGATAAAACAACAATATGCATGGTTATTGTGTTTCTTTTAAAGTATAATCACAATTTACTAAAACTATAAAGTTGAGGTGATCAGAGTATGTCTTATTGCGCAAAACGTTATTGGACGTATCTTGCGACATTCTTCCAAGACTTAAACAGTGTTCGTTGTAGAGAGTGAGACGTTTTGGAAAGGGGAAAATATGATTATCTAACTGTCTGTTGCATCAAACATGACTAATCTTACCAAAAATGATCCACGTACGCACGTATACGACGTACATATTGGAGATTATTAAAATGTTTTCTTGATGCTTTATTCGTGGCCTGATAAGGATACATGTACTTGAATGAGGTCGCATTCAGTTACCTTTTATTTCTTGGTAGAGAGTCCGATCTAGCAATACTTGATCTATCACTTCTATCAGTGGACATATTGCTTCTGTCGTCTACAATGGAATTAAACACGATGTTATAACTTGCATTACACGTCAGATTTTAGTCGACCGCTATTTACATAGACAGTCACAAGATATAGTAAATTGAAATAGTCAAAACACTGACGCAATTTTCGAAATGTATCTATAGTATAATTCATGGCTGTTTCAGGGGAGCTAAATGAATGTCCATTCGTATTTATGTTAAAGGTAAAAGTAATCGCCCTTCGTTGTTTTAATGTCATGTTTTCTATCTAAAGGAACATGGACAGAAAACACAGTTGACTACATAACACACATGATTTTTAGATCACTTCATTAAAATCACCAAAGACATGTCGCATTTAACGACTTTTGAAGATTTACATTATAAAGTCCGTATTGACGAAGGTGCTCGTTGAACACATACTCATGAAACGAATATCTAGTTATGTTGGCCGATTTTCAATAAGCATCTCTAAGAAAATGTACACGCCTTTTCGTATTTTTTACATCGTTAAACATGTCTTACCTGCTTCATTTATTGATACCATTATATTCACGTCTTTGTTTTCTTTATTTTCACCGTCAGGTTTCTGATCTTCTTCGTCATCTTCCGATTCTTCAACATGTCGTGTTGTTATATCAGTTGTCATTGGTCGATTCATCTGTCGACTGGCCGGATATGCAGTGGTTGCGCGCGCACGTCCTGGCATGGCGGACTGACTACGGATTTTTGTATCGTGTTGTTGTTCGGAATGGCAGTTCTTGTGTGCAGATGTAGGATCTGTTGGTAGTGTTGCTCGACGTAATGAAGAAGGCCTGTAGTTTGATGGGGCATAACATGATTTGCCTGAAAATATATTGTATATGTTGCTTTAATCTAAAATTGTGACTGGGACATACAAAATGTAAGACCTACAATTAGCACCAACCATGGCAGCTTACCATCCCGTTTACAATTGCTATAAAAGAAAATCTCTGTTTAATTTAGTCCAGGGTCTGTATGTGTATGATGCACAAGGATGTTATGTACAACGTTATATAACACGTTTACGTTTCACATATCAGTGTAAAGGAACATTGTGAATCCAACTACTCGATGACAAAGAGCTTACCAATAGATGTTCGGCACTCACAGATCACCAAATGAGTATAATTATACAACTTACGTCCATTTCCATCCGCTATGAAATCTAGTATTTTCTTCTTTTTATGATAGTTTGATTGTTCTTCCATCTGCTGTTGTATTTTCTTTCTTCTTGCCTTCACATCAATCTTTCCAGGCTCTAAGTGTTTTAGTACCCTGGCTTCTCCCTATAATAACACAATAGTACAACACATAATCAAAACAAGAAATGAGCTGTGCTGTTGGATTTTCAACCTGATGCTAAAAAATACATCTTCACATTATTGTAGGATTATGTAGAGTAATGTTTAAGGATTCTAAAAAGGTATAGTTTTTCACAATGTTCGAACTTCGTGACATGCTATGACATGATGAAAACTATAGGCATGGAAATAAAACTGACGTTCAAAATGACGTCATTGACGTCAAAACAAATGTATATTCAATTTGATAAATGTTGAAGACTTATAATAAAAGTGAATATCTTTTAAATTCGAGAAAATTTCCTTTGACGAATATAACCTGTTTAACCTTATTTGTAGGGATGCTGATAAGTAGCATGTAAACATTGTCCAACTAAAGCACTTACCGATTTAATCACATAAATCCATTCAATGTCATTGCTGTCTTTAACAATTAGTCTGCCATATCTGTAAATACAAGTTGATTGATCCATTAGCTCACCCAGTCTCTACCCGGGATTGTTCTTCAAACAATGCCACCCGGGATCGTTCTTCAAACAATGCCATCAATATAGTCGAGCTTGTTTTTCGAAAGTACATTGCCTCCACATTTGTCCCACACTGGTAGTACACACATGATAATAAATTGATATTGATATATTAGGTTGGACCATGTAGACACATCGTCGGATACCCACGGTCGGTGCTTCCTAGACGCTCCGAGATGTACATAGCGGAGCGGAGGCACCGACCGTGGTTGGTATGACTTTTTTCAAATGCCGAGCGTAGCCTTTCTGCTGAAATATGGCAGGCATATGAGTGCCCCAGTCGAATAATGGTTAGGCCGGTTTTTATGTTTAGCGTCGCCGTGTGTTTTATTCGGCTTTGGGGGTTTTGGGTTTTTTTGTGTGAATAGGTAGCTAGGTTTCCGAAAGCCAGACCTTACGCTTAACATAATCGCGATTTTGTATAGCCTTAATTGATTGTAAGGCTTATAAAAACAAGTCAATGATTGATGATTAATTCGAGACCAGCTTGGTCAATATATGATAGTTACGTTGACCCGACAAGGTGTATCACTAGAAAACTGTAGAAAGCGATATAATCTCCTATAATCAATCGTCGGTCCAATGTACTTCTGGGGTCGTATTATCCCTTTATTCTGTTTTAATCCATTTAACGAACACTAAAGATGAAATAAACGTTAAATAAAGGGTTAAACATATTAAACCCGCCATGGACACAATGTTAGCACATGTTATTATAGATTACTTTGTTATGCAATTTTATTTAAACTTTTTTTATGAAACAGCCCTATTTGAAATTTGCCGGTTTTGGATTTTGTTTTCTTTTAAATTGGATAAACTTTATAAATACATTGGTGTATTGTATTATTTTCAATTATAGTTGTACGTATTGTTCCTATTGTAATTTACCTTTAATGTCATTTATATACGTATTAATTTAGCGATTATATAAAATTTGCGCGTTTTAGCGCTAATATCACAAACCTCTGTTCAAATAAAAGTGTTCCCATGTTAATTTTTATGCAAACTGAATATTAACTTAGACCTACTTTAAAATATGCTCCATATTTGCCTGTTTCTAAATACGTACATGATGTGTCATTTAGCACCAAACATATAATGTAAAAAGTACTAAATTATAGTTTTACGTGTATTCACCATATTTGTATACATTAGAACATTTATGATCAAATCCATCGAGTATAATTTTAATATGTAAAACTTGAATGCTCTGGACAATAGCACATTACGATATTTAGATAAAAATATCTAAAGAACGCCAAACTTCCGTCTAGTTATGCACCATTATACATACTAGTAATTGTTTCTGATATTCGTTTAGGGTATGCTCATACATATCAATAAAGAGGTGTTCGAACTAACGTTCTATGTTTTTACGAAAACCGAACATTTTCGAGGCCAACATCTCACTTACATGTACAAAGTACATAATACGATTTTACTAGTAAACGTTTATAACAAAATTAGGTTGAAATACGCAATAATATGAAATATAAGTATTTGTTTATTCTGGAATCTGCAGTTTATTGTGTATCATCATAAAACAATTACTATGTTGGATGAAAATGTCCAGACCCTATAAGACAGATAAAACAGACGTATATAGGTATCTCTCTTCGTTGATTCATTATTATCATTATCGTAATTCTAGTTAAAAATGTTTTACATTGCCAAGTATAATTATATAATTATTCACATTGGTAAGTAACTTGTCTTAATTTTGTGTTTGAAATGTATGTGTGTGCACTAAGATGTAACATGGCTCACTTGAATTTCAATGGTACATGGATTATCGCCCCTTAAGTGGCTTTAATCAACCGATTATAAGTTCAAATCCACCAGGGCACCGTTTTATCAACGTACTTACGGAAATCGTAAACTTACGTTCAAATTTAAATTCAGTATAAATATTTAACAGCTGCACATTTGAAACAGCTAATTGTTTGTAAGACTTCATTAACTGAATCTTGATTAGTAATTACAGCTAGAACTTTTACATTTTACTATTGTAACAGTATTATAAAGAATGTAAATTTGATCGTAAGTTAAATATTTCCGTAAATGCTTTGATAAAACAGTGCCCAGGTGGCTATGATTGACGCACTCATGTCAATAAGATATCAATAAAAGAACACCCACCATGTGCCGTTTATATTAGAGTCGTTAAAACAAAAGATATACAAACGCTTGTACGGATCATGTCCATGCTCTACGATATGACCAGTTGTATTTGTCTATTACCGCAGGTAAACTCATTTATACTGAATCCATGGCAATCTGACTTCATAGTTCGTAATAAACGTAATTCGCTAAACATTATTTGATTTAAGATGACTCGTTCAGAATTTGTTCAGTCAAAGTTTCGAAATTATTGTAACTTAGGCGTATTAAGAGCGTCTGATAACCGATATCAAATAGTACAACTTTTATTTATGATTATAATAAATTTAAATTGATTTGTCAGCATCTTCTCTTATCTTAAAATTTAGTTAAAACGTTACATAGTATATACAGTTCAATAATTATACAGGTATTCATTACGACAACAAACATTTGATATATCGACATGGATATAACGAACAAACGATGTTGATATATCCACATGGATATAACGAACAAACATTTGATATATCGACATGGATATAACGAATAAACAATGTCGATATAACGACATGAATATGAAGAACAAACAATGCCGATAAAAACATGGATATAACGAATAAACAATGTCGATATATCGAGTATTGACTGTAAATGGTGTGTGGATAACTTACTTGTATTTCAGTGCACTCCATGTCCCCGGATTATCCAGTAATTTCTGCATTGGAAAATGTCTGAACACGGCATCGTTCCTGTAATGACATATTAATTACAATTAATTTAGTAATGCTATCAATAATAGAGAATACAATGTGTAATCAATACCTCACAATTACAGTAATCATTTATAATAATTTGCCATTTCATACCACGTCGCAATACCCGTAAGTACATCATTGATTCCCTTGATTTGAATGATGAAGATTCTTCCGTATGATTCTATGAATACGCATTTAGCCGAGCAAAAACTAGGAAAAATAGTTTCCACTCCAACACAGGACTCAGACGCATATGTTGGATTCCAAATACCAAACTTTTAATAACAATGGCATGTATGATATGTTTCATTTCCTTGTGAGCATACATTGGCTTTATGTACAATCAACACGCATTACCTCGAACACACAAACCCGTTTGTTTTTTGCGTGCTCATACGCATTTAAGCAATTCGTGTAAGTGTCAACGCTCAGTACAATGTGTATGTGTTCATTCGAATTAAACCATATATCACAAATTAACACTGTACCGATATGCAACACAAAGCATGTTTCCAAAAGGTTTCTTGACACTAAGCATAAATATTATATTCTTACAAATAAAGAATGACTACCTTGTCAAATACATCGCAAGAATGGCGAAATGATTTCACTTCACAAGAAGACAATATTTACTCCACTGAATAATAATGTATATATTTGTCCGAAACACACAAAACGATTGACACTACAAAATCCTACTAAATCTTAACGTACTGAGCAACGCTACCCTGTCGGTACAATGGCATACAACAGGCCAGTGTGTGCAATAAAATACATAACTACATGGGTACTAATCCGGGTTTTGTACAAAGTGGTTCAGATCTCTCTACTGTTGGTGATAAGGCATGTGTGAAGATCGTACTGCAATCTTGTGTAACAACGATTGTCGATTAAGATTTTCATGAAATTTAATAAATCTACCATGCATATTATATGTGAACGTAATCCGAAATCCACCAATTATATATAAGTAACTGGCACCGATTGGCCTAGTTCATACAGGCGATACGAGGCTGTTGCCAATTCAATTCCAGATCAAGTAGGTTATCACCGGTATGTTAACGTGTTTCCCACACTGCCCATAGTGTGACTGGGCTGTCTCAAACGGTAAATGTGTTTGATCAATTTGAAAGAACTTACACAAATCTTTAAGTTGCGCATTCGTTGAAATTACTCGTATTTATTATTCTTAATACAACTACAAGCTGCTATTGGAACGGTAAAGTAGAATTTCACGAACTGAAACACCATTAGAAATTTGACGAGTTAACTGTTATTAAAATGATACAAAAAGGTAACAAGATCTTGAGCGTAACTTTACAGTGGCGTAGGACAACACTTTTATTTACTTGAACTACGACCGATGAAACTTGGTATTAAAACCCTTACAGATCAGTAACTGGTCTCCACAGACTGATCGCAGAGCCATGATGATGTAAGTACGCGAAACACTCGTCGCTGCGCATATGTCGTAAATATTGCATAACAAACAATACAGTCATTGATGCCTAACATTATTGGCAAATATTTCGTAATAATGGACAATTGCTGCTTGATTGAATTGAAGCAAAATAAATATAATAATAGTACAACGTATATGATTTCAAGTTTCTATTCTAGATATTTGTTGACAATTAAATCTTCATAAAAATGTAAGGTTTTGCACTTAGTGAATGGC
The DNA here is from genome assembly GCA_963678985.1 of Spisula subtruncata. Taxonomy (NCBI): domain Eukaryota; kingdom Metazoa; phylum Mollusca; class Bivalvia; order Venerida; family Mactridae; genus Spisula; species Spisula subtruncata. The sequence continues at coordinate 13,030,136 of OY787665.1, forward strand.
AATAACGCAACTGTTTGATTGTTTATTACATGTGCGGAGATGGTACGATAAATATCGTAGAAATATTGTCTACTCTTATATCATTCTATTCTATTCTATCGTATGATTCTCAGTTTACAGATTGACCATTAGTTTGAAGACCGTATATCGCTGGGTTAGAATGAGAAGGTCGTAACTACAAAATCAATATTTTGAGAAAACAAGAAAAACTGTCTGACAATCACTCTTTATACTTATTGTAAAACAAAGTTTTTTAACTTAAGTTTGGTCAACATGACATATTCTGATTTTCATGAAATTAAGCTAATAAGAAGCGCCTTGTGATGTAGAAAGCAAATATGCATTAGTCTTATAAGGCACTTACGACCTTCTTATTCTAAGCCAGCGATATGGCGGGTCGGCATTCCAACAAATACATGTATATATTTTATTTCTATAAGTCCTAGTTTTAGAAGTTTTCCTAACTCTGTTACCTACGTACCTCTGACACATGGCTTACGTTTTAAAGTCACATCTAATAAATATTCGAAAATCATTTTACTTTTTAGTGGAAGTTTTCCTGCATGGAAGTTGTAATTTTCATGTGATTGTATTTTCACGAAATCACAATTCAAAGAGCGTATCCTTTAACCAGATAGCACAAATTTCAATAGCCACAATATGAATGATTTTACCCATAATATAGTAGACGACACTTACTTGCATATTTCCAGGTTCTTTGGATTGTATGAATCAGTTGACATGTTGAATATAACACGATAATCCTAAAAAAATGAAAAATTTCAGAAACCTTTATTCAAATAAAAAATCCATTATAATACTGGTTATAATAAATGATACACCCTGTATTATACCACGTGCACCCTTAATTCGATAAACGTGATAAAATTTGATCCCGAATTTGTTACTATTTATAGTAAATATAATCCCGAATTTGTTACTATTTATAGTAAATATGATCCCGAATTTGTCACTATTTATAGCAACATAGATTGTTTCCCCAACCTTCGATCCGAACGTTCGTTATCATCCGAAATTAAACATGTTCTCGAATTTCTTTGTTAATATTTACAGTAAGATATACTGATTACAAATTCAATCCGAACACCTCGTATCATCCGAAATGAATAAAATCGCGAATGTCTTACTATTTCCACGTTATTTGTTCCGAGTATCTGGTATCATCCGAATTGAATCTTAAATTGAAAATATCTTTGCTGTGTAGAATAATTAGTGCTGAAGACACAAGCGTATTATTCGATCATCTTCAAAAAACGAATCTGATGAATTCGAATAATCTTTTTTTAGATAGACGTCACGTTGTTTAGTAGAAAATTTGACTTCACCGTAAACACTAAATACTTTAGACTATTACAACAACGTTATGTTTTGTGGCGTTCTATTGAAATGATTAAGTGATATAGTCTATATGTACTTGCTGGTTATCGCTTTCAGCACTCAGTTCGCTAAATAACTGTGAATTATAGATCAACCCACGAAACGACCTTATGTATTTGTGCGATGACGCACAAGCGATTCTAAAGCAATTTTATCGAATCCGAGTGCTGTGTCTCTCTGAGATCAAGTATACATTACAACTATTTATGAATATTTCAATGCATCAATTTGCCTACTCACGATGGGTAAATTATCCTGAGTTAATCCATATCAATATTGCATCGATTTTTGATCTTCTCTAATTGAATATCCGGCATTGATAGATCTTTGTAAAAAAAAATATGCCGGCTTTATTTACGGCGCATATATAAGGAGATCAGATCTGATTAAAGAAAACACCACTTAATGAGATTTTAGTTAGAGATACTAAATCCATTTCAATATCTATTCAAATCTTGCGACGCGATGTTTACTTTTTCGTATCAATAAAAATGTATCCCTTTATCAAAATTCAATTTAGATACAAAGATCAGCTCGACACACGCATTTCGGGTATACCGTCAAATAAGTAGGGAATAGTTTTAACGCTCCGGAAGATTTCTTAAAATAATTTTATTACACTCAAGTAACTACGAATTTTGGGCAACCCTGGAGCGAATTCAGTCATTTAATGTTATGATTCAATTTTATCAAATCGATTTCACAAAACGGTGAATAAATATTGTTGACAAAAAGCGTTTATGACACCCTTCCGTCATACGTAAACTGTCTATTTAACGCGCCCGTTTTAAGTCGTATTATACATAAATAATGTTTTATTGTCTGGACATGTATCGAACTCCCCATAATATGTGTTACCATTATACACGAATAACATGAGAATATGCTTATCGTAAATGAAATTGTCGTATATCAATGGAAAGCTCATGGTTAAATAATTATAGTAATGATCACAGAAAAGGGACTGTCTGCTGGGAATCAGACGTCAGACGTATCGAGCGTCTCTGTTTGTTTTAGGACGCCTCTCAACGCTTTGCAAAGTGACACGAAATGTATACATTGACGCGAGGCATATTTGAGAATATAAGCCACTTTGGCAGGTAGTTGTTTGTTTCATTTGACTGACTTACTAAGATTTATTAAGAACATGTCAATAACATGATGGTAAGTGAAAACATTGCACCGGATAGCCATTTATGTCGTGACTATGGCCTCAGTGCCATTTCGTATAATATATGTCATCATGCGTTCGATTCGTATTGCTTTATATCACTTCCCTGGTTTGAGCATACGATAATCATTTTAGAGCAATTTTTCGGGAACTTAAAAAACCTGGTTGATACGCCTTGCAATAGAAGTCTTAAAACTGCATGAAAGAAATATCACTTGTTGCTTAACAAAATATCGGTGTATGAATATGTAGTCAAGCATTTATCTACGATGTTTATAAATCCAGTTAAAGGACCACACACGTTGACCACTTCATTTATCAAACATTTTGACTTGCATGAGAGTAAAGATACTTTTAAAAACGTTGCGTTGCATTGATTACGGCATTTTCTAACCATTACATTATGGCGTAATGCAACTGTAGTTATGCAATTAATATCATAATTTCATATCAATCATAGCGTCTTCGGAATAAAACAAGTGCGCATGTAGTGATTTGTATATGATTGTCGAGATCTGCAGCAACTTGTACGCATTTGGATGATATCATATATTCGGACAGAATCGTTCTTGAATACGCATCAAACAAAAAACTATACCAGTACTATATCAACGACTACTTGAGTCCGTTGCCTAAGCAAAGCGCTACGTAGAGCTTTCCATGGGAGGTTATCCATGTCGTCTATATCTAATTGTAAGGGAGATGACTGAACGAAGGCGCTCCGTAGCGCTTTGCTTATGCAACGGGCACCTGTATATTGAAACAATGTTTATATAACACCAATAACCCCCATTACTTCTACAGCATATACGGTACGGTGATGAACTCCATCATAATATACCTAGCATACATTACATAGAGTAGATACACCCATTTAAAATTCCTATTGAAACTATTCTCGTTTCTTTGATGCCACAATTTCAATCGCAGCTTTGTCAGTACAAACAAAAGAACGATCGATACCACTGACAATAATTAACTACGAGTAAAATTTCTTCATAATTTCATTTTCTATATTTATCTACCGACCGAATTGAAACGTTTAACTTTCTATAGAATTGGACAGGTGTACTTAATACATCTCAAATGTAATTGAACAGAAATCCAAACATTTAAGTTAAGTCTATTCAAAAAGCGTATTTAATTATTTATTAATTCCCTCGAGTAAATTAGAACGGAATGGCATTTTTGGCGTGGTTTTTAATTTTCAGACATTTATGTTTCCCGTCTTGAATAACATAATATTATGATACAAGAAGGTAAACATGGCATGTAACTTTTTCAGTTTCAGTAATTTCATTGCTCAATTCTCTGAACGCAGTTTTTTCATTGGTCAATTCACAGAATGCAGTATTTTCATTACTCAAATCCAAGAATACACTATTTTCATTGGTCAGTTACCAGAATGCAGTATTTTAATTGGTAAATTCCCAGAACGCAGTATTTTCATTGGTCAATTCACAGAACGCAGTATTTTCACTTGTCAATTAACAGAACACAGTATTTTCATTGGTCAATTCCAGTATTCCCTGAATCTGAGAGAAATATGACTGCTTCATTCAGGAAATAACTAAAACATGTTTTTTCTGTACTTACAAATCTATGTAGGAAGAGGATTTCTACATCATTTCTGGTTAGAACTGTTGCTCGTCTAGATGAACCACATATCAACTCTTCCTCCTGTAATACAAACATATAATTACCATATAATCACAACACAACCACATACATGTAATTATCAAATAAAGACACTACATTGATTCTCGGGACTGTTTCCACTAGTTTGCTATTCTAATAGCCGTAGGGTTTCGGAGCAGACAGGCACGACGCAGCCCTTTTCTAGTATGCGAACTTTTCGCTGCGTTCGACCTGCGTTCTGTCTATATGTTCGTCCACGTTCGAGCGACGCGCGTGTAACGTGCGTGCCACTTACTGCTAACTTACAACGCAAGTTTAACGCATGTGAGCAGTACGTGCACGTACGGTTTCTGTACCATAACTTGTCAAGTGCGCAACGCCCGATTACTGCAGTCTTTTAGGTCAGGGAGGGTCGTGCGTGCGACGTGCGGCCTCTGCACTTATTCCCACGTTTTCAACAACAAAATAACGTAGCGACCACAGCCTTGCAAAACAAAACACGCACGTCGGGTTGTGACCAGGCCTTTAAGGAAATCCATATTATATATTTACAATAAATTTCCAATTAAAAATGGCTGTATTTTTTGTATTTAACCAACCATACATTGTCATTTATCACGTGAAATGCATTAAATGGCAGCTAATATTCAAATATAATTGCTTTGCGGATTAATTTGATAGCTTTTGAGATTTTCAAAGCGTGAACATACTTGTGTTGTCGAATGCTTTGAAAATGTTGATAAGATAATAATATCCAATAGATTTAATTTATTTATGTATTTATGGTGTACGTTAGAGCCATGAATTAACGATGTCCGGGTGTAAAAACTTTTTCAAAAAATGTTGAGGAATGCATTTTGAATATTTTTATTCTATTGTGTACCCATTAAGACAACTGCATGTGAATTTTAAAACACATGTATTGTCATTTAAGAGAGTAATTGCTATTTTTATTTCCCTACACCCAGCGTAAGAACGTACTACACAAACAAATGGAGACAACCGCATGATAAATAAAACAAATCTCCAACAAATAGCACAATAAAAACAAAAGTGTGTTTAAATCTAATGATAATGATTATTTCTTCAATCAAAAGTGTAAAAATGATGTTTGGTCTAATAATGAAGTAGATAAAAATAAAAATGTAACCCTACCCTCCTCGAAATTAAGGCATTTTTTTGCATATTGCCAATAAGTACCCTATAGATAAATGGAAATAAAATGTGATCTAAACAATTGGCACCATTGAATTTTTTTCAAAAATAACTTCAATGTGTGTGTAATGTTTTAACAAATTTTTAAAAGGTTTTACCGAGCGGTTTTGAAAATATACATTTCAGAAATCCTTAGTAACCTGATTTTCATCTGTTAACCACATATTAATTCCTATAAAATTAAAGAAAAAAAAAGAATTTTTTTTTTCTCCAAATTACACTATAAAGTGATGTAACGAAGCCAAAACATTGTCTTATAACTAAAAAATAAATAAAAAAAGAACAAAAATATTTTGGCTCTAGTGGGGGTTGAACCCACGACCTACAGGAAATCAGTCAATTTGTCATAAAATTACTGAAATTGAGAACTCTTCAAGAGGAGATTCTTTATTAGACCCGGATATCCGTAAGCAACATACATGTATCACAATTATGGTCTTAATTCAATATCTCGAATTACTGTGAACAACAAAGATATCAAATTGTCCTACCAAGCGTGGGTAAAATTTCAATCAACAGTTGATTATGAATTACGTCAAAGAAGTGTTTAACCATGTTAATAAAAACATTCATGTGTCGTGTTTTTTTAATATCATTTCGTATAATTATGCTCTTGTTAAAATGAATGTCGATCATTCAAGAAGTACCGAGATATTTGTTGAATTGAATAGCGAGATGTTATAAGCGGGTAAATGCAAGAGAGAAAAACACACGCTTTCTTCAAAAGTCATACAGAACAATGGGTATGTGTGTTTTGATTGCCAACACATTAAAGAAGTTTCGGTAGCCTGTTTCAGAACTCTACCTTTTCAAACAATAATTTAGGAAGAGATTTCTGAATGCATTATTTCCCGGAAAATGTTCTTATAACAATTTGCATTCAAACACCTACAAATCAGAGTCACATTATTATTTTCAGAATGAAAGCAGTTATACAACAAGACACAAAAAGATCTGATATACGCACAGGTAACTGTATCATTAATAAAGAATTTTTTTGTAAAATTTATAATTTTCTAAAGAGCCCTGTCTACATTTATAGGAAATGTCAATTTCGTATATTTGAAACATTTTAGCAACCATATCGAGTTTACTATTGGTATAATAACAAATAAAGATCGATTTCGGTAATTTAAAGTCAAACATTGTGATCCTGTGATCTAGATACAACATTACACTCACCCCAAACTTCTGTCCAGCAGTGTATTCCACAGGCTGTTTTCTTCCTCCAGTTTCGTCCTCACCAACTGTAAGAATTAAAATGTCCAGAGAATACAACACTTTGATATATATATATTTATTCTATCAAGTACAAATGACAATAGTAATGATGTCATGTAAATAAATCACGGATATTACGTCATTTCTGCCTGACAAAGTATATTTACACAAGGCTATTTATTTTTTAAAACAATGTCCCTGTATATAAAATCTGTAGTGGTTAAACATGCATTATTTAAGCTCACTTTAAAATCACTAACACAGCCGAGTTACCGACAAGAACTTCTAGACATATGGTCATATCGATTCAATGTCCCTTTATAGTAGACCAGACAGATTTACGAACATAGACTGTAATCAAAATATTTAATACGACACGTTTTAATTGTCCAAGTGTTCTATTACTTTATGTTTCGGAATTTTTCTTTCTTGAAAGCATTCAATACTTTTCTTATTTTGTGATTAAGTATTACGTATTGATTTGTTGCTTCAATAATTATTTATCTTGTCAACAGTCTACGATAAATAAAATAAAATCTGAATGTAGACAGATAACGTAAGTACGTGCGAGTTGGGCGAAACTCTATCCGGCTAAGAATAAACCCCTGTACAGACCGGTCCTCCACTTTCCAGGAGAGCATTGTTCAACAATAAGGATCGTTTTCAAAATACTTCATGATTGCTTCAAGATAACATTATAGGATGAAAACGGAATTCAAAATTGTTTATCAGTGAGTTGTTACATTTTTGAAGAGCGTGAGATTAATTAAGATATATTCATGTGATAAAGCGAGGCTTGCTTTGATGTGAAATCTCATGCGTTGTGGGATTTGTTTTTTCTCACATTCGTTTTCATACTCGTCTTATCGATATATCTTTATGCCATTAAAAAGATTAACTATGAGTGAACGAATGAATTATTCAGTGAAGTAATCATGCTGTTATGATATCGCTAATTATTGTTCAGTGACAGTTGCACGAGTTACCGGGGCAACAAGGCGAGTGTGTTTCAGAAATGACATTATAACATACACGTAATTTGCTGTAATATTTGTGAGAAAGACATATCATGCAATATCATCAATATTAACAACTTCATAAATTTATGATTTTGACCTCGTGGATACACGATTCCAAGTTCACGATTTTCTAAATGTTCAACATTTCAACTTTTGGTGATACGGAAGCCGGGTGTCACTACCGGTCCTTCATAAAATACGACACTATGCATGGACCAAGCCATGTTTGTGGTCCGACAAGTTTATTTTAGCAAGGTTCCAGCCAGATAATTTTCCTGACGGGGTTTTGATGATAAGACTCGATGTCCTGAAAAACATTGAAGATAACCACTTGTTGTCGAAATTCCAATGGTTGCTAAGACCCACGGTCCCTCTTGAGCATAACGTGGATTACATCAGTAAAATGATGTTAAACAACTTACGCCCACCGGATAATACAAAATAGATTCCATCTGGAGCAAATCCTTTCTTGAGTATCACTCGTTTCTTTCTGTATCTAGAAGGGAAGACAATAAGGGAGACAAATCAGACGTCATTTCAATATTTTGAACATGATTATCTCCCGTTATTTTGATATTTATGAACACACGGTCTTTTAAAAACGTAAAACAAATCGAGAAAGAGATGTAAGTTAGTGCTTGTATAGCAGACAAGGACAATGTTGTACCATACATTGTATGCCATAGTCAACTATTGTTCAGTCATATACAACGGTCACTATTCCTGGAACTAATAGTCTATTCAGGTAAAGCTATATTTGATCGGGGAATCTAACTCGTCTTGTTAATATGCGTATCGCGCCGTTTTAGTTTTAACATAGTATGGTTGTGAAACAAAATGCAAATACACAGCAACTATTATTGAACTAAATGAATGACTATTACAGCACTATCAGACACTGTGAATAGCATCAAGTGAAGATCAAAAAGTTTATTTCTTATTTATTTATTTATTAAATAGACGAGTGATCTGATAGTGATTACAATGGTCAACTTCATTGAAAACACATGATGATTGACGGTAAACTTTTCTCCTTTTTTGAGGTTTATGATATTGTTGATTTTCCTCGTCCATATGTGCGCCTGGGTCGAGGGTATCCCAGTACACATCTTACAATTTCTGGGTTAATAATGGTTCATGGTAAACTTACTTATCATAGAATGAACATTGTACAATCTGTTTCTGTATAGATAGTGGGTATTCATTAAATGGTTTACATATACTCTTCAAGCATTTCACCACCTGTAATATAAACACATACAGTAAAACTTCGTAAAGACGAGCATCGTTATTACGAGCACCGGCTTATTTCAAGCATTTCACCACCTGTAATATATGCACATACAGTAAAATTTCGTAAAGACGAGCATCGTTATTAAGAGCACATGGCTTATTTAAAGCATTTCACCACCTGTAATATATACACATACAATAGCTCGCACACAACATTATGAAACATGCAGTTAATCTAATGTTACCAAATCACAGAACATCGGATGTTCCTTTTTCCTACAGTAATAGTCACGCACAACTCTATCAGTAATACATACATTTTTACTAAATTTGACGAGCATTTTAAAAGATGTATACGTTTTACAACAACTAAACTGTTTCCATTTGATTTACTCATTTGATGGACTGTTTCTGTCACCTTTCAACATATTAAGGTCAAATTTTCGGTCAGAGCAGTAATGACTTTTCTCATTACCCGGGTATTAATTAAAAGAAAAAAACACATGTCATTTTCTTGATTATAATAACTACAACAATAAGTTTTTTGCTTTTTTCTTAATTAATCCACACGCGCGCAATGTTTTCCGTAATATAACTAATAAATCTAACATGATACAGATGAGCCAAAAATCAGTTTGGAGTAAACAATTAATTGAAATGTTTTAAATGAAATACGTTCCTGTTTACTAGTATAAACATTAAATTGTTATTGTAATTAAAAGTCACTTCACCACATACATTAATCATTCATCTTCTTGAAAACATGTACTATAAACTATATTTATATTCTGGATCAATCGGATGGGCGGGTCAGGCGTATTTCTCAGTTACGGAAATGCCCAAGTAGTTACGATTGTAACGTTGGGTTTTCTACATGGAAGTGAATAAAGAAGATGGAAAGATTCTGGACACCTTCCTCGACACATTTGTCAGAATCTTCCTTACCATATAACGGCCTGACAAAATAAGCATCGAAGAAAGAAGAAACCGAGCACGATTGAATCAAAATCTGAACATAATTAAGGGGGTAGTGTAATAATTGATATGGCACGTAAAATAAGGTGTATAAGTGCGTTTGGAGGAACTTACAAGATTCTGTTTGCGCGATGTCGCTCTATGAAATTGAAATATATGGTTATATTGTATTACAATCTAAATTATTGATGAATCTGAATTATGTTTTTAAATAATGATCAAATTGGCGGACTAACCACGATACTGATTTGTTTTCTTGCAATATGCTATAATATCATTGATTTTCGTGGGGGTTACATTTCGTGGATATCGTGGTTCATCTTCAACCACGAAATCAAATCCCGTCGAACAATAATTTTGACCCTTGTATTTATCCACTTAAATACAAAACCCACGAATGTCCAGTCGAATTTGTTTTACCAAAACCACGAAATTTCGTTCCATCGAAATTTTTAAAAAATTCAGTACTTCCGAACCATTGAATGATTGGAAAGCATAATTATATTACACTAATGATCACATTAAATGCGCATGAACAAAGTTGCTGTTACCTCAACTATCTGATCATCTGTTCTGGTACCAGGTCTTTGTTTGAGTATATTCCGTATTTCATCTGTTAGATAGTCCTGTAAACAAACAAACAAAGTAGACTAAAGCAATAATTATGTAAATTATACGGCGAAAACAATATTTTAGTCGGAAATGAAATGTGGCCCGCGCATGCACAATCAGTGACTTATTTAATGACTTAAGTTAGTTGTTTTACTTTCATCATACAACACTGTTTAATTACAAAATGTACATGTTTGTGTTATCACCCTGCTTGATTGTTTTGTTCAATTGAAATTACGCCAGTTGTCAATCAATACCCTTTAAATCAAGTCTAACGTTAAATTATAATCAAAGGATATCTAGAAATCCTTCGACAAGCAACCTTCGACAAACAATCAGGCGGAGCGATCTCTGCTCTGGCGTAATGTCGATTATTTGTTATAATCACGTTCTAAGCGGGCCTTGATTGAAAATAACATTTTGAAATATTGAGATGATTAAGACAATAGGGACCTCAAGATCCAGATTAGATTCCTTGCTTTGACAAATTGTGGCTAGGGTAAATTCACGATTCTTTATGAAAAAAAACCTGGTTACTTAGAGCATAATTATATTTCCTCTAGAAAAGTCGAACTTATGTATACTCTTGTCACCGGGATAGCCCATTTGGGCGAGCATAATTATATTTCCTCAAGGAAAGTTGAACTTATGTATACCCTTGCCACCGGGATAATCCATTTGGGCGAGTATAACTATATTACCTCGGCAGTTTTATGTCGCATATATTCTCCTAGATCGAATGTAATCTGCTCCAGTTCATGAGTGCTATCATTTGGTACGTAGGTGACGAATGCTCGACGTGCTTTCTCACCGGATGCTAACGCTGCGTAATTAGACTGTAAGGCATACAAGGATTCCTGTGATATAGACTCCTCTAACAGACTGAAAGAATAGAATAGAATATCTTTTATTTCCAATTATGGACCATTTCTGGCATACAAATACAAGTTAAAAATACACAAGTGTATGAAACAAGGCAAAACATTACAAAGGCTTGATCATGATTGGAAAATATAAATAACTAAATGAGAAAAAAGAAAGAATGTATACATGTGTCCGTGCCAAATGATTCTATCCCTAGACTATCACACAAAAGTTAAACGTTATGACATGTGTAGTAATGACGGACATTCTTGTTTGAGAACTATTCCATGTTTGTATTCTCAGTCTATGCTGTGAAAAGGACGGTTCAAACATTTCATTTTTTTTTGTTTGACTCAAAAGTCCCATCCTGTGTAGCGAACAATGCAAGCACCGATGATCTAAACATCCAAATATGGTCTTCATTTGTAAATGGTGATAAACGGTGTATTTGAATACGGTGAATAGGTCAATTTTAAGTAAAACGTTACTAAACGTGTTCATAGTGGACATGGAAGTTAAGTCACATGATGTATACTGCTTTCTCATGGAGTCGAGCCCCTTAGGGCTAAACGCCTTACATGTACAATTCCAACAGTCTATTCTTTAACCAATTTTATTTTTACTGACCGAGAAATCACTTAACTTTATAAAATCAAAATAGTTTTGCCATTAAAAAGTTTTTGTTGTAAAACATTTGCTATAAAGCAAGTACCAGTCAAGAGCCTACGTCATTCTTAAACTTTCTCATCGACTCGAGCTCTCTGATTGGTCAGCCTCTATTTAACCCAAAGACTGAAAACTTTTCACAAAACACAGTTGTGAAACAAAGTTAATTCATCTTAGATGATATTCACCGACTTTAATTAATGTGAACAGGCCTGTTGACAAATAAATCGTCAATAACATAAACCCATGGTAAAAAGCTTAGGCATTTATGCTTACCAAAATGGATTTTCATGGTTGGTTGCTATTAGTGATCACAGAACGATTACGAGTTGTTTTCGTTCACATTTGTTTTGCTGTTGTGACAGAAATAAGACTTCCACCAGATTTTAACATGTTTTGGATAAGAACCATCTCCGCATGTGTGCATATTTGACCCAAACATTTAGGGCTCGAGTCGATGAGAAGGATCGAGTCGATGAGAATCAAGTATATCACACGGTATAACCGGATGCGTGGTCGGCCGAGTGATGCGTTACGGCCGAGGCAAATACTGATGACGGGTAAGTAGTGGGGTTATATTTCTTACCAGAACTTATCGATTTCGATATTTCTGGTGGATCTAGTGATTTGTGAATGACAACAAAAGTTTAAATGTACTATTCACACAGATTCGCATGCTATCTTTGCGGAATAAATCTGATAGAGCCTGTTTATACACGACACGCAGAAAATAATGCTCAATTCTCACATACATGGTCCGAAATTAAACAGTTTGCGCTAGTATTGAACTATTTAACATCACAGATCTAACGAAAATTCATCTATGAACAATTCTGTAAAGTTACAACTCTGTCCGTGCCCTGAAACCAACGATTCACCCCTTCAAAGAGACCCTAGTATGCACCAAAATGATGACGTTTACAGCCGAGGAGATTTTGTGATGATGACGTTTACGGCCGAGGACGAAAAATATGGATGACGTTTACGGCCGAGGAAAAACTTACTAAAATCTGTCATTTTTCGCAGTTTCAATGGTTTTCTCACCGGCAAAGTATGGAATATTCGCCAGTGTACATTCCAATGAACATTTCTTTACCAGAAAGTGTTGGATAGGATTGCCTTGCACTTATTTTATTCCTATATATTTGATATAAAACGTCATTTTAGAGATCCATGACTTTACAAGACAGGTATTTGTTTGTTTGAAAAGCATTTAACAGTTTACATGAACTCAAGGAAGAACGCCAGTCAGCATACAGAAAATGACACTCTATTGAACCAGTCCATACCGTTGTGCTCCCTGTCTTCACCGGGACGTGTCTTGCACACATTCTTGCGTTTATCTTATACTCCGACACGCCCTGTGACTCTATTGATAAAGTGTACATTATTTTCGTAAATGTACACTTTTTTAGTTGTAAGAAAGTTGTTTGTACAAAACATTTACTCAGAAAATAATTGGTCAATCATGACAAATCCGCTTATAACTACATGAACAGTTAAATAAATGACATACTGTAAAATCAATATTATTCGAGGGGCATTTAATTTCGTGAATTTTGTGGATGATTTCAACCATGAAAATCCTTTGAATTAAGTTGAAATTTCCACGAAATGGTCTTTTTCACCATATCCACAAATTTTGTCACATGGAAATTAAATTATTTGTACTCGTCAAAAACAAGTAGCTAGAAAATTGTAAATCCACCCAATGATAGTGCAATATTAGCATGTACTACTGTAAAACAAACTAATTTGTGGCATTTCACTCAATCAATAGTGTAGATAACTATCGTATTTTCCTTTATTAATTTGTTTTGGCGGTATGTTTTTTATGCTTGGAGTAGGGAAAGAAAAATGTTCATTCAGAACTGATAGTAAACGTTTTTTAACCCTGTATATATCTTAATGGGTATGCAGAAGGAAATGTTTTAAACAACGTCATCGGCTCTTCCTATCACGGGCTAGGACCGCTTCTGCTGTTAACAGTGGCCATGCCGTAGGTCTAGGACCGCTTTTGCTGTTAACAGTGGCCATGCCGTAGGTCTAGGACCGCTTCTGCTGTTAACAGTGGCCATGCCGTAGGTCTAGGACCGCTTTTGCTGTTAACGCACAATTGTTTGTTGTCTGAATCCCCGCCCTACAGCCAGAACTGACAGTCCAAGTCTCCGGGGTCGTAATCACATAGTAGATCGCGGTTTTTGGAACCGAACCAAAGTATATTCACCGGGACTAGGAGTCGCTTAGGTTGTCTTTTTGCCGCACATTGTGAAGATTTGTCGGTCTAATTCTCCCTGTACTCTCGTCGGCGGTAGCGGGACGTGCACAAGGACAGTGAGAACGGGTCCAAAGTTTTACTCGATTTCCCACGTGTAAATTCCAATAATCTAAAAGATAATTATTCAAAAAAAAATATTTTTCTCCAAATTACGCTATGAAGTCATGATTTGGTGCCAAAACATATGTCTTAAAACTAAAAATCTAAAAAAAAAATAACGGCTCCAGTGGGGTTTGAACCCACGATCTATAGGAAATTCGATTACCTTTGTAATTAATTTTTTTATGAAAAATGTTCATCACATAAGGACAAAATACATCATACCAGTAAATGACAAACAGGCATCATAATAATGACACATGTTCATCATATAATGACAAATGCACATCAAATGATAATTATATTATGGCAAACGGACATCATAAAATGACAAAACATTGTCATATTATGACAAATGGACATGATGATTTTTTTATATCACGGTATAACAACATGGTGCAGCAGTTCTGCTTATCTTTGGGCAGCTATGGCGTTCCATAGAGCTAGTCAGAGTTCCATATGGCCCATATTTCACAATCTTAGTATTTACTTTCAAATAAAAAATTCTGTCTTGTAAATAATATAGATCTCCAAAATGACGTTTGATATTATAGATATAAGAATAATATAAGTGTAAGGCAGTTCTTTTCATCATTTTCAGGACGAAGGGCAAAAAAGTGTTCGTTGGAATGTACACTTATAATCCATACTTTGCCGGTGAGAAAACCATTGAAACTGCGAAAAATGACAGTTTTTAGTAAGTTTTTCCTCGGCCGTAAACGTCATCCATATTTTTCGTCCTCGGCCGTAAACGTCATCATCACAAAATCTCCTCGGCTGTAAACGTCATCATTTTGGCGCATACTAGGGTCTCTTTGAAGGGGTATATCGTTGGTTTCAGGGCACGGACAGAGTTGTAACTTTACAGAATTGTTCATAGATGAATTTTCGTTAGATCTGTGATGTTAAATAGTTCAATATTAGCGCAAACTGTTTAATTTCGGACAATGTACGTGATAATTGAGCATTATTTTCTTCGTGTCGTGTATAAACAGGCTCTATCAGATTTATTCCGCAACGATAGAATGCAAATCTGTGTGAATAGTACATTTAAACCTTTGTGGTCATTCACAAATCGCTAGATCCACCAGAAATATCGAAATCGATAAGTTCTGGTAAGAAATATAACCCCACTCCTTACCCGTCATCAGTATTTACCTCGGCCGTAACGCATCACTCGGCCGACCACGCATCCGGTTATACCGTGTGTACATGTACTATGCTGTAAATCTGTTTTTATTTGAGCTGTTTGTATTTGAGCTATATCATCAGCTTAGACTAAGTTGAGTTAAGGAATGTTAATTAAGGGTTATCAAGTAAAGTACTGTATATTATACTAGGATATACCTTCTGCAAGCCTGGCATACTTGGATGAGGAGTTTCACAGCACGAGCTACACGCCGGAATCGTACAAACGGCTAAAAATATATAAAACAACAAATTCAGATCAAACAAGTCAATTACCATAATAAGACATACATGTCTCATGAGCCACATTCGGCTCATTTTCTTCACGCTAAGAAACAAAGCTCAATTTATGTAGGCTATATTAGGAGCAATATTTTTTTCTTCCTACAAATAAAGTGCATTATTTATTAGGCTACCTTTAAAACCTATATATATTATTTACATACATTTCGTATATTAAGGAAGTCGTTTACCCGCTGTAAATCTATACGGCTCGACATCGATACATCAACATTGTATTTTTACAATATTCACTATAATATTATATCCATCATTATCCTATTGTTCTTATTCATTATCATTCGTTAATTGTTTCATAACATTACTTGTTATCAAATTGTAATGGCGATTGTCTTGTAGTAAAGGGTGTGTGGTTCAAATGTTGTCGGTGACCCTTGTTGTTTCTTGTTCAAGAAACGTTATCCTAAATACTCATTGGTTCTTGGTAAATTACGCGCCATTTAAATAAATATGTTGTATCGTTAGGGTACTTGATGCCCCAATAATACTTATTCTGAGAGCCAACACATTGTATGCTGTTAAACTGCCAACCTTTGACATTGATATTCTCGGATTATCCTATCTGACACGTCGCAAATACACTAAACCCTCAATGTACTCGTACGAGCGTAAAGCAGCACATTTAAATTACACAAAGACTGATCCCGGCGTAACAAAGCATAACGTACAATTAATAAAGTGCCAAAATACGACAACATGTACTTAGCAACTTTTTGAGATATACTTGGCTTATTGTCATGATAAAGATAAAGAAACAATGGCAATTTTTTTTATATAAGTGTAAAACAAACCCAAACTAGTAGAAAGCACCTGAAGGATGTTAGGGAATCAAAAATAACAACCATATCACTTATCTCTAAAAAATGAAATAAATTACGTGAACCATATTCGAAGGAAAAAGGGCTCCTTACTCCGATTGACCACACCAAAAATGGCTCTTGACGAGCCAAATTCAACGCAATTTATTTTCATTCTCGAATATGTCTATATTCGGTTCAACAATTCACGAATCAATACAATTGCACTTACCCTGACGTACGATTTTTGAGAATGCATCTCAAACCTGCGTATATTCCATCTACACAGATATTAACATTACTTAAATTTTCCAAATACACACTGAAGATGTGTAAAACTGTCTGAACATACGCATCTACATTTTAAATGGGACCCACTTCTATAAAACATTTTAAACCATAGTTAATTGCTGTTCAATTCAATTAACTGTGACGATACAGAAGGAAAAGCTAAATTTGATGGACGAAAATAGAGTGATATTCAAATTAAGCTCATAGAATTATTCAATACAGATAGTTTGAACAAGCGCCTATTTTACCCGTACATCAAACGAGATCAATGTAACATGGAGAAATTCTAATTTACCTCATCAACTACATTTCCGCTTTCTTCATTCATTATTTTAAACGTAATTTCCGCTTCTATTTGTGGCTAACGCCGAATCCAAACACCGCGGTCCTTTTGACGTGATTTTTACGAGTTCTTCATAATGTGTTGTGTCAACATTATATTAGAGAAATACTTGCAACTGTACATTTAAAGTACGATCAAGCTTAAAGTAACTTTTCATGATGTTGGTTAAAACACAAAAGCTATACCACATAAATTTGATACAAAGAGGTATATTAATGAAAACGAATTGAAAATTATTAAACAGTCATAACGTTTGGTGACCTAATAATACTAATTTCCTGTCACTACAACTATTTAGCTTGCATTAGTTCTATTTCTCACGGCAAACGTACATCATCTCAACCTTATCCTTCATATTGAATTAATATCATAGCTTATTGGTATATGCATTATTGTTGACATTTTCAATTAATTTCTTAAAAAGAACATCTTTACAAATAAGAAACGATGTTTCAATAGACTCGTGTTAAACAAACATCATCTAGGCCGAATTTCTACCCGTTAAAAGACGAACACTATTTGTCCTTACTAACAACCAAAGACTGTTGAATTGTTGGGCCAATGATTTATATTACAATATTAGGCTTTTAAGATTTCTAATGACAAAGTACTACCCCATGATCATAATCATTTCTCTAATTGAATTGAACAGAAACCTGGGGCATTGAAGAGAGCATTATTTATATTATTACACCTTTGTTTACTTACTCAAACTAGTAATTATTTCACACATCGTATCAGTTTTATTTCGTCATTGGTGAACAATTCTTTCTTTTCAAGTTCTAGGATTTGTTTTCTATATTGATTTATATGACACCGATGGTAAAAAAGGTAGTCATTATAAACATATTTACAAATTGTCATAACTTTTTGAAAAGTAAATATTTCAGTGCAACTACCATCAAACAAATTCTCCAGATGACAAAGCAATGAGTTATAGGTACAGCATTACAACATATAGTAAAACATATAAAAACCATTCAGTCAACGGAGACAATAAATGTGACTCCCTGTAGCTACAGTATTACAAAAAAAACTTATAGTAAAACCTGAATAAACCATTCGGTCAACGGAGACAATAATTGTGACTCCCTGTAGCTACAGTATTACAAAAAAAACTTATAGTAAAACCTGAATAAACCATTCGGTCAACGGAGACAATAATTGTGACTCCCTGTAGCTACAGTATTACAAAAAAAACTTATAGTAAAACCTGAATAAACCATTCGGTCAACGGAGACAATAATTGTGACTCCCTGTAGCTACAGAATTACAAAAAAAACTTATAGTAAAACCTGAATAAACCATTCGGTCAACGGAGACAATAATTGTGACTCCCTGTAGCTACAGAATTACAAAAAAACTTATAGTAAAACCTGAATAAACCATTCGGTCAACGGAGACAATAATTGTGACTCCCTGTAGCTACAGAATTACAAAAAAAACATATAGTAAAACCTGAATAAACCATTCGGTCAACGGAGACAATGATTGTGACTCCCTGTAGCTACAGAATTACAAAATATTTATAGTAAAACCTGAATAAACCATTCGGTCAACGGAGACAATAATTGTGACTCCCTGTAGCTACAGAATTACAAAATATTTATAGTAAAACCTGAATAAACCATTCGGTCAACGGAGACAATAATTGTGACTCCCTGTAGCTACAGAATTACAAAATATTTATAGTAAAACCTGAATAAACCATTCGGTCAACGGAGACAATAATTGTGACTCCCTGTAGCTACAGAATTACAAAAAAAACTTATAGTAAAACCTGAATAAATCATTCAGTCACTCCTGTAGCAGCTCGTTGTTACTATAGGTACATTCAGTATATCATGGCGCAAATTTCAGCTCAAGATCAGAAATGTGGGCATCGAGACTACATCTGTGATATTCTATGTACAATCTGGTGTCATTTACTATCACATTTTTATAGTCATTAGCCAACATAATCAAAAATTAATTTCAATTTAATTTCTCGGTAAATGAATTAGCCCTTCAAATAATATAACAGCTCAAAACACTTGTGTTGATTTTTTTTTTTTTTGCTCGGAAATCTTCAGTAATGTCCATTATGTATTAAGTCATACACTGGCTTATATAGAGGCTCTTCAATGAGTGCTCATTCCTTAAGGTAGCTAAGTATCTTTGAAAATGATGATATATGCTGCATTAGTTCACGAGGTTTTAAACAAAATTTAGTGGTATTTGGAGCATGACGCACGGACTTCATGGCTCGACCAAGTGATGGATTGGCTAAAGTCGCTTCAAGCTGATTTGCATGTTTATGTAACAGGCTGGGAGTGCGTTACGAAATTTCGGCACAGTTTTCCGGCACTCCCACACCGAAGGTTAGTGATAAATATAAATTCGTTATAAAGTTCGCACTATGAACGCCCACGTTACATTTACCTTTTCCTCTGGTGTTTTAGCAACCACTTCCGCTTCCGGTTGAAGATCTTCATTTTCTTGTAGAAGCTCTTCATCCTCCTCGTCGAATATATCAACATTACTAGTAATCCGGATAGACATGTTTTCGGATATTAGAGTAACAATTAGCTAATCGTGCCCACTCATTGAATGTTTCTGTAGGTTATCACAATGGTTCATACTTCCAACTTATGTTAAATAGATACACTTCCTCATATGTATAATGCATACTTCACAAAAGTGGCTCAGTGATAATAAATAATATTTTAATAAACTCTTCATATTGGCGTTATAAATGTTTCAATAAACTTTCAGTAGAGCACGCGCGTGCAGATGTATGAACATGCAGGACATGTCTAACAGATATATAGCCATCATTTATTGAAACTATAAGGCCAAAGGTAAACAAGGCCGATGGTAAACACTTTTTTTGTCGAATGTAGTTTGTTGTCTATATAAAAAGTTGTCGGACATAGTAGCTTATTGACCTTAACATGTTGTCGGATGTAGCAAGTTGTCAGACAGATATTTCGTCCCAGCGACAAATCATGATATCGTTCATATAATGTGGATTTATATTAAAAGACGATCGTTACTGGTCGGTATTCCTGAACTTCGAATGACCTTAATAGTTTTGGACAAACTTCGTTTTCGCTAAGAAATTCTATTATATCAGTTAAATTAATAAATATCTTGTGTGAACAACATTTACGAGGAGCTGGTAACAATCGGGTGTCACATGTATATAAAGATAAATACAGTATTACACACGTTGACTTATCGTAAATCATGTTCTATGTGAAGTACTGTACAGTAGTAGTATTAAGTTATTTATGATACGATATACTGTTTAACAAATTTTAAACAAACGATTAAGTTCAGACTGAAGAATTATTTACCAGCTCTGTTCGCTCAAGAACGTCAGACCGAGGGAGGAGTAAAGGGTTATCCAGGAAACAAAACCCGAACAGAGAGGATAGCTCTATCAGAAAGGTTGGACTATGTAACAGAAAGTATGCCCGTACCCAATAGACTTTGGTAGAAAGCACCAGTCGGTTGCATTCACGCCCCCCTCCCCTCCCGGGGATGGGCCGGGGTTTTTACTTTTGAGTTGTCAAAAACACCACCCTTCCACGGCCTTGCGGGGACAGCTGATGGTAAAATCTCCGGTTTTTTCCCGGCCCCTGAAAACTTAATATTGTCCCCGGGGTATTGTTCGCAGAAAAAAATCCAACATTTCCCCAGCCATGCGGGAGAAGCTGTATGGTAAAATACGGCTGTTCCCCCTACTAATCCACATGTGTCCATGAGGGTGGTGACCGTGGATGCAACTGACTGGTGCATTAACGATAGATTAATCAAATCATAAACTGATAGGCTACACTGTATACATTGACTAGTAACTTGCAACTCTTCACAAAAGGATGGATTCACCTGACTGTAACTTTAACATAGTGCACGTGGATTATTCTACGATTGACACAAAGGCATCATGTGACGCTTGCATTCTGAGAGCACAAAACACATCGAGATTCGATCAAAAATCAATCAGAGATTTACAAGTGCGGTTATTGAATTCCAATAATCATGTACTGAAACAAGCCAGTCGAAGTTGTTAGTCTGGGCAGTGAGAAAATGCCAAGTTGTATGTAGTAAGGTGGTTTGTTGATGAAATATGTCCGATTCAATGAAATGCTTAAATTTGTATCATAGTTACGGTACTTAACAATGAATTACTGTTTGATTGACATTATATGTGTGACTAAATCCAATGCTAACTGAGGAAGGGCAGAGGGTCCTTATGTTCCAAGGAATTAGAACAATAACCACCATCTGAAGAAAGTCGCGTCCCCGTGCAGTCTATTAATATCATGCACGGAATTTATTGCATTCCTATTTGTCCCGAGTGTGTGTATGCATAGAGATATATTACATAGTTACAGTTTGTCTCATAATACACGTCCGCTTGTCGGGCAGCTATAACTTTACCAAATACGTTCGTAAATTAAAAATCATAGTCTTATTTTGAAGCCCCAGTAAATTTAATAATAAATCTATTTGGTGAATCATACTATGTGCCAATGCAGGAATACTGGAATAGTTGGTTACGTCATATACGAGTCATTAGCAACGAACGTTCTAAAATCCCAGAAGAGACAGAAAACATGACGTCAACCGACGTCAAAACAAATTTTGACGGATTTGTGGTAGCTTCTCAAAACACCTTGAATATGCATCGTTTTGGATAATTGTTTCATAATTTCAACATTGTTTTGAATGTCTTTTGATCCTAAATACAAAGCAGATACATAAAACAATACATTGTGGAATACTAGTAATATATCCTCAACAAGTGGACATGTATTTTAAGACACATAGTACATCCAGGATTCTTAAAATCGAGCTTAAAAAAATAAAATGTTGTTAATCTTTTAACTAAAGTTTGGCAATATAATCTCATAAATTTAATAAAAGTGCATAAAAAATTATATAACGTAGTTTAATTATAGTGTGCCATATTGATACGTGAATTGGACCGGTGCTCAGACACAGTGTCTGCTATTACTACATGACTGAAATCTATGACATTCGAATCAGTTCAAAAGTGCTTTTTGAGTGCTCAAAGTTCAATGAGATTGTTTTTAAATATACTAGTATGTTGATATAAAAACAATTGGAATTTTTTGCATGCTTTTTTTGTCTGTATTTGCCTGTATTTATAAGTAAACAGCTAAGTATTACTACCATGAATGTATCTCACATAGCATCTTTGTTCCTTCACCAGAAACTGACAACTTTCCATATAAGGAGACCTGACAGCAACACATTATAGGAAAGGCAATACCATCACAACCGACTAACAACGGATGTATGGGCTATGTAAGACAGATGGGTTTATTGTTTTACAAAATGAAAATTTAGAGATGCATGTATTATGTTTTCTAATTTACCGTACGGGAACTCGTGTCAATTCGTCAACTATTTATTAATCCTGAAACATTGCACTTTAATGAAGTATGTTCACAATAATGGATTCCATTTTTCACTCAGCATTTAGCATTCTAACACTGACTTTATTCCATATATTTGACGGACAGTATTCCATAGAATAAAATCATACAAACACACGTCATTAGATTATGTACATATTATACATGAACGGGAATATGGATTACTATAAACTAACAACCGTTATCAAGTTTGTGTGCAGAAAATTAACATAAGGGTTCAATTTAAAATTCAATTGAATATTTTTGTCCGTCCTCTTTGATAAATGCTTCATTTCAAATGACTAGCCATTGTTTAAAGCACACTCCATTCAATGACCCATTGTTTGCCTATACTATATTTGAAACAATAATTAAATATTTAATTATTTGACCCCATAGAAGAGGCCAAAGACAATAGCGTCTATAGTATGGCTTTTATCAATCTCTCGGAAATTAGACACCCGGTTTACACATGACAAAAATGATAGCATCTTAACAACGCTGTTTACAATCAGATCACATCGCCCGCTATTATTATAAACAATATGCGCCGGAAGTTGTAGTCAGTCAAATTTATCCGTCAATTTATTTTTTGAATGTATGAAATGATCTTATTATTGAAAGTTATGTAAGACAAAATGTAGATAGTTTCCAGGGTGCATAACTACATGTGGATGCTACATAGCCATACGAAAGAAACGTGTCAATATTTCGCGATTTAAAATGGAATTATTTCATTGTGTTTAAACCGCATCACGCATATATATTTTAGATCATTAAGTTGCTATAGCGCATGCTTCAGAAGTTTCCTAAGCAATCCTTAATAAATAAAACAACACACAAGAGATGTTGTCATAAACGTGTTTAATAACGCACACGTGCTTTGTGGTGCACCATACAGTCGTAAAAATTCATTAAAGATTCATAACGTAATATTGTTTCACAATGAGGATATATCTTGTATTATTATAATGATAGCCAAGCAAAATGATTGATGTGCTTTGTGATGAATACATTATAGATGAAGATAGAGAAGTCTGTATATACAGATCATACGTGAAGAGGAGACAACTCAATACCCTCCTCTTGTTTCATGAAATTATTTTACTTTGCACTCGCAAACATAGCTGTTACGAGACTAGATAATCTAGCCCAGAAGATAATCTAGCTAAAATTGAAAACAAGTTATGGTATTTGATTGAATATGTTACTTAATCGGTTGGCAAGACTATAATAATAAATTATTGTGGTGAATGTACGGGGACAGTTCGGCTAAACCAATCGTATATAAATGGTCAGCTATAGTATTATAGCTTGGTGAATTTGACATGAACCTGACCTTTATGCATAAACATATTACAAGGTTCTTGCTTTGAATATATCAATTTCAGCAAGCAAATCATGCAATATCGGTATTTCAATTTTGTGCTTGTATTACATATAACGAGTGTCTTCGTTATACTCCCCGACTATGAAAAAATACAACCGAGGTTATAAAAACAGTTAAGATATCGACTGATAAATTGCCGTCAGGTTCGTGACAAATTCGCCAAGCTACACCACAGTTATTTCGAGACCTGCCATCCACCTGGGAGGAAGGTACTTGGTGGCCATGTCCAAGATTATAGAACGCAAAGCCGACCAATGCAATTTAAATTTTTCACCCAGAGAGGTTCAGTATTTGTTTAAACAGTCCGGTCTGACTATGTGTAAGTTTTTTATAACTACACTATGTCAAGATAAATATTGTAGCTACAATCAATTTACAATTGTAACTCATGCCCACAAATTGTTTTTCGATACGTAAGTTTGGTAAAACAGAACACATATAATAACGATACTTACCGTAACTTGTTTCCGAAATGCCATCATTGCTTTAGGGGCATTTAGTATCTTCTTTACACCGCCTTGAGTAATTGATTCTTTGCGCATTTGAGCCTTCAATTGGAGAAGTTTTCCTTGGTAGTTCATTTTGTTTTGAACTTCACCAAACATGGCTAAATCTCCAAATGCTCGCACGGAATCTTTTCTTTTCATTGACGTGCGTCGTGTGCTATCCACTTCAGAGGAACTGCCGGAGTTACGGCTTATTACGGCAGACCGGTTTTGAGACAATGCCGGACTTTCGGTCACATCTCGTGTATTTGACTTCACCGGTGAAGAGCTCCTGCTGCTACCACTCTTGGTGGCTGAGACGACAGCACTCCATCCCAGACGCGGCGACTGGACATCTAATCTTGCACTCATAGTTGTTACTGATGAACCAATGAATAAATCCTAAATTAAATTATGATACCAACAAACAGTATTTAAAGCACGTCAAAATTATCTCCACTGAGGCATTGTTGTTACACCATACTCACAGAAGATAATGTCCTTTCCGAAAGTGAGAAACAAACAGCAATAACTAGAGAAGTTATATGCAATTTGACGTTAGTGATATCCGGAGTTTGTTTAATCTGCCCAAAAAGAAGATAATCCTTTGAAATACAGATCAAGAACACTAATGTGATATAAACCCAACAGTACATGAGTTCCGTATTAAAATATTAATCTTCATTTTTAAAATAATAATGAAAAGGATTAGTACTAATCTGTGAAAGATTTGTAAATGACCCTTTTATGTATTTAATAGCACATTAGGTACATAAGATCGATACAGGTCGGGGTCAAATAGTAATTAAACTGATCTACGTAATTAATTAGGTTTCAATAATGCCTCCTTGACCACATGTGTTATATACAATAGGGAAAGTTCTATATGGTTATACAGGGTTATACGTGCGGTGTTCGCAAAGAAATGCAATTTACTACGTAACTTTTTATAGACTTGGCCAAATACGTGGAATGGAACCCACCGATACCCTTTGTTGAATTTTCCGCTAGACACTCATTTTATCATTAAATTCACGATTAATATGATGTTTTTGTCTGCAAAGGGCCCTACACTTATGTAAATGCAACATGGCTGAACACGTAGGTTTTCCGGAAACGTACCTACGCTTTGCAGAATACGATTCAAGTCTTGAAATTTAAAACTAGTCGCATGTGACAAGGTCTAAAGAATTGACTTGATAATTTAAAAAGCATAATTTATGTTGGGATTTTCTCAAAAACTATTATGCAGTAGGCGCCTTGTGCAAGGAGGCATGTTCACGTGAAAGGGACACAATGCTCAGTTTCATTAACAACTCGACGCTTGATACAATATTTCGCACATTTTAAGTGCTCGATCTTAGTGGTTGTAACAAGCCTTTATAAGCCATGATAAGTAGATATCACTGGATACTCTTTTTTTCGTACACGATTTATTAGTAGGTTTATAAATTATTTGTTTTCAATAAGTATCGCAATAATTCAGCTCAGTCTTTTTCTTTATACCCATTCACGAATTAGTCTAAGGCCTTTGACGATGCTCATTACATTTCATCTTCAAAGACTCAAAGCATTTAAACTTAACAGACGGACGACTCAGTTTGAGACGTGCAGCAAACGAATTAGTAATAACTTTTATTATCTCCCGAATTATCGTCTGCAATATTTATCTGAACGAATTTAAGATAATGATGAATAGCGAAAACTAAGTGTTTATTTCATATGCAAATATGATATCTATCTAAAGGTTTGATTTAAAAGTTGATATTTTTCCACAATGCGTCATAAAATCCGCTCCGAGAAATTAGCAGCGGGTTCGAAATTCGTAGTTCAATATTCAATTTCTAACTGCACGCCAATAACGAACTAGCAGTGAGTTTGTTATTCTACACCCTTTGGCCAATATCGAACTGATGTCCGATCCGTTAGCAGTGAGTTCGATATTCAACTCGATTATAAGTCAAATACCGGTACCGAACTACTCGTGACGTAACGCACGGTATTGAGTACGTTTGTGTAACGTCGTGTTACGTCAGCATATTATGAACTAACTTTGCGTAATACTAGTCTTATGATCTAAACATTGATGTTTAACTCTGCAAATGTTTACAATGTCGAAAACTACAGTACATTTATCTGTCAATAACATCGTTTTCAATTAAAAAATATTGGGTGTCTTTCGGTAGCAATTTCTCCCGCTTGTTCAATTTAACGCTTATTCACTCGTATCACCCGATGTCTATCTGACAAGTATCTTACTCACTCACGTATTCAACCCCTAACACACTTATCTATGTACTGTTTTATGAAAAACAAGACACCACATTGTTCTAGAATATAAGGGTACAAAATGCATTGCATGCCTATGCATAATATAGCTCAAAATAATTATTTTGGTAATGTAGTTCGTCCATTATAAAAACTTGCGTTGCATAAAACGTCCAAAACGTCGCAAAATTGCGCCGTAGGACAATCTTCCTCCACACATTGAATCAAGTGTGTCGGACTTATTTTAAGAGCAATCGTATAGAATTTTTAAAAGTAAAAATTTCGCTCTGATAATATTTCTAATTTTATTTGAATTGTACGTTCTATGACTTATAATAAAATTATCAAGTTTCGAAAATGGTCTGTGCCACAACGTATCGCTAAAACGCGCGAGTAGGACAATTTTCCTCCACATATTCCATTCTAATAATCTCGATAAGTATTGGCTAGAATGCATTGGGATTTTATTATTTATCATAAAACAAAAATAATATTTCAAAAACGAAATCATAATTATTTGATTTATAAAATGAAAAAATAATTGGGTACTAAGCATGCGTCTTCGGAAAGTTTTCAGCATTTTTTTTGCAAATTTGCACTTTTTTCGTGTTACCAGTTTATTATTTAACTTTTTTATTTTTTTGCACCCGTGATTTTTCACGATAGTATGTTATAACACGTCACTTCTGGTGTCACTCAGTGAAGTATCCCACAAATTTAATGACATTTTGAATAAAACGGCTGTTATTTTATGCCGACGACCAATATTTTGTGTTACAAATTGCACACGGATTTTTGTATATCTGTCGGGCATTGTCTCCAATTCTACCTGCTACATATTATTGTACATGAACTAAAATTAAAATGACAATGTAGACAATTTTATAATGAATAGTTTGGTATATGATATGTAATGTATCGAGTGAAATAGAAAGAAGTATCAACTACTGTTTTACAGCGAGTGTACGAAATTACGAACGTACTCAGTTACGTGCGTTACGTCTCGTATGTTCGAATCTCCTGCCAGCAGTGGGTTCGTTATTCAACTCGATAAAAAGATGAATACCGAACTAGGTTCGAATCTTCTGTCAGCAGCGTGTTCGATATTCAACTAGATACAAAGTTGAATTCCGAACTTGTTTCAAATCAGCTGTCAGCAGCGGGTTCGATATTTAACTCGATAAAAAGTTGAATACCGAATTAGGTTCGAATCTTCTGTCAGCAGCGGGTTCGATATTCAACTAGATACAAAGTTGAATTCCGAACTTGTTTCGAATCAACTGCCAGCAGCGGGTTCGATATTTAACTCGATAAAAAGTTGAATACCGAACTAGGTTCAAATCTTCTGTCAGCAGCGGGTTCGATATTCAACTCGATAAAAAGTTGAATACCGAACTAGTTTCAAATCTGCTGCCAGCAGCGGGTTCGATTTTCAACTCGATAAGAAGTCGAACACCGAACTAGGTTCGAATCTGCTGTCAGCAGCGAGTTCGTTATTCAACTCGGTTAGAAGTACAATTTCGCGCTAGGTTAGAACCTCGATCCTGCCAGCGAATTCATTATTCTATTTGATAAGAAGTCCCATTTCGCGCTGGGTTCAGATCCACAAACATACCATTGAATGAGGTTTTTTCACCCGTACGCCGTCGTTTGTGCCTTGTCAAACTATGCTAGAATGTGAATGCCGACACACAACTATCACATTAAACTGGTTTTTCACACGAGTATTTATTTTTCTGTGCCATTTTAAACTTCATTATGTTTGTGAATTATATTCCACAACCATAGCATCAAATGTTTTTCATCGGTAGGCCTTCTTCTGTACCATGTCAATTTATGTTTTATTGTGAAAACCGACCTATAAACATCACATTTAACTTTTTCACTATTATATATATTTTCTGTGCCATGTTTAACTATGTTATGTTTGTGAATTGGGTTCCACAAACATCGCATTAAAAGGTTTTTTCATCAGTATTAATTGTTCAGTGACTTTCCAGTGGTCATTTGTATTCACATGCAGATCCACTAACTTGAAATATAAATGATTTTTCACCGGTACGTATTCTTCAGTAATGTTGAATATTACTTGTGAGATTGAATGCGGATTCGCAAACACTACACACATGATTTTTCACCAGTATATTGATGAAAAAAAACATTTAAATGGCATGTGTGCGGATATGCATGCACAAACAATGTAACAATAAATATCAAAGAATAATTTATTACAAACAAGTGAAAAAAGGTATGAGAAAATCCGACAGGGATGGTAGCACTCAACCCAACCAGCCGAGCACAGAAATCAGAAACACCACGACACAACTACCCTGAGCAGTGCCCACAGAAACCAATGCCAAAACGGCGACCAAATGAGTCACAACAACCCCGGCGTGTGACCTAGGTTAAAACACTTAGGACAGTGACATAACACACTTAAATCTAAATTTTAGTATCCGCATTAACAACTAAACATAATCTAAAATGCCAAAGAAGGATAGATGAAAAACCATTTGTATGTAATGTATGCGAATCTGGAGTCGTACCTATAGTAATATTACCAGTCGCAACGGCGAAATGCATTGGGTAAAATAATAAACGATAATCATAAATGGATTTTTAAGTATTCATTTCGTCAAATTAAAATTTTGTTATATACATGTGTACGGTCTGGGTACGGACGTCATTCAATTTTGTTTATATATATATCATGCACATATATTAGCCCCATCAAATAATATTCAGCATTTACTTAATTGACAGCGATAATTGATCTTTACGCGTACATTGGTCGATTTCTGTGCGTTACGTCAATGACGTCACATACATAGGCCTACGTAATACTACGTTGTTAGCAACGACTTCATTGAAGGAAACTTAATGACACCAGAGGGCGCTATCCTAGTTATAGCGTTTTTCACAATGTCTTACAGACAATCTACACAGATTGTCATCATTGTTTCCGGCGACTGTAATGCTTTTATGCATCACCTGCACAGTGGACAAGTTATGTCCTCCATTTTGCGATGAGTCGCAGATTATTTACCTCTTCTCTTGTTGCTACTGTGGTGATTCTGCCGTTCCGGTCATTGATCACCATTTCGGTACATCGCCATTCCGGTGAATGACGTCACAAAAGCACGAGTATCCTGGTACTTCTGCTACGGACTTGGAACAGGCAACACGACATTGTGAACCTGGTTGATGCTTAAAAGAATACTGAAGACTACAGACCTTGATTTGGTGAGTTACATTGTTATTATACCGTATTGGTTCAGTCTACACAGGTGCAAAAGCTTGTTGTATCAGCCAATTAGGCCCAATTAGTATGGGCTGAACGGTGCTCGATCCCGACCGAACGGGCGCACGTTAGAAATGACGTCACGACGTGACGTAAGTCGTAAACGAGCGGAGCGTTCTTAGAAAGCTAGACGTGGAACTGAGCGGACGTACATTGTCACAGCACAGCGGACATCAAGATATATACTGTAAGTATTGCCCTTATTTGATCCCTTTGTGTGTTTCCGTGATCCAGAGGCTACTGGTAATCATATGTAAAATAAGAAATACAATAAGCTCCTCACTGGTGGCAGCGGTGGGATTTTCTGTGACCCACTTACGTACCCGACCGAGGAATCTCTTCAGAGATGGGGGGCCCATGGTGTAGTGCCAGTGATTGGGCTACATCCTAAGACCACCTGGACCGACGAGACGTTAGAGCGTATGGGGGAATTGGTACAATTACCCTGTGTGGCCGGTCTTGGGGAGATCGGTTTAGACCGAACTGTTAATAAGACCGGCTGGGCAAGGCAGATGCTTGGTTTTGACCGGGCACTGTCTTTCTTGGAGACCAGGCATGTCTTGGTGCTTCATGGACGGGGACAGAGGGACAACGCCGACGAAGTGCTTATGTCTATGCTTTGGTGTCTTAGAGGCCATCCATGTGTTAGCCGTGAACAGCGTATTCACGTGCACTGTTTCAGTGGTAGCTTAATGCTACTTAACATATGGAGAGACACTTTCCCTAATTGCTACTTTTGGGTTTACACCCGGTATTGCAAGGTACTGGACTGGGAATGTGAATCCTAGGGTTGAGGCTTTACGGGCAGTCCCCGAGGATCGCATTTTATTGGAAACCGACGCACCTTACTTTGGGACTGATGGACGCTCGCATAGTACACCGGCCCATCTTGGCTCAGTTGCATCCATAGTTGCCGACCTCCTGAGGGTGCAGTGGAAATAATTGTTGGTCCGGGCATCGTCCAACGCCCGTCGCCTGAATGGTTGCGAGTAGTCTGCTGAGACAATGTCTCCACCTTTGATGTTCCCTCTATGCGGTTCTGGTTGGTTAAACTTTAGCATAGAACATTGACGTTATTGTATATTTACGGCTGTGACCGGCGTGTCAAGCTCCTTTCTATGTTCCTTTATGCAGGTCTGGACTGGATACAAATCAAGCATACACTGATGTTATCTTCACGGCTAAGACCGGCGAGTCAAGCTCCTTTCTAAGTTCCTTTATGCGGGTCTGAACTGGATACAAATCAAGCATATGTATCGGCTACGACAGGTGTCTAGCTCCTCTCATGGTTCCTTATGTGGCCTTGCGGGGATACGAATACTACAGCATGAGGGCCTGTCTAGGTTTTGTATGTGGCTTAGACAGGTTTATGTGAGCATACTGCCTGGTACTGGTTAGAATCATAAATCCCAGGTCTTGTACGTGACACAAGAACTTGGGGAAGACCGGCGGCACTGGTAAGTGAGACCAGTGTGACAATAGATGTTCGACCATCGACGTCATCGATGTGCCACTTCCCGACCTACTAAGTTTTCAAAAATAGGATGGGGAGAAGTGTGGTGATTCTGCCGTTCCGGTCATTGATCACCATTTCGGTACATCACCATTTCGGTGAATGACGTCACAAAAGCACGAGCATCCTGGTACTTCTGCTACGGACTTGGAACAGGCAACACGACATTGTGAACCTTGTTGATACTTAAAAGAATAGCCTACTGAAGACTACAGACGTTCATTTGGTGAGTTACATTGTTATTATACTGTATTGGTTCAGTCTACACAGTGGTTGAGGGCAATGTGTGAGCTATGTGGGTTCTTGCGGATGCCTGAATCGACCGATATGACCCTTAAGGTCTCGGGGAACAGGGTTACCTGTTTGCTGTACTGGAGGGTTTTACTCTCTCTATTTGGAATGATGGAACCCTTCCAGCAGACAGAGTTGATGTCCGTTATCCGGGTGACCGAGGACAAGCGCGCCCTGTTGCCACGCCTCCAAGTTGCTTTTGATAGCCACTGTCATCTTGATCGGACTATGAGTATTTTGCACATAGAGCGTGAGGATTTGGATGTCATCTGTGGTGCCAGTCCGGTAGATGATAGATATGAAATTCAGGTGGGAGGAGTGGTTGGGGTTTTCTGTGACCCGCTTACGTACCCCACCGAGGAATCTCTTCAGAGATGGGGGGCCCATGGTGTAGTGCCAGTGATTGGGCTACATCCTAAGACCACCTGGACCGACGAGACGTTAGAGCGTATGGGGGAATTGGTACAATTACCCTGTGTGGCCGGTCTTGGGGAGATCGGTTTAGACCGAACTGTTAATAAGACCGGCTGGGCAAGGCAGACGCTTGGTTTTGACCGGGCACTGTCTTTCTTGGAGGCCAGGCATGTATTGGTGCTTCATGGACGGGGACAGGGGGACAACGCCGACGAAGTGCTTATGTCTATGCTTTGGTGTCTTAGAGGCCATCCATGTGTTAGCCGTGAACAACGTATTCACGTGCACTGTTTCAGTGGTAGCTTAATGCTACTTAACATATGGAGAGACACTTTCCCTAATTGCTACTTTGGGTTTACACCCGGTATTGCAAGGTACTGGACTGGGAATGTGAATCCTAGGGTTGAGGCTTTACGGGCAGTCCCCGAGGATCGCATTTTATTGGAAACCGACGCACCTCACTTTGGGACTGATGGACGCTCGCATAGTACACCGGCCCATCTTGGCTCAGTTGTATCCATAGTTGCCGACCTCCTGGGGGTGCAGTGGAAATAATTGTTGGTCCGGGCATCGTCCAACGCCCCTCGCCTGTATGGTTGCGAGTAGTCTGCTGAGACTAATGTCCCCACCTTCCATGTTCCCTCTATGCGGTTCTGGTTGGTTAAACTGTAGCATAGAACATTGACGTTATTGAATATTTACGGCTGAGACCGGCGTGTCAAGCTCCTTTCTAAGTTCCTTTATGCAGGTCTGGACAGGATACAAATCAAGCATATGTATCGGCTACGACAGGTGTCTAGCTCCATTCATGGTTTCTTTTGTGGCCTTGCGATGATACGAATACTACAGAAT
Source organism: Spisula subtruncata (assembly GCA_963678985.1). Taxonomy (NCBI): domain Eukaryota; kingdom Metazoa; phylum Mollusca; class Bivalvia; order Venerida; family Mactridae; genus Spisula; species Spisula subtruncata. The sequence goes on from OY787665.1 coordinate 13,063,387, forward strand.
GAGGGCCTGTCTAGGTTTTGTATGTGGCTTAGACAGGTTTAGGTGAGCATACTGCCTGGTACTGGTTAGAATCCGGGATCCCAGGTCTTGTACGTGACACAAGAACTTTTTGATACTTAAAAGAATACTGAAGACTACAGACGTTGATTTGGTGAGTTACATTGTTATTATACTGTATTGGTTCAGTCTACACAGGTGCAAAAGCTCCTCACTACAAGGGATTGAACCAAACCCAGGACCATTTTCTGTGAGTACTTTTTTAATTTATATTTTATATTAATATCAAACAAAGGGGCCCGATGTGGGGCTCAAACACTTTCAAACACCTCAAACAGAAAAATTAAATGAAAGTTCTAACAAGAAAAAAGTATTAATTTCACCTGATTAACATTACATAAATACAATTAATAAGAATTGCTATAATAGAGATCAACAATTATGCAATAATGCTCCAATAAATAATTGACAAGCTAAAAATAGATTCAAACACTCCCCTAAGGTATCCTCAATCATAAAAGTAAACAATTTCTTAGAAGAAGAGCATGGTATAATCAATGACGTCATTGATGACGTCATCAATATACCATGTGACTGTGATGACATCAAACTGCAAGATTAAAATGCTAATTACAGACAAAATTGGGGAATTAAAGGTAGGTAAGCTACTGAATTACAAAGAATATGCATAAAAGTTCCTACAGGGACTAAACTTTAAGCTCAACAATAATATATTAAGGAATAAACTTAAGTATGAAAACATGGAGTTAAAACAGTGGGTGGGGAACACTAAATATTACAATATTATGAATATATTTAATTTTATGCAGCTTGTATATTTTCATCTGATTCTATTTGAAATTTCAGTCAATTTTATTCTTTTTGTATATCCTATTGTATACTACATTGTTTTTGTATGTTAAGCTTAGACCATTTTATTTTTAGGTTATACTAGATGCATTTTAGTTAAACTATTTGTTAAGACTTAAGTATAAGTGCACCATACGCCCGCTCATCGCATAGTGGAGCGGAGGCAACGACCGTGGGTATCCGACGATGATCGGCCTATACCCGGTACCTAATCAGACCTATACCCGATGCCGAATCAGAAGCAATATCTCGGCCAATACCCGGTGCCGGTTAAAAACCGCTCCTCGGCCTATTCCCGATGCCGAATCAGATCCCATATCTCGGCCAATACCCGGTGCAGAATCAAAACCCGCTCATCGGCTCCATTTACTGAACCGCTTTTTTCTAAACCAAATTGATACAATGTATTCATGTACCACATTCATAATTAATTTGATCTATGATGAAAGATTGCGATCCTTTTACTATCATTAAACGTGTTATGCTAGACTATGTAAGTTTTTCACATTCTTTGTCGCTCAGTGTACACTATTTAATAAAAAAAACCATATACTGTAGAATTGTAATTCTTCAACAGATCTGATTCCCTGAAAAAGGCTGACACTGAAGATATAATAAAAGAAATCGTTTGATGATTTGTGGGTAGATATCAATAGAGAGCTCGGTGAATCAGCTGGCGACCACAATGCAAGGTATTAGCTTACGAGTAATATTCAGAATGTTCACAGGCTGTTGCTATGAGCTAAATATATGGATAAAGCTTCGTATAATATAATGTCACAACACCGCACCTCTGACAGCACCTGGTACTGTATCCAACCCCCATACCTATGATTCCAACTTATAGAAAATCTCAATTTTGAACATATTTGAACAACTTTGAAGCTGTGTTATAAAGAAATTAGATAACTCTTTATATACTCGATGTATTACTCAATGAGTTATCCCCCCCTCCTCGAGAAAATGTATGGCTCTTATAAAGCATGCTTTGTTACGATGGTTGAGGTCGTACGGATAATAACGTATACTCCACTTTTACAGAACCTGAACTTCACATACATCCGTCTGCGAGAACATTGACCCAAAGACAATTCGTAACAAAACTAATTTTCTGAACAACTTTTTACTGAATTAAATTGAATCGTGTATTCATGTACCTCATGCATATTTTATTTTTTCTATGATGAAAGATCGCGACTCTAACAATCATTAAATGTGTTATGCTAGACTATGTAAGTGTTGCGCATTCTTTGCCGCTCAGTGTAGACTATATAATCAAAAACATATACTGTAGAATTGTTATTTTTTCAACAGATCTGATCCTCTGAAAAATCATAAAACTGAAGATATTGAAACGTGGGCAGATATCAATAAAGAAAACGATGAAGCATCTGACGACCTCATGCAACCAGTTGACGAAGATGAACTGCATGATAAAACAAAAGGCGGACATATTCTAACAGATTGTTATAAGGACATAAAGATTGAATATGTGTTATGGTTTTCTCCACAACCCAAGATTTTAAAATCGAAAAAGAATGTTAGAAATGTGTCGAGTGCAGTTAAGAAAAGAAAAAAGTTATTTAAAATTCCCAAAGTTTTGCGAATGTGCTTTAAATAAATGTTCAAAAATTCTACACGGTGTTATTACCCCTTATTACCCCTCATATTTTTCGTAAATTTAATTTCCCAAAGACAAACAGGTAGTATTCTTACTATTACGATCAAGCGGATCAATACATCACTTGATTGAACATTTTTTGTTTAATGTCAGAGACAGTACTTTTTGACAGTACTTTTCATGTCACGTTGTATATTTATGAGGAAAACTTGGCGGAATGTTCTAACCGCATAACCAAGTTTTTTAGTACGAGTTCTCTATATCCAGCCAAGTATTGGGAGCCGAAAAAGATTCCAAGAATTAGATGTATCCAACACAATACTTTTCGCTACAAATTTTCCTTTGGATAGATTGGAGTTGTTTATTCTACGATTGTGTCCTTTCCGGACGTCGACATTTTTACGCACGTGTATATATTTAGTGTGGCTTTTCAAACATACAGTCATTTCATATCTAAACAAGAAGCAGTCCCTCGCCGAAGGAAAAATTGAGGTAAACGACAAATTTTATCACGAAAGCTTATTAAAGATGACCACTACAGATACCTCAACACAGTAGGACTGTTAAGGTTAGGTTTAAAATCCTCTGAAGTATGATGGAGAATTTGAAACATATGTTGGAGCATTTAAATCCATGAAAATTGCCGAACTTGCTGTTGCTGAACGAACTGTTGTCGAAAAATTGCCGAAAACAAGGCTGTTGCCAAATCCCTGACAATAGGCAAACTTGCTGTTGCCAACAGGAATAATGTCAAAACAACCGAATATCATAAAACATAAAAAATGAATGAATCAAAGTTTCATCAAAACTCCTTAAGAAATGTAGGAGCAGTTGCACACAGAAGTTAATTAATATGTAAAAATCAACAAAGGGTCATAATTCTTTCAAAAATGGCCGAAATGAAAAACCCTGACGATATCCGCTAGTGCATCTCATAACTGTACTTCTGTAAAAGTTTTGTCAAAATTCCATGATTCCACTATTCATACATCTAACTCAGTGGCATGCAACGTTCTTAACAGACAATTTTATTGTTTCAAGTCTTAATTTTCCTGCCAAAAAGACAAAAACTAGTCAAATTCCAATCATTTATTGACATTCTTATACGGCGATACTTATATCTGAACACAACAGTCGGGAAATTATAACTATTCTATGAATTAACCAAAATGATGTTATACTGCCATTAGCAAATGTTCCATGTAGTAATTTTTGGTCTTAGCTCATTGGTAGCTGCTGCCTGGTTGGTTACTGTGACTATTTCTTCGACGTTCTTGACCGTTAGATATAGCTCAATACACTTTAAACTAGATAGGCAAGTTTATCATGACTTTTAGGTTCAACCTTCAACTATGTACGGTCAACATAACTGTACACTACAGCTGGTAGTAAAAGAGCGTGGATCTCTTTTACATTTACTTCAGTTTAATCACTAAAACTTCTTCCCAAGCATACAAAGCTTAGACCCATGCCTTCAGCGCTTTGCTTCCATACGTTTTTCGAACGGATTTTAGCTTTTTATACATTAGTATATATTAGAATGAGAAGGTCGTAACTTCAAAACCAATATTTCGATAAAACAAGAATACTGTCTGACAATCGCTGTTTACTGATGGTAAAACAAGCTTTTTCAACTTTAGTTTGGTCAACATGACAAGTTCCGATTTTCATGAAGAACGGCTCATAAAAGCTTCTTATGATGTAGATTTCAAATATGAATTAGTCTTATAAGGTAGTAAGTGGAACTTACGACATTCTCATTCTGAGCCTGCAATATGTCTACATACATCAGAACAGGGTATATTGCGGTGATTGATACCGTCAGGAATTATGTGCCGAGTGTGACTAATACATGAAGTTGAAAAACCAATGTCAAAATCTACCTCTGAAAACATATTAACAAAACAGAATGAAAATAACGTCAGTTTAATGATAGAAAATGAAGAAACACACGCTACGTCCATACCGTTGTTGAACTTTGAAATAAAATCTCCAATATAAGTGTATCGCTAATTGTTTGTTAATATGTGGTACTATCTGTCCCTAAATGCCAGAACTATTAGTTTTTTCTATTGTGTTGGTTTGGCATTATAGGTTTAAGATACAAAATTACTTTAAACCAGTATATTAGTTTTGAGAAAAAACAATAAATGTATGATCATTAAAAATGAAACATTGTACCTGTGTATCGCTACTTATTAGTTAAGAATGTTCTGGTAATGAAATGTATGAACTTCCTTCAAGGCTAGCAGTAATAGCAGGTAATTCTCAAGAAATCGAGGACGCGTTCCAAGAAGAAAATGTCGTCCTTACAGCATGGATCGACCTCCAACGAACGATTGATAAAGTTTGTACTGTAAATTGCTCCTCCAACCCAATTCAGCATCAATTTGACTAGGAGTCCCCTAGTCAAATTGATGCTGAATTGGGTTGGAGGAGCAATTTTGAAGTGGGTCATATCTGTACAACAGAAGAGCTCGAGTCAGCCTGAACAGCAACAACAGTAGGAAGTTTCTTATACGTCATGGTGGCCCTGAGGGTGGAGTCCTTTCTCCGACATTCTTCCTGCTTTTCACTAATGATCTGGTGTCTGATCTGCCAAAGGGAGTACACGCAGCGCTCTATGCCGATGACCTGGTACAATTGTGCAAAGAAGAGCATGGCACAACGGCTACATACAGGATACACGAAGCTATGAACAAGCTAACGCCATGGTCCACAACGCTATTTACAATATCATCAAAGACAAAAGATGGGACGATTAAGATTGGGGACACTCCGATGATAGAAGCAGACGAGTTTCTTTCGACAAACGGCAAACATGGATGCCAAATATAAGCCAAACAGTAGAAAGCTATCCACGATGCGAAAACTTGATGGAACAACATGGGGGTTAGTGAGCAGATACGCAAAACAGAATATGAGGAAACAGTGTGTCCTAACAAGATTACAGCTCACCTGCATGGACATCTACAGCTTAAACCAACAGCCAGGCTCTTGACAAGGTTCAGAAATAAGCAGTTTGCATAATAACTGGTACTACGAAGTCTACACCGATTGCATTCATGGAAAAGCTCACTGGTATCCAGCCATTATATAAACGAAGGCAAGCCAAAACCAAGCAAGAAGATGAATGTATATAAAATTATAAAAGGAAGCTGACTCTAGCCATGACAAACCAAGAATACCTTCCTCAAAATATGGACCCATGTCTATACTGATGGCTAAACCACCAACGCTGTCAAAGATGGAGGTGCTGGTGTCTTCATTCAATACACATCAGGCAATAAAGAGAGACATCACAGAGCCACGGGGAAGCACTGCAGTAACCACAGAGCGATGACTGAAGCTCTTATGAAGGCCGTCACGATGATAGAAAACGAAAGTGTCTCGTCAGTCATCTTCTTCACGGATGCGAGATCTGTCATGGAAGCCCTGACACACAATGTAAAACTCCAGAACTTGATAAAGTACTACACAACCTTAGTACCTACTGCAATATAGCCCTACAGTGGATTTCAGCCCACTGCAAAATGCCTAGAAATGAAACAGCAGATGAATTGGCAAAACTGAAACCACAGTCAGCATAACCATCAGTTCATATGAGTTATAAAGAGAAAGTGACCAATATCAAAAACTTTACAAGACCAAGACAAGAGGCTGATCACTATCATCGCCTTAACATTTCAGAACAAGTTATCATGGTTCGACTACGCTCAGGGCACAACAGGCTGAACCCCCACATGTATCGGAAGTATAAATTGATAATATTATCCGATCTTTCCATGCGGGGAAGAAGAACAAACTGTCGAGCATGCCCCCCAAATATGCAGAAGGCACAACCAGGAGCGAACTACAACGTGACCACATACACAACTCTTCAAGAGAAGCTCTATGGAGACGCTGATGATGTGAGGAAGGCCACACAGTTCATTGCAGACACTGAGATGATAGTGCAGTGCGAACGACCGATGTGATGTGGGATAGGTGTTGCGTTAGGAGTGTATTTGTTTAACACATCATAGTGAACGTTTTCTCCAGTCTCAATATTGGATGAAGTGCGTTGGACTTCTGGTTCATTTTGTCTACTAGCCCTTATACTTATAAAAATGTCTTGATATTATTTGTTTTAGTTTAAGAGGACTTGCCTAGACAGAGTGATATTATTCAAAGTGAAACACAACAGATCATTCCGAGTGCTGATTCAGAAATGTTACAAAACACGATTTTTTCTATCGCAAACTAGCTATACACATCTTCTTAATTCCTTGAATAAAGTAGATTACTTTCATTAATAACTCAGGTGTATACCGTCCATAAAATGTTCAGAAATCGAGTAAATTCCAATTCCAAATAAATGAAGTGTTGTATCAAATGAATACGCGTTAAATTCATAAAATAGCCTTACGAGTTCTCGCGTTGGAAATCGACTGTATGAAATTACAAATGTAGTATGTTTTAATGACAACATATCGGCCAATCATATTGCTGGTTTCACTTGAAACACCACCTGACATCAAAATATAACCGTATATATATATATATATATATATATATCTGATGAGCTAACAGATTTACAGAAATCACAAGTGTTGCGTTTCTTTCGGGAATAAACCTTGTCGTCTTAGATACTAGTGTTCAAACCGAAATAGCATTACAAACAATTCGTATTTCAAATGCTGTTCGAAGACATATTTGCTGTTTTTCTTTCTACAACTTATTTCGTTTAATACGTAATACTTCATTTTTAAGAATAATATTTTTGTTTGTTAATGATATTATATAGAAGTGAGTTCGTTTGATGGAGGCTATGAATTCATCTGACTAATATCAAATGGTACATTGAAGTATTGTGGGTTACAATGTCTCAGTTGTATTGGAAAAACTTGGTTTTCTTTACTAGACTAATGTCTTTATGTACGTTTGTTTTACCACAAACAGATACAAACTCAAGTTGGTTAACAGATTCAGATTATGTGTGGGGTGGTGATGTGAATTATCTCTATTGGGATGACCTCGATGAAGAAGAGCTGGCTGCATACAGGGGCATCATGTTTGGAGAAGTACACAGTAAGTTGAACTCAAATAAAACACAAGAATTCGTATCATCGTTCAGATCTTCATTTGAGCGCAGAACTATTTACCAACAATTGCTAGCTTGTCCATTTACACCACTTTGCGAATACGATCTGTCTATCGATAGCTTTCCTGAACTAAAAGGTCTACGCCCATGCTGTAACTACTGTGATTGTGACTTCCCCAGTTGTCTTCAGCGACACTCTTGTTGCTTGGATATCCTTTACAGAACCAGCACTAACACATCTATGTATCCGAAAAGTGACAAAAAGCGGTGTACCAAATTGTCACTGAAAGGAAACGACACTAGTACGGGTAATTACGAGGATGTCTTTATGAATGCAGAGTGCCCTGTAAATACACCTAAGCAGCTGCGATACAACTGCATCAGATCATATTCCAACAACTTAAAGGAATTCAAAGATTTTACTCCAACATTTGATACTAAGACGTTACAGGTTTACAAAAATGCGTATTGTGCTTACTGCAACAACGTAACTGATGACGCTCTGGAGCCATTGAGTGTGGAACTATCATGTGATAACCCAGTTCAATTGAGCTCGGAACATGAACTGATTCAAGCGGTGATAGATACGATGGAATGTTATTTCACTTTTGTTCTCCCACGACACATTGCAACAAACATAGATTCGTGTACATGGAAAGTCACACAATGTAACATAACCGGTGAATGGCTAGACTATGATCCCGAATTAGAACACGCATGTAGCATGTACCAAACAGAGACGATAATAGAAGGAATACTATATCAAAATATATTTTGTGCTCTCTGTAATGGTTTCATATTACCGAACCAAACAAACTGTTTATGGGATGATGGATATTCAAATGACTTTTCGTTTAGTGGATTATTGAAATTTGGACCAAATATTGACCATAGCAACGACGCACCAAAAGATGACAAATGTTCACCTCATCAACTATTTGACGATATCAATGTAAGTAAACTTTGTTTTGACTATAGCTCGTATTTTACCGAATTCTTTCTCATAGGACCCATAACAATAACACACTTCGTAATTTTTTAAGTCTGGTATACTATACTCTCACTCTTTCTGAATTCTCAGTGATATGATCGATGTTATGTTTTGATAAATCTGTTTGAAACTATAACATAAAGCATTATTAAAAAGTACCCTTCTTCCTAAAAGTCATGTTATGAAGCTAAGCCATTGTCTAAGAACTAAAACTTAAATCCTCCCTATAGGAAAGTTGTCAATTTACCATACAATTAATGAACTTGAGTACTCCTCATAAGGAAATTGACCAGTATTGGTATTAGTATTCTACCTTAATGATATTGAAGTCATAAAAACCATGCCATCGGCCTTGTTTTCGAGATACGCGGTTTTCAATGACCTACCATTGTATTTTGTTCATTTTATCCATTTCTTAAATATATGACACCAACACATTAATTTTAAAAAGTAAAATATATTACGCCACATTTAAACATTACATGATATTTTATGTGTTCGTTTGTCTTTCCAAATGGCATTAGCAACAATTCCGACTGTTTGAGCAAATTCAGTACACAATAAATAATTGTCACACAATTTGTTAAAACTGTTATTTTCAATTGAACGTCAAAAAACTCATAAACCAACTCATGATAAACATAAATCTTCTTTGCAGGATATATGTCGTGACCTATTTTGTCCTCCACACAGAATTCTACAAGAGGGACAGTGTTCAGATATGTTTACTTCAATTCGGAATGTCGTCTACGACATATTTCTAAAGGTAGTGCCTATTGAAACAATAACAGTATTAGAAGCATATGACATTGCTGATCATCTTATCGATCATGTTGGTAAATGGAAATTTCTAGGTAGCTATTTCTGTGCTATCCAGTTAGTTTACACAGTTGATACTAATTTTGATCATTTTAATGCAAGTATTGTAACAAGTTATACATTAAAGTATTTTCTACTCCGGGTTGAAGTGGTTATGCTAGAGCACCATGATCCGGATCTGGTGGTGGAAATGATGTTAAGTCTTGATCAAGTCGATATAAGGTTTATGTACAAGCAGGAAACCTCTAACCTTATGCAGACATTTGATGGACGCTTGCATGTTGTTGATAGTAATTCTCCATTGTTTGACTTAATTTCCGACTTGCGCTCGACTAAGGCATTCCATGATTTGGGAACAACCTCCAACTATAAATTACCACCTGAGCAATTGCTAAATAACCCAGAGAGATTCGCTATTCCTGGTGATACATCTGATGTACAATTTCCACATATTAGAGACAATGGTATTATTGCATCTTGTTTGCTTCCAATCCCACAGTTGAAGATTCTTCAAATGGAGTCTTGTCCTGTAATTAAACTTTCTAGAAACGAGTCACGGTGGGTACAAATTGATACTGGGATAAAGTTGATGCCTGGGGACTACATCTTGAAAAACACGGATTTTTATTTTGAAGGAAATGCCACTGTGGTCGTCTGCTTCGATGTGTATAAACAATACACAGAGATTCAAACGTATGGGGTGAGAAAGCTCTTTATGTCAGCAGAAACAATAGTATCGATCGTCTGTTCGTCCATGTCGATTATATGTCTTGGTATTACATTGTTTGTGTTCTGTATATTACCAAACCTCAGACAAAAGTTGCCAGGTAAAAACAACATGGTCCTTGTGTTTGTTCTACTCTGTGCTCAGTCAATGTACATTGTTGCTGGTGTTGGTCTGTTAAAAGCTGGGTCCACACTTTGTATCGCCTTTGGGATGGCTCTGCACACTGTGTGGCTTCTGTCGATGTTCTGGATGAATGTATGTACGTATCATATGTTTCACGTTCTTACAAGCATGAAACCAATGCCAAACGATTCCGAAATATGTCGTTTCGTAGTCTATATCTTGTATGCGTCCTTAATGTCCAGTATACCTGTCACTATAAATATATCTCTATCACTTTCAACTTCCGATTCACTCGGATACGGTGAAATAATCTGCTACATTTCCTCCAATGAAATGGTGACCTATACCCTTGGAGTTCCCACCGCTTTTGTCATTGTCACAAACGTTTTTATGTTTGTGAGTGTTATGGTTAAACTCAAAATGGGGAGAGCTGTCAGGAGTACTGTCAAGGAACGTAGCGACTTGATAATATTTGCCAAACTCTCAACAATAACAGGTATCACGTGGGTATTTGGTTTCATTTTTGCATGGACTGATATCGTGGCCTTTTCTTACTTATTCATTTTGTTAAATGCTGGTCAAGGCGTCTTCATTATGTTCGCGTTTATATTCAACGCTCGTGTTCGTAATATGTTCCAAAAGGATATAATCAAGCCAAGTTTAACTTCAACTACCAGCGGGAGTGCCAAAAGAGCATAGTGCTATCAGGCAGCATCGCTGATATACGTTTGTTGTGTTTCTCTGTTATTGCGTACATTTTATTGTATCATTCGTGTGTACAGGGAACGTTTCCAACATTTTACGGTGAAAAATATGAAATTCGTCCCTACAATCTACGTAGAAGGTTTTGTTTGGCACAAATAACTAGAAAGAGTAAAACCCCGCTATTTACACATTTTACCCGGCACCGAAGCATGGAAGCTTATCCCATCGTGATCGTAACTTTTTCTAAATTGTCTATCGTATTCTATGGACACCAAAGTTTCTTTTATAAAAATTCACAAACTCTGGACTTATGTTGCCACATGATATGATACGACTGCGATCTAATGTCCATACAATGTTTTAACTTGGTGATTCCACCCTCGTCATCCCAAGTTGTCTTGTATATGCACATTTATGGTCATGGTCCCGCTCGGGTATTCTTGTCATAACAAACTCATGTTGTATTTGTCCATGGTTCAGCTCGGTTACTCCTATCATAACACTCTCATGTTGTATTTGGTCATTGTCCCGCTCGGTTATTGTAGTTATAAAACACTCATGTTGTATTTGGTCATTGTCCCGCTCGGTTATTGTAGTTATAAAACACTCATGTTGTATTTGGTCATTGTCCCGCTCGGTTATTGTAGTTATAAAACACTCATGTTGTATTTGGTCATTGTCCCGCTCGGTTATTGTAGTTATAAAACACTCATGTTGTATTTGGTCATTGTCCCGCTCGGTTATTGTAGTTATAAAACACTCATGTTGTATTTGGTCATTGTCCCGCTCGGTTATTGTAGTTATAAAACACTCATGTTGTATTTGGTCATTGTCCCGCTCGGTTATTGTAATTATAAAACACTCATGTTGTATTTGGTCATTGTCCCGCTCGGGTATTGCTGTTATAAAACACTCATGTTGTATTTGGTCATTGTCCCGCTCGGTTATTGTAGTTATAAAACACTCATGTTGTATTTGGTCATTGTCCCGCTCGGTTATTGCTGTTATAAAACACTCATGTTGTATTTAGTCATTGTCCCGCTCGGTTATTGTAGTTATAAAACACTCATGTTGTATTTGGTCATTGTCCCGCTCGGTTATTGTAGTTATAAAACACTCATGTTGTATTTGGTCATTGTCCCGCTCGGTTATTGTAATTATAAAACACTCATGTTGTATTTAGTCATAGTCCCTTTCGGTTATTGTACTTATAATACACTCTTGTTGTATTTGGTCATTGTCGCGCTCGGTTATTGTACTTATAAAACACTCATGTTGTATTTGGTCATTGTCCCGCTCGGTTATTGTAGTTATAAAACACTCATGTTGTATTTGGTCATTGTCCCGCTCGGTTATTGTAGTAATAAAACACTCATGTTGTATTTGGTCATTGTCCCGCTCGGTTATTGTAGTAATCAAAACACTCGTGTTGTATTTGGTCATTGTCCCTCTCGGTTATTGAAGTAATAAAACACTCGTGTTGTATTTGGTCATTGTCCCGCTCGGTTATTGTAGTTATTAAACACTCATGTTGTATTTGGTCCTTGTCCCGCTCGGTTATTGTAGTAATAAAACACTCATGTTGTATTTGGTCATTGTCCCGCTCTGTTATTGTAGTTATAAAACACTCGTGTTGTATTTGGTCATTGTCCCGCTCGGTTATTGTAGTTATAAAATACTCATGTTGTATTTGTTTATTGTCCCGCTCGGTTATTGTAGTTATAAAACACTCATGTTGTATTTGGTCATTGTCCCGCTCGGTTATTGTACTTATAAAACACTCATGTTGTATTTGGTCATTGTCCCGCTCGGTTATTGTAGTTATAAAACGCTCTTGTTGTATGTGGTCATTGTCCCGCTCGGTTATTGTAGTTATAAAACACTCATGTTGTATTTGGTCCTTGTCCCGCTCGGTTATTGTAGTTATAAAACACTCATGTTGTATTTGGTCATTGTCCCGCTCGAGTATTGCTGTTATAAAACACTCATGTTGTATTTGGTCAATGTCCCGCTCGGTTATTGTAGTTATAAAACACTCATGTTGTATTTGGTCATTGTCCCGCTCGGTTATTGTAGTTATAAAACACTCATGTTGTATTTGGTCATTGTCCCGCTCGGTTATTGCTTTTATAAAACACTCATGTTGTATTTGGTAATTGTCCCGCTCGGTTATTGTAGTTATAAAACACTCATGTTGTATTTGGTCATTGTCCCGCTCGGGTATTGCTGTTATAAAACACTCATGTTGTATTTGGTCATTGTCCCGCTCGGTTATTGTAGTTATAAAACACTCATGTTGTATTTGGTCATTGTCCCGCTCGGTTATTGTAGTTATAAAACACTCATGTTGTATTTGGTCATTGTCCCGCTCGGTTATTGTAGTTATAAAACACTCATGTTGTATTTGGTCATTGTCCAGCTCGGTTATTGTAGTTATACAACACTCATGTTGTATTTGGTTATTGTCCCGCTCGGTTATTGTAGTTATAAAACACTCATGTTGTATTTGGTCATTGTAGTTATAAAACACTCTTGTTTTAACGTACTCTTGTTGTATTTGGTCATTGTGCCGCTCTGTTATTGCTTTTATAAAACACTCTTGTTGTATTTGGTCATTGTCCCGCTCGGTTATTGCTGTTATAAATCTCTCTTGTTGTATTTGGTCATTGTGCCGCTTGGTTATTGTTGTTATAAAACACTCTTGTTGAATTTGGTCATTGTGCCGCTCTGTTATTGCTGTTATAAAACACTCTTGTTGTATTTGGTCATTGTCCCCCTCGGTTATTGTAGCTATAAAACACTCATGTTATATTTGGTTATTGTCGCGCTCGATTACTGCTGTTATAAAACACTCATGTTACATTTGGTCATTGTCCCGCTCAGTTATTGTAGTTATAAAACACTCATGTTGTATTTGGTCATTGTCCCGCTCGGTTATTGTAGTTATAAAACACTCATGTTGTATTTGGTCATTGTCCCGCTCGGTTATTGCTGTTATAAAACACTCATGTTGTATTTGGTCATTGTCCCGCTCGGTTATTGTAGTTATTTAACACTCATGTTGTATTTGGTCATTGTCCCGCTCGGTTATTGTAGTTATTAAACACTCATGTTGTATTCGGTCATTGTCCCGCTCGGTTATGGCTGTTATAAAACACTCTTGTTGTATTTGGTCATTGTCCTGCTCGGTTATTCCTGTTATAAAACACTCTTGTTGTATTTGGTCATTGTCCCGCTCGGTTATTCCTGTTATAAAACACCCTTGTTGTATTTGGTCATTGTCCCGCGCGGTTATTGTAGTTATAAAATACTCATGTTATATTTGGTCATTGTCCCGCTCGGTTATTGTAGTTATAAAACACTCATGTTGTATTTGGTCATTGTCCCGCTCGGTTATTGTACTTATAAAACACTCATGTTGTATTTGGTCATTGTCCCGCTCGGTTATTGTACTTATAAAACACTCATGTTGTATTTGGTCATTGTCCCGCTTGGTTATTGTAGTTATAAAACACTCTTGTTGTATTTGGTCATTGTCCCGCTCTGTTATTGTAGTAATAAAACACTCTTGTTGTATTTGGTCATTGTCCCGCTCGGTTATTGTAGTTATAAAACACTCATGTTGTATTTGGTCATTGTCCCGCGCGGTTATTGTAGTTATAAAACACTCATGTTGTATTTGGTCATTGTCCCGCGCGGTTATTGTAGTTATAAAACACTCATGTTGTATTTGGTCATTGTCCCGCGCGGTTATTGTAGTTATAAAACACTCATGTTGTATTTGGTCATTGTCCCGCGCGGTTATTGTAGTTATAAAACACTCATGTTGTATTTGGTCATTGTCCCGCTCTGTTATTGCTTTTATAAAACACTCTTGTTGTATTTGGTCATTGTCCCGCTCGGTTATTCCTGTTATAAAACACTCATGTTGTATTTGGTCATTGTCCCGCGCGGTTATTGTAGTTCTAAAACACTCATGTTGTATTTGGTCATTGTCCAGCCCGGTTATATGTGTTAATAAATGGGTGATTTGATATTAGCCCTGTTATTTGTTCGAGGGCAGTCGTATTGGCCCGAGGCCGTAGGTTATGGTCCAGTCTGGTTATTAATAAGTAATCTTTTGTTAGAATACTTTTGTTGACACTATATGTACTGTACATAAGGGTGAATTTTTTACAAACCAACAAATCAAATGAACCAATGTATTGCCTTTTATTACATAAGGTATTATATCTAATGAAATAATATTCTCAGGAAATATTCATATAATCTTGTATTGATCACACGTGCATTGTTGTCTTCATGTTTTCAACAGTTATATCATCTCATTACGTGCACCTGCACTATTCCATTATTGTTCCATCAAGTATGTGTATTACTATGTGACTTTATATCATTGACCTTCATGTATTCATCATTTCATTCGTTGACTATATTATAGTGCGCCAAGGATGACAAGAAAGGTGGGAACATTTGGAATGAGCAACATGTGTAGAAAATCTAGTGTGCACGATTACCAGTGTCATTTTAGTATACAATTGACCGTATGTGTTTATTTAAGTGACCAATTTTGCAACGGTAGACCAATCCGGTCAATATTTGTAAATACCACATTATCCTGTGCGCACTATATTGACCGGTTTAGCCTAATGTTATAAAATCGGTAAAGTGTGTACTAAAATAACACTGATCAATCGTGCAGAGTTGAGTAACCCACCTCCGTGGCATTTACCAAATTTTACCGCCTTTTACATTATCCTCGTCTCACTATAGTAATAGTCTGTTTCATTAATTGGTTTTATTATTTGTGTGTGAGTATTGTTTTTATAACAACATAGGTCTCTGGTCTGTTTGTTACCAAAAAAACTTGTAAACTTGTTTGTTATATTTCGTCCTGTATTTATATTGTTGAATGTCTGAATAAAATATTCCTTCGAAACATTGTTTTGCTATTACATTCGTATATTCCATCCGATAAAATTAGTTCCTTATTTATGTAAATACATTATAAGCAAGTCCATACCATGATTCATCCGTCTACTCATATACTGGGGGGAGATCGAAAATAACAACGATTTTTGCTATTGCTTCGAATATATTTTATTGGTATATATTATCGCAAAGACCTAAATTTGATTATTGAAACATTGAACTGCTTACGATAATTTAAACACATTTCACATTGGCACAATATAGCAAGCACGCCGCGTTGTAATCTGTGTTAGAATACAAAAAAGGGAAGCAATACCCACCCCCACATTGCTGTTAGTTTCTGAGTTACCCTTTCTTTAATTTAATGAATCCAACTTAATAAATAAAACACTACATAATTTATATATGTACATGTATCCATGTACGTAACTACCAAGGAAGATAATCACATCAATATAAAAAATAACATTATACGAGTTGCTTCCCTTATATTATCAGTGTACCCAACACATGGGTCTGACTAACATCACGGTAGGTCATCGTATATTAAATAACTCCTTTCAGTTTCAAATCCGCATCACCTAAATCATTTATTCCACTGATTATTTCTGTCTCATCGGTGTTGTCTGGAGGCACATTCATGTATGAAACAGGAAAATGAACTTTCTTTGCTCAAAATGTCTTTTTCTTCTTCTTCTTCCCGATAATGTACAGGACCCACTCTGGGGCATCGGCGCACTTGTGACTGTACAAAGGTTGTTGTGAAGCGTGTTAACGTGCAGACAAAACGATAAAATGAGGTGCAGATTAAAAACAATAGTGACTTCGACTTAGTGGGCTGCCAACCCAGACTTGAAAGTGTTCAAGGTATGGGAGATGATTCTTTCCGGTAGCTGGTTCCACAGACAAATACCAGATGGGAAGAAACTATGCCTGTAGATGTCTGTTCGGCAAAATGGCACCAGATATCTGGAAGAGTGTCCCCGGGTTGCAGATATAATGGGATGGAGGTAGTCTACAGATGGGATGTCAACAAGATTATAGGTGATGCGGTACATCATAACCAGCTTGGCATCCTGGCCACGCTGTTCTAGTGAAGGCCATGGCATTGTAGTCTAGTCATCATTTCACAGGTGCTACTAGTTCTTCTGTAGTCTCCATATACGAACCGGGCTGCTCGGCGTTGGACCGCTTCTAGCTTGTCGATGTTATTGCTAGTATGAGGGTCGCATATGGGTGAAGCATACTCAAGTATAGGCCTGACGAGTGTCCTGTAGCACTGTACCTTGATCTCTGATGGACAGTGTGTCACATTTCTTCGTAGAAAGTGTCTTGTCAAGTGCCAAGCAAAACACAAAAATATCGGCCATTGGCATCAATCTCCATGGAAAGTCTTACTTAAACCACCACTCTCCATGCTTTAGGTACTACCCTTTGACATGAAGCCTTTTTCGAGTGAGATTTAAAACAGGCACAGGCACACGGTGTCATCGATTTAATAAACTTACAAGAAAAAAACTATTTTCCTTTTAGAATTAATACTGATAATACATGTAATGTAAACCAGTGGTAGTTTATGAAAATTATAGCAAAGGTCATTTTGGTTTTAGTCGCTCCATAAGACCAAGGAACATGGGTACTGCTTTAACAAAGCATTTACGGAAATCTTAAACTTACAATGAAAGTATAACGTTTTTTTTATAATACTTTTTACAACCTTAAAATATGACAAATGGACCTGCAATACTAACACATATTCAGTTAACTTTAACTCCTACAAACAATATATGTCCTCTTTGCATTAATTTTGTTACAGAATTATACAGAAATTAAATTTAAACGAAAGTTTACGATTTCCGTACTTAGGCTGATAAAGGAAAATTTTCGCACATAGTAACAAAAACTAAAACTATACTGGGCGAAAGTACAAGATAAACATGTATAAGTATGTATATTTAAAAACAAGTTGCAACATGTATGACTTGGCAAAACAAAACTTACAAGTTTTAATAAAACAGTAAGCAGGACTCTGATTGATGTATCCAATCTTACAGCTTCACGTTACATCTAGTCCATCTAGATGTACACCATCTAGTGTTATTATGTAATATTTTTATTACAAATGAGTTTATTACATACTTATGTCAAGATATTTTCACAATGATGATCGGACTTGTCCATCTGTTATCGGAGTTATATTAAACTGTCCATCATATGCCAGTACCTGACTGCTGGTGCACTGTACACTGTCAAATCGATCCAACTATATATAGCTCCAACATCTACCTAATATCAATACTCAATACAAAGAAGATGAGTCCTATTCCAAAATGTCTTAAGACTGAATTTAATCGTAAATATTTATGGGGGTACTAGTATCTTAAAATGCGCCTTTCCAGTTATATCCTTCAGTTTATTCCTAACAATAAATTAAACAACTTCTTGATCGTTTAATTTGCCGCGATCTCCGAGAGAGCAAACGACATATTTAACCCTGCACACTTAGCAGATATTCGATCAATAAGCTTTCGAGTGATGATCTGAATTTCTAATCTTTCTTTAATTTGTAATTGTTTGCAATTTGCTTATGTTTGTCCTTGTGTTTTATAGAGTTGTTGCTCGTCGTACATTTTTTCAAACCTGTGGTCATGGTTGTATATTCATTTAACTTACACTACCACTTGTATGCAGCACCAGCTTACAGATATAACACATTACGTATTATTTCCGTGTTACACTATTTCCCTTGAAACATCCACGACTGATTGGACAAATTGTAATTACGCAAGGTTAGGTTTTCCTTGAATATACACGACCTAATGAACTTGCTTTAAACCTTATTCCACGTAAACAAATGACATTGGAAGTAAATGGTTTTATATATTTTGTATTTGTACATCTACTAATTAAATTTATTTGTACTTATTCTTTTACGTCGAAAGTGAAACAATTTCTTCAAACTTATACAAATCACACTTGACGTTCGATCTGTATGGTGGTATTCATCGTTTTGAGTGCTTATACTCGACAGACACGGTCTAGATTATATTTCTATATTAGTTTTGTAGCGTCCCTTAGAAAGAACTGAACTTATTCCACTGACTATCAGGTGACCTTACAAATGATAATGATAAAGAAAGCTAATTAATTTCCGCTATCAGTAGCATGTCTCTTGTCATATGTTTTCTATACGCCTTTAAGACCCGGGTATTAGGTACAAATTATACAGCGTCCGTTTCTGTGACAAGATATCATTTACTCCCTAACTTCCGTCAGATGTTTTGTCCGAACTTTCGAGTTATTGGATCGTGGTCAGTGTTCAGTAACTCAATATGAACATTGGCTTTTACCGCGCCACCATTGTCGCCGTTTTTTGTTTTCGCGCGTATTTTGTCTGAAGAAAACTTACTCCAAAGCTGAAAGACAATTCCAAAACAAAATCCACGGTTCAAATCCCTGTATGGGCATATCTTAGTCTTATTGGAAATCTGGTTGTATACATCGTTTTGTTTTGCTGATCAACGGAAATGAAGGTATTTTTATTTCGTCCGCTTTAATAACCACACACATCACGTAACGAAACGTAGGCTACTATATATATTGGGCGGTAGGGTGCAGAGGCGCACTTTTCTTTTAAGAACATACATACGGTGTTCCGTTTGGACAAACGTATTTTTTGTGTCTCCCTGAACCGCGATGCACGATGGTACGATGATGAAAACGCGACGGTACGATGGTGAAAACGCGATGGTACGATGGTGAAAGTACGATCATATGTCATGACGTTGTTTCGTAAACAATCCATCAGGTTGAAAAACCGGTTCAAATACCAGCGAAAATATATACAAAGCCATGTCCATGTATTAACATATAAACGAAATACATACATGAAATGCAATGTACAATGTATATACTGTTTAGTCAAAATATCTAAAATCTATTTAGGTCTTTGGTTTAGTATAATGAAAGTCTCTTATTAAAAAATACGGGCATCTATATTGAAAAAAAGTTTTTATCATTTCCAAAAACAAAAATAACACATCCCCGACAACTGTCTGTTTCTGAATGTATCATTATTATACTAAAAGTCTAGTAGTTTACATCCAAACAATTGTAGATACGACACGAGAGTCAGCGTCCAGTTTTAACCGGTAATTGCTTTCATTAACAACAAACTGGTTATTAATCAACTTCCTAGTCGCTACAATAGCACCATGAATTTCATTAAACTGACCAATAAATCTTCCTATCCACACCATGTCCTGCTTAAGTGGTCATTATATTAACAATGACCAGCCGAGCGCGTTTGTCAAATAATTTTTGCATTACTCTTGCCCTAGCGTAAAATAGCATTGTCAAGTTGCAATCACTGCATGAATTGGTACTTTGAAGTTGCAGCCGTGATGACGTACATGTTTAATTTTTACAAAGTAACTACAGACACTTCGGGAACGTTGATGCAGATGAGGTCATGCTCCCGTAATTCCGGGCACTTAGTCATCATCCATCAAACCTAGCATAAAAACAAAGGGTTTACGAAAATGTGGAATTAGAATTTATATATTGAGACTTAACAGTGCTGAAATTACCCTACTATGCTTATCGGTGGCCGCTACCCCACTTTGATCATTTTAAAAGGTTTGCTATATAGTCTAGGAGCTGGTGCAAGAAATTCAAAATCTATTTACCCCATCTGGTAGAAAAAGTCTATTGGTATTTTCGAATAATACATACATACAGGCTTCAGAAAAAGGTGGATGCCAGATCTGAAAGTGGTGCAAATTTTTTAACCAGGGGCAACAACTCTTGCTTCCGAGCTAATTTACGAATACACATGACATTCTTAATTCTGGTGTGAATGTTTTGTTTATGTATATATTGCCATATATTGGGTGAACATTATTCAATTAATGTTATGCATCAAATGGACATACCAAACTGACCAGTTTGAGGTCAAGGTCATTTCAAGGTCAAAGTGAGAAAAATAGCTAAAAATTGATATTTCACCTCAGTTCTTTCTTCGTATAGCATATGTTTGGAATCACATTTCGTTATTGAAACGATAGCCGTGTTGGTAAGTACATATTCTTTCATTATAAGCCATTTGTTTAATGAAAATAATCATTTCTTTGTCAAAATAGCCATTTCATACATATGCATGATGGCCGAGAAGGCATTATTTCGACCACCCCTGGTATTCTATGATCTAATATGACTAAATTGTTCATGTATATATTGCTACATATTTGCATGAATATTATTCATTTGATTATGGACATTAAATGGACAAACATAATTGACCTTCTGGGGTCATGGTCAAGGTCATTTCAAGGTCAAATCTAGAAAAAAGCAAAACAATGGACATTTCTACTCTGTTTTTCTTCGCATAGTATTTGATATGAATGTAAATTGCTTATAAAAATGATAGCTGTGTTGGTTAGTTCATATTCTTTCATTATAAGCCATTTGTTAAATGAAACAATCATTTCTTTGTCAAAATAGCCATTTAATACATATGCATGCTGGCCGAGAAGGCATTCTTTCGACCACCCCTGGTATTCTATTATCTAATATAAATTAAATGTTCATGTACATGTATATATTACTACACATTTGCATGCATATTATTCATTTGATTATTGACATCAAATGGACAAACATAATTGACCTACTGGGGTCAAGGTCAGTTCAAGGTCAAATTGACAAAAATAGCAAAAATTGACATTTCCACTCTGTTTTTCTTTCGTATATCTTATGACATGAATTTAATTTGCTTATTTAAATGATAGGTGTGTTGGTTAGTTCATATACAATCATTAAAACTCATTTGCTAAGTGAAAATATTCATTTTCATTGTTCAAATATCCATTTTGTGCATGCGTCAGTTTACGAAAACTTTTACGACAGCCCCTGGGATTCTATGATCTAATGTGAATTATGTGTTTATTTATGAAGTGGGTCATATGTTCACGAATACTATTCATTATATTATGGACATCAAATGGACAAGCATCTAAACCACTTTGGGGTTAAAGTTGCTTCAGGATCAAAGTGAAAAAATAGCTAAAAATTGATTTGTCCTATCTGTATTTGTAATTCTCACGTATGCTTGAATTCAACTTTATTAGGAAACTGCAAATTTGATTTGTCTCACTTTTTATTGAATGGACTGTACACAATATTGCCTAATGACCATTAATTTTTTAAATTTCAAGCAAGTATGCAAGACTACTTACAAACGCTTGCAAAATCAATATGCCTGCATGTTTTTATGCCAGTCTCGGACTATTTATAACGCCGTTGTTTCACAGGGGCACTGCTTGGAAGTGTTCTCATGTAAATGCATATCATTAAATCCAACAGGATTTCCAGTCTCTTTGGAGACCCATTATGAGTTACTTTTTGTAGCTCTCTAGGGCACAATAACTGTTGTTCACATTCACAAGGACAAAATGGCGTACCCCCAACACATTATACAGCAATACGTACGGCCTATGACAGGTGTATCCAGTGGTAGTTAAATATCAGGCATGAAATGACTGAATAACATGGTGATGAGCACAGCATCGGCCTATGATGACAGTTGTTTCGCGTAATAATGCACCAGTCAATGTTTTGCCCGCCCGGGGGATACAGGGGGATTAGACAGACGCACCCTGAATTTGACAACACCATCGACTCCTAGTCAAAATATTGACTTGTGCATAACACATATCTTAGCATTCGATGCCTGTATAGTGCTGTTGTGTGTATTGTATAACACATAAGGTCTAGCTATAATATAAGGTGCTATTGAGTATCATTACGGTCTGTGATGAGATATTTCATTTGTTGTAGCTAGTACTGAACTGGTTATGATATGTATATTCCTTACAGTGATATGTACCAACATAGACATCTGGGCACCGTTTTATCAACGTACTTACGGAAATCCTAAACTTACGTTCAAATTTAAATTCAGAATAATTATTTAACAACTGTACATTGGGGACAGCTACTGTTTATAATACATCATTTACTGAATCTTGATTAGTATTACAGCTCGAATTTCCACATTTTACAGTTGTAAGAGTATTATAAAGAATTTAAATTTGACCGCAAGTTTAAGATTTCCGTAAATGCTTTGATAAAACAGTGCCCAAATACCCGTACTTAGTAGTAGATCCTGTGAAAGCTGTAACTGGCAGTGTTTTGAACCACACTAGATTCTTATGTGGTACTCATAACCATTAAGGGCAGACAGTCCAGGTCCTATGGATAATACTAGTACAACATAACTCCTATAGTGTAGTCACCACTGCAATGACCAAAGTGATTTAGCACTGCAATAAGTAAATAATGTCACATACGTGCATTTGACACAACGGAATATAGTCACCCCAGACAAAGTAGTACCAGCATCGTGTATAACCATCGCAGGCCAAATAGCGAACATGTATCCATTATGACATAATATTCTAGAAGCCTTACGACATTATACGATGTACGCACCACCGCATAATTCAGCTATACCTGGTTCTACAAGATACCCATTAATACAAAGTAGAACCCTTCCAATTCCTAATAGATAGACATGGCTACAGGATACAGATACCCCCGACCCTTGAGAATAGATACCACAGCATTGCATGTCCATACAAGGCCATAAGGGTTGGTCCACTCCGCGGTGTACTGCTATCTTCAGGTTATAATATATGCGGTACTCCTCATTGCCAAGTACATGTACAAGTATAGCTATCCAATGTCACACATCATCAGGTCTTGAGCCAGATATCATTTGATACTGTATGATACTTATATGATAACACACAAAACATCCTGGGACACTCAGGGTGTCCAAATAGTACTTTAGCAGTTTCTTTGCCTATTTACCAAATGTCTTTGTTCTCCTTTCACAGAGCAAACTTCACTTAGTGGGGTACATACGAGTATCTATCATTGGTTTATCCATTCTTGATTTCATAATTAGTTTATTGAATTCCAAATGGATACTCAACTAGTACAGTCATATTTGGCGTAATCTGATGTGCTTCACTGCAAAATACAGGCCCTACTAGTATGGCAAATGAGTGTACTCACTATCACCGAGTACAGCTACCTCATACCACATTTGATAATCACTACTGTATTGTACAGTTATTCAAAGCTCACCACAAAGTAAGCCATTATAGACTTGACCATAACGGGTTACCAATCGCTACTTTGTGCAGCTATCCTTATCATAGAAGGTAAGCATTACCATCTGCCAGATGGGTCAGCCAATGCTCCATCGGATATACACCACAATCAAGTACCGCCACATCCATATCCGACTTTAAGGGGTTCTCACTACCATGCAGTATACCCATCCTAGCCCATATAGGTTGACTAACTTATTTGGTACATCCATAACATTCCTTATTCTTGGTACAAAGAAATTTGTAATCAATGGTGCATCTAATGATGGTGACCAAACTCTACTTAATATCCAAAGTCCAATCGTTTTGGATTTATTGGTCGGAAACCATTTGGTGTCTTCATTCATTTAAAGACAATAGTGGTCCTGACATGCTGATATCAGGATCATTGCTATCTGCTGTTTCATACCAACCAACTTACCAAAAGGCTAAGGATAGTAGGATCAATCATTGGGAAGGCGTTTGCTCTGACACCGTGTCATCTACCGACAGACCGACGCACAGATTAACGTGTGTTTTAAGCATACTTTCTCATTAAAGATTTTCATAATGTGGGGTGCGGTTGCCTTGAGGTAGGGCGCGCGCTTCGGGATCGAAAGGTCCCGGGTTCGATCCCCCTCTTGACCACTGGTTAATCTATCTGAGCAAGACCCACATGCTCAACTCCACCATGGTGTAAACGGATACCTGTGAGGGCAGTGTCTATTCATCGGCGCCGCAGATCGATGTTGGCTGCAAAACTACAGGAGAGAAATAGACACGAGTGTAGGTTTCCATAGGTAGCCCAATGACCAGGGGAAGATGAAATGTCAAAGGGTGCTTGAGCGGCCTAACGGCTGAAAAGAGCCCTAGAAAATTGGTAACTTAACTTATAACACTCGCAGCTAATAGAATTGATTACAATACATAATTACACACCCAGCTAAATTATAACGTCTACAAGTAAAAACAGGTACAAAATGTTCCGTATTGCTTGTAAAAAGAACAAATGAGCAAACACATAAATTGTTACTGCATCATTACAAAACACAGTTTTACATTGCAAGGACATTGATACTGACCTTGTAATGGTCAGTATTTTAAACAACTTTCAATACGATATTGATATTACAATGTTCATACATATATTCAATAACACCAAAACATACATGCGAAAAAGAACTACAGATCTGAGACGGGATATCATTTTTGAAGCTATTCTTCTAAATTTGACCTTGAAATGACCTTGACCACAAACTTATTTAAGATGTTTGTACATTTGATGTTCATAATCAAATAAATACTGGTAGTATCCCTGAACATACATGTATGTCTCACTACATAGACAAACACATACATCACATTATATCATAGAATGTCAGGGGTTGTCGTGCAACGTTTTCGTAAGCTGTCATATGCAAAATAGCTATTTTCACACAAAATTAAATCATATCAAATGCTATACGAAGAAACACATAGTGGAAATGTCCAATTTTTGCTTTTTTATCGATTTGACCTTGAACTGACCTTGACCTTTACCTAAGAAAGGTCAATTATATTTGTTCATTTGATGTCCATAATCAAATGAATAATATCCATGCAAATATGTAGCAATATATACATGAACAATTTAATAATATTAGAAAATAGAATACCAGGGGTGGCCGAAAGAATGCCTTCTCGGCCAGCATGCATATGTATTAAATGGCTAATTTGACAAAGAAATGACTATTTTCATTAAACAAATGGCTTATAATGAAAGAATATGCACTTACCAACACGGCTATCATTTAAATAACGAAATTTGATTTCAAACATATGCTATACGAAGAAAGAACTGAGGTGAACTATCAATTTTTAGCTATTTTTCTCACTTTGACCTTGAAATGACCTTGACCTTGACCTCAAACTGGTCAGGTATGTATGTCCATTTGATACATATCATTAATTGAATAATATCCACCCACATATATGGCAATATATAAATAAACAAAACAATCACACCAGAATTAAGAATGTCACGTGTATTCGTAAATTAGCTCGGAAGCAAGAGTTGTTGCCCCTGTTAAAAAAATCTGCACCACTTTCAGATCTGGCATCCGCCTTTTTCTGAAGCCTGATAGTATCTTTTATTCGAAAATACCAATGGACTTTTTCTACCAGATGGGGTAAATAAAAATCCATTTTAAGTCCTTTTTGAAACCTGGCTCCTGGACTAATAGCAAATCGATTCGAACCAACAACCAACCGCTCCTGATCTAACTTCCTCTTTGCTAACTCGGACTACTTTCTATGTACTATAGTATCGCCGGAGTTGGTGGTCTTTTGCCGGCGGGCTAGTTAGCCGGTTGGTCAGTGTCATACTTAAATTAAACGTGAACATTGATCATAAAAACAAGAAAGTATAGCTATGTATGATAGCTTTGTTTTTTACAATAAGATATTAGTTCAGAAATTACACTGGTCATAAAAATAAAATTCGGGCCGGAATTTACAAAGTGAACAAAGTGGTCATTTTGTAGAGAAAATCCTGTCATTATTTAGCAATGAAGCCGTCAAATGGTCAGCGAATTTTATTTTGGACCAACTTTCATTCTTTTGTAAATGACGTAACTGGACAGGTGGGAATTCGGTTACGGACAGCTAAAATGCTGGTACGATATTCGACCCCTGTGATATGACACAACTAGCGTACCGACAAAGGGTCCATCAGGGGACAGTATCTCGTGTTACGTGGCTGGAGGCAATAAAGAGCACGTGTACTATCATTGGACACACTTGGTCTGTCATCTGAGGCTGATAGATCGTGCATGAGCGACATTCTACATGACTTAAATCATAAAATACTACAGCTTAACCAACAATGTCAACTCAACATTCGAGTACTATACAAGTGTATTAATATATTGTAATATTAAAAATGATAAACGTGGGGTTATCCAAAAGTTCGTGGGCTTTTGCTCTATTTTTTTTTTATTTTAAGTCAGATCAGTATGAAAATTACCGTACAGTGACATTGATCAATTACAAAAAATAACCTCAAATATTTTTTATAAAGTATCCTTTGCAATCAAGAGTAACACGTTGCCATGGTTACACAAAAATGCATAAGCGGCGCATTGCAGATTTTTTCTTGTAAAATGCTAAATACGTTATTGCCGATTGTTACAGTGTTTCCTCATTTAAAAACACAAAAAATGCGTCCTCGTGTTGAGTAATATCATACCAATAGTTTAGTATAATTTAACGGTTATATCTTATATATTCGTCATGTTATGAATATAAGGGTATATTTAAGTTATTTTAAATCATATCCGTATGATATTTGATATGAATCAATTAAACTGGGACCATAGATTTGTAGCTTTAAGTAAAATAGTTTTTTTAAAAAGAGCAAAAGTCCACCAACTTTTTGATATACCCACGTATTCACATGTAACAAGTGTATCGACTGAAGATTATGAAAATGCAAAAGGATCACTCTGGTTTTGTAATTGTCTATTTTGGTTACGTACGGACTCCAATGTCGTGTAAAATGAATACTGAAATATTTGGCGACTTTGTATTGTATGTAATGGAGGTCACATTGATTACAAGACTCGATAGTTCCAACCAAAATTCGCTCATACTCATGGTTATATTCGCTGATGCTGCTTATGTGTACAGTTCGGTGCTCTCCAGTGCGTTATTACATAGATATCAAGTTCACGGCCAGTGCCGAGTTTGGTCAAAGGCATTCGGTTTCAGGTCGCCCTAAATGAATGATGTGCCCTAGTCACTTATATATCTTGGTACGTCTTTCATAAATTCACGACGAGTTGAATTCAACTGTAAAGTGTTTGGACGTTGAATTATCAGGCAAACCCAAATTTTATTAATTTGAATTGCAATTTGGATCTCTATAACTTGTTTTGAAGATGTATCATTTGTATATCAGTGGTTTATAGATAGTCACAAGTCAGAGTCATCACACAGCGTCCGGTTTGTGTCCATTATCACCACATGTTTACGTTACCGCTCATTAAATGGCTATTACCAGGTGACGAAACAATGGCGAACAAACACCCAGCATCTTCTGTCAAAATACCAACATCTCGCGGCACATCTCGCGCACGTGACCTATAGTTAATATCCTTATCTGAACGCACTAATCAGAAAGTAAATAAAGTGAGTTAACTTTTCTTTAATTTACTTTCACCGTTAATCTTACAAAGAAATTTGAAAACTCAAATAGGATTAGTACGTTAATTTATCTGACAGACGTAAATATGGCGTTCTCTAACTGTACTTGTCCATCAAATTTTATGTACAATCAGGTCGTTGTAAGTTTGTCGTCTGCAAATACAAGCAAATAACGTCATTTTAATACGATTAATTCGGTATTTAAACCGCCAAGTTAGATACATCGTCTGGAAGCAAAAACGCGGGAACTCATTTAAAATGTTGATAACGCTCAATGACTTGCAATGCTAATGCAAAACCTGTGAGACATTTTTGGAAGCGGGCATTGTTAGAAGTGTGACGTTTTAACTCAATCCGGCAATGCTTGTCACCACACTTTGACTTCCAAGCTCTCCGCGGCTCTGCTTCCCGGCTGTTCCCGTAGAAAATCCTATCATACGACAAATGTGACTTATCGACGTCTGTGTCTGCATAAACATTGAATATTTCTTTTGTCAGCAACGCAGTCCTAATTTAAAACTCATTAAAATTTTAATTGGCCGATAATACCAGTGGTCAGCAAATGACCACCGTAGCAGTCGTGTTATTTATCTATAGTAATTGCCGAGTTACGCCATGACCGCAGGGAAAACTTGCGTCATTTGTAAAGACAACAAATGTCATCTTGTACGTGAACACTGATAGTCACCTTGTAGTAAAATCACATCCATAAAACGACGCAAATAAAACTATGAGGAAGAGCACCCACATAGTAGTGTGACCAATATCGGTCACATACAAATGTTGTAAGCAGGAACGCTGTACAATATGTTTTTGTGACAACTGATGTTTTTGCCATGAATCTGAGTGTCGTATTTGTCACTGCAATTCTTTATTTAGAATATGTTGCACCTTTTTGTGAGAACAAAAACTTCAGTTTTATAATCCAACAGAAGTTTTTTTTATAAATATACAATACAAATTGACAGTTTAGTTGAGATTTAAGACATAATATGCATACACGCTACGTGGCACCTCACAGGGTAGTTCGCTCTGTGTACAATACACGCGCGAAACCAAAAAACCAAAACCCATGGTACAGTACTACTGTTTGAACTCACAATTGTTCAGTTTCATGTAATCGACTTATAAAATGTATAGTACCATTTGTAACACAGTGTGTTCTATAAGTAACGTGAAATACCAATATTCAAAAGGCAAAGAGTGATTAGAAAACCTACCGGTAATCATAAATAATGTAGATGTAATTCGATGACAAACGAAATCAGTTCATAAGCATTGAAAACTGATACAATCCTACATATACGTGGCCAGTATATTGTCAGAGTTTCCCTTGCTTTATTGGCCAGTATAGTTTAGAGTTTCCTAGACACAGAAACAATTTAGACGTTTTGATATTGTTGTTATAATGATTGGCTATTTTGAAAGAAGTACATATCAGAAAGGGCTTGTTCAATGTTGGTGAAATGCTGGCATTAAGCAAAGATCGCTCTGTCATTATTTGCAAATATCCAAAACGTCATTGTATAGCTCTAGTGAACAATTAATCCCCAACTAGTCTTGGCTTTCCGTGAAATGGACTAGACTTGAAAGCTTGGCGCCGTGTGCGCTTGTAAAACTTATGAGCCAAAGCAATCCCTAACTCCAGTATGAGCAAGGTTTCTTTGGTCACATGCGCTTTATCATTCTGCATGCAAATAGTAATCAGTATAACCAGATCATTGCAATGACTTTACTTGTTACATTTTGGTTTGCCCTAAAAGTAAGCGAAACGAAGCTCTGTCCATCACCACTTTCCGATGAAGCATAGTATACTATGAACACGCGTGGGCACCTTTACAGCATCCAATGAAATAACAAAGTAATTCAAAACCATGATACTAACAATAAAAGTTGCGGTCACAATGACCAGTAATGACATGGTATGTCACTATGAACTATCCCCACCCATTTAGTACTGTTATTGTAGTACATATAAAATGTGAAAGGAAAACACGGCTCTGGTAATGAACCATTTGTTGAACACGATGCGTTACAAATTGTATGTGAAAGATACCGTGAATGACTGCAATATGCAACGACTAGGCATGAAAGGACCTTGAAAATTTGATTTAGAATTAAAAAGCTTGAAATGACTTTTTGTGGCCGGCAGTAATTGTAAACATCCTCTAGTGATCGAGGTCATCATAAGTGGCGTACGTATGTAACACCACCGGCGTGAATAGCGGTTTAACTTTGTGACATGTATGTAACTTTGCAGTGGAAGAAATCACAGGTAACATTATGGTTGAAAAAGAAATTGGAAAAAATTAAATTGAAAATTTAGGTTCTCTTTAAATTTCGAAAAAAAAATCAATTTCATTTGTTTTCAATATCTTTTTCAATGAAACTGTTACCTGTGTAAGGTATCAAAGTAGATATTCACCAACATTGGGAACATCGCATAAAATACATGTTGCTGGTAGTTTGGAATAATAGAACGTATATTTAACGGCTGTATGGTGTTAAATGAAGCAGTTTGGCCAGCTGAAGGAGTAGGACATCTCAGGGTTGGTCAGTGTAACCAGGTTCTTCTTTGGTTTCAACAGGAACAGTCTTTTTAGACTGTTCCTGGTTTCAATCATATCCTTCGCATAAAAAAATGTCAGAAATTTCAAATTGGACCAGTCGGCCACTGAAGCGTTCTAAACCTATGCTATCGAAGTAACACATTAGGCTTAACTATTGATGGTGAATTGTGCTTTGACAAGTTTAAAGTTGCTGAAAAATTTAATAACTCCTATGTAACGGTTGCAGCAAACCTTGTCTCAAAATTGCCACGTCCGTCTTGCAAATACGGTAGGGATTTCATTTCACAATTTTCTTCTAAATGTGTTATACATAATAATTATTCATTTTCACTTTTATCAGAAGTAAAGGTTCTCAATTACTTGCAGAATTTAAGCAAGGACAAAGCAACAGGACTAGATGGTATCCCTGCTCGCTTTGTAGTAGACATAGTGCCCCATTGATTGCTAACCCATTAGCTCATATAATAAATCTGTCCCTTATCCAAGGTACTGTCCCTGATGATCTTAAGTCTGCACGAGTGGTCCCACTATATAAGAAAAGTGACAAAACTGAAGTAGGGAATTACCGTCCAGTATCTATTCTTAGTGTTATATCAAAAATATTTGAAAGGGTGGTCTATGACCAAGTTGAATCATACCTTAAGGACAAAAAATTGTTATACAACTTCCAATCTGGATTCCGAGCGGGTTATTCTACAGATACTTGTCTTGTACATCTCTCTGATTATATGAGATTTGAAATGGATAAAGGGCATGTTGTCGGAATGATCTTACTTGATCTGCAAAAGGCCTTTGATACTGTTGATCATTCAATTCTTATGTATAAACTTAAATGCATTGGTCTCGGTCAAGATATTATACGCTGGTTTGATTCTTACTTGTCGAGCAGACAACAACTAGTTGAACTATCAGGAACCAGGTTATCGTCAGCCAACGTCACTTGTGGCGTTCCTCAGGGATCTATACTTGGTCCTCTGTTATTTCTCATGTATGTCAATGATATGGCAGCTGTTGTCAAAAACAAAATTACTTTTATATGCTGATGATTCCACAATTTTAGTTTCACACATGGACCGTTCAGTTGTCGAGAAGTGTTTGAGTGAGGACTTGCACTCAGTTAGTGAGTGGTTAGTTGACAATAAACTTTCTCTTCATCTCGGTAAGACCGAATCTATACTATTTTGTTCAAAACCTAAATTAAAGTCCAATCCTGCGTTAAATATATCTTGTAATAATACATCTATTCAGTCAACTTCATCCGTAAAATACCTCGGTGCTACTCTGGGTCAAACTCTTTCATGTGAATCTATGGCAGTGAATGTAATAAAAAAGGCAAATGCAAGATTAAAATTTCTCTACAGGAAACGATAATTTCTCACAGAACATGCAAAGAAACTTCTGGCATCTTCACTAATTCAGTGTCACTTTGATTATGCTTGTTCCTTCTGGTATCATGCTTTGACCAAACAACTTAAATCTAAACTGCAAGTGACTCAAAATAAACTTATAAGATTCGTTCTCAACCTTGACTGTAAAACTCATATTTCTCATGACCATTTTAAAACACTAAATTGGCTTCCAGTTGAAAAAAGAGTTGAACAAATCATACTTACGCATGTTTTTAAAATTAAAAATAATTTATCCCCAGACTATATGAAAGAACACTTTAATATGTCAAATACAATGCATAAATACAATACTAGATTTAGTGCAGATGGCTGCTTTGCTGTGCCAAAGGTTGGGTCCTTCGGAAAGATGGGATGCAGCCTTTGGAATAGTCTTCCATCTGGTATCAGGGACAGTACCAGTGTCATTAATTTTAAAACTGGAATAAAAAAATATCTACTTGGCGTGGTGTAACTTTATTTTTACAACTTTATTTATTTTTAATTAATCTTTTGAGAATTTTCTATTTTATTTATTTTACAATACAAATGTCTTTCATATTTCATAGGTGCAATACTTTTCAATGCCTCTCTGTGTCAGGTCACCTTAAAGGACCGCAATGGAAATAAGAGGTCCCCTCTTTTTTGCGTTATCCTTGGTGTGGATGTGTTTGACATGGCCTTTTTTATATATGTAAATTCTTAAAATTGATATTTTATTTTTGTAATAGTGTTTAAAGATAAATATTTGATTTATATTCTTTGATATGCCATGTTACATGCTACTTTATACCGAATAAAAATATTACATCAGGCGTTTGTTCAATCTTAAATCTTTCGTCCTACCTATCCGGTATATCTATCGTGTTTAGTACTCATTGTATAAGGATTATACCTGAAAAGGTTCGTGTATAATGTGGCTGTATGATGTTAATATAGCAGTTTGTCCAGCTGAACATGTTGTGAAGTAGGACATCTCAGATTTGGTCAGTGTAACTATGTTCTTCTTTGAATACGATCATATCATCCACATAGAAAATGTCAGTAAAACCCAGATTGGACCAGTCGGCCACTGTTGCTTTTCAAAGCGTTCCATAAATTTATGTTATCGAAGTAACACACATGCGTTTGTGCAATCTTAAATCTTTTATCCAACGTGCCTGATATATTATCCTGTTTAGTACTCATTGTTTAACATGAAAAGGTTGGTCCAATGTGATGGGGTATATCTCCTTGTTTAGTGCTCGTTGTGAAACGGTTGGTCCAATGTGACTGGTATACCAACTTTGTCTAGTTAGCCATTGGTAATAAGACCCTGACAAAGCCACTTGAAAATGGTCTTATTACTGGGGTGGTATTTAAATGAGGTTTTACTGTTGGTGAGAGGTAGTTTCTCCAGGTCAAACAAGTCGTTAAACACAACAAAATGGAAGTATGTTGTTACTGTTGATGGTGCACCAAAAACAAGGTATTTGAAGAAGGTAACAAAAATTACGAGAAAACAAAATAATATATTTCACATTTTTAATGATTTTTTCAGTAATAGTTTTTTCCATCTTTTATCACATATAACAATTATTATGTACAAAACATTTAACAACAATATGTATAATTATAATATAATCTTGTATATGGAATGCTTAGTTATACACACATTATGTCACAAAAAACAAAGGTGAAACATACACAATATGCAACTTAAGTCATCTTAAGAATAGTAGAGTTGACTCGAGTGACATTCTGTGATTGAAGTACTTTCAATTACAACCTGCATTGTTCTATATTACAACAGCAATAATTGTATAAAAGCATTAATTCTTCACAAATATATTTCATTTTACGAAAATTTTAATTGGATTTAAAGCTTATTATTATTTATAAACAAACTGGTTGATTTTGGCAGGTGTCCGAGGTGAGTGAGGGGTGTTCAAAATATAATAACAATATAGTGTCAATAGGACAAACAACAACACATGTATCCAGGTGTGTATTGGTAGAACGTACAATACAGACAACAATCTAATCACCTTAATGTCCTATGCTGTAAAATATTTCATCCAAAAACTACTGACCGCTAACTTATCAGAAACAAATTTATACATTAAGCCCACATTGTAACGAGCCCCTTTCATCAAGGGGCATTAAATATAGGGGTCAGGGGATGAAATCTGCATAAACAGTTCATCTTCAATAAAAACAGATAGTGTTGATATCTGAACCCTTTGATTAAAATCAAACCTAAACATATGGTGCTGGTCAAAATGTAATTTAACAATGGGTGCTATATTTGAAATAGTACAATGGACCAATCAGATGCTTTGTTTCAAATAAAGACAGCACCTGGTTCCTAACAAATATGAAACACATATTTTGATTGGTTAAAACCTGAACACATTTGTACTGATTATGCTAAAAGACAGCTTGAAAAATAAAAAAGATATTGACATGTATGAAGTGATTTTAATGGAAAATATGATAAATACCAACAAAAATAGAGCAAAATATTTAGAAAAATTAAAAAATGAACATTTTGAGATCATGAAGGCAACAACATACAGCCATTACAAGAATGGCTGAATATAAGGAATGTCCAAATTGATTTCTCATAAGAGTTTCAATGAAGTTTTTTCTATCAATCATACAAAACAAAGAATGCCATTTAATGGTGAGTAAAAATTCTCATTATAACAGGAATGTTTCCATAACAACAGGAGCTCTTCAATATTTATGGAGAAGGTCCTGATAACAACCAATCAGTGACCACAATTATGTACTACTATCTGTGGAATGATTCCCCTAATGATTTCTACATTGTTATAGTTCATCAGCACATTGTAGTTCCATGTAGGTGTAACCATTGTAACTTCCCATGGGGTCGGGGGCGGGGGACACCTTGTCTCAGTATACACCATGTTGATATAAACAACTTGTATATCTGCCTGAAATATAAGAGACAGAGATTTGTTAAACTGTTGTTGTCTGTCATAAGTACAGTTATCTCATTTCATCTTGTTTCATTGACTCATCATTGTCAATGTATTCAACATCATGTCAAGTATGTATCAGTATAGATGACAACACAAGCTTTACCAAAATCTCAATGAAAACAAAACATTATAACTGTTCCAAACTTTAGTTATATATTCTCCAGAAGTCCTTTAAAATGTCAAATTAACTTGGATAAAGTATTCGTTATAAAGAAATTGTTTTCTTGGAAATGAACTGAAAATCAACAAAATTGTAACAAGGATCTCTTTATAGCAACACAAATTGTAACAAGGCTCAGTGCGTCTGTTCTATAGCAACCCTATCTACAGCTATTTATAAAACACAATTAATTCTATATGAGCTTACCATCAGTTAACTGTAAGACTGCACATGACCATCTTTCAGACAGTGTGGAGCGGGGGGGGTGTAGTGTTCCACTGGTCATACATGTTGACGTCATCCCTCCATTCATGATATACATTACAGATGCAGATCTCTAACAAGGTGTTTCAATGTCAGTCACATAGAATGCACATACAATTGCACATTGTCACTACATCCAACCAGTTTACATGTTGATTACACTTTGAACTGTTTACGACATCAGCGGAATAGCATGCAACACATGACAGTGTTACACTTTTCATTAGTCAACTTTGGCACATATTCTGTTATAAAAATGCAATATTAGTATTGTCCAATTAGCACTATTTAGTCACATGACGGGTCACATGATCATACAACCTGCGACACCTGATATTGTGTAGCAGCAAGTTCATCATCAACATCTTCATGATTGATTGTATAACTTCCTGATGTAGTCGTGGTTTCATCATCGTCCCGGGTACTGTTGCTACGGTATGTTGGATAATAGTTACCATAGCCAGGGTTCATCACTCCAGAATGATGAGTCGGCAGTTTTGAGTGGCTGCCGTGATGGGGATGGTAGTGATAAGTTTGGTCACGATATGATGGGGTTATTTGCCCTTGGCTGTAATTTGGATTTGAACTTAAACTGATATAGTCAGAGTCTGGATAACTCCCGTTGGAGTCTAAATTCTGGCACCAATTCCGAGTACGGTTATTCCGTTGACTTGGATAGCCATCTTTTAAATTGTCATTAAAACCAGCACTAGGTTTATGTAAGTCTGTGGTTTTGTGATTTAGAGATAGAGTTTTTGGTGGAATGTTTTTCACTGGTGATGATGATGATGATGATTTCGTTGATGGATGTCGGTATGATTGATTCTGGCGGCCATCTTTAATCAGGTAAGTCGATGGATTCAGGGTGTTGAACTGAAGCTGCATCTCTGAAAATGTAGAAGAAAAAATATTTGATATAAAGTAGATATTTTAAACAGAGTGATTTATAAGGCCTTTATGGTGGTATGAATACAAAGCAATTTATCAAGTACCTCAGGACAGAACTGATATTTTCACTTACTTTACACAAAAAGAACTACATTCCAAAATTTCGATTTTTATATTCATATTGTCCTTACTGAAGTGTGTACAAATATGATGCCAATAAGCCTGTTTATAAAATCTAGGAATAGGGGCAGACTGAAAATACCAAGCATTAGCAATCCATAGAAATCCTTCATGCAGGTTTCATTTAAATTCAACCAACATCACAAAGTTTTGATATTTTTCTCTCTAGTTTATCGTTATAAATCTATATTTTATTCAGATGAGATATTTTTCAAACATGTCAGGGAGGCAAACAAATCAACACAATTATAATTATATTTTGATTTATTACACAGATCGCCAACATTGTTCTTAAATGATACATTACTATACGTTTGTAGTTGATATTTACTAGTCATTAAGTTACTCCATTCTTATTTAACATATAATTTGCATAAGCAAAGGTTAATTTGTTACAAAGAGTTGAATGATAAATATTTTAATACCACATGGATGCAATATGATGTTAATTTAAAGTAAAATTAATTTCAAGTTAAAATAGTATGCCTTATAATTTACTTATTATATTATATTAATATTCATAATTTAATCGATCATTATTTATCAAAAAGAAAAAAACATTAATAAAATTCTCTGAACATCAATAATTTTAAAATTGTACTAATTCATCAAAATATGTCATTCATGTTTAAGACCCATGTGTTTTTATGCAAGGTATACCAAAAATAAAAGCAATAAATTTGGTACAGAAGATTGAGAGCGCCATTTGTCAAACAAGTGAACCATGTTTTTTTATATAAAGTTTTATGGTTGTATTTGGAAATGCCACCAGAACATATAAGAAGACTCATATATTGGTCTTGTTTGAAGGGTATCAGTAATGTTGGCATTTCAGAGTTTTCTGACAAAGATGTTTGAAGCTGCTACCTTAGATAAAGCAGGCCAAGCTAGTTAATCCAGCAGTGAAAGAACATTGTCAAAATGTAAGAGATTGTAAGCGTGTAGACCCACAGGTAATTGTTGTGTCAATGATAAAGACTAAAATGAAATTTTTTGTTGTAAATTCTATTGTTTTCTATTTTTTGGACCTCTTTGATAATGAGAACCTAAGTTTTGAGAAAAACAAATATTCCCCCCAATTTTTTTTTTCGATTTCATTTTTTAATTTCTTTTTCAATGATACTGCAAGGGCCTGTATGTAGACGTACCGTGATTATCTCCCTCTACGCTGCCACCCTTGCCACTATCATGGCTGGTTGTAGTCTCTGCTGATGTCTCACTGTGACTATCTTCACGTTGATGATTCACCGTCTGAAATAATTCAACAATAATATACAGAAGCTTGTCATCGGGTGAAAATACCAGATACACTACAACAAGACTGAAGCAGTTTCTTTCAACATAATCATTAACAAATAATGAATTAAAACACAAATAGTAGAAACAGACAAGATAAACTCGGTACTAATCTGTTTTATATTCACCAATCAATGAGAAGTCAGTACGCCTATATCTCTACTATCTCGGACCATCACATATTGTCCAGTTACACATGCTGGTATTGTTGAGATATAAGATAATCTGAAGGACCTAGCACATTGTCAGCCTACGTAACCAGGACATGGCACATTGTCGGCCTACGTAACCTAGATACTCACGCTCACACGTTTTACATATGAAATGTCTATACAAAATGTCAACAGGTTTATATGTTTTAAGTCCTTAGAATGAAATTAATATAGAATTTCTATGCTACTGCATAGCAAATTATCCTTTCTGTTTATTGAAAAAAGATTGCTCCAAATATGTTTGTAAGTGTTAACACTGAACCTACATAAGCACAAAATTCCTATTAAGAGATACACTGTATGGGAGTCTGTACTGTAAAATAATAAAGGTATGGGAAACGTTTATCAACAAATGCAACCTTTTATAAAAGTGATGGTTTTCAAAATGTTGAAAAATTGTAACAAATACTTTATAACAAATAATACAGTTAAACAAATTGTAGTTATAAATGTGTTAAAACCTTTTTCATCATACAGGAGACATAAGTTCATAAAGGACAATAAAATTAATCAATTTCATTACGATGATAACAATACCCTTTCACAACATCACAATAAAACAAAGTATAAAACAACACAATAAGTGTACAAAGTCCATGAAAACTGGTTAACAACAACATAATATGAAGCTACTGTTGGAAGGTATGAAATAACACAATTATGACATAATACAAGTCCGACACCAGAGTTTGTATACAATTTGTTTGAAGAGGAAAATAACCACCATTTAATCATTGTTAACGTTAGTTCCTGTCTTTCTGTTTTATATATGTTTGGTTGTAATTGTAGAAGATATATCCTAACAACCCTAATACTGCGTCAGACGTGAATGATTCCTGAATTATGGGACAAAACATAGAACTTGAAAAAATGCTAACAGTATGTGCATCTCCCCTCGATAGTGAAACTTTCATGGAAGCATGAGTTCACATCCAGTCAATGATTGCCCAGATAAAGTGTGTCACATACAGAAAATACAACATGGATGCAGAGAACAGAGAAGACAATGTATGCTCCTCCTTTGCGACTACATTAAAATGTACAAATTGTGAGTAGAAGTTTTAGCATTAAATAATAAAGACAAAAAATTAAGACATAGAACAAAAGGAATATAATGCAGATTTCCGAGCCCATAATTATACGGGTACAGGTGTGAGGGACATATACCCAGCATTTCTGATTAACATGAAGCAACAACACTAAACCCTATACAATGTTTACCTTATGTTTTCGAAAGCGTAGGGGTAATTTCTATGTATGAAAGTAGACAAGTTCTGAGTCACTTACACCCAAGATATCTGTTAAATACATTGTGTTTTACACTAACAATTATCACTATCAATGTAAGCTTTATTACATGTTTAGCAGCTTTTTTTATTTTTTAAATTTTTATACAAATGTATTTTTTTCAAAACTTACAATACTTCAAGATACAGGTGTCGAGATATAGGGACTAAGAAGTTTTTCCGCAATCATTGAACAAAGGTAACTTATATATTTTGTCTGCCACATAACTCCCCTAAGGAGCCCCATAGAGATAATTTTACGCTTTTATTTATCCTTGCCACAAGATGATTAATATGGACGAGGCCCCAAAAGAGTTTAGCCATTTTAGTTTTTGGGGGATTATAAGTGCACGATACAGAAGATGCCCCACCCAATTCCAGACACATTCCAGATTCATTTACGTGCCTGAAGTATAGCATCATTCATGTGACCTAAGTTAAAAGTCTCATCAGAAATACTATTACAAAACTTAGTTGGTCAGTCCTGGGAATTGAACCCACAACCCCGAGATTGGAAGTTTCATGCTCAACCATTGAGCTTAGTGGGCTGACCAAAATATTATTTAATGTCCATTTATATTCACGTGCCTATGATAGTTAACATACTTGGGTGATTAGCCAATGAAAACTTTTTAACAAATAATCGACCAATTGATAGTGAGTATTTGAATAAGCCTGCAGTCAGCCAATGAAAATGTGTTTTACAAACTTACAAATGACTGTGCATTACATATCGAATATGGATATACTGTAATCATGAGATCCTCAACTATCAACATATATAAGGGACCAAGCATAAACTTACCATGGAATGATCTGTGTGGTCCATGTATTTATGTGGTATCTGTCCATACTGTCGGAGAATACTTGCTGGGGGATTACCATTCTCTCCTTCCTCTGGCATGTCATTCAACGTCGTCTGACGACTTGGAAACATATTCTGCAAAAACAGGGAAAAAAATTGAAAATACAAACAAACACAAATATTTAACTTTAAGAAATTCAAAATGGTTTCAAGTAGATAGAATGGACAATGAGTGCTACAAGACTTTCAGACCCGGACATGGACAAGCATGAACATGCAGTTTGTACGTATACTGCCACAGGTCGATACACCTCCCGAGTCCTACTCAAGGGTTCCTGCTTCTATCCAAGGAGACCTTCAGTATTACCCAACACTACTTAAACCTAGCCTTATGTTTAGGGACAATTTATCTCATCAAATATAAAAGTCAATACCTGGGATATTATATCAACAGACTGGTAATCGCTGGTCGACAATTGAGATCCCGCAGTGATTATCATTGGGGCCACTTCATTCTAGCGATAATAAACTTGAATCTTAGCTTCCTTGCAATACAATAACCTCACAGAGTGTACATGACCGTTTGTGGCCAACAATTATATAATGTTTCACTAAAATAAACATTTAGTTTATCCTACTTTCTTTCCCTTACCATATTTTGTTTTTGTAATTTTTACTCCTTTTAGCATTTTATAATTCATATGTACTTTAGACTTGTTGTACACAAACAGGGAAGTGAGCAGTCAATGTTGCACTTCTAAGTTCTAAGTAGTCTTCGTTATATAATCATTTCCATTCCTAGAGTTAGTTTTTCTTGAAATTCTCTTTGGCAATACATTTTATTAAATATTAGCACAGTTGTAATCATTTACAGTAAACTTAAATACTTCTAACTAATTTAATGTTCAATTTTGTATGAGGTTGACTTTAGCTTGGGATCTTAAGGTGCTCAACACTTGGCCATTATGTGTTCATTTGCTGTATGGACCTTATAAAACATATTGACAATAAATTAACCCCCGACATGATATACGGCACATAGACAAATTGTGGATAAATATCAACAAAACATGCGGATATAGATGGGCAATCTCAGGGTATGCGTCATCCCGTCATTAACTTGATAAACTTACAAGGAATACAAATCATGTGTATAAGATCATTGAGTAGTGTGGTGAGCAATTAGTTTGATGTGTCAGGCTTTAATCAGTTTTCACAGCTCAACACCAACTTATATACAAGGCCTATCAATTATATCACAAAACTATCGAAGCCGACATCGGAACAGTAAGCGCTAAATGATTCACAATAGAACGGCTTAACCCAAGCTTTGTTTATACTCACGGTGACAAAGATAGGATTTCAATGTACATGTAAGACGAGGCTTTTAGGCAATAAACTAAGGACTAGTTCATGGATTGCTTAATGAAAACTTGAACTTAAATTTCAATGAATTATCAGTCAAAACATTAACAACAAAAATAAAGAGTTGAATCATATTCTGTGGTTTTTATGAAACAATAATACATTATAGCAAGAAGACCAGACTGACCACAAATTTAGAAGACAAATGTTGTGTGAATCTCTCCTCTGAATGATTAATACTATTGTAATGTATACCAAATTGACCTTATAAGCTAATTAAGAAGATAATTAATTGATCGTTTGGATCATTAAGTTAACGATCGTCTCTTTGAACAATTTAACAAAACAGAATAAATTTGCACACTAATTTTATTGATACTTCTATCTTTACTTAATCAACTTCTAAATATATGGAGGTATTCTTGCAATGGTAATGCCTACGTGTAGAGAGTCTGAATCCAGGGTTCAAGCCTTGCACACAGTGAGCAATCAACCCTCAGTTTGGTTTAAGTATTTAAGTGTAAGTATGTGTTTAAAGTAAGCAAGGAACAACCATTGAGAGTGATTTGGAGATGAACTAAAAATTGGTTTCACAAATTATAACCTTAATTGAGTCAGGAGTCCATATCAAAATTGGGGTGAAAATGTATTGCTTTTTTCTGATTTCAGAGGTCAAAGCATTAACATGAGGGTCACTTTCTACTAGATTTATAACATTATATTTTTCAGACATAATCATGCAAGTTTTAATGGACTAAATGTGTAAAATACTGTTACAAAATATTTAGATTCATTAACTAATTAGGTAACT
The DNA here is from genome assembly GCA_963678985.1 of Spisula subtruncata. Classification (NCBI taxonomy): domain Eukaryota; kingdom Metazoa; phylum Mollusca; class Bivalvia; order Venerida; family Mactridae; genus Spisula; species Spisula subtruncata. The sequence goes on from OY787665.1 coordinate 13,105,802, forward strand.
CATTTCTTCACTTATATCCTTAATTGTACCCATACAATTCTTTCCTCTTTTTTCATTTTGGTTAATGTAGAAACTGTGTAAAACAATCAGTAACGTTTGTGTGGTTACATTAACCAATCAGACCCTGACATCAGCCAGTTACCAGATAACTAGTGGGAATAAAAAACATATCAGGATCATAATGTCTCCCTGGGCGACTTAGCAGCGCATAGGAATTAATAAAATGACAAAAATATCGCCTTAAACCAAGTCATCGGTGACGTTAGATCCATTAGTAACTTAACAAAATGATTATCATTGACATGACGCTAGAGTACTCCGACTATAGAGACAATTTTATGTTAATGATATCAGCCATTCACTTTGATTTGTGAAAAAACTATGCAGTTTCAAGCCATAGGCAAATTCGATCTTATTAATTAATGATGGATTCAATTTTTCCTCCATTATGTTAAAAGTTTCACTTTTACAAAGTACACAATCTTTCATCATTAATCAGCCTCGCTGGAGATCATGAGACTGACTTTAAATCTTACAGTTAGTCATTGTGTAACATACGTTCCTACCATTTTGTAGATGAGCCCAATATAGGTTGATATGAATGTTGACTTTGTACCTTTAACATAAATTTCGATTTTCACTTTTGGGTTAGTACAAGTGTCTAAAAGTATGTGAGGCTCAGGGATCGAACCCACACACTTTATTCTACTAAATCGGAACATTTAGGCAGCTAGATTCACCCATTTTTAAATTTAACATTAATTTAAAGAGACTTACATAAATCATGAAATGTTCAAAATATTTATCAAACAAAAGCTATGGCAAAGAAACTCAAAGAATGATAATGAAACATTTTACAAACCATAAGTCATGGAGATTGGTGGAATAAATTATAACAAAATTAATACAATAATGACATTTCTAATAATTTCAACAAAAGGTCATAAGACATTCAACAATTTTGTTTTTTCTATTTCATTTTTTTTATAGTAATGCCAATTAAGGAAACTTAACGTATGTCAATTTATGACTGAAATTAATTGTTGTGTTTTAACGTAAACGAGGTAAAGGTGTTTAATTAACATAATGATGGATCGTGCATGAATTCCCTCTCGTGAATTTTGTACAGTCATAATTACTCAACATTGTTTGTAGCTAGGTTTGTTTTACACGACCGATTTTACCAGCATGATCAGTACATCGTCAGACAAATATTTTCAATAAGTCAGATAAATATTTTCAATAAGTCAGACAAATATTTTCAATGTTGAAGTCATAATATTGATGCTTTTTTCTATTCAGTTTAAAGACAATTAAATTAAAACGATAATTGTTTCTGTTTAAAACAATCAAATTTAACAATGCCTCATGCTTGAAATTAAAATAAAATGGTAACATTTTGACAGCTACATGTACAGCTGTTACTCATTGTGGCAGTCATTCATTAGCTTCATACAAAATTTTAAACAAATAAATCAACAAACAGCATAACACATCAAAACATACAATGATTTAATACAAATATTTACAAGTCATAAAAGATTTAACCAGACATTACAGACAACTGATAAAATTTTTTGAAACATTTTGATTTTTTTAAGTCAATTGAGATAAAAAATTTGATGGGTGTACAAGATTAAATATTTGGTAGTTTGTAAAAAGGAAGCGTAAGGTGGCCTCAATTTTCTTACATGCTCCAAATAAGTAAAACATGAAATGTCTATAATTAGAAACATGCTAACTTCAACTTTGATAATCTGCTCCTAAATGTAACCGTTTTTATTAACACATATATCATCTAAGATTTGCTTTATTTCTGAATACTGAAATAAACTGGTTGTAAATGCATACACAAGAGGTTAACTAAATAATAATTTCTTCCAAAATGGTTGAAAATTTCAGACAATTATTAAATACAAGATGTTAACTTTAAATTGAGGTTAACAATAATGTTATAGAATTTTTGTAATGTTTTTTATAGTCTAAAAATTGTTTCTTTAAAGATTCCCGAATGTGTGTATAAAATAGACCAACATCTACATCCTAGCTAAAATTTATTATCTAGACCGACTCCACTCCCTTAATTGTATTTGGTAACTTAATTAAGCATCATGTTAAATTTCCGCAAAAAAATCCTAAAAATTCTTCTCAGACAACAATTCTTCCAATCAGTAATTTGAAATTTCACGAAAACTATGTTATGAGTTAATTTAACTTCATCAGTGCCATTAGAAATGTTGGTTTACTTTAAACTTCAAATAATCTCTTTGTTGAATGCTTTTTTTATTTAAAATGAAACATATCAGCCTTAAAGGCACTGAGTATTGAAAGTCATTTCTTTGTCAATTTGTTACCAGATGAGCACATAAAAGGAAAATCTCATTAAAGACACGGGGTAGGGCCATTAGGATGCATAATGTTAGTGACCTATTGTTACGGTCAATGAAAGGTAATTTGGGGACCAACTACACCAGCATATTGTTGCATTGTTGAAGTGTAATCAGGTAAGGAAGATGCTCTATACTTTAACGTTGATGTTACAGTTTCAAATTCCACTAACATTATCCGCAAGACGGCATAAAATCTTCCCCTATCTAATTAAAACCATAGATGGTCTCATAGATTGACTCGTATGAAGTCACAAGGTGTAAGAATCCGGTGTAATGTTTGTGTTTACTCGGCTTGGTTGCCGTTATATAGGAAATACAAGGCTATATTAGATGTTGACATTGATTTCGGCTTCGATACAGTGCATGCAAGAGTACTGACCCGTTTATCAAACTTATCTTAATTTGCTCTCGGATCAAATATATGCCTGCTACGTTAAGATTGAATTTTAAAGACCCGTGAACACAAGGTTCTATTTAGTGTTTGCTTTGAGAACACATTGACACCTTATCACGTCTCAACGATACAGATCAAAATCAATCAAGCGTCTTTTAACAATGATCAAAGTGATAATTATTTGTAAACAATTTTTTGTCTTTAATTATAAGTTAGTGCATGAACGTTTCTGTGTTACTCACTTATCAGTAATGTCAATCGGAAAAAACTTTGTATGTGGGTATTATACTTCTATAACCAAACGACTTTACGCTTTGTGTACTTGATTTGGAAGTTCATACAACGATGATAGTCAATAGTCATATAGCCCGATCATACACCAATTACGAAATGGACACCACTCACTCACTAAATGGAGACTAAATGGCGGCTTTTGAAAATGTTTCAAAATTTAAATCCTCGAAAGTGATAATTGAATCTGCCAATGCCAGTGCTAAGCCAATCAAATGTTCATTTTTAAACTTAAAAGAAAAGGGCAAATCCAACAACCCAGGGCAAACAGAAGTCTTAAATTTTGATAATTTAGCAATGATAGTAGAAGTAGTCATTTTATTTTTACAATTGATTACCCATGAACTTACTATCAATTCTCATTTAGTTGAAAATTAACTGCATTCATATATCTACAGGACAATCATTTGTAAAATATATTTTCATTAGCCGAGGACCTCAATGTTGGGTTTATGACAAAAAATAATTCTCAGGTTTAACCTTATCAGACTTCTACAACAATACTCAAAGAAAACTGAATAATTGTTAAATTGTGCAGTCCCATCACATGCATGTACTACTACCGATACACCATATAGACCCCTTTCACCAAATCTCCACCTGACTGATAAGCTCATGAATTATTTAGTGGAGGCAGAAAGCATCCGCAGGTGATACGCCTCCAGTAGTAAATTCAGTAAACATGTGGTAGTATTTCCAACAATATGGTACCTAGCTGTTGCATTGGTGGTTGTGCGAACATGCCAGAATCAAGAAAATAGAGTAGTCTTGCATAGAAATCCTAAATATATGTTGCGGAGGAGAGAAGCATGGTTTAAAAAAATTAACTGACTTCATAAAGACTCGACTCATTCAGAGCAAAATTCATGGACATATACTTCTCGTGCTTGTAGATCTAATATGAATTTCATAGAAGGTGTGTTTGCATTTATACTGCATTTTCACAAATCTTTTTATTTCTAAATTATTATTTTATATTCCGTGCTCATAGTATAGTATTCACATTTCTATTAAAACAACCTAGATCTACTAGCAAACAGTCATACTTAAAAGCTTTCTGAAATGTTGTGTTGATTAAATGCCTACCTAAGATCACCTAATGTATTGTGCTAAAAATAGTTACCACATTAGCAGGTTGTCTTTGATTTTATCTATTAATTCATTATAATAATCTACATGCATGTGGTTTTCCGAAAGACAAACACATGACCACTTCGCCACTGTCAATTATCTATAATAGAATCAGTATATAACACATCGGTACAAAAGTACAAGTGGTTCATTATATGACCACATCAGTGTGTTACATTTTTATACGTTTCTAAGTATGCATGCATAATACATGTACTTCATTAATGATTAGATCACAGGACTAATTGACTAATTGACTACTGTATGCTATATTCAAGGTTTACCTTTCCAGGCCTATCTGAAGCAAACGTATTCATTTATACGGGCATATTGTAATATCGTCAATTTTGTTCTGTTGGATATTAAATCTAGTTGAATCATGCATCAAAAAGAAAGAATATTTTAATCTATAGCGCCTTTACTATTAGTGTTAACTAAAATCAGACTTGTTTTGTCAAATAGGGACCTGGGCCCTGTTTTATCAAAGCATTTACGGAAATCTTTAACTTACGCTCAAATTTAAATTCTTTATAATACTGTTACAACTGTAAAATGTGGAAATTCGAGCTTTAATACTTATCAAGATCCAGTTAATTAAGTCTTACAAACAATAACTGTCCCAAATACACAGCTGTTAAATAATTATACTGAATTTAAATTTGAACGTAAGTATACGATTTCCGTAAGTACGTTGATAAAACGTTGCCCTGACATATAAATTTGAGATTTCGGATGCAAGCATGTCAAGGATATGGAATGACATGGTGCAAATGCTAAGTTCCCCTATTGTGTGGCCTGATCGAGGTGTGGCTAGGTTAACCATTCCAGAGTGTTTCAAATCGGAATATAATAAAGTTATATCTAGCATTGACTGCTTTGACATATCTACTGAACGGCTTGTGAATCCTACTGCTTGAGCTCAAACATGAAGCAATTATAAACAGAACAATACAAGTAAATACTTAATATCTATATCACCTTCTGGGTCAGTAAAGTACATTTCCCAGGGTTGGGGAGGACGGGTGTCAGATAAACAGATCACCCTAGAATTCGGGTACCTGTTTAACCTTATACCAGGTGATGAATTGCTGACCGACCGTGGATTTTTAGGGTTGGGTCCCTGTCGCTGGCTCGGAACACATATGCTTTGAGTAACACCATGTCGCTCAACTTTGGGACTTTGAACATGACCCGTTGTACATGTCCACATAAAAAAGTATTGGTACCCATCTAGTGACTTATGACACTTCATGTCAGACTTGGAATAGTTAAACTTGCACTTTATGCAAAGTAATGACAGATGTCGAAGTATGACACATATGGCCAAAGTTTAAATTGAAGGGGTCAGGTAAAGTCCCATATTTAACTGACAGTTTATCCAAATACCCTGTTAAATCATTAGAAGGTAACTTCCTCGCGTAATCAGAATGATCAACATGTTTAAAAGTCTCAAAATCAATTAAATCTGCCATTAAACGCAAATAATTAACACAAAATATAGATCTTCTCATACAAACTACATAGGTATACTATGGCTTATCAGTCAATGTTTTGCCTCCAGCTCAACATGTGGTCAAGATAATGATATGCATAGGGCTATTTTTAGTAACGGTGAAAAGGGTCTATAAGATACCTCATACCTCTAAGTCCTTGAGAAATCTAAACCATCTGCTTGTAAGTTTATCTTAAATGCAACACCCTAATTTATTGTATAAAAAGATAAACATACAATTAGGTGAAATGATGTAAATGATTTGTACAAAAACAAACTGTGATCCAAATTGCTGCGTCACTGCATCAAGACATTGATTGTATTAAGTGTGTTAAGAAAAAACCTCCTATTTGATTAATTAGATGAAGTAGTCTATTGTTTTAGATTTAGTACAAAGGTTACACCTTAAATAATTTATTATTATAGTAAGGTCTGGATAAAGGATTGCAGATACCCCATCAGGAGTATTAGAAAGGAGGAACTGCAACTTTTCTTAATGTATGCTTTAAAAAGCATTTGATGAAAGTCGTATAAACAAAAACTCCTTTTAGATGTTTTGTACGGTAGTCATGATTCAACTTAGTTATATTATAAAAAAGTAGAATGATTTGCATAACCAATGAGAAATTGTCCTGATATGATTACATTATCAGAACATAGTCGATAGGTTATTGATATCTAATAATAATTAATTGTCCAGAAAATGACATAATTGCTACCAGCGTGTTTGGTACCAGTCAGTGAGGACAAACTTCAATACAGACAAATCAATGAATCTATTTATAATTACCCGGCTAATTTTACACTCTTGTCAACTGACATTCCCCTTCTTACACGAGACAGATAGTATGTAACAATTACTGTCAAAATGTTCTTCCTTTCTGTCCGTTATGTTTACCATTCAAACCCTGCTACTTATACTCAAAGATCTTACCAGAATAACCAACAATATATTGAATTATTTAAATTGATGAGTATTTTCAGTATGTTTGTTACAAAATGAAGTTTAAGAGTGAGAAAGAGGGAGGGAATATAACAGTGCAACTTAGACAGGTACTTCAGAGGCTCGTTCTAGAGAGGGTCAGGTAGCGGTTTGGATGGAAATATAGAGGTGGCCTTAGTCAAATATATCATGTATACTGTATATATAAAAGTACTAACCTTGTCTTTACTTGTGAGATGTTTGAAATCACTGCTGGAGAAACTGTCAGCATCATCAATGGAGAAACTCACTTCCTTTTTGTTCTTGGCTTGAAGAGCTTCCGGGTAAATTCTATCATTTCCAATTTGTTGTGCTGGAGCTGATGGTTTGGGTCCCTGGTTGTACATAGAAGCATGTGCCATATTACTGGTGGTTTTACCACCACATTTATGTATGTCCTTTCTACGTATGAGACATATAAGGGTGATGATAGTGACTGACAATAAACAAGTGATACACACTACAGTAACTACAATAATCACATAGTTCTTCTTTGTATCATCACTCACTTCTTCTACATGTGTAGCATTGGTGTATCTCAACGTTACTAGCAGTGTTTCCCGTGTCTGCAGTGGGGGCTTCCCTTTGTCATATACCGAAACCTGTAATGTATACACTTTGTCCTCAGTTAAATGAACGTATTTCACGATATAAAGTTTCCCAGAATTGGGATCTAGTGAGAATATTTCCTGCTCGTTTCCTTCAACAATGAAGTATATCAGGTTCTGATTGATTCCATCATCTAAATCAACACCTTCCAGCGTTGCTATCTCCACATCTGATACTTCATTGAAAGCACTGATGGAATTGTTATTTCCAGATGGAAAGACAAACTCTGGAGAATTATCGTTAATATCTTCCACTTTCACAACAACTCTAACTGTATTATTCAAAGATGGCACACCAAAATCTCGTACACCAACTTCAAAGTTATACATGCTTTTCTCTTCACGATCAAGTTCAGTGTTTGTTTTAATATCACCATTTTCAAGTACATCAAACGGCACAGCGTACATTCCGCCTGTTTTATACTCTTCTGGCAAAAAATATTTAACCTTGTTATTTGTCCCTTGGTCTTCATCTATAGCAGTTACAGAGTTTACGAGGGAGTTAGATTCTAAACCTTCAGAGATCTCAAATTCATAAAGATTCTGTCGAAAGATTGGTTTCATATCATTGATGTCTATGATATCAAGCTGGATAGTAGCAGTGCTAGATCTCTGTGGTTTCCCAGAATCCTTGGCAACCACTTTGAAGATTTTCTGACCATATTTTTCACGATCCAGCGAAACCTTAGCACGGATAATTCCTGTGTTAGGTTCAGCTTCGAATTCCTTGTCATTGTCTGGATGTATGAAGTAAGAGATTCTACCATTGTCACCTGTATCAGCATCATTGGCACTGACTGTCAATATTTCAGCACCGTAAGTATTATTCTCTTCGAAAGCTTTGGTGTAAACGTATATTTCAAATATTGGAGAATTGTCATTTTCATCTTTAACCATGACAAGAAACGTTTCCTCGGATCGTAGACCGCCGCCATCTTCACACCAGACTGTAACATTGTGTTCTATGATAGATTCACGGTCCAGTTTGTGCTGTACAAAGATCTTGTAATCATTGTTGTTCTGTACGCCTGTTAAACCAAAGTAGGTACTATACAAGTTACACGAAACCTCTCCATTTGCACCAGAATCAAAGTCAGCAACTTTTACAGAAACTATTGCAGTATCGATAGCTGCATCTTCAGACACTTCAATCACATTTGGAGACAATTTTGTAACCAGAAAGATGAGATTAATCTGAGGTGCTTTATTGCCATTATCTTTAATTGTCAAGTAGACAATTGCTTGTGAGAAGGTGGGAGTTGAACCTTTGTCACTGGCGACGATGTAGATAGTTTTGTGAGCATTATCTGGTTCGTATTCTAACTTCTGTGCCACAGATAGAGCTCCAGTAGTTTGATTGACAGCGAAATGATCAGAGATGTAGATTTCTTGTTGTTCAGCCAGTTTGTATACAACTTCTCCATTCTTACCAGCATCCTTATCAACTGCTTGTAACGTTACTATAGTTTTACCCACAGCAATGTCCTCCGTTACTGTAATGTTTAGAACAGAATCTTCAAACACTGGTTTATTATCATTCTCATCAGTAACGTTAATATCAACAGTTAATGTTCCTGTTCTTACTGGTACACCACTGTCCTTGGCTAAGATTAACAACTGATAATTCTCCTGAGTTTCACGATCAAGTTGTTTTATCAGCTTCATGTTCAGACCAAGGGAGTTGTCAGTATTAGCAACAACAAACAGTTCAAAGTTTTCATTTACGGTACTGTAAGGGGAGAAGACGTAATCAGTTACCCCATTGTTCTCTCCTTTGTCTAAATCTACCGCAGATCGTAAACTTAATGATGTATCTGTAGGTAAAGATTCGGACAAATTAAGAGTCATTTTAACCGGATCAAACGTGGGTGTGTTGTCATTGATATCTAAGATTTGCATCGTAACGAAGATGGAGAAAACTTCTGAGCCTTTGTTGGTAACAATATCGTACTGGATGTCACAATTCTTCAGATTCTTACAGGTAGCTTCTCTATCTATAACCTTGGCTGTTTTGAATTCTCCAGTGGTTTGATTCAGGGAAACAAGCGCTCCTGCGTCTTCAGCAATCTGGAAATTGTATCCATTGTCACTACCAAGATTGGATTCCGCGGCGATGTTTCCGATAAACGTTCCAGCTTCAAGCTCCTCATTGATCTTGAATGTGATCTCTGTTACAGTTCCTTCTGGGATACCAATCACCATAGCAACCAGACCAAACACCAGCAAGCTTTCTTGAAAAAATATTTTAAACTTCATTCTTGCAATTTGTTTTCGTCTTTGGTTCAACAAGTTTGTGTCATCTGCACCTAGATTACCCTGCTGTGTTCATTGTTGGTAGTAAGCAATCTTTCACTGATCTGAAAATAGAGAAAAAATCATTTTTAACATAAGATGATAATTTGAACAAGAAAATGTGAAAATGTGGACTTACTAAAGGTATGTAAATATAAGGAAAGGAAGACAGAAAGCTATCTATTCTATCCAACCCTGATCATAATCATACAACATCATACATATATAGTTATATACATTCACATTAGCTTTTGAAGTCTAGTTTGGTATGAAATTTAAATTGATTAGGTATGATGGAGTGCCCTATCTAGTTCACACATTTCTACATCAAATATGTCCGTACAGAAAATACACCATCTATCAAACATATACAAAAGAAAACAATTTCCATAAAAATTCAACATTTTTTAACTAAGACTTTTCACCTCTATCTGGTAAAAAGAAAATCCTAACAACTACTGAACTGACTTCATGATAACATTTAACACAGAAACCTGTGAAAACAGATAACCAAGTAATGGCCCCGTACCGCAGTATCGTCCCCTAATTGTATAAACGGCAAATAAAATACTTTGACACTAGATTAGTTTGAACAATCAATGTGTTAAGCTATAACCAAGCAAACGGAAAGTGGAGAATTTTGGAGCAAAGAATAGTGACAAAGGTGGAGGATTTACACGGAAATCTCGCTAGATAACAGTTGATTGACAATTCTACACATAGCAATCAATTACAGGCGTGAATAACGTGCCAAATACTGCCACCTGGTGATCAAACTGCTCTATAATCCACTATAGACAATAAATTTCTATAATATCTTCCCTGTATAGTAAGACAGTCACACTTACTTCTAAGGTAAATATACCCCAGTTATATATAATAGAAAGACAATTCTATATGAACTATATAGATAGCATTCATCCACAGTTAAATAACCCTTTGATGAGTAGTACTCTAACTTCAAAATGCAGCCACTATTGGAGATAATGATAGAAAATGATGGTTATGATTATGACAACAACAAAGACGATGATGATGATTATGATGTTAACCTTTGAGAGAAAAAACATTTGTTTAATATTTAAATATATCTAAGAATGAAAACAAAACATAATATAGATTGACAATGCCCGAAGTTGGCATGAAAAAACAAAATTGAGTTAACATAAGTTTTGTTAAAGTTTTGGAATAAACAAACAAGCATTAAAATTTTACAAAAATAAAAATGAAAATAATAATTTGAAGTGTTACAAACAATTTTATATCTAAAAAAATTATGTGAAGCATGCACTATTATAATAATTCACTTCAAAACCAGCAACCAACCATGTAAAACAATAATGAATTAATTAACTTACAGGTAATCAGTCCTGCAGGATTATAATATTTACAGCCAACAGATGATAATGAAATCCTCAACTTCCATTATGGGAAGACAAAACATCCAATTCTAGTCCAGTGTTTGTCCTAACAATGTATGTCGGTGACAATGTAATGGAACAAGATTTAACATCCAGTAAAACATGGCCACATGTCCGGTACATGCAATGCTTTCATATGGAAATAAATGAACACATTATATCCATGAAAATATAAACACCACAGGCTTTCATTATCACAGTGTATAATCCAGCCATTTGGTAAAAAAACACTCAAGCTGTAGTGTATATTGACCATACAGCTTGCAGTGGGTCCCCAGAGATCCTTAGGCAGGGAAAGATAATACCAAGTAATGCTTTAATCCAAGACAATATTCAACTATAAGCCACTTGTCAATATGGCTTTTATAAAGAATACTACATGTCCAAGATAGTGGATCGTTTTTATAGAATATCCTATTTTAAAACATATGGTATCATATCAATGCACTTGAAATAATCTGTTTATAAAATCATGCACATATCTTACTGTATGATTATCACCAACAAGATATTGTATCAACCGTTCATATAAGGTACATACAGTATATATAACCTTCAAGGTATACATACTACAGTAGGCCAAATTTATAATAGCAATTGAACATGTTACATTTTATATTTGATGCAATTTTTACCTTAGTAAGTTTTTCAAAGAAGCAGAGCTTAAATGCCTTCTTACAGTTATTAAATTTGCCATTTCATGTTAACAATCAACAGTTCATGATTATTTTCAAATTACAGGTATGCAGATAGTGTACTTATACCAAATACTGTTGGTTAATGGGTCTATATGGAGTAAAGGTTTAAGAATAAAATCTACTATAGTTTTAACTGGAAGTACAGAACGGATGACTGTCACAACTAGACATATGTTCTGTTCTGTTCTGCTCTGTTCTGTTCTGTTTGTATTGATGTTTAAAGTTTAGGAAGACAAAACCGAGCATATTGTGCAGCAAACATTGTGTTATCTATCTGGGTCTTTGATAAAAACTAAGGAGATAAATAACCAACTGTTTTCTGTCATATCGTAATGAGACAAGATAAAAGAAGCAGCTATATACAGCTGGCGTGCAGACCACTTACCAAGCTTGAAGAAGTCTAATTTGACATGTTCAGGGAAAGATTGATGTTTGAAATGATCCAATATGCACAAAGCCGCCCTTTAGTGCAACAAGGTTGTATCTTACTATATACTATAGAATAAGATACGACCTTATTCCGCCAAAGGGATGAAAGCATGGACCTATTGTCTGATAGTGAAGCAGTATTCACTACATAAACTAGGACAATATTATCATATTCAAGTATTGCGGGTAAACTATGATAAATTATTGATATTTCTATTATAATATCTCTGTTTTGACTAATACATATTTTTGCAGACAATGATTGTCATTGTTTTGGATGGAATACATATCATACATAAATATGTAACAATTAATATGAAATAAATTTGTTAACATTTTTCAGGTTTCCAAATTAAGGATTTAGTTTAAACAATATTTTATTTAGTAACATGATACACATACATTTTTTCATACAAATCAAGTTTTGAGTAGAAAGCTAAGCTTATTTATAAACTCATTTTCTTTCGATAAAGAATTTAATAAACTTAATCAAAATATAACATGAATATTTTTAACCATCAATGTATACCTTCAATTATTCTCGTCCATCTATTTATCACCATTACTATATATCAAGGTTACAAGTGTTTAAATGAAATTCTCATCACAATGTCATTACATCATCGAAAACTGTGAATTCCATTAGCCCACATTTGAATATTTACGTAAATAGTAACTTGTCCAACGGCACATCAAATTTACACAAATTCACACAAAAATATCTGAACCAGAATTGTACTAGGAAATAACTCTCACGAGTATTCATATAATCCAAGCAATGTTCACAATACCACACCATATAAGTACAATAAACAGTCACAAGCAGACGTAAACTTTCTCAGAGCAGACGGAAAACGAAAATGTTCACAAGAGCAGACGCAAAACGCTTGTTTTCATGCAAAGTTTACAACAAGTTGTATCAAAGTGAAAACTGAGACTGAACCAAACAATATATGTTACATGTAATGTTTTACAAATCTAACTTAAATTACCAGTAATAAGATGTGAATAAAGAGCCGACCGCCTTTGTTTAACACAGTTTTACTTGTTTTTGGTTGTTACATAACACGCACAAGCTTTTTGATGAAAATCAAGGTTCGTCGATTTGTTTTTTTCAGTATTACATTTTCAAACTCTTACATTACAAACAGGCATACTTATAAACAGAATGAATTAGATTGACTCAAGATATGAAATCATGGACGTTAAAAAGAGATTAAAGTTGTAAGGTAACACCATGATTTAAGTATTATACTGCACCCTTACAGTACCCTGTTTCCCACCATGTATGTTCATGATATATACGCCAAGTTCTTCTTTGTATCATACAATATGTGAAGTTACCACAACTTATTGCCAACAAACCAAAATGTAAACATACAAAAATCTTTTTTTATATACACATGTGTCACATTAACCCTTTAATCCATAAGACCAAATGTAAGTCAGTTTTGAAAATACTCACAGGATTCAGATTCATATCTTAAATGGACAAAAAATTTCACTTGAAAATACTGATATTACATGCAGAATGCCTGATTAATTAGTTAAAGCATGTTTACACTGACGGCCTAATTCAAAGTGAGCTTACAATAATATATGTTCAAGTACCGTAAATGAAAACTTTACCATGCATCCAAGTGAAAGACATTTCCATACATCCTTACACTTTTTATATTTTAAAGACATAGATTTATAAAAAGTGGAAGAAGAAAATATGAGAATGTTTGAAACAGGGCAGGTGGGGTAGAGGTATAAGCCACTGACTCATTAACTCAAATTAGATTACAATTGAGAAAGTACTTAACACTGAGAAAATCCTTTAATCCCATTATATCCATTAACAACTCAAAGAACAAGATTATAAAAAAAACCTGGATTGAGAAATAAAATCTAAAATCTTCCAATTTCTGAACAAAGAGAATTTTTGAGATTAATCAACAATCTCGCACGATATTTTATATACCTGCGATTGTAGCAATCAATGATAAATAGGTGAGAATAGAATCTCATCCAAGCTCAATTTGGACATTTAGATAAACTCGGAAAAACTGCAAATCTTCCTACTGCTAAATCTTTATTGGGATTGGGATATTTGAAAATCTAGAAATGGAGTAAGAATTTAATAGTGTAAATACTTTTTGAATAAAATTAAAATAAAGACAGCATTATACCAAAATTTTAATATGCTATATGAATTGAAGATTGAATGCAGAACTGACTTAACTTGTACTTGATATTTTGTGAGATAGGACAGTTCTGCATTGTGTAAATTAAGTAATTGTCTGTAGATAAACTTCTAGTATTTCCAGCTGATTTTGTAATTGAGAAAAAAATATTTCTAATTCTATCCGATAAGGCAAACTGTGACAGCTCATTTAATATTTATAATATAGAGTAAGTAAGTAAGATATGTCCAGAAAATTCAATTACATTTCTTGATGAATAGGCGACTTTAAATTTATTTGATTACATTAACAACTTTCTAATTCATATAGCTCTTCAGAATCATTGATTCAAATATAAGATGAATGACTTAACAAAATATCTAAATATCGTTCTCAGTGTGATGTGTATTCATACACAATTTTCAAGTTTTCAGCGAAGCCTGTGCAATGATACATTACTTATACGTCAAAGTAACATGCTGTTAGTATGTGATTATCATACAGATTTAGATGTTATAAGTTTAAGAAATGTAGAAATATATCAGAATGTGATTATCAAAAAATTGTATTTAATAGCAAAACTATTAAAATCAAACCATTATTTTTTACATTTTCATTAAATTATAAAATTTGGAAATGTTTGTATGCAAAAAATAACAAATATAATCAAGCAGAAAAAGGCCATTAATAAACAAAAGCAAAAATTATAAATCCATTACCATGGCAACAAATTGAAACAATAGCAAATATTATACACACACAGTGAAGTTTGAAATTTTAAAGTGTCAACATTAACAATATAATACTGTTTTCCCTAATCAATCATTCAATCACATTAGGGTCGCAGGTCTCAAACACTGAATCGTTTCAATTTCAATATTATTTCTAATTTGAATAAATTCTTATCGCAATCAGCAGGTAATTTACCAAATGAATTTTTTCCACTGCACGGGTTTTGAATCTAACGACCGAGTGATTTATGGGTAAATTTCTGTTTTTGACTGATGTTTTTAAATTTTACGAGCAGATTTATTACATTTGATACAAATATTTAATTAAGTCAGAAAACGAACACTAAATAAAGTTTAAGAATTAGAAATGGATTTATTTCTGAATAAACTGAAACTGATTAATCTACACTGAACGCATAAACAATATGGATGATATTTTAACTGATTATTATGTATTTTTAGATCAAATGCAGCAATTCTTATATCCCTTGTAGTATGTTATTTTTCTGGTGTTTTACTGATATGAATATCATTTTTGCACTATTTCCATATTTATAACACAATTACGATGCAACCGTTGTATTTTTAAATGGGCTAACAATATCAGGTGATTTAATTATGTCATTTAAATAACCCAAATACATGTATAAACTTACATAGCAAACTTTACATAAATACGCACAATGCTGCAACAAAAATATCCAACATAGAATTTGAGTGTACTCAAAGCACAGAATTTACGTTTAATGAAAAACAGGCAAAGTCACAAATGGTAAAACTAAAACTCAACAGTGTGAAGTGTCTAAAGTTTGTAGGGACAAAGTTATAAATGACAAAGAGGTCAAACATAATGGAGTAAGAAATTAGCCGCTGGATTCCTATATAACTATCCTGTGCTATGATAAATTCAGCTATCATCTTCAATCATACAATAATTAACTGTTCAAATATAAGTTATCTAGCTACTGAAATAACTCAGTTGGTACTCTCCAACTTTACTCTTCAAAATGAAGATACAAAACTCTTCAATGTGGAGTCACAAACAGCGGGACTAAGAAGAGAACAGTCTGGCGTATGTGTACAAATATATAACATTTTTTAAAGTCGGGCAAGCTAAATAGCAGACATTTGTACTTAAAAATTATAGATTCAAAGAAGCTTTTTAATATAATGTTTTTTCACACAAAGGAATTCTTATGCGGATGGAATAGTGACGACCCCCACTAGTGCTTTCAATGGTAAAAAAAATTAATGTTTACATTCCAAAATAAGAAACACATTACAGAATGGACAAACCAAACATGACCTCATGTTATGTCTTTCAGTTCTGCTTACAAAAAATGAAATTGACAAAACAATTTCACACCATATTTAAAACTACAAAAGTACAAAAAGGCTAAACAAAGATTTGACTCTTCCATTGGGCCACACAGATATCTTGCTTGATTTTGTAAAGTTTCTTTTTTGGGAATAAATTGGCTGAAAAATCTAAATTACTATAAATTACTATGTGCTAGAAAAAACTAACAATGCAGACAAAAACCCTCAGAAAATTACTCTATTTAAGAAACCAAGGCAACCTATCAGTGAAATTAGTTACAAAGTACCGACCAGTAGCATGAAACAGTGACTGTCTTTTAAATGCTACAAAATTTGATGAATGAAAACATAACATTAGCAAGAAAAGGATGTTCCGTTGACGTAGTTTGGAAAGCATGAATACAAGCCTTCCATTGTAAACTCGTCAGGTCAGGGTTAGTGCCTGGGCTTACACCCTATAATTTACTACTATCCCCTAAGACCCTTACACTTAACGCTTCAAGTACAATTTTTTGTACTGCAAACAATGGAAAAACAATTTTTTGTATTTCTTCATCAGGATTTAGTCCCAGCCTTAAATACTGTGTTTTTTTCCAGTGCAAAAAGCAAAACAAACTACAAACATGTATTTAAGAATACGAAATCACACAGATCGTTGCATTTTCATACAAACTCACACAAGCTTGTAGTTAATTTTACAGTATAGTATATCAACTGAACATTCAAATCGATAATTGATATTCACGGCAATGTTACCATTAAGTGTTTATGCTTCACAGAATTACGGCAGTAAATTATATAAAATAATAATTAACCTTATATACCCCACATACGGCAATGTGCTCTCTGTGCTTAAACCTTGCAAGCTTTCATGTTTTTCCTTATAAATCAACAAAAAATACTATGATCAAAACCAATTAATCACTAAGGTTATTGAAGGCATAAATCACTAAAAAGTGAAAAATGTAAAAAACCTTGAAACATAAAACAAAATAAGTTATAAAATTATCTAGTAGATACTATCAAAAATCAAAGTAAATCCTAATAAAACTTTTGCAATTTTTATCAGAAAGATGTCATACCTGTGCAGAAAATTCCTCAAATTCAATTATTTACAAAAATAAAAGGGCAATCAAACAAAATAGCTCTGAATGAAAAAAATAACTTGAAGAAGGTCATAAAATATATAACTAAGTAGTTGTAATGGACAGTGTGACGGGGGTCAATGTGACAATTTACTTCGATAATTAGAATGTCATAATTTTGTTTTCTAAGATTGCTATCATAATTTTATGACCTAATAGATCATTGCCACACTGTCTAGATGTAAGCTAGATACAAACACATAACTAAATTAACTAAATACAAATTCTATTTTTTAGTGAAGTAAGGTAATAAAATGAGCCAAGGGCAGGTAAATGTTCACGATGTCCAAAAGTTGAACATTGCAGCTAGTTAGTACAGTGATTTATGTCCTGTTAAATCTCCCATCATTAAAATAGTATAATAAAGATGTCGTAGAGTCGTACATGTTTGATAAACATATGTGCATTGTGGGGGCATGCTCGTGCATTTCAACAATGAAATTATAATCATTGAGATGATAATGAGCAGGGATCTCCTGTCACATATTCAGTGATTTATTCACATTTTAAACCAATTTACGACAAACTTTTCTTCATTTACGGCTTTTAGATGGGTAGTTAAAATTTGGATGATTTTTCACACCGTTGGAGTAAAACAGAACCAAAGAACCTATTCTGATGTTTCCTGCATGACATGAACTGAGGCTTAAACACTCCTTGTAAGAGTTTAAATCAATTTTATATTTCTATGAAATGTATAAAAATCACATTTAAGGTGAAGACGGAACACCTTTGGTGTAGAAAAAAGTCAGTCAAATACAATCATTTTGCTGTATTAAGAATTCAATGGCACGACATTAGGACAGTTTCTAAAGAACACAGTGTCAGAATTTAGTCATTCTTTAAGCAAATGTTTGCAAAATAAACAGTTTTAAGTGTTTTGCTAAACATAAAAAGGTGAAAATTTTCAAGAGTTTTTGGGCGTGATAAATTAGAAAATTGTTTGTCAAACTCATAGAGACCCGAGTAAGCAAGGAACAAAAGTCAGAAATTGTATAAATTTGCCATTGAATAAAGTCTGTCTAACACACGCAGGGAAATAAATATAATAAATGACATCAAAATCTTGTCCTAGTATATTGAATAAGAAAATGACAAGTCAGGTATTATAGGTTCATTCTGAACAAGGAGTAAATATTAATGATATAAAAAACGTGCAAAACAGACCATAGATTAGTCACAAATACATAGTAATATGAAGATAAAAACAAAAGCGATTTATCCATGAATGACAAATTGGTATGACAATGACAATGTACTGAAGATTGGATGTTACAACTTAGACAATCTATGCATGAAGCACAAACGTATACAATGTACAGTCGAACCTCAACAATAATACCATTCAGACACCCGAGAAAACAGAGAAACTTATTAAGGTGGTATTCATAAGATATAATACTAGAAATCATAAATGTACAAAGAGTCAAATTGACTTGAATATTGTCTTAATTATGAGATGAGATGGACTCTAACAATAAGATGGTCTAATTATTGAGGTGGTCACTATTTAAATGATTGTTAATTAAGATTTTTCTATAGTATACGCTGATGGAGTTAAAAAGCTTGCTTAATGCTCGCAGATCAATAAAAACTTAGGCAATGTAATTAAGTACAAAATAAAATGACAATTTCAGCAAAAGGCCTGATTGGTAAAGACCGGTAAGAACAAGATATATACAACGATTTCTTGAGGAAATTTTCATTTTCATTGGATACAACAAGTAAGATTATTGAGGCCTCTAAGGGTTAACTTATTGTAAATCTTTGAAGCAGGCACTGTAAACATAATTGTAATACCAGTTTTATAAATATATATATAGAAATGTACAAAGCCAAATGTACAAACAAGTATTTGATGTTAGTTAATACTGCAATAAAAGGCATGACTTAATGTTACGTAGATGTGCATAGAACAGGTGATAAAATACTCATAATTATAATGTTCACAGATTGACAGACCGCTAGGCTGTTAGGTGACAGATAGGAAGTTGGTCAACAATTGACAACCCATGATAATAAATACATCCATCACACATCGACATTTTTTATTGATTTTATAAGCATCTTGCACAATCTAGGACAATTTCGGATGAGGTTATATGAAGTCATGTATTGTGATTGGACTATGGTCAGTAATGTTTACTGTCGACAATGATTTGTAGAGTTATCCATCAACGTATCATGTAACTTATACACTATCACAATAACATCAAAGGCTAACCAAATCATGTCACGATACAAATACATGTTAACTGTCATAAAATCACATAACTCTTATCTGTAACATGACATAGGTATGTTTTTTCCACATCATTCAGTAATTTAAAAAAAAAGGAAAATATTTTGATTATGCAACAAATCAAGCAAAGTCATTTAATTATGTTAGATTTTTTTAATTTGAGTTTACGCCCCTTTTTAAGAAACATATCATCAGTTTGGCTCACATGATTCCTGGAATAATTTATTAACTAGCCAGCAGTAGCCGAACTTGTGCTTCTGCTGACAACCTCTCCACAAGTGGAGGACAAAACCATAATAGCCAGTATCATAGAATGATTATAGTATAAACTGGCCATCACAGGATCAGACACAGGCCTGCCAGTTGATAGTCTAGCATCATACCCTTGTGCTGACCTAGTACAGTCTGCCCTAACAACAACAATGATTGCTAATGAAACTGAACAAACTTTGCAACATTGTACAAATTCTATCACACAGTTAGACACAACAAATAATGCCAATAGAGTACTTTCTCCAACTCCAGTTTGAAAAGCTTGAATTTTGAATTTGAATAATGCTCATAAGTAAAAGAAAAGTGAACCCAAAAATTCTAAGCAGAGTTCAAAACAAAAAATATGCAACATAATAAAGAATTATTTTTATTTCAATTATATAATGGTGTGGTATCTTGACCTAGTCTGGAATTAACCAGTGCTTGTACAATTTTGTATATTGAAATATAACTATGTATACCCAATTAGCTTTAATGAAGCAATATAAATCCTAGAATTGGCACATTAAGTATATCTATAACAGCTAAATTCATGTACTATACAAGTATTTCTAAGACTATTTGATATAACATAATCATAGATGGAAATCTAACTTCCGAAATAGTACATATAGGGGAATGACTTAAATAGAATTAAAAAAATATGAAAACCAATCCTTGAGCATGTAAAAACAATTAAGGCTGATTGGAAAACAATTCTATATTATTCTTATTTAAACAGCTTATGGTACAGTATTGCTTTCGCTCCTTTATATTGAAAATAGACCACAAAAACGCTTACAGTAAAACAATCTAGTGTTTTCATGCTTCGTAAATCTGAGACTTCAAAATATATGGCACCATATAATTATAATCAAAACAATTTGTCACCCATGTAGGCAAATATCAGTATATCATTTTTCCATAATGAAAATAGACACAAAATTATAATAGGACGAAGCAAAAAAAATTAAAGTACACAAGTAAGCTGTTACATGACTTTGTTAAAATAAATGAATTTATATAGTTTAATAATATTATTACTTAATTTAAAGTACCAATACTTATTTCCACTTGAGTGTTAAAATATTTGTTTCTATGTAACAACTTCAATCTACCAAATGAATGTGACTGGCATATTATGCATTCACATTTTTGTAATATTTTATTATATTCATGCACCTTAAGGCTTGCTCAATATTGTGCTGGAACTTTGCATGTAAAATTTGCAACAAATATTTCTAACAATAAAAACATCCCAAAGAAACAACCAACAACACTTACCAATTCCATGTTTGTAGATCAACAACATAATGATTATAAATTAACATCATAGAAAATAAACACTACCAACATAATAAATGCTCTAAGGTACACTATTAATATTCACCATTTATCTAGGCAATAATATTTTAAATATTTAATATACTATCACAACAATTTGTTCACCAATATCATATAATAATGATAATAAATCAATTAATAATAACAATATTTACCTATTATAATTAATCCAATATTTTGTCTGTCATGTAAAATTCTCAAATCCACACTAAAGTGTTAAATAACTGCATTAAAGTCAACTTTTTTCATAAAAAGTCAAAGTCACAGTCAAAATATCAAATTTTTGTATTATCAAACTGTTAAAATCACTTTATACTCAAATCACATAAAATATCCGAAAGTTCAAATCACCAAAGTGACTGTCCAGCTTCTATGCTTTAACTCAACTGATCCAACACAATCCCATGTGGTTCAATAATATTTGGTACAAAATCCTATTTGAGTGTATTGAATATCTGCGGCCAAGCTAAACCTATCACATTGCCCTGTCTCAATTACATTGGAGTAGGAGCTCTCTCACATAGAGTCACATACAGTATTAAAACACCTTAAGGCCTATAGCTACAGTACAGTGACCAAATTGTCATTATACGCTGTATAACTATTGTCATTCTATTTAACGTTACACAAGAGCGATCGTTCCACTTGACAGAGGATTGGTGATATCCTATGATCTGATTGGAAGATTGTTTTTGTTCAGATGGTGGTAAGAATACGAGACGTAGATTTCGTCACCAGATAAAACAGTTGTTTAACTGATGATGTTCAAATATTGAAGAACAAAAACAGACATGTATGTGATTTTTATCTCGACATACACTCAAAAATTATTTTTTTTCAAAAATATCAAATTTAGATAAACATCTAAAAACATCAGCTAGAATATCATTTACTACATATTATTTTTAAAATTAGGAAGGTACTCAAAGTTTAAATTAGTTCTATGACAGACAACAAATTGATCAACTTGTTGCAATATATTATAGCAAAAAACATGAGCAAACTACAATATAGTAAAGATGGAAATTGATAGGAAACAAATTCATACACTCAGGTTACATGAAATTGAATTTAATAATTTTGAACATTTACATCAATTTTTTATAATAGACCCGTTTAGTTTAAAATTTGAATATGTCGGGAGTTAATAACGAAGCCGTATATATTTACATAATAATTTCACTTTGGTAGCAAAATTTATAAATTTACAAATTTACCTTCAGTATGAAATTACCATATTGACTAAACAGAAGATAAAGCGGTAGATAGGATCAGGTTATGTGTGGGTAGAGTATCAGATTGCTGGATTCTGATTGGCTGTTAGACATTTATCAATCCATACATGATGATGCCAATAGCCAATCAATAAAGAGATAGCTCATGAATATTAATGAGCAACATAGAGGGGAGAAGTCAATAGAATGATAATAAATAATAATTGCAATTAAGGAGTTAAGTAGTAAATCCAAGTATAATATTGCCGAGTATGTGTCAGGTGATAAAAGAAACACTCATAGAAATTATCTGCAACAATTATTTAAACACAAAAATATGACACTTTTAACATTTAGAAATGTTGATTTCTCCTAGTATTTATAATATGTAACATTGTATATCAAAGAAGCGAACAGAATAATAATTTTGACTAAAGCATATTAAAACAGGTAAACATCAGCACATACATTAATCTTACTACATTTATTACAATTAAAACACACATATCATGAGAAGTATTATACAGAGAGTATTATAACGCCTTTTGAATATACATAGCAATTTATACAAAAAACTTTTTTGAAAATTCTTATATATAAAATAAAAATATTATTGTTCAAATCATATTTAAAAAACATAACTTTGTGATTTTGAAAACTGAGCATGGCTTTTTCACGGATACATTGTATATCAATATAGTATATTTATTGTCCAAAACATTATTCCATCTTTCCTCCAAGGTGACCAGACAGAGAATATCTGAGCAAATTGTAGTCAATATTCGTTATGTAACTCCTGTCGTTCATAATCTACAGAAAATATTGAATAAATACTGGACAATAATATAATATTTCCATAGAAAAACACCGCCCAACGCCATCTGTCTCATACCAGCGGTAATATAAAAGATTTCCAATTTATGTATTGTTTGTGTACAAACAAACAAACATTTGTCAACAATAGATGGTTTATTTAGATTGAAGTTCTCTTTCATTCCACATAAGTCTTTCATCTTTAATGATAATCATGCCATGTCTGGACCAGCGAAACTGGCTAACTCCACTACAAACACGACTTGAAATGACTGGCTGCATACCTGGCTGCTGAGTGGTGTGGAAGGGGTAAAAATCTCAGCAAATTGTTAATACCCGGTACAAATTATTATTCCGATGGCCCAGCATCAATAAATCTTTCGATTTGATAAAAACATTAATATTGTTACAAAACAATTCCCAATCAAAGAAAGATTGATTAAACACAAAATTGTTTGAAGAGATCTACTCCTTTAATATGAGACAACAGACAGTTAGATTCACCTAAATAACAACATTTGGAGTAATATTATATCTACAAATAAGGGTCAACAAGAACCGAAATGAGGCTCAAGGATAGAAAAAATATAAATAAATAAAACAAAAAAACTCCTGAATCAATACAACAGAACAACACAGACAATATAAACAAAATAACAACAACTTTGATTGATTTATCTTTGATTTTGATTTACATACAACATCAACAATTTGAGCAATATTATATGAACATGTGACCATGTTAGTACAGAGAAATATCTATCTTGATGGTAATGCTTTGATCTAGCATATATAAAAGAGATTCCAAGATAAACTATATAATATAGCAAAGTACAAGCCACCAATCTTCTTACCCGGTATACAACTTTTCCTCTGTCAACAAAACAACAATACAACAGTATAAAGGGATTAGCAAGATAATTAGAATAGTTAATCACATTATAAGTTACTTAAAACAGATCATAATCCATATTTGGGTATAAGGCATTACAGGTATAAGTCAATGTTGATTGATCAGTATCAGAGCTTGTCGTATTACCTTCTAATACTTTCTATAATGATGTAACATATAAACCAATATCAGCTCTAAGAAGATACAGATCTCAAGAAGAAAGTTATTTCTGCACCGGAACAAGCCATTATCAATGTATTTAGAGATTATAAGGTATACCATCTATTTTTACCTTTAAGTTGGAGAAGGGAGAATTCAGCTTTTAAATTACTTTATTATTTCCAAGGAAGTGTTTCTTAATTCAATCTGGATACAAAAGCTTTTATTTCTATATATTTTTTCAAACTATAAAACAGTCAGTCCTATGAAAATCATAAGGTCAAATTGACATGAAGAATATTGGGTTGGTGGGGATGGTGGTGATACACTACGAATTCATATTTCTGGCCTTAGATTTTCATTACCGGTATTTAAATAATACCAACATTCATATCGCTTCTAAGTCAAGTACATTATAGTTATCATATAAACATAATAAGTGTGTGTTATCAAATACTTGTAGAAGGATAAGTAACAGTTATAGATCAGTGAAGATATATTTGAATAGTACCTTATATGGCTTCAGTCTAACACTGTCTGGGTAGGAGATAGTAATCTCACTTCTTTAAGTAAACATCAACAAATTCTATCACTTTCTTTTTCGGACATTGAGTAAAATTTCACTATCAGTTGATTACAGCATTTCGCCCATCTCTAAATACTCTGAAAACATATAACTTACAATATATCTTGGTAGTTAAAAAATAATCTTGTAAAAATATGGGATAGTTGACTATATACCAGGTTGAAGAGTGTTACTGTTTCATTTTTACACAGATAATTAAGGTGTCGATTTGACAACATCCATACTCTGATATGTACAATCAAGGCAATTTGCTTACATTCAAGGATTTTTTTTGTTAAATATATAGTGAAATTTGGCATTTTTTCAAGGCAAAACCTATTTCAAGTACTTTTCGAGGCCTATATGAACCTTCACAATCATCATCTGAACATTGACATTAGTACAGACATTACTAACATAGACATCAGTACAGACATTACTAACATTGGCATTAGTACAGACATTACTAACATTGACATTAGTACAGACATTACTAACATAGACATCAGTACAGACATTACTAACATTGGCATCAGTACAGACATTACTAACATTGACATTAGTACAGACATTACTAACATAGACATCAGTACAGACATTACTAACATTGACATTAGTACAGACATTACTAACATAGACATCAGTACAGACATTACTAACATTGACATTAGTACAGACATTACTAACATAGACATCAGTACAGACATTACTAACATAGACATCAGTACAGACATTACTAACATAGACATCAGTACAGACATTACTAACATTGACATCAGTACAGACATTACTAACATAGACATCAGTACAGACATTACTTACTAACATTGACATCAGTACAGACATTACTTACTAACATTGACATCAGTACAGACATTACTAACATTGACATCAGTACAGACATTACTAACATTGACATCAGTACAGACATTACTAACATAGACATCAGTACAGACATTACTAACATAGACATCAGTACAGACATTACTAACATAGACATCAGTACAGACATTACTAACATTGGCATCAGTACAGACATTACTAACAGTCCAACGTGTCATACATAATTATTATAATTATAGAAGTTTATTAAATCATTTATCACCTTTCATTTGGGATTAAAAAACAAAAACAGACTTCTATACTAAATTAAGCCAATCAACCAAGTGGTAAAGTTCAAACTGAAAGCATAAGTCATTTTCCCACGAACATTGGGACGGAGGGATTACTGTAAGACCAAAGTTCAACTGTATGTTAGTGTATTACTATAATTGGGATTATGCACTTTATAAATACAGACTCTACAATAATATATAAACTTTCATAACATGAGTATTACCATGTAAGATCTGTGTCAGGGGGTATAAAGTCTAACTGATCAAAGCTAACAACTGACTTGTACAATAGGAGGCCGTTGCATAGGCAAGGTGCTATCGAGCGCTTCGTAGCGCTACGCTAAGAAACGGCTTGCTTAAAAAAGTGCTTTGAAGTGGAGGAGGCAAAAAATATTTGACTAGCGGCGAGCGCTCCCGGCTAGCATACCGTTTGGTAGCAAAGCGCTAACGAGCAGAACCGAATGTTTGCCGATAGCATGTGGTTGCGTAGACGTAGTAAAGTGCTATCAAAAAGCACTTGATGGCAGCTTGGCTTAGTAACGGGCTCAAGCATTCAGTGCCCAGGCCCATGAAAATTTGTCAACAATGGTGCTGTGAGGAAAGCTGGTTTTGTGCAAAAATAGTTGAAAATGGTGTAAAAACCACATAAATAAATAACAATGCATGAACACTCAATCCTAAGCAAAACAGAAAATTGCAAATATTTAAATGAGTTATATTTCAGTATGACAGATTATATAGTAAGATGTATGTAATGTAATATATACAGGTATTAAGCATTATATCATACCTATAATATATGATAATATGATAAATAAGTTTGACTTGTCTTCAAATTTTCGGGCTCTTGCCCTACTTCATGATTTTTTTCCTTTTACAACAATTTAAGGATATCCGGGTCTAATAAAGAATCTCCTTTTGAAGAGTTCTCAATTTCAGTAATTTTATGACAAATTGACTGATTTCCTGTAGGTCGTGGGTTCAACCCCCACTGGAGCCAAAATATTTTTTTTTCTTTTTTATTTAATTTTTAGTGATAAGACAATGTTTTGGCTTCGTAACATCATTTTATAGTGTAATTTGAAGAAAAATATTTTTTTTTCTTTTTTTTTCTTTAATTTTTTAGGAATTAATATGTTGTAAACAGATGAAAATCGGGTTACTAAGGATTTCTGAAATGTATATTTTCAAAACCGCTCGGTTAAACCTTTCAAAATTGTGTTAAAACATTACACACACATTGAAGTTATTTTTGAAAAAAAATCAATGGTGCCAATTGTTTAGATCATATTTTATTTCCATTTATCTATAGGGTACTTATCGGCAATATGCAAAAAAATGCCTTAATTTCGAGGAGGGTGGGGTTACATTTTTATTTTTATCTACTTCATTATTGGACCAAACATCATTTTTACACTTTTGATTGAAGAAATAATCATTATCATTAGATTTAAATACACTTTTGTTTTTATTGTGTTATCTGTTGGAGATTTATTTTATTTATCAAGCGGTTGCCTCCATTTGTTTGTGCAGTACGTTCTTAGGCTGGGTGTAGGAAATTAAAATAGCAATTACTCTCTTAAATGACAATACATCTGTTTTAAAATTCACATGCAGTTGTCCTAATGGGTATACAATAGAATAACAATATTTAAAATGCATTTCTCAAAATTAAAAAAAAAAGTTTTTACACCCGGACATCGTTAAGTAGCATCCATTTTGTGTTTTTCATTTTATAATCAAGCATATTTATTTACAACAATCCAAGGTGACATGACGGGAGCGCGCTTGAGTGACATGCTGTGTTACAAGGATGGCATGGAACACACAATCTCTGTTATAGTGAACAGATAAGAAATGAAGACCACTGAACTTCCAGTATGATAACATCTTTAAAACCTCTACTCAAGTATGAAATCATTTATTTGTATCAAAAGTGCATTTTTTAGATAAATATGATAGCTTTGTGAGAGTGAGGGATAAGTTTCAACATTTGAATGCCATCATGCATTTTTTTGTACTTGTTAATATGCTAATGTATCAGTGTATATTTGCATGATATAGTTATATCGATTTGCAGTTTTTAGAATTCTGTGGAATTTGCTAGATCACCTCAAAGTCTTGACATTCTTGATTTTTCAAATTAAACCATCACTGTACCGTTTTCAGAGAAATTGAAGCATAATTTTTTTTTATGATAAACAGAAACATAAAATTTCATGATCGGCTATGCAGTAACCATATGAACATATTTAGCAAAACAATTAAGATTATCTATCTACACTGTAGATCTTGGGCCTTATTCACGAACATTGTAAGTCGAAAATTCAGACTTAGACTTTATATTGCCCAATGTTCTATTCACACTCATGTTGTTATAAATGAACCAATTTTGATATAAATTTGGTATACATATTCAATGGGTAACAACAAACTATCAGATATATTTTCACATAGTTCTATCTAATTGCAAGGAAATGGCAGTGGTTATAAATCTTGTAAATGAATCCCAGTCTTACAATGTTGGTGAATAAGCCCCCTAAGGATACCATGTTTTATATAGTGTGCAAAAACGTGCAACAACAAACCACAAACATAATACAAGTTAAATAGTTCCTGCGGCCAATTGTTTTACAGACCAGTATTGTGAGAGATATTTTTTTTATAATTTTAGCGACTAGAACTTTTTAAAGTGTTAATAAGGCTTTATAAAAAGGTATGAGGAAATCGGACTGGGGAGGCAGCACACTTTACCAGCTGAGCAAAGACTCGCATCAGTAACATCACAATTGTTTTACAGACCAGTATTGTGAGAGACATTTTTTTATAATTTTAGCAACTAGAACTTTTTAAAGTGTTAATGAGGCTTGATAAAAAGGTATGAGGAAATCGGACTGGGGAGGCAGCACACTTTACCAGCTGAGCAAAGACTCGCATCAGTAACATCACAACACATGTACAATGAGCAATGCATTCACGTAAGTCAAAGAAACAATTAAAAAGTCCAAGTCCCCGCTGAAAAATGCGGAATTTTACAAACCTCTCTGATTTAGTGGGCTTATGTGTGTTTGGGTATATTTATTTAGTATAATTTACCTAAAAATGGTGTTATTTTCATTATAAGTAATTCAAATGTGTAATATAGTTTATTTACGACAAATAGTTTATTAAATACAAGTATTTGCGTAAAAAAACGTTCATACTTGTGTACATTTGGGTATGCGTGCACGCAGAGCGTCAGAATGTAAAATAAAGCGATTCTCACGACGTGCAAATATTATGGCAACGCCGGTTCGAAATGATACTGGGCCGAGTCTTGCCGAAAAGCTTGCTAGTTTACGTTTATTTAGTCAACACTGGTCATTAAAATGCGTTATATAGTTAATCAACCCCATATTGTTAGTTAAATATAAGTATTTGGGTAAAAACGTTACTATTTGGGTAAGATTTGGGTATATTTGGGTGTTTCATGCAGCCACGTCTGTCAGACCTACTTAACGTAGTGACCTAGGGGAGGCAATTCAGACTACAGGTGCACGTCAAAACACATATCGAAACACATTTTTTTCTTATTTTTAATTTCTTAAAGGGGTAAAAGAAATAATTATGGTTATTAACGTACATTTCTTTATTTTAAAATATACAAATAGAAATAAATAGAAAAAATGGTGTTAGTCTGGTTCACGAAATTCTCAGAAAATGCTTATTTTTTCGTAATTTTTTTTTGAAATGGTAAACCATCCAGAACAGGTCACGTGCCCCTACATGGAAATTTTTCTTGTTGCATACAAATATAACCTGCGGCTCAAGGCCGCAGGTTAACAAGATATTACTTAACGTGTTGGTGATTTATATCATGCACTCAGGAACATATAAAGCAGAAGATTAGAAGGTACTCCAAAATCAACTAATCTTGTTAAACAGTCAATAAACAAAATCCTGACATATAAATTAATTCTATTATGACTGTCACTAAAGCACATTGAAACATATATATTCTGTAAGCAGATTAATAATCGACTAATCTCCTCTAAATTGGCCGTCAATTAATTGAAACGTAAAGCAGCGATATAAAGACTCTCTTTGATGTGTCACTTAGATTTGGCAGAAGATAAATGAAAGTTCAAACCATGGTGCAATGTACCAATTAATTCATAAAAAACCTTGTGGGGTTCATGAAAAGTTAAAAACTTGCAATAAGTTTTAATTGCCTGTTCATACTTTGATTAATTGCCATGTCTGTAGTTGTTGTCTGCTGGCTTTCATATTAGGAGTCAGGAATGAAAACATTTTTTTTTTGGTAGTTGATCAGCTACTAGGCGTCCCTGCATGGTATAAATATATTAACTAAGTGATAAATTAACTATTACATCATAAATGTGCAGTATGGCAGCAACATTGTCTCATTGAATTCTATAGCCACTGTACAAGCTTCTGTGTTGTCAATGAAATGGGTTTATCATACCTTAATTATATTCCCTAAATAATTTATAGAAACTACAAATACAGCAATGTGTTTCAAAAAGCATTCAGCAATAAGTAAATGGCCAGATGATATGAAAATGATGCATATTTAAAAACTAATTAGTAATTTCAATTAACTCAAATTTCAGGCATTGCACATTAATGTTGTGAAGAACTCATAAAATTAACGAGACTGTCAGTCAGTAATTAGAATTGCAAGCAATACAGAAGTTCCCTACCTGGTTGCCAGGTTGTCAATGTTTCGGTTGCCATTGTAACCACAATTATTGTCTGAATAAAAAAATAATAAGATGTGCATAATTTCCCCGTTAGTCCCTAGCAACATACCAAGTTTCATAAACCTAGCTTGAAAACTGTTGGAGTTATGGCAGGATCAAGATTTTCTTGACAGACAGACTGACTGACTAACGGACGGAGGACAAACCTAAAGTCCCCTCCAGTTGAAAACTGGTACGGGTCTAATAAAGATGATGTATCAGAGATTCCTTAGAAATGTAAGCTATTATAAGCAATAGTTAAAAATGTATTGGGACAGTCGGTATAAAAATATTTTGTTTGAAAATATACTTTATGTTCTGTTTTACAAACTTCTTACACTAGTTGATAATTAAATCAAGTTTTAAAGCGCACTTATGCAATTTCTGCAATTATTCTAAAATTCATAATTTTTAAACAGGGCTCTCTGATGTGTAAAATGAATTAGGTTTATTATATATTGATACAAGCCCCATTGCCATTTGGGGGATTTTTAGCACAGTTACCTTAGATGCAGCATCTAAAAATATCAATAAGAAATATGTAAATAAATTCTACCAGGGTCCATAACTGCTGAGAGTTTAGTAATCTGAGTCCCCTTACTGAATATATATGGCCACATCCCCTAACTTCATGTATGGTTGGCCCAATGTCTTGACTCAATGGCTGGCCCAATGTCTTGACTTACAATGGTTGGCCCAATGTCTCAACTCACAATGGTTGGCCCGATGTCTTGACTCACAATGGTTGGCCCAATGTCTTGACTCAACAAAACCTAAAAAATTCATTGGTTACATTAGGGTTGAGCATGAAGATTACGTTAGATGAGAAGATATATACAGATGTATTAGTAATAGTGAATACTATGAATACCGGTCCATTAAACAAACCCTGATTTCACATTATATCATTATCACCCATCTCTCACCATACACTAACATTGAAACACTCACTCCTCTCTCTGGGTTTTCTAATTTTTCATTGAATTCAATCCTTTTGGAAAGCAAAGTTTAGAAACTCTACAGATAAAATTCTTTATATGGCTGAAAGCATCACCATAACAACAGAAAAGAGGAAATTAAAACAAAAGGTCCAGAAAGATGTATGGATGATTACCATGGGTAACAAGAATAGATGGAAATAGTTGTTGATTATCTGATTACCGCCTGATCTATATCTGTCATGTTGTAACATAAATACTGTGTTTGTAATGTTTTCTGATGAATAGTAACAGTAACATTAAGGATTGGAAGGTTATAGTATCAGAGACTATGTTGTAAGGTAATCTGAGAGATAGGATCAGTAGCACATGGTTGGTTGGTGGCTGTCAGAATAACATGAAACACAAAGTGAAGAAAACATCCTTAAATAGAACTACAACACTATTTGCTAATCTAAGAAACAAGGATATGATATAACATATGATAATAATAACATGCATGTAAAGTTAAGCATATTTTTCACTGACAGTTCCAAATAAACTTTTTAACCAAACTCCTTCAATACATCATAACCGTTTTTAAAAAGGGCCATAACTCCTCAAAAGCAGGGCCATAACAAGTGTAAAATGGGACATAATTATCCCATATACAACTTGAGGAAAACCATACCTTAAGATACTAGCTCACTTGTACTGATTGTAAAATGAACTTTTATCAACTTTATTCTGCAATATATGTTACATAGTCTAACATTCCTAACATCATAAAGCATTCATCTAAATTGTAATATTTTATTTTATATGCCCTGAAGAAAGCTCTATGAGAGCCAAATCCTTGGTTTAATACAAGAAAGAAAAACAAACACATTGTCCAGTTGTTAGTTCAACATATTTATTTATTGTATTCAATAAATTGTAATATATCAATTTTGGGACAAAACCTATAAAATGACCTTTGACCCTTTACACAATTGGCACCTGATATATTTTGATGTTTCCATCCTGTAAGAGCACAGTGCACCATCTCCATACTGGTTATTGGTAATAGTTGATATATTGCTGTAATGTTACTGTATGGACAACCAGAAAATACATCTAGGAGGAATAGTACCAGTGCCTGTCCAGAGGAAAAAACATTTACATTTTCTAGAACGAAAGTGAAGGCCAAGATATAGCCTCAAATAGGACACAAAAAGCACTGCATCAAGTTGAAGCTAATGTTTTAAGGTAGGTGTGTCAAATATACCTCCATGAAATAAAGGATTGAAACACAATGAAAAGGGGTCGGTCCCAGACAGTATTTACAAGTTGTTGAGCAGTATTAGTCAGTCCATATGTTACCTGAAACAAGTGTTGTAGAGGAGTATATTATAAACAGCTCCCTTGTTTAAAATACTCAACCAAATGTTACTAATCACTACAGCAAATATCTTTTCACTCCAAACTGTTTCATTCAATATTTCATTATTTACTATCAAGTTTCATATTAAACATAAGACTATTGATATCGGGAGTAAAACTTTCACCGCCACCACTGCAGCAGCTCGACCATTCAAACATCTACAGCCAAATATTGACCCAAAATTAAGTGAATATGCAAATTAATATATAAAACATGCGGTATTTTTAAATAAATACCGTTTACAAGCCAACCTTTGATCTTTGACTTTGGCCATATTAGGAGCTTGAAGATTTTATTCATAGTAATTAGATTACTAACCGATACAAGCATAAAATTATTTCAGAAGTTAATGAAAAATATTCCAACAGAATAGAAATAATGTTTTGTGAGTGTTTAGTGATGACTATCATAGCTGGACAAACAGGACTATGTGAATACATTTACAGTTAGTATCAAGATCATCAGGTAGATTCCCTACAGTGATTAGTAACTATACAATACAAGTCCCTATCATTTAAATATCCCAATACAACTATATGACAGACATCATTTAGGGACCGAGATAGTAGTCAGGCCAAATGTTTCACTGAATATTGTAGTCACCTTCCCTGTTGTCATATTTTAAAAACCAACATTTATGATGAAGAGCCAGCAAGGCATGCATGAACATAGGTGTGTACCATTGGTGCTGGAGCAACTAAAGGCATCCTAAAATAAAGTTACTAACCCCCTATTTTAACAATGTTTCAGTTTTCATGAGTCCAGACAAAATTTCTTATACTGAGTATGTCTCAGTTCCAAGACAGGGCTTCCAATGGTGGACATCAGCACAAACAGTGAAACACTTGAATAATATTTATTTATTGTACTGCCCAATATGAAAAAGTAGCTTACAGCCTACTGTAAAAACATTTCATTTCAATGGGACAAACTTTTGTGGTTTTGATAAAAAAGACTATTTTGATGGCACATTAATTCATGGATTTTGCATTTCAGGTAATAAATACAATGGTCAAAATTATTGTTCGATGGTAGTAGATAAACCACGAAATCCACAAAATTCAATCCTCCACTAAAATTAATGATTTTACAGTATATATATATATATATATATATATATATTGCTGTTTTCTCCGATTTGAGTATTTGTACAGGTAAACAAGTGTGACTTAATGTGCTCTCGATATAGTCACATTATAGTATACCTTACAGTACAGCAATAAAACCATTTAATACACATTTAACTATACGGTTAGTTAACTTTCTGAAATATCAGCGTAATAAAAGCAAATTTACCAATTTTTTGAAGAGCCAGAACAGCAAAGTTTGGCCAACAATGGAGTTAAATAAGTCTACTTTAAACATTAACCTTGTTACTGGTGCGGCCTTATGTCCCACAGGGGACTATAAGAGGATAGGTAGATAGGTTGTTACTGGTTGTCCAACATGAAGTTGTATAGTTTTATTGAGTAACATGGCAACAAAGTTAAAACACGTAATTAGATGAAATAGTTTATTCAGACTTACTGACCATATACTAGTGCACTAAACAACCGAAGCTAGGTCAATGTATAATAAGAGTGTACCGGTATATGGTGTTTTTATGTGATGAAAACATTAATTAACTGATACTATCAGTGTTTTGTTACTTGTTTTATGAGAAGACAATTTGTGATCATTGAGGGTTGTCTGCAAGACTGTAGTAAGTCCTTCTTTCATTATATGTAGTTACTACTGTCTTGCGGGCACCCCTTGTCATGTGACTTCTCTTACTGGCTAACATGGTCATAGTGTATGTAATAAATCCAACAGATACTTATCATCTGATTGCACTCCCTACTATCATCCACCTATCAAACATTGGCCATATACGGGCTTACCTTGTGTTGATAGGGGCTGATCCCCACTCTAGGGATCAACTATTGTTCACAATCTTATCAGCAACAGACAGTACAATTGCTATTATGGTAGTGAATCAATTACAACCAATATTGTGATAGCAGATCTACATTGTTTATTTCTGATAAAAATTATACAAATAGGTGCTTGAATTTCAACATAAGGTGGGAGGGGTATGTGACACTTGAATCACTAAAATACTTAAACCCCAAAGATGGAGCAGCATATCTATATACAATGTAACAACATCAGTGGTGCCAACCATAAAAATACAATAATATTGCCATTTCTCAAGATATTTCCATCCAATAACTTGTATTTTGGTCAGGAATCTTTCGTGATATGTAAATCCAGAATTCCAGATTAATCAGGAAGATTGACACCCATGCAACATAATAAATAGGCTTCAATGAGTCTGTATTATAAGTAATGGTCATAAATACTGCACAGGTTGGATGTTGACAATTAAACATTAATTTAGACTAAAAATTCGAATAAATGCAATACAAAAAATTGGAATAAATGCAATACAAAAAATTGGAATAAATGCAATACAAAAAATTGGAATAAATGCAATACAAAAAATTGGAATAAATGCAATACAAAAAATTGGAATAAATGCAATACAAAAAATTGGAATAAATGCAATACAAAAAATTGGAATAAATGCAATACAAAAAATTGGAATAAATGCAATACAAAAAATTGGAATAAATGCAATACAAAAAATTGGAATAAATGCAAGACAAAGGACAATTTACATGCAGTTTACATTGTTTCCAATAAAATAAAAAAAATCTGACAAAGTCTAATTTTTCATAAAATTTTGTTGCAGTGTTACTGGTAACTGAAGAAAGTATTTGCATGAGAAATGTTAGAAGGCACTAAGCAATGTTAATTTGTGCACATTATTGCAATGGAACACTACTCATTGGGCAACATGTAAACAAGCAATAATGTGTCCTAATTTAAACATTTGAAGCAGTGTCCAATTCCAACCTTTTTGAATAAAACTTTTTTTTTCAAACAGAAAAACATTCTTGACACAAGTGAGTAGTAGTTTGTCAAACTAGAGGAAAATGTATGCACATTTAATGTACATGTTTTTAGACTATACAGAAACTCTGTGCTTCTAGCATGATCAAGCTTTCACTGCAGTCATCTACTGTTAAAGACATAATGACAACACCATTTAAATGATAGTTGACATGTTAAGATTTGTAATGAAAATGCACATTGTGTTTATTAATGTGGCGCAAGTGTTTACAGACTCAATATTGTCAGTACATTTGTAATCAAATCAAGCCAAAAATGTAACACAACAATACACTAACAACAGAATATGACATTTCAATACTGTACTTGTCACTGCAGCATGCCAGCAACAATATATCTACCATTGTCAGAGCCTACAAATAGGTAATGGCATGAATGTCAGAATAGGATTAAAGTAGATTATTACATTAATGCTTTCATATATATAGCTTATAGTCATTCTTAATGTTGTTATATATCTAATAGTGTCAAAGGCTTCTTCAGATTCACTAAGTATAAAAATCAGATTTAGGATCAACATTTCATGCCAAAGGGGCCCGTGGCTTGCACACCAAAATAGGTCATTATCAGTAATCATAGTAGCAATATTATGTTATAGAATTTGTCACAGTGGTCAAGTGGTGAGCCCGAGGCAGTAACACATTATAGGATCTATCTGACACCTGCTTGTTATGAAGCTATCCAATTATTGCACATTTAGATTGTTGATAGGGACCTGGCATGC